>JAABKJ010075445.1:163955257-164034447 GCA_011634705.1 Andricus grossulariae | reverse complement strand
GAATAGTAGACTTTTCAACCGATAAGAATGAACTTTCAACCAAAAATAGTTTAATTTTTTTATTGCGTTCTGTTAATTCAATTCGAATTTAAGTGGAAAAATAAGAAAAAGAGAAAAGACTTGGTAGCCTGCGATAAATAGGAATTTTTATAATTTATAGACTAAAGAAAAACATTCTAAATAAACATTAAAGTTAATTTTTAATACTTGAAAAATTTTATGACACTATTTTAAAAAAATGTTGACACTATTTTATTTTTGATCTCTAAAGTGAGTCCGAAGCCTGAAATTCTCTGAAATAAAATTAATGCATCTATCAAATTGAATTCAATACAAAAGACATTAAATTCCTGAGATTTCAAGCCAAAATATATTGCATTTTCAACAAAATTGTTGAATCTTCAACCGAAAAAAAATGTCTACCCAAAGAGATGAATTTTCAACACAAAAAGACGAATTTTCAAAACAGACAAAAAAAGTGACCAGTGACTACAAAACAATTCAAGTTAAATTTCAATGAATTGGACAAATTTTTTTAAATAGAAATAATCCATTTATTCTAGTAAAATTTGAGTGAATCGAGAGGAATTTAAGGTCATGGCCACGTCTCACAACCGTGAGATGGGTGGTAATATATATGAAAGGATTTATATTGAAGGATATATATTGAAAGAATTTTGAAAGATTCCACGGCATTTAATATGTATTTTATTAATTTCAAAAAAATTAGAGGATTTGAAAACTTTCGGAGTTTTCTTCAAAATTTCAAGGATTTTTCATTTGATATTGGTAATTTAATTGATTTCAGATGATCCGAAATATTCTAAAGTAATTTATAAGATTCCAAGGCATTTTGAAGAGTTTTAAAACGTTTTAAGTGATTTTCAAAATTTTCGAATGTTTTGAAATATTTAATGACTCCAATGAATTGTTTTATTTCAATAGTTCAACGAATTTCATGTTTCAAGGAATTTCCAAGAGATTTTGATAAGTTAAACGAATTTTAGAACATTGTAAAGGATTTAAGAACTTTTAGAGTATTTTAAAAGATGCCAAAACATGTTCGAAAGCTTAAAAAAGTTTCCAGTAATTTTTTAAGAATCGAATGATTTTTTAAATTGAAATAATGTCAAACAATTTTAAAGGATTGGAAATATTTTAGGGTATTTTTAAGAATGACAAGGGATTTTGAAGAGCTGAAACAAATTGAAGAAATTTCCGAATATTTTGAAATATTTTAAATATCTTAGGGTATTTTTAAAATATTTCAATAATTTGAAGTGATTCAATTCTTCCTCTTTTTTCCTTTGTTATTTGTATGTCTCTAATAAGCCGAAAAGGAGGAAGTTTGAAAATCTAATTTTTATTTGTGAATGTACTTCATGCTCTTTTTGCATGAAATTATTCATAAGAAAGTATATTTCATTTTTATCTCAAATTAAAAAAAAACTTTTCTAAATATTAGAGGATTTTTTTAAAGGGCTCTTTGAAAAGATTGAAACAATTTCTAGGAATATCCAAATATTGGACTGATTTTAAGGTATTTGAAAAATTTGCATGGGATATTGAAAAGTTTTCTGAAATTTTGGAAAATATAGCACAATTTTATAGGGCCTATTAGAATATCTCGACAAATTCCAAGAATTTTATAAGATTTCCGAGGATATCAATAATTTTGAGGAATTTCGAGAGCTCACAAGGTATTTTGATCAATTTTCCAGGATTTCAGATAATATCATCAAATATTATGTAATTTCAATGTCTTTTTAATGTCTTTTTAGTCTTTGTTCAATCCATCTTGAAGTTGGCACTTCATCAAATTCTTTTAAATTTCCTAGAATTTTTCTGAACTCATTTCAAACTTACTGGATTCAATGTATTTTTTCATAGTTTTCATTTCTCATAAATTTCTTAAATTTCATTTATTAAATGGAAATGTATATACTCATATACATGTTCCAACAAACAAATCACAATTTACTACAGCATTTTAAAACAAAAAAAAAATAAATTCGTAGAAAAAAGAGTTGAATTCATTATGAAATATACGAATTTTCAACTATTTCGTTGATTTTTTAATTAAAAAGATGAATTTTCGACCAATAAGAATAATTTTCTACCGAAAAAATGAATTTTCAACAAAATACATGAATTCCATTTCGCATCAATATCAATATAATATGAATGGCTTCGTAAACCAGAAACAATTAATTTTCAACTAAAAAAGATTACTTTTCTAGCATAAGAGAGGAATTTTCAATTGAAAATAATTATTGTTTTATTAAAAAAAAAAAAAATGTTAAACAAAACGGTTAAATCTTCAACAATAAAGTTAATTTTTAACCAAAAAAGATCAATTTTCTACAAAGAAAAATACATTTTTTACCAAAAAAGATTATTTTTCTAACATAAAAGAGGAATTTTTAATTCAAAATGAATTTTTTATCAAAATAAACGAATATTAAACAAAACAGTTAAATTTTGAACAAAGATGTTATTTTTTTAAGCAAGAATGATAAATGTTCAACTAAAAAAGATTACTATTGTATCATAAGAGAGAAATTTTCAATTCATAATAACGAATTTTTTATTTTTAAAAAAGGAAATTTAACAAAACATTCAAATTCTCAACAAAAAATTTAATTTTCAACAAAGAAAGATCAATTTTCTACCAAAAAAGATTATTTTTCTAACATAGGAGAGGAATTTTTAATTCAAAATGAATTTTTTATTGAAATAAACGAATACTAAACAAAACAGTTAAATTTTGAACAAAAACGTGAATTTTTTAAGCAAGAATGATAAATTTTCTACCAAAAAAGAGGAATTTTCTACCATAAAAGAGGAAATTTCAATTCAAAATAATGACTTTAAAAAAAAAGAATGTTCAACAAAAAAGTTAACTTCCAACCAAGAAAGTTAAATTTTCTCGCAAAAAAGATTAATTTTCTACCATAAAAGAAGAATTTTCAATTCAAAATAATGAATTTTTTATCAAAGAAAAAAAAAGAAAAACGAATTTTCAACAAAACAGATAAATTTTCAATAAAAAAATTTAATTTTCAACCAAGAAAGATACATTTTTCCCAAAAAAAGATGACCTTTCTACCACAAAAGAGGAATTTTCAATTCAAAATAATGAATATTTTATCAACAAAAAAAAAACTAATGTTCAACAAAACAGGTAAATTTTGAACGAAAAAGTTATTTTCAACCAAGAAAGATCAATTTTGTCCCAAAAAATATTACGTTTCCACCATAAAAGAGGAATTTTTAATTCAAAATAATGCATTTTTTATTTTAAAAAACGAATGTTAAACAAAACAGCTAAATCTTCGACAAAAAAGTTAATTTTCAACTAAGAAAAATGAATTTTCTCCCAAAAAATATTACGTTTCTACCATAAAAGAGGAATTTTTAATTCAAAAAACGTGAATTTTTTATAAAAAAACTAATGTTAAGCAAAACAGAGGAATTTTCAATTCAAAGTAAATTAAAAAAAAAGAATATGAAACAAAACAGATAAATTTTCAACAAAAAAGTTAATTTTGAAGCAAGAAAGATCAATTTTCTTCCAAAAAATATTACTTTTCTACCATAAAAGAGGAATTTTCAATTCAAAATAATGATTTTTTTAACAAAAAAAGAAAAAAACAAATCTTCAACAAAACAGTAAAATCTTCAACAAAAAAGTTAATTTTGAACCAAGAAAGATTAATTTTCTTCCAAAAAAGATTACTTTTCTACCACAAAAGAGGAATTTTCAATTCAAAATAATGAATATTTTATCAACAAAAAAAAAACTAATGTTCAACAAAGACTTATGGGGGTGATATTTAAAAAATAATATTTGATTCATATTTTATGGTTATTTTCAATTCAAGAAGACGACTTATGAAGAAAATATATGGATTTTCAACAAAATTGTTGAATTTTCAACCGAAAAGTTGAGTTTTTAACAAACAAGATTAGTTTTCTACCCAAAAAAAAACGACTTTTCAAGAAAATACATGAATTTTCAACCATATAGTTGAATTTCTAACTTATACACTATAAAGGATAAAGTTTTAACCAAAAATAGAATAGTTAAATTTTCAGATGAAAACTCTGATAACAAAAAATTAATCTGAACAAAAGGAAAACTAATTTTCAACAAAGTTGTTAAATTTTCAAATGAAAATATAAATTTTTCACCAAGAAGATTAATGTTTTACCAAAAAGGATGAATTTCCTACTTATCTAATATACAAGCTTAATTTTTAAGTAAACGTGAAATTGTTCCATTTTCAGATGCAAAAAAAATTGTTAGCAAAAAAGAAATGAATTTTCAACAAATTTTTTAAATTTTCAAATAAAAATATGAATTTTCGCCCCAGAAGATGAATGTTCTACCAAAAAAGACGAATTTTGAACAAAATACATGAATTTTCAACAAAATTATTTAATTTTAAAGCCAAAAAGACGAATTAACTACAAAAAAAGTTGAATTTTCAAACCAAGAATATGATTTTTCAACCAAAAAGACTAATTTTCTACTAAATTATTAAATTTTTAAGCCAAAAAGATGAATTTACTACAAAAATGTCGAATTTTCAACATAAAAGTTCATTTGAAAGCAAATAGTTGAATTTGCAACTATAATTATGAATCCTTGATAAAAAAATTAATTTTTTTACAAAGTATTTCAACTTTAAGTCAAATAACCGACTTTTTAACCAAAAAAGATGAATTATTCTCAGCGAAGCATGGTGATATTTGAACTAAAACAATTGCATTTTTAACCAAAAAGGATAAATTTCCAACCAAGAAGATTAAATTTTTACCAAATAGTTCAATTTTTAACTTATACAATATAAAGGATAAAGTTTCAGCCAAAAATGGAGTAGTTAAATTTTCCGTTAAAAACTCTGATAAAAAAATAACTTTGAACAAAAAAAAAATTTTTAGCAAAATTATTTCAACCAAAAAGATGAATTATCCACCAAGAAGATTAATGTTCTACCAAAAAGATGGATTTTGAACAAAATACATGAATTTTCAACAAAATTATTTAATTTGAAAACCAAAAAGAGGAATTATCTGCAAAACAGTCGAATTTTCAACCATATAGTTTAATTTTCTATCAGATTGTTGAATTCTCAAGCCAAAAAGATTATTTTTCTACAAAATAGTAGAATTTCAATCATATAAGTTCATTTAAAAACAATTAATTGAATTTTCGACTATAATTATGAATCCTTGATAATGAAAAATTAATTTTTTTTACAAAGTATTTCAACTTTAAGTCAAATAATCGACTTTTCAATAAAAAAAGATGAATTCTCAACGAAGCATGAAAAAGTTGATATTTAAACCAAACAATTGCATTTTTAACCAAAAAGGATAAATTTTCAACCAAGAAGATTAAATTTCTACCAAGAAAGACGAAGTCGATATTGTAGATTTCCATTTTATGTGTGGATTTCTCTTCTCGATCCGTTACCTTCTCCGATGATAATACAGATTGCTATCTTCTTAAGTCTTCTTAAAAAGTTTTTATTTTTGCCTAATATCGTGAATTAATACTAAATGAGAGCCTTGTTACGATCCCAAAGGGAGCGTCCACCTATGTGACGTGGAACGAAGAAACCGAGGGGTTAATTACTTGTGCAATATGGTGTACACACTTTCTGCAATCTCATACAATTTTTTTTGAATTATGACAATTATTTACTAAGGCAAGTGTTCCAATTACTGCGGGTGTACCTATTACTGCGTTTTTTTGGCTAATCAGAATCAGCTGAGTACAAATAATTTTTTTGACACCAAAAAATTTCTGTAAATCAATAAGAATTTACTCTACTGTAAAACAAGAGCCAAAATATCGCTCAATTAGTTATATATTCTTAATAAATATTTAAAAAAACATTCATAAAACCAGAAAAATCCACCATCTTGCTTCTATTTCAGTTGAAATTTTGTGCTTTTTATATTATAAAACCGGCCTTAAATTTTTTTATTTAGAATTATGTTTTAAGGCTTTTAGACTGAAATTTTATCAAGTTTTTCTTTTTTGTGATGAACGAGAATAATGGAGAGAATTTTGCCGAACATCTTGCCTTAAGAATTTTGAATATTTCAAGAGAATAAAAAGTTTTCTTAAAATTCCTGTGAAATTTAAATAGTATTTTATTTCAATAATTAATTTTTAGAGAATATTAAAAAATTATTCTCTAAAATTACAAAAAATAATTTAGAAAATTTTACAGCAAAACTGTTCAATTCTGCTCGTTTACAACATTTCAAATTTTCCAGTTGAAAAAAAATTATGAAAAATTCGAATCACTTTAAAAAGTTTAAAAAATTATTTTGAAAAAGAATGTATAAGATTTTAAAGCAAAAATTTTGAATTTTGCAAGATCACAAAATTTGTTCAATTTTTCAAAAATGATTTTTTACTTTGAAAAATTAATGTTAAGATAAAATTTAAAATTATTACAAAATGTTTCCAGAATTGAATCCGGAAGATTTTAAGGCAATTTTTTGTATTTTGCAGAATTTTGAAAAAAAATTAAAGAAAAATCGAACACATTTTAAACTATATTTAAAAATTTTCAAAATAATTTCAAGAAATTTAAAACAAAATGTAGATTTTTTAAGACTTCGAAAAAAGAAGCTTTTTAAGAGTTTTGAAAGCCTTCAAGACAATAAAAAAGTTTTTTTAAAGATTCCTGGAAAACTGTATATGATTTTTTATTTAAAAATATTAATTTCAAAGGAAAATTGAAAAAGAGTTTTCAAAATTTCGAAAGATTTGCAACATTGTCGAAAAAATAGTTGAAAGATATCAAAGCATTTTTTTTTTGCTAGATTAAAAAAAAATTTTGTTTGAAAAGATTTCAAAAATAATTTCAAATTTGAAACAATTTCAAGAAAATTAAGAAAAAATGAAGAATTTTGAAAATTTCAAAAAAAAAGGTTTTTTAAACTTTTGAAGGGTTCCAAGAGAATAAAAAAATCTTCTTAAAATTCCTGGGAAGATTTAAATAATGTTTTATTTGGACTCCCTACGGAAATTCGAACTCTCATTATTCGGTACCAAGCATTTAATGTAAACTAAACAGATGAAAAAAATACTGGATCTCAAGAAATGCGTGTCTTTGGTTGACTGTATTGGTACCAAGGATTTGATTACTTCATTCAATGAAATATTGCCCACACATTATATAGCTCACACATTCCAGAATTAAGAGAGGATCTATCACTTCATTAGGCCTATGGCAATATTAAATTCCGTTCTCTATTTTCCAATTTGGAAAAACTTTCGGTCGATTTTGCACCGCCTGCAAGCGCCGCATATACCAAGGATCTAGCGTTTCTTCTATACGGTATTCTTCTATACTATAATCTGCCGCGAAACTAATCAACGCGAGCATAAGATCACTCATAAATTTTATATGGATGACCTGTAGATGTATGCTTCTGGTGCAAGGTAGCTTTAGAATGCTATAAACGTACGGCAAAATTCATAGCAGTCACCTTCAGGAGGGCAAAAGGGATGCTCATATGCATTATCTACTAGCGTCTCACTCGCACTTACGATTCCCTATGACTACTGTCAATTTGAACTTACGCTATATACAGGGTGCCTAAGTAGTTCTGTTGCTCTTTGGATAGGCGGGTAGAGAAGTGAAATTCAGACCGAAAAGTCTCACAAAATTGGTGCGTAAGGTGCGTATTTTAAGTACAACAGGGCATTGGAATTGCATGTTCGTGTACAGTTAGGTGCAAATATGCAAGCAATTTCTCCTGACGCGGAAATTTCACTTAACTTCAAACGTTAAAATAAACAAATGGTATTGCAAATGTATGTCAGTTTAAATTGGATAGGCTTTCATTTAATCAAATTGTGAAATAACTTTGCAAAAAATGGATTCTTTCACTTAAACATGTTCGCGATAAATTGGTTCACAGAAATTCGCTGTATGGAAAAAACTGTCAATGAAGACTAGGTACACCCGAATTTGGTGAGCGTGGCACTAATAATTTTTGTGAGCCTAGATACTTCGTACATTATTTCCAATACTTTTTAATTGACTTTTAAATTCTCTGAATTTTCCTAAAGTTTTCACGTCTCTTGAAATTTGTTGAGGATACATTGAATTATTTTGAATTCTGCAGAATTGTGTGAATTTCCCAGAACTCATTTGTGATATTTTCAGTTGTTTTGAAGATTTTGGAATCACCTTGAAATATTTTGAATTCAATATAATGTATTTTGAATTTATCGACATTTTATAAAACCGTGGAATGCAGTTCGGAACGATTGAATGCGCAGAGCACTTGCTGAAAATAATTTAAGAAAAAGATGATGAAGGACTGGCGATTTGCTCAAAATGAAGGTTCGGCGCAGACAAAGAGGAGAAGTGACATTTATACCAATTGAGAAAAATAGGCTAAAACCGAGGATGGATCAAAGGATCAAAAGACGCCTGCATCAACCAAACATGAAGATTGGCTGGGCAAGACAGAATGCGTCCCTTGTCAGTGTGTGATTGAATGAGTAAAATCTGGTCACACCTGCCCTCAAGTACTAATAAGTTTAAAAAAAATGTGAAAAAAATGGTTGAGCAATTCAAACTCGAGCGTGATTTTTTATATAATTCAGGTGGGAAAACTTATAAGTACAGCTTTTCCTTACAAAATAAATACTCCAAGGGACCCAACCGATGTCAGCTCATATATTTTTTTTCGTCTCCCAAAATTTCGACACGCTAACTTATTTAGTTTGAAAATAAGAAGGCGGACAAAATTAACGTTACAAGTTCTAATTTTGACTACGTCATAGACTACCATTTACCCTTAAAATCAGACAGGTTCTAAACTTGAAGCCGCAGAATCTCTCGGGGACGAAAAATTTTGTTTTTAGAGAAAATTAGGGGATACGTATTTTTTCGATTTGCAAACAAAAATTTATCTACGAAGATATGCGTATTTGAATGTTGTGTTTTGTTCTTCAAAAAACCCCAAATTTTTCTTTTAACCTCTATAACTTTTGACCTAATTGAGATATTTACCGTTTTCTTTCTGATTCCGAAAGAGTTTTTTTTTAGAAATCTCCTGGAAAATTAAAAAAAAAAAGGATTGTTAATGAACAAAATGGTGGCGGTTTTTCTGAAAATATTAAAAGTCGATTTTCTCTCACAACCAACACTTGTATTTTTTGCCAATTTTTTTTTCAATTTGCACTTTAATAAGGAAGACATCTTGCGAGTTTTATGCGGGCTAAATAACTTTAGTGGCCAGGAGAATTTTTGTTATAAAATCAATTTTTCTCGAAAACAACGAAAGATACGAAAACAATTTTAAATAAAAGTTTGCACGTCTAAACAAATTCTATGAAAAATACGTCTTGCTCTTTGGCGAAATCTTACATAGTTATTCGAGAAAAATTCAAAAATTATATTTTTAGGAAAAAAAATTCTCCCGGCCTCAAAAATGGCTTGGCCCGCATAAAGCTGATAGGATGCTTTCCTTGAAATTTCCAGAACATATTCTTTATTTTTGTCATCGAATTCTAGAAACATAAAAAGCAGAATTTCAGAAAAACATATTTTTTTTATTCTTTCCAATATTTTTGAAAATGTTCTTCTAATAGAAGAAAGGCATCCATCAGCTTTATGAGGGCTATAAAATCATTTTTAAGACAGGGAGCATTTTTTCCCCTAAAATATAATTCTAAATTTTTTTCATAAAAATGCAAAATATCGAAAAAGAGCAAGAGGTTTCATATAACTTTTTTAGACGTGCAAAGCTTTCTTTTTATATTTTTTCGTATATGCCGTTGTTTGCTTCAATAATTATAAAATTTGATTTAGTGTAAAAAAAATATCATGGCCACAAAATTGATTTAGCCCGCATAAAACTCATAAAGTGTCTTCCTTATGAAAGTAAGAATTCTACCAAAAATTGGCCATTCTGTTAGTTTTCAATATTTTCTTAATTTTTCGGTAGATTTCGAAATAAGACAATAAAAAAAATTTTGTTTTTCAAAAAGCTCAAAATTCAAATCACTGAAAGTCTTTCAAATCTGTTGAAATCCCTTGCAATCTTTCGAAATCTCGTTTACAGTGACAATAATTCATATACTATTGACATATTGAGTAAAAAGTATAAAATCTTACGTAGGACGAAAAAAATCCGAGTCGAGCTGAGCTCGATCCGGTTCGAGCCGAGTCGAGTCGAGTCGAGATCGAGCTTTCCAGAAAGCTCGAAACTTTCCCATGACCTCAACCACCATGCTTTATCAGCTTTGAACGCGATCGAGAAGCTTAGAAGCTAGGAGTGCGCAGTTGCTAACTGCGCACTTCTTTTGGTCACGATAACTTATATTTCTGTTAATTTTTTTTTCGTTTCATCCCGGATTGTCTCACTGAATACGAGACAGTTATGTCTTAGACACTTTGGAATATAATTGATCTAAATTCTATTATATTGTATATTTTCAAATAATTTGTAACTTTTGTACATTTTGTAATTAATATTGTATATTTCAGCGGCGGATAGAGGCTGAAACTTAAGTTAATTCACATAAATTTTAATTTAATTTTTTAATTTAACAAAGATTTTCACATGTATTTCGTTGAAAATCAGACTTTTTGAGCATAAATTTAATCTACTTATTTAAAAATTAATCTTTTTAATTGAAAATGTGACTACTTGGTGAAAAAATGCATCCATTTTTTTTAGTTTATTTCTGTATTTTTGGTTCGGAAATCATCTTCTTTGGTTAAAAATTCTACCTTTTGGTTGAAAATTAAATTATTTTGTTGAAAATACAACTATTTGGTTGAAAATTCATCTTTTCTAGTTGAAAATTCAAATACATGTTTAAAAATTCATGTATTTTGTTGTTAATTTAGCTTTTTTCGGGAAATTGATCTTCTTGGTTAAAAAATCAATTATTTGGTTAAAAATTCATCTCTTTGGTTGAAAATTAAACTATTTTGCTAAAAATTCGTTTTTTTGTTGTTGAGAATTAATTTTCTTCCCTGAACATATAAATATTCCGTTTTTGGTTCAAAAGTGATTTTTTGAATTAAAAATTGATCTTTTCTGGTAGAAAATTCATGTATTTTGTTTTAATTTATCTTTTTTGGGAAATTAATCTTCTTGGTTAAAAAATCAATTTTTTGGTTGAAAATTAATCTCGTGGGTACAAAATTAAACTATTTTGCTAAAAATTCGTTTTTCGTTGTTTTTAAGAATGAATTTTCTTCCCTGAAAATATAAATATTCTGTTTTTGGTTAAATTTTTTTTTTTTCAATAAAAAATTCATCTTCTCTGGTTGAAAATTCATGTGTTTTGTTGAAAATTCATTCTTTTTCGTTAATATAAAATTAATCTTCTTGATTGAAAATTCATATTTTTTGGACAAAAATGCAACTGCTTGGTTGAAAGTTGAACTACTTTATTAGAAAAAAATTTTTCGTTGAAAATTAATCTCTTTGGTGGAAAATTAAACTATTCTGCTAAAAATCAGTTCTTTGTTGCTGAGAATTCATTTTCTTCGCTGAAAATATAAATATTCCTTTTTTGGTTGAATTTGATTTTTTAAATTGAAAATTGATTTTTTCTGGTTGAAAATTCATACATTTTGTTGAAAATCAATCTTTTTTTTTATATAAAATTAATCTTCTTGATTGAAAATTCATATTTTTTGGTTAAAAATACAACTGCTTGGTTGAAAGATGAACTACTTTGTTGAAAAAATTTTGTTGTTGAAAATTGAACTATTTTAATGAAAATTCGTTTCACTTTTCATTAAAAATTAAATTTTTAATTAAAAATTTAACTATTGCATTTTTTGTAAAAAATGTATCTTTTCTGGTTGAATATTAAATTTTCAACTAAAAAGTTGAATTTTTAACAAAGAAAAAATACGAATTTTTAGCAAAATACATGAATTTTCAAATAAATAAAAAAATTGTCAACCAAAAATTGAATAGAAAAATTATCATATAAAAAAATTAATTTTGAATCAAATAGATGAATTTTCAACTAAAACGATGGAATATTCAATTATTAGAATAATTACATTTTCAGTTAAAAAAAAGTTTTAACAAAAAAAAAAAACTAATATTCAAAAAAATAGTTACATTTCCAAAAAAAGTTATGAATTTTCAATTAAAATAATGAATATTTAACTAGAATAATCGAATTTTCGACCAAATAAATAAATTTTTAACTAGGAGGATTAATTTCTAACAAAATAGATGAATTTGTATCTAAATAAGACCAATTTTCAACCAAAAATTGTATAATTAAATTTTCAGGTAAACAAATTAATTAATGTTCAACCAAAGAAATGAATTGAATATTGGACCTTATTTAAAAAATATATTTTTAAATATTTTTTCAAATTTTTATTAAGAAAAAAGTAGCGCAAGTAGCTCAAAGGGACAATAAAAAATTATAAATTAAAAGGAAATGAAATGGACTTCCCGTATCAAAAATAAAATCTAGGACGATTCCCGGATTTTCCCGGATTCTTTTCCATTCCCGGACAATTCCCGGATTTCCTTAAAAAAGGGGAAATAGGGCAATTTTCTCACAAAAAAGAGAAAACAGGGGAAAGATTAAACATTTATTTTTACATGTCGAAAAGAACAAACAACCTTTTTATAAGAGATATTAAATTTTTAAACAATTTTCAATGATTTATGCCATTCAAGAATTTATTTTTCAAAATTGGATATACTTAGGTCGTTGGAAATCCATTCACAGTGTTATAAAAAAGTCAGAAAAAATAGGATTAGTTAAATACACAATTTTAATATGTTTAACATCGTTCCAACAAATATTTCTTTCCAAGATTTGTCATTTTTTCCTGACTATAATTAATAATAATGCTAAAATTAATCGAATCGTTTGTGCTGAGGGATAATAATTTTTAGTTTGACATCGAAAACAATTAAAGAAAAAAAAAAGTTGAAATCGGTTAGTATCTTCTGTTCTCTTTTTCAAATTATTTACAATTTAACATTTTTTAAATTGCAAAATAAATTTTGCCTTGTTTAGAATTGTTTTTAAATGTACAAAAACATGTTTTTTGGATTGATTCGAACCTCAAATTTCTTCATGTTGAGCCAAAGAAATATCTTATTATTTTTTATTCATGGGAAACATTGTTTTGTGTGTTTATAACGTTCCAAAATCGCAAAAAAGAAAAAGAAATCCCAAAAATCCCCTAAATCACGACAAAAGCTTTTTCCGAAAAAGCAAAATGATAAAATGTTTTTTTGGTTCAATCTGAATATATTTCAGGTTCGACATCTTCAACTTTTTTTTGAATGTATGCATATGACTCAATAAAAAAAACATCTTTTTGCACATTTACAACAAATTGTTATTGAGCAAAAAATGCATGTTTAAATTTCGTAATTTTTTATTATTGTTCACTAGTAAAAGCTGTAAATATAACAAATTCGTCATAATTTTTGAAAATTGTTTGGTTGAAAATGAACTATTTTGTTGAAAATTCATATTTTTGGTTGAAAATTACACTATAGTTTAATACTTACTATATACTTTGGTGAAAAATTATACTATTTAGTTAAAAATGAATGTATTGATTTGAAAATTCAACCATTCTATTGTAAATTCATTTGTTTTGGTTTAAAATTGATTTTTTCTCATAAAATATAGCTATTCCATTTTTGGTTCAAAAATTTATTTTCATCAGTTTGATATTCAACTATATGTTAGCAAATTCATCTTTCCTGATTGAAAATTACCTTTCTTAATGAAAATTGTTTTTTTGGATTAAGAGTTTACTATTTTCTGAAAAATTCGACTTTTTAGCTCTATCTATTTGGTTGAGGACTTAACTGTTTTCTTAAAAGTCAGGTATTTGGTAAATAGTTGAACTATTTTTTTGAAAATTTATCTTTTTCGATTCAAAAATCATTTTTTATTGTAGAAAATTCATCTTTTTTGATTTTAAACTAATCTCTGTCGGCTGATAATTAACCGTAGAAATTCTTGATCTTTCAATTAATTCAACAAAGATTAACGAATTTAGAAAAAATACAAAAATTGTTTCCTTCGAAGTTTTGAAAGTGGATTTTATTGAAAACTTCACACATTAACTTTGTATGTGAAATATATAGATAGTACCATTTACTGCATACCTCTCGATTTCCGTTTTGAAAAATTGAAAAAAAAGAGAAGGTAGGGTTTTTTGGAAAATTTTCTTCTTATGTTTTCGAAGTGTGATGAATAAAATAAAGAATAATTCTAGACGTGTGAACTTTTATTCAAACATTTTTAATTCTTAAAAAAAAAAACAAATTATGTCCACGATTTTTGGTTTAGGATTCATCATTGGATTTCGGTGAAGATAATTTTTTTCAACAATTCTAGGTTATTTTTCCGTTCTTCGCCAAACCCTGAAATTATTTGAAATTAACTCAAATCGTACTTACGCAAATGAAGACTAAGAATGAGTGGAAAATACCCACCTAAAACAAAAATACATAACGAATTTTAATAACATTTAACACAACCTACATTGTAGAACATTAAAAAAAAAAATTTCATCAGGATTTTTCAAACAAAAATTCCAAAATTTATAGGAATAATGAAATAATTTTTTGACGTGTTCAAAGTATTTTTACTGTTGAAAATATAATAGAGAAAATCAAAAATGTTAGCACCGTAAATTTGTGAAAAACTGAGTTCTGTCTTTTATGTTAATTTTTTTCAAATATTATATTAATAAGTATTATTATTTTCATACTACTACATATGCAAAATGATACCTTTTTTAATATTATTAACTTGTTGCCCAATTTATTTTATTATTTCAAATTCGACTCAGGTCATGTATCTAAAAGATGACCCGCAGTAACAAAAAAGCAAAAAATGCCCTGTTTTGTAAAAATTCATTTTCGTATTTTTCGAAATTAGCTTTTTTCAGCTGGGTGAAAAAATCTTTTCTACGTCCAGGGGCTTCTCCTGGTAAAAGTTCTCTAGAAAAAAAAAAGATTATTTTTCAAAACTTTTTTCCTTCCTTTTTTCTGATCCATCAAAAATAAATTATGGTATATAGAAAGACCAAGAACATACTAAAATATTTCATGGTTCTTGAATTATTATAAAAAATGTGGAAGCATGCAGAAGACCAAAATTGGTCGGTCGAGCAGCAGTCCAGCAACCTTTTCTCATGCTCGACTGCTGCTCGACCGATCCATTTCGGTCTTGTGCATTCTTCCACATTTTTTATGATAATTCGAGAACCAGTAAATATTTTATTACCTTTTTGGTCTCATTTTAAAAAGGAGATTTCTAACTATAATTAGGCCCCTGTTCTTTATTCTCAATTTCCCTCCCTTGCTCTCTCTCTCTCTCTCTCTCTCTGCATGATTTAGGGAAGAAAATGAAAAAAATTGAAATTGGGCTAAATTAAAGTCCGAAATCTCCTCTTTAAAATGAGACCAAAAAGATAACAGAATATTTACTCGTTTTCGAATTAATATAAAAACTGTGGAAGCATGCACAAAAAAAGAATCTGTCGGTCGAGCAGCGGTCGAGCATGGGAAAAGGCTACTCGACTGCTGCTCGACCGATCGATTTTAATCTTGTGCATGCTTCTACATTCTTTATGGTAATTCAAGAACCAGTAAATATTTTATTATCTTTTCGTTCTCATTTAATAAAGGAGGTTTCATACCATAATTAGGCCCCTGTTCTTTATTCTCAATTTCCCTTCGCTCGATCCCTCTCTCTCTCTCTCTCTCTCTCTGCATGATTTAGGGAAAAAAACGAAAAAAAATTGAAATTTGGCTAAATTAAAGTCTGAAATCTTCTTTCTAAAATGAGACCAAGAACATACTAAAATATTTCATGGTTCTTGAATTATTATAAAAAATGTGGAAGCATGCACAAGACCAAAATCGGTCGGTCGAGCAGCAGTCGAGCAACCTTTTCCCATGCTCGAATGCTGCTCGACCGACCGAATTTAGTCTTCTGCATTCTTCCACAGTTTTTATGATAATTCGAGAACCAGTGAATATTTTATTATCTTTTTGGCCTCATTTTAAAAGGGAGATTTCTAACTATAATTAGGCCCCTGTTCTTTATTCTCAATTTCCCTCCCTTGCTCTCTCTCTCTCTCTGCATGATTTAGGGAAGAAAGTGAAAAAAATTGAAATTGGGCTAAATTAAAGTCCGAAATCTCCGCTTTAAAATGAGACCAAAAAGATAACAAAATATTTAGTCGTTCTCAAATTATTATAAAAAATGTGGAAGCATGCAGAAGACCAAAATCGGTCGGTCGAGCAGCAGTAGAGCATGGCAAAAGGCAGCTCGACTGCTGCTCGACCGATCGATTTTAATCTTGTGCATGCTTCCACATTCTTTATGGTAATTCGAGAACCAGTAAATATTTTATCATCTTTTTGGTCTCATTTTAAAAGGGAGATTTCAGACTATAATTAGGCCTCTGTTCTTTGTTATCAATTTCCCCTCGCTCTCTCTCTCTCTCTCTCTCTCTCTCTCTCTCTCTCTTTCTCTGCATGATTCAGGGCAGAAAATGAAAACAATGAAAATTGGCTAATTTAAAGTCTGAAATCTTCTTTTTAAAATGAGACCAAGAACATACTAAAATATTTCATGGTTCTTGAATTATTATAAAAAATGTGGAAGCATGCAGAAGACCAAAATTACAACTCAGAATTCTTCAGATTTGACAAATTCCTTGATAAAAATTAGAATTTCCTCGAATTTAAGCATTCTTTTTTTTTTTACGAATAAGAATGTGCAAGAATTTGGAACTTTCCTCTTCGAAATTTTTGAAAAAAGGAGCCACTAAATTTTGAAATTTAATAGAAAATTTCGTAAGTAGGCGTAATTCTGACTTGGAACAGAGAATTTTCGAAGTTAATTTAATTGTGACTTGATATAGGAAACTTTCTTAAACGATTATAATTCTGAGTTTGGACGGAGAATAAATAAATAATATATTATAAAAAATTCCGTAAAGAATTATAACTTCGTTTCTGGAATAGGAAATTTTATAAAGAGTTATAATTTTGTTTTGCAACAGGTAATTTTTGACATGAAACGAGAAATTTGAAAAAATAATGTTATGTCTGATTTATAACAATGGAATAAACGAAAAAATGTTTGTTCAAGTCAGAATTTGTAAGATTTGGAAAATTCCTTGTTCTAAATTAGAATGCGTTTGAATTTAAAAATTCTCATTCTTTTACAAATAAAATTTGCCAGAATTTGAAAGCTTCTCCTTTCAAATTTCATAAAATGGTATTACTATATTTCTAAATCATAATAAAAAATGTTGTGAATGAATGAAATTCTGATTTGAAACAAGGAGTTTTGGGAAAGAAATTTAATTGTGAATAAGTGAAATTTAGACTTTGAGGCAGCGAATTTATATAAAGAATTTTAATTTTTGAACAGGAAATTTTCATAATAAATTATTATTTTTATTTTAGAGCAGGGCCTTCTCGGCAAAGAATATGATTTTATAATTTATGAGAGGGAATTTTCATAAGGAATTATTTTTCGACTTCCCTGGCGAAAGTTCCGGGTAGAAATTCATTCTGAATCATTCCGAAATCTGTATCCGAACCAATCCGAATATCTCTGAACCAATCCAAAAAATTTCTTAATTTCCTTTGATCCAATTAGGTTAAAAATTAATCCGGTTTAATCCGGACTTCCAACCCGAATAAGTCCGAACCACATTTTCAATCCAAATGAACCCAAACTCGGATTGACCTAAACCGATTTTCAATCCGAATGAATCCAATTCAATCCGAACTCGGATTCATCGGGATTCATTCGGATTACAAATTCAGTATGCATCTATCCGAGTTCGGATTGATTCGGATTCATTTGGATTGAAAATTTGGTTCGTATTGGTTTCGATTGGAAGTTTGGATTGAAACGGATTGAGTCGGATTAATTTTTAACCGATTTTAGCTGAACGAAATGTAGAACTTTTTTAGGATTGGTTCGAATTGATTCGGGTTGGTTCGGATACAGCCTTCCGAATAATTTGGAATGAATTCCTATCCGAAACTTTCGCCAGGGTGGGGAAAGATAATTTTTGACATGGAACAAGAATTTGAAAAAAATACCTGTTCAAAGTCAGAATTGTAATTCTTTTACGAAATTCCCTGTTCCAAATCAGAAATCATTGAAATGCTTTAAAATGTTTAAAAATCTAAATTAATACATTCTCATCTCAATGAGAAGGTATTGGCTTTATGTGAAAAATGACTTTCGCGGATTCAATCAAATGTCGACGTTGTGTATTTATTTGTATTATTATTGATAGTATTTATTGATTTGAAATCGACCCGCGCTTTTCGGTTGAAAAAGTTGCGCACAGGCGGCGCATAGATACAAGAACGGGACAGCCAATGAACGTCGCTTGACCCAAAATCCTGCCCACTCGCGGTAAGGGTGGGCCCCGTCCAGCTTGGAAATAAAAGAATCGTTTCAAGGTCAGAGAAATAGGCGAGACTTCACTGTAGTTGAATTTCCAACCCAATAATTGAATCTTCAACCAAAAAATATGAATTTTCAACCAAGAAGATCAATTTTCTACTAAAATAGGACGAATTTTCAATAAACTACGTACATTTTTAACCAAATAGTTGAATTTTCCACCGAGAAGAAAAATTTTCTACCGCTAAGAAGATTAATTTTCTACCAGAAAAGATGAATCTTAAAGAAATTACATACATTTTCAACCAAAAGTGGAATAGTTAATTTTCATTTGAAAAAAAAAATATTTAACCAAAAACGATGACTTTTCAACAAAGAATACATAAAAAAAAATTTAACTAAATAATTGAACTTTCGACCAAGAAGATTAATTTTCTACTAAAAAAATATGATTTTGCAACAAATTGCATAAATTTTCAACCCAATGGTTAAATTTTCAAACTCAAAAGGATCACTTTTTACCAAAAATGGAATAGTTAAAGTTTTGTTTGAAAAATTTATTTTCCAATAAAAAAAACGAATTTTCCACACAAAAAAATTAATTTTCTACCAAATAAGTGAATTTTGTAACCGAGAAAGATACATTTTTAACCAAGAACGTTAATTTTCTAATAAAAAAGACCGATTCTTAACAAAATATATCAATTTTCAACCAAATAGTTGAATTTTTAACCAAGAAGATTAATTTTGTACCAGAAAGTACAAAATTTTAACAAAATACATCAATTTTCAACCAAAAGTGAAATATTTAAATTTTTATTAAAAAAAATTAATTTTCAATAAAAGCAACGAATTTTCTATAAAAATAATTGAATTTTCAAAAAAAAAAAAATTTTCATACCAAATAGTTGAATTTCCACCTGGATAATTGAATTTTCAATCCACAAAAGATGAATTTTCAACCAAGAAGATAAATTTATAACTAAGAAGAATAATTTTCAACTAAAAAAGATGAATTGTCAAGAAAATAGGTCCATTAAGCTAGCACGTCCACAATCGAATTTATAATTTTTTATAGCTCAGAATTTTGGGTATTTTCAGGGCTTTTTTTTAGCCCCAATTAAAATTTTTGGGCTCCTATATTTTTTCCAAAAAAATTAAATTTCTTGTGGAGGTACTAGCTTACATTAAGCTAGTACCTCCACTTCCTAAAAACAAAAAATAATAAAAATGCAATTCAACCAGAATTTTGGGTTTTTTTCGGGCTCTTGAAATCTACAAAATAAATCTGCCCAAAACAAACCTTAAACTTCAAAATCAACCCCCTTCACAAAATTTGAATTTTTCACGAATTTAATCCAGACGTATTTTTGGGCTTTTTTTGGGCTCCTGAAAAATACCCACTCCGATTTTTGGGCTCCAACCCTTAACATTAAAAATCAACCCCTTGGTACCTCGCAGATGTGACTTTATGATTGGGGGAATGTCATGTGAAAAAGTTGGAAAAGTGGTCGGGGTGCCTTCGAATTCGAAACAGTCACGACTGGGGGCCATTCACAACTCGTAGGCATCCCCACACCCACCTAACAGTTTTTGGTGTGGGTGCGGGGTGTGGAAGAATTTGAAGAGAGGTCAGGGTGCTTTCAAATTCGAAACGATCCTGACTGGAGGCATTTACGACATGTAGACCCCTGACACCATTTCCAACTTTTCCAACATCCCCCTTATACCATACGCCCCCACATACAAAAACCGTTGGAAAGGGGTCAAGGATGCCAGTGAGTCGTAAATGCCCCCAGTTAATAGCGAATGCGACCTTTCATTCAATCAACGCGAGTGTCCATAACTGTCGTATGGGGTTTCATATGCGTTCATATAAGTCATGAAAATGTTTCAAATATCTTGAATATTGCCCAAGATATGGAGGACTTAACATTTTTCTAGGTGATAACCAACAAAATAAAAAGTTTTTAATCCACAGTGATGAAGGTACTGCCATATGGGGTTTCAAATGCGCTCATGTGCGCCATGCTAATTTGCTGCAGACCTTGAAAATTACTCAAGATATGGAGGTCATAACATTTTGCAAAGTGATGACCACCAAAATGAAAATTTTTTTATCCGCAGTGATAAAGGGACTGTCATATGGGGTTTCAAATGTGCTCATATGTGCCATGAAAATTTTCTGCATATCTTGAAAATTGCCCAAGATATGGAGGTCTTAACATTTTTCAAGGTGATGACCAACAAAATAAAAAGTTTTTAATCCGCAGTGATGAAGGGAGTGTCGTATTGGGTTTCATATGCGTTCATATGCGCCATGAGAATTTGCTGCATACCTTGAAAGTTACGCAAGATATGGAGGCCATAACATTTTGCAAAGTGATGATCAAAAAAATGAAAAGTTTCCAATCCATAGTGATGAAGTGACTGTCGTATGGGGTAAAAAAATTCAAAGAAAAAATAAGGAATAATTACGAGAAAACATATAACATGGGCCTGAGCTTATTTTGAGCTTAATAAAAATTACAAGTTAAATTGTCCAAAAACAACCTATAATACCAACACCTGCCCCTAATTACGAATGTAGATAATAAACTGAACCAAAAAATATATATAAATCAAAATTCAATGATTTTGCGGGATTCAGAAAACACTGCCGAAAAATCCCCAAATGAAAAAAATCATACTAGTCACCTTCGCAAAACTCTAAAATATACCCACAATCCCATAGCAATAATTAGAAAACAAAAACTCTTTTTCATATCCTTATCTCTACAGTGACATTCAACAACCCTTGAGAGCTACTCCTAACACATGTAATGAATCACGTGTCAGCTGCCTTCAATTAAAATCGCCAAAAAAATTTCAAAATAGAAAGAATCACCCTAGACAACTTTCCAAGACTTTAGTCAATATATCTATCTCCACAGTAATATTCCTGATCCCCTATGCAATATTCTTATCACATTTAACGAAACAAGTCTCAGTTGTCATATATATGACTCCACCGTGATATTACACAGCCCCTAGGAACTAACCCTATCACATTTAACGGAACACGTCTCAGCTGCCTTTGTCTTCCGCTGTCATAAATAATCAAATAGGATGTAAATCAACAGGAAGAAGAAATTTTTCTACACAATTTTTTCCTAAAAATCTAAATATCCGGTACGAATATTCAATTTTTTCATCTAATCGGTGAAATACGTGTAGTCTAAAATCCTGTCAGAAGCAACATATTTCGTGCTGAAATGATTCTGTGACTTCAGCTTGCACAGCCTGTCCGATTGGAAATGAATTCGGCCATGATTACGTTCATATTTATTTCTTATTTTTCATTAAATTTTATTCTCAGCTACCCTGAAAAATGTATCATTTCAACAAATTTATCTTATAACAATTCACAACATGTATTCGCATTGAAACAAAAGTATTTTCATTGTCTTGCTCCTATAATTTGAGGAAAGCGTATCCTATTTTTTAAAAATTGTTACTTAATACGCATCATGGCGTAAGATGGTTCTGAGCAAATTTTGTAGATATAATTTAGGCGAATAATTTTGCTAAAGAAAATATTATTGTAGCTTGTGTGCTTTTTTCCAAAAAATTAATTTTTCCTTTTTAATATATGTTCATGACAAAAGTTTATAAACTTTTGGAAGATATTTTTTGGTAGAACAACTTTTTTTGTCATTTTTCTCGTCACTTGTGTCGCTTTTCAACAAAATTTATACAGACGAAGACGACAACGACAGACGGACAGACAACGACGTAAAAACTTTTTTTTCTGACGCAGGTGCCTCAAAACGTCGAAATTTGATGGAATTCACTAAAGTCATTTTTTACATAAAATCCATACTTTCTCATTATGATGAGAATGTAATAATTCATTATTTTTTGTGCCAACAAAATTTTAATTTTCGATTCTTTAAGAAAACTCGAAAAGTCATTTTGATAATCTTATAGGGCTTCCAAGAAGTAACGTTTTTCTCTCTCTGACTTTTTTTCATATCGTGCTTTATTTGGCCTAAAATGTTAATTTTCTCTTTTTTGGGGGGATTTTGAAAATGCTATAACTCTGTCAATGTTTTTTGTATCGAAAAAAGTCGGGAAATAAATTGTTTTAATTTTCGAGTACTACGGGCCTCTATCCATCAATAGATAATCGTTTCTGGTATTTCTTCTGGGCATGACAGAATATAAATTCTCGATAACTCAAATTTAACATTAGTATACCTTATAACGACTTTCCCAGTCTCATGGGATATAAGCTGAGAGCATCGCTACAAAATGGCAGCGACAACGTGGGAACAGAAAATAGTTGAATGGTATATCTACCTGTTAGGCGCCAGACACCTCTTCGGCGTCACTCCAAAATGTTCACAAAAAGATGTATATAACTGATCTCTTATAAAAATTCCCTAGCTCAGGAAGAGGGATTTCGTGTGGGTGAGAAACGCACTCCAGAATTAGGTTTTTGTAAAAAATGTAGTAAGACTATGTAAGTTTAATTAAATATGGCAATAGTACCCATATAAAACGCATAACGTTAAATTACAATAGAGGGTGTTTAAACCGAACCATGATTAACTTTCCGTGTACTCTAATTGCGAAAAACAATGTGAATCTCCTAAGGCACACTAATACACTGCTCATTACAAGTAAACGTTATAATACACTAATTGCTTGCTCTTTGGTTGAAAATTGAACTATTTTGTTGAAAATTCGCTTCATTTTTCATTAAAAATTAATTTTTTCGACTGGAAATTTTTACTATAGCATTTCTGGTTGAAAATGTATATTTTTTAGTTAAAAATTTAACTAATTCTTGTTTTTATTGAAAATGTATCTGTTTTGTTGAACATTTGTCTTTTAGGAAAGAAAATTCGTCCTTTTGGATTGAAAATTCAACTATTTGGTTGAAAATGAAACTGTTTTTAGTTTTGAACCTATCTGGTTCAAAATTTTATTATATTGTTGAAATTTCAACTATTTTGTTAACAAGCAGCTGTTTTGGTTCAAGTTTAATTTTTTTTTTTGAATATTTGACTATTTTATTGAAAATATAATTATTTTGTTCAGAATTCAACTGTTTTGTTGAAAATTCTTTTTTTTTCTAGAAAATTCTTCCTTTTGGTTTGAAATTTAATCCTTTTTGGTAGAAAAGTTCTTGGTTGAAAATTAATTTTCCCGTTAAAATTTCAACTGTTTTCTACAAAAATTCATGTTTTGGCCTTGAAGATTCAACTATTGAGTTATAAATGCAACTGTTTTTGGTTGAGGTTTAACCTTTTTTGTTTCAAAATTCGAATATTTGGTTGAAAATGCATCTGTGTAAGATGAAAATTTAACTGTTTGGTTAAAAACTCAACTGTTTAGTTAAAAATTCAACTGTTTTGTTAAAAATTGGTCTGTTTTGCTTAAAAGTTAAACTATTTTGTTGCAGGGACAAAAGTTCGGTCTAAGATTAATTGTTTTTTATTTGAAAATTCATCTCTTCTGGTAGAAACTTATAATTTTTTCTTTGAGAATTCCACTATTTCGTTGAAACGAATTTTCAACTTTTGCAAGATTTTTTTTCAAAATCCCTGATTTTTCCTCGATTTTTTCATGACTTTCCTTTACCAATCAAATTTCTTAACTTTTTCCTGGTTTCCAGGCTTTCCCTCATATACGGCCACGCTAATAAAGAATTGAGTCATAAAACTTTGAAAATTCCCAGATGTAGAATTTAGCTAAATCATACTTCTCTACTGAAAATGCAAGTGTTTCCTCTAAGAAAATAAAAAAAAATTGCTTCCTATTTAGAAGTCTGAGAAATCGACAGACTTGTCTACTCTTTTCTGAAGTACTTCATATCAGAAAAACCTGTTCTTAAACGCATCGTTAATTATATAATTGCTCTTTCGTCGAAGGTGCTCCTATTCTTGTTTGAAAATTGCAGAGACACGTGAGACAATCTCACGCTCATCACAATACTGCTATGTCACAGTCACTCTCTAATGCACTTTTTCCCAAGAAAATATTTTGCTGTCTGTGAGTTGTTTAAACTATTCAGAATAGTGTATCACCGGGTCAACGTCACATCTGATTATCAATAAGACTTTTCTCTAGAAATCTACTTTCCTGGAGAATGAGAAATTAACTTGAAGCCGGGAAAACCAAGCAGCGCTAAGTCCACTTTTTGACAAAAATGAGTTTTCTTCCTTTTAGACTTTCCATGTAGGGTAAGGAGGGGCAGCGCCGACCAGTTAACAGTCAATGATTTTTTTTAAGTTAATAAGATGTAGAATTGATCCATCTATTTTATCATGAATAATTTTCTGCAAAATGAGCATGAAAAAGATTCACAATTAAAAAAACAGAATTCCAAACTATCTCACTTTTCGGCTCATTTCGTGAAATTGGAATGAATTTAGGGGAATTTAAGGTAAATGAGAAGAATTCGATGAAATTCATGAAAATTCAAGGTGAATTAAAAAAATCAAATCAACTAAAAAACAATTTAAAAATATGAAAAAACTTAATTGAATTCAGTAACTTTGAAATAAGCTTAGAAAAATTCAAGGAAATTCTGAAGAATATGATGAAATGGCTAAGAATTCTAGGTGAGGGTAAAATATTTCAGGATCAATTAAATAAGAACTTTTAAAAATTAAAAAAAAATCCATTGAATTAAGTTGAATGGAGCTAATTTAGTAGAATGCAAGAGAATTAAAAAATTTCAAGACAACTTCAAAGAATTTAAAAGAATTCAGGGTAAATGAATAAGAATTCAGAGTGAAAAAAATAATTTCAAATCTCTTCAAATCTTCAAAACCCTACTAATTTATAACGAAAAAAGTGACTAATGACTGCAAACCAATTCAAAAGAATTCAAATGAATTGGAAATAATTTTAAAAATCCAAAAAAATGCAATTGATTTCAGTAAAATTTGAGTGAATTTAGAGGAATTTAAGGGAAATGAGAAGAATTCGATGAAATTAATAAAAAATCAAGCTGAACTTAAAAAGCAATCAAGTGAATTGAAAACAATTCAAAAATATAAGAAATTCATTGAATTGAGTAAGTTTGAAATGTGTTTAGAAAAATTAAAAGGACATTAATAAGAATTTAGGATCAATTAATAAGAATTTAGGATCAATTAATAAGAATTCAGGGCAGTTTCCAAATGAATTCCAAAAAATATTTGAAAATCTCTTCAAATCTGTGAAATCCTACAAAATTCCTCACTTCGCGCGAAAAAATTCTTTGAAATCCATTACAAAAATAAAATCCCTTAAAATCATTAAAACCCTTGAAAATCCCTTGAAATTATTTAAGTCTCTTGAAAATGCCTTGAAATCTTAAATCACCCTAAAATATTTCAAAGTTTATACCTATTGAAATAAACAAAAAATTTCTGGGAATCTTTTAGAATTTCCTAAAATATTTCAAATCCGTATTTTGTGAATGATCCCTTTGATATCTTTTGAAATCACTTGAAGCTTTTTAAAGCCCTTGAAAACGCCTGGGAATCATTTACAATACCCTAAAATATTTCAAGTCTTTTGAAGTCCCATTAAATTACTGAAATCAATTAAAAATTTCTTCGTAATCTCTTAAAATAACCTAAAATGTATCAAATCCTTTAAAAAAAATTGAGATCCTTTACATTTTTTTAAAGCTCTTGAAAATACCAAGGTATTTGAAAAAATACCTTAAAATATTTAAAATCCTTTGATCATGTTATCAATTGATTCTTAGGATCAATTAAATAAGAACTATGCAAATTAAAAAAAAATCTATTGAATTAAGTAGAATTGAGTAAATTCTAAATTCTAGAAAATTCTGTATCCTAAAATATTTCAAACGCTTTGAAATCCCTTCAAATTAATGAAATTAATTAAGAATTCCTTTGAATCTTTTAAGACCTAAATTTTGCAAAAAGAAGTAGAGGCAATATTGTTTTCTTTCAAGTTATTGTGTACAGAAAGCAGCTTTGATAAACAGTACATATAAGCGGCAGATTTTTCTTTTCAACAGTTTAATGTTCGACAAAAATGTCTATTTTCAACTCATGAGAAATAATTTTTAACCTGTTGCATTTTTTAACGAAAAATTAATTTCCACAAAGAGAGATGAATTTTGAACCGAATCAGACTAATTTTCAACCAGACAATTGCACTTTTACCCAAAAAGGTGTGATATTAGCTTTGCTAGTATTACTGAGTTTAATAATCTGAGCATTTTACTAATTTCAAATGAAAGATATTAAATTTACTAAAAATTATTCAAATTTTCAGTAATAGTAGTGTTACATTTTAAACTTACCTCAATGATATTGATTATCATAGAGAAATTAATTCAATATGCTTTTACTTTGTCCTGTTCAGTAAATTGAAATGAACAATACAGAATAATTCAAAAATTGGTAGGACATTGAAGCTAGCCTCAACCATTTTATTATTAAATCTTATCGCTAAAGAAACGGTGAAAAACAAGATAAATCTCAAGTAAAAAATGGCTAGAAATATAATCATTGATGGACTCGAAATCAATAAGAGCCGGAGATTCCAAAGGAGTTAGATATTGATTATTTTTTATATAGAAAATGTATGAAAATGATACATTCTGTATTTATTTATTTGTATTTACTTAGGAAAAGTTCTTGGGGGTAAATAGCCCTGCAAGAAACTGTCAATATTTTTCACTTGATTGAACACTTCCTGCATGCAAAGTTTAGCGACCTTTTTAGGATAAATTTATTTTGGTGGGAAATTAATTTCGATTCGAATTGAATTTTTCCATAGATTTCAAATTACGTATGATTTGTTCATTTTGTGAGTAATTTTTTCAATCCACTTGCTATTCTTCTTTGAGCCGCAAGTATATCAATTCTGAAATTCGCCCTTGCCTTTATTATTTAAAATCTTAAATTATGAAAATAGAACGTACCATCTCATGAGGGATAGGGAAAAGAATGTTAAGCTTGAAGTAAATAAATAGAAATTGGATCATTTTTAGATAATATAATAATATTTTGAATAAATACTGCAGTTCATAATTAATGGATTTAATACTTTCACAATTATTCATTATGATAAATTGCAATATAAAATTCAGAGCTTTTTCGGTTTTCAATCGTGTGCAAAACTACGAATCTTGCCGACGTTTCGTGAACATTGCAAATCACTTCTTCAGGGCTGACCTGAAACTTAAGTTTCAGGTTATGTTGTTCTTATATAGATTCTTTACGATGCCTATGATTGGCCAGAGCGCTCCATGGTGGGGACTGCTTGAGATTGATTGGCCAGTCAAGTCTTTTTTAAAAAACCCGGGAGGACGAAAAGCCAAATCGGATTGGTATTATATCCATTGTCCCTATTGATGCTATTAGGGTGTTTTGAGATTTCGATTGCTTCTCTATGTTTTCTTTGGAAAATATTGTACGTTTTTGCGATGATTGTTGTTCTGTCAAATAAAATGCTATGTCCTGTTTCAATATGATGCTCAGCTAGTGCTGATTGCATGAAATGTTTTTCGGCCGTTTCGCTCCCGGCAATCCTCGGAGCGTTAGCTATGAAATTCATCGGTTCTAGCGAGCGACGCTTAAGTGGTAATGCTCGGGGCGGCAAAGCTCGGAGTTTGGACTGTACTTAAAATTCCTTTGAATCTTTTAAAACACTGTAAAATCTTCAAAATCCTTTGGAATCACTTCAAATTAATGAAATCTATTAAAAATACCCTCTAAGATATTTTACAGCCTTCAAAGTCATTTGAAATCGATTTAAGTTTTTGTCATCCCTTAAAATAGTTAAAATAGTTGGAAATCCCTTGAAACAATTTAAAGCTCTTTAAAATTCTATGGTATTTTATAAATACTGTAGAATTTTTAAAATTCCTTTAAATCACATAAAATTATTCAAATCTATTCAAAATTCCTTGAAATTTTTTCAAGTGCCCTAAAATACTTGAAAACCTTTGAAACTTATTGAAGCTCTTGAAAATTCCTTGGAATTTTAAAAATACCCTAAAAAAATGTTAATCCTTAGAAATCACTTTAAATTATTGAAATTTATTAGGAATGCCGTATGATATTTATTTCACATCCTTTTTTTCTTTTTAAATCCCTTGAAACTTTTTAGAGCGCTTGAAAATTCATTGAAATTCCGTCAAATTAATGAAATCTTTTAAAATGCCCTAAAATACTTCAAAACCTATAAAAGCTCTTGAAACTTGTTACAACGCTTAAAAATGCCCTGGATTTTATAAAAAATACTTTAAAATCTTTGGAAATAATTATTTCAAGTTATTGACATTTATTTAAAACACCCCAATATATTTCATATACTTTATTCTTTTGAAATCTCTTGAAACTTGTTAAAACTCTTGAAAATTCCTTGGAATCTTACAAATATTCTTTAAAAATTTCAACTCTTTGAAATACTTTTAAATTATTGAAATACCTTGGCATTTTTTTAAATACCCTAAACAAATTAAATCCTTTTAAATTTCTTCACTTCCCTTGAAACCTTTTGAAGTTCTTGAAGATTCCTTGGAATTTTGAAAAATACCCTAAAATATTTAGAATCCTTGGGAATCACTTCAAATTATTGAAATTTATTTTAAAATCCCCAAGATATTTAACATCCTTTACTCACTTAAAATCCCTTGAAACTTTTTAAACCTTTTCAAAATTCCTTGAAATTTTACCTGCTTGTGTGTTTTAAATGCTATCGCAAAAGAATAAGTGAATTAAAAACTGTAAATAAATATTGGAAGTAAACAAATCAAAATTTACCAAACAGATGAATTTTTAACCAAATAGTTCAATTTTCAACCGAAAAGATTAATTTACAAGAAAAGACGATTTTTAAACAAAATATATGAATTTTCAACTAAAATTACGAATCTTCAATTGGAACAGATGAATTTTTAACAAGAGTTGAACTTTGAAACAAGTCGTATTATTTTCATCCAAAAAGATTGATTTTCAACTAAAATTATGAACATTTAACTGGAATAGTTGAATTTTCAACCAAAAATATAAATTTTCAAACGAGAAGATTAATTATTAAACAAAAAGATTAATTTTCTACATGAATTTTCAACAAAAAATGGGAGTTGAATTTTCAAATAAAAAAATGAAGTAGAGCAGTATAGGAACGGCCAGCATATTAGTCGCCTGGATCTTATTCTTTCCAGATAATTCGGAAGCCCAAATTTTCTGAGAATTTAGCGATACCTTTTTACAAGGTCCGTTTTTAAAATATGCACATTTTGGGTTTCCGCTTGCGGTATTCCAAGACATGTATATGTTTCTCCATTACCAAGATGTTGGATGGTAGTTCCGCCAATGAGTTGAATGCCCTGATTGTCACGCGTTGGTGTAGCTTCTAGTCTTCCTTGGTGTAGGTGGACGCAGGCACACTTGTCTAATCCGAAGTTCATGCCAATCGCTTTGAAATACCTATTCACCACCTCCACAAGGACCTGCAGCCCTCTCTTGCATTCACGTTGTTCAACTATTGCACTCCATACCGGCTGGATGAATGTTAATATCCTTTTCTTGAGGATGCCAGTGAATAGCTTGTAGCTGGTTATTCAGCAAGCTATGGCCCTGGTGCTAAAAAGTTGTTGTTTCTAGCGATAACTTTCTTCACTTCTTCAACAGTAATTGGTGGACAGTCTTCCTCTGAAGCCTGCAACCTTTGCTTTTGGCAAAAGTAACTTGCATCTCTTCTCGGTCCCAATAAGACTTGAAAAAGTATTGCGCAGCTTCAGTTTAAAATGGAAACGACGATATGGCATGCATTGAATAATCAGTAAGTTATTAGCTACATAACATTTGATAACAAGTTTACCTAACAAGTTAGAGCACTTGCTCGAAACTCAAGAAAACCAAGTCACACGCTGAACAAGTGTAAACGGCTGACCATCAAGCTGCACTAGACGCAAACAAGAAGATCTCTTCCAACAGCAAAACAGCGCCTTGAACGGTAAGTAAAGTGGATTAAGAAGAACTCCACCTTTTCACTCACCCTTCCCGTCTGTTCAATAAAACGTCACGTAGCGTTAAAAATTCGCCTAGTCAAGAAGAGATTCAAATCTTCTGGAACAAGTATACGGAGATACTTATCGGCTTAACGAAAACGCTGCAGATATATCACCCTTTCGTAACTGTTGTCAAAGGGAGAGTTTACAAGGTCAAGAGGAAGAGTGTCCACTAATTACTGCTGAAGAAGCGAAGAAAGGCAAAAGCTGTGGATACCTACGTGACCTGCAGACCAAAAGAGGCAGCAAAAGGGCAAATAAGTAATCTATAGCGATTGACATGAGCTTCAGCCTGGACGAGTACGCCTGCGTCCACCCACACGAAGGAAGACTAGAAGCTTCATCATTGCGTGACGATCAGGATGTTCAATTCATAGGCAGAAATACCATTCAACATTTTAGTTATGGAGAAACATACACATATCTTGAAATACTGCAAGTGGAAACCCAAAATGTGCATGTGTTGACAATGGACCTTAAAATAAGGTATCGCCAAATTCTTAGAAAAATTTGGGCTTTCAGATTACAATGGAAAACCGATGTAGAGGCTTGCTAACATTGGAGTGTCTTCATTTTAGCAATGCGAGTGCGTCGGGATCAGTTTCTTTAAGGAACCATGATCATAGCTTTCGGAGACTACAACTTCTCACATTGTAACGACTTTCCCAGCTCAGTGGGACGCAAAGCGGGTGTAGCGCCCAAACCTGAGTTGATACGGCAAATTGATCAATAAAAATAGTTTGAAATCAAATTGTTAATTAGATATAAAAAAAAATTATTCACTTAGTTCTTAAATTTCAGTTATGAACACAACTTCCTTGAGGGGGATGTATTTTAAACACCTGGTCTGCCAGGGTAACTTCTTAGAACCACGAAACTTTTGAAATCCGATCAGGGTATTTTAAATTTCAGTTAAGAACGTAACTTTCCCGAAAAAGATTTCAGTAACGAAAACAACTTCTTCGAGAAAGATGTATTTTGAACACCTGGAATATTATTAACGCCATTAATCAGCTGCTTCATATTTCAGTAAATATTTCTCAACTTTAAACAAAACTTCGTGTCAAGAATAACATTTAAAAAACAGCTTCCTTTCGAGGATTACTTTCGGAAACCTGCTCTTATCATTCGGTTTTGCATACTGATGCTAGTACGCCCTGAAGTTGTGCTCCCTAATTTTTATTCATCGTCGGAAGCAAATCATATTAGATTGAAATCCCGGATCGAAATAGCTATAACAATTTGATACCCCAAGTTTTAGTGCCGTAGAAGGTATCTTCAAAGATAATTGAAAAGCAAATAAATCTTTAAAGATCAACTGGGATTGAAAATATTAACTGATTTTTTTCAATATCTTTTTTTTATATTTATAATAATATAACGAGGCTGATGCAGTATATTAAAATTGAATTAATCAATATTGTACAAAACGTTAATTTTTCTCAGCTGTGTCTAATCTCAAAGAAGGAAGATTCTCCTATGCATCTTTTCCTCATCCTAACCATATGTATTTTCAAATAATAATGATAGTGATATGTTTAATGCAGAAAAATAAAAAATATGTTGGACTTTCGCAATCTAGGTAAAACATAGTAAAGAAGCAGAAAATGCCATTTTCAGTTCAAAGTAACCCATTGTTTTGCATGCAAGTAGTATTTCAAGATTCCTTGCCCATTGTCCCATTTTCATGGGGGAACATTTCAAGATACCTTGAGCGCAATTTCTGCTAGCTTAAAACTACCTACTCTTACACTTTTATACAAATCACGCCAGATACTGCATTTTTTGTAATACTTCATAACAATGAAAGTACATAAAATGTACAACGTAACTGAAAAATCAATTGTTTAGCATTAACACACATATTTTCTTGAATTCCATAAGTAAGTTATTTTCTATTGAACTTTTATAATAATTTATCTCTTGGTAACACTCATTTACCCAGGCGGAAATATAATATACATATCGTTTATATATAGTGTGAAGTATTATATATAATATTTCCGCCTGGGTAATAAATTTTACAAACCTATGACAAATACATTTTATGAAGCCTAAATTAACGTTGAATCAACACAAGGTTTGTGTTCGCATAGTTTACAGAGTCTTATTCGTAAAATTTATAGCTTAGATACATAGCTAAGTTCTGAAATTTCTTCTCCCTGGAGAAGCCTGAAATGGGGTATATATATATATATCTTCGGTTTCGGTTTCTATTCCTTTCGAATAGAACTGAAGGAACTATGACAAAGCCACCGAACGCGTCCTCGGGTTGCGGATAGAGGGTCCCTGTACCAAGGGCTTCTGCTGAATATGGTGCAGTTAAATTTTCAGTCAAGAAATAAATTTCCAATCATAAAACAACGATTTTCCACCAAATAGTTCAATTTTCAATCAAAGACATAAGTTTTTAACTAAATGATGCACCTTTAACCGAAAAAAGAATTTTTAACAAAGTAGTTCATCTTTCAACCAAGAAGATTAATTTTCTACCAAAAAAGACCAATTTTTAACAAAATACATGAATTTTCAACCAAATAGTCGAATTTTCAACTAGAAAAAAAAAGAATTTTCTACAAAAGAAGACAAACTCTTAACAGAATACATGAAATTCCAATCAAACAGTTGAGTTTTTGACTCAGAAAGATAAATTTACACTCAAAAATAGTATAGTTAAAATTTCAGTTAAAAATGAAATTTTAATAAAAAAATGAATTTTCAACAAAATAGGTAAATTTTTAGCTAAAATCTAGAATCTTCAAACAGAAATATGAATGTTTTAAATAGTTACATTTTCAGTGAAAAAAATTAATTTTCAATCTAAAAAGACAAATTTTCAACATAATAGGTAAATTTTCAACTAAAATCTTGAATCTTCAAACAGAAAGATGAATTTTTAAATAGTAACATTTTCAGGGAAAAAAATTAATTTTCAATCTAAAAAGAAAAATTTTTAACAAAATAGTTGAAAGTTCAACCAAAAAATGACTTCTTAACCAATTTGTTGAATTTCCTACAAAATAGATCAATTTTTCACCAAATAGTTGAATTTTCAATCAAGAACATGAATTTTCAGCCGAGAAGATTAATTTTTTACCGAAAAAGAGACTTTGCAACAATATACATGAATTTTCACTAAAACAAATCAAGTTTTAACCACAAATGGAATAGATAAATTTTTAGTTGAGAAAATTAATTCTCAACAAAAAAAAAACGACAAATTTTCAACAAAATAGTTAAAAACTGTTTGGATTACCTACGTAAATTACTCCAAATTATCTGCATTACGCTGGATTACAAGTGGATTACAACGGATTACTTGTGTATTACTCCAGATTACAATTGGGTTACACCAGAATACTGTTATTACTCCGAATTACTTAAATTACTTGAATTACTCCAATTTACAAGTGGATTACTCCACATTACAAGTGGATTACTCCACATTACACTGGATTTCTCGGATGACGCCGGATTACCAGTTCGGATAACCGAGTACTTTGGAGTAATCTATTTTTAATCCGGCGTAATCCACTTGTAATAAGAGTAATCCAGCGTAATCCACTTCTAATCCAAATAATCCCGAGTATTCAGGTAATCCAAGTATCCTTAAATAATTTATATTGAAAAAACGGAACTCCATTTTTTTACCCAAAAAAACAGGGAAAAATGGTCAACTCATGACCTATTTCAGGTAAGGCATTGTTCTTCTTCTGAAATGACTGCAAATTAAGTTTACTTTCACTCATCTGTGGAACACTTTTTGATAGTTATTAGATCCAAAGGCATAAAGTGTTTTTTCAAACACAATGGGATTAAAATTCAAATATAACGTAAAAGATTGTAATAAATTATATTTTGTTCAGGCCAATATCTTACCAATGCTCTATGCATGGAGATAATTTAATTGAAGTTCATTAAAACAGTTAATACTCGCTATTGATGCTAGCTATTGATACTTGCTATTGATACTAGCTATTAATATTAGATTATACTAATACTCGACTATATTGATCCTTGACTTTTGATACTTGATTATATTGATTCTTAATTATTGATGTTGGATTATTGATACATGATTATATTGATATTTGATAATATTGATACTTGATATTTCACATTGATACTTGCTATTGATATTCGATTATAATTACACTCGAGTATATTATTAATTGATTATTGATAATTGATTATATTGATTATTAATTATTGATGTTGGATTATTGATGTTTGATTACATTGATATTTGATTATATTGATACTTGATACCTTATATTGATGCTTGCTATCGATACTTGCTATTGATACTTGTCATTGATACTTGTTATTGATACTCGCTATTGATACAAGCTATTGATACTTGCTATTGATACTTGTCATTGATACTCGTTATTGGTACTCGCTATTGATACTCGCTATTGAGTCTTGCTATTGATATTCGATTATACTAATACTCGAATATATTTTTACTTGATTATTGATACTTGATTATATTGATTCTTAATTATTGATGTTGGATTATTGATACTTGATTACATTGATATTTGATTATATTGATACTTGATACCTTATATTGATACTTGTAATTGATACTTGTTATTGATACTCGCTATTGATACTTGCTATTGATACTTGCCATTGATACTCGCTATTGATACTCGCTATTGAGTCTTACTATTGATATTCGATTATACTAATACTCGAATATATTGTTAATTGATTATTGATACTTGATTATATTGATTCTTAATTATTGATGTTGGATTATTGATGCTTGATTACATTGATATTTGATTATATTGATACTTGATACATTATATTGATACTTTCCATTGATACTTGTTATTGATACTTATTATTGATACTCGATATTGATACTAGCTATACCAGCTATTGATATTAGATTATACTAATACTCGAGTATATTGTTCCTTGACTTTTGATACTTGATTATATTGATTCTTAATTATTGATTTTGGATTACTGATGCTTGATTATATTGATATTAGACTATATTGATACTTGATTATATTGATACTTCATACGTTATATAGATACTTGCTATTAATACTTGCCGCTCATACTTGTTATTGATAGTCGATATTAATACTAGCTATTGATACTTGCTATTGATATTCGATTATACTGATACTCGGATATATTGATACTTAATTATTTATACTTGATTATATTGATTCTTAATTATTGATGTTGGATTATTGATACTTGATTATATTGATACTTGATAAATTATACTGCTACTTGCTATTGATATTTGTCATTGATACTCGATATTGAAACTTGCTATTGATACAAGCTATTGATACTTGCTATTGATATTCGATTATACTAATACTCGAGTATATTGTTCTTTGACTTTGATACTTGATTATATTGATTCTTTATTATTGATGTTGGATTATTGATACTTGATTATATTGATATTTGATTATATCGATACTTGATATTTCACATTGATACTTGCTATTGATATTCGATTATATAAATACTCGAGTATATTAATACTTGATTATTGATACTAAAAGTGCGATCTATATATAAAAAATAAGAAACTGGACATAATTTGAATTTTTCTATTTTTGCATGGCGATAGAGTAAATTTTCAATTTTTATTTGGGCGAAAAAAATGGACTTTTCTTATATATTTTGGGATATAACACGTAAACTAGAAAACAGATTGGAAAATAATATACAGAGCCATTTTTGAAAATTTTACTGCCTTTAATTTGACATCTCGTGTGACCCAATCTGACGTTTAGAACTCGATATATGGCCTAGCATATGATGCCATCACCGAAAAAAATGGAAAAAATTATCAAATAATCATATCTCGAAAACCTATCCATAAAAAAACAATTTAATGTGATTTTTGAGCTTAGCAAGCCAAAATACATAGGAAAAAAATAGTCGCATTAAATGTACAGAACTTTTTTTTAATTTGGAAACTAGTGTAATCAATCTATGTTATTTAATTGAGAAACAATTTAAATTCAATCTTAATTTAATTTAAAATTTTGAACAAAATTATTCGTTTAATAGTTAATTGAACTGTGTACAAAATACAAATTATAGCCAATATGCTGTTACATAACTTTAAAGTAAATAATCAATTCATGTACTTAATTGAAACAAATTAAAATTCAATCTTTATGTGAATTATTATTATGACAAAATTTTATCAGCTAATAATTAAATAATCCGTTCAAATAAGAATTCAAATAATTTTTACCTTATATTTTTCTGAAAATTTGAATGATTAATAACCTCTTAAACTAATTCCAGAAAATCGAAAACATATGTTTACATAATTTTGAAAATTTAATACAGATACTCATTCCACAACATCAAAAACATTTTTATAAATATATAAATGGAATACGGGTATTTTAAATATGAATAAACTTCCATTATACAAATTATAGAATTAAGGTAGCATTGAGGTGTGAATGGATGTTAGTTTGTGAGAACTAATTTTGAGACAAATTCTGTAACATATGGATATTGTAGGCAAGGCAATTTTTCAGGGCCAGCAGGCCGAAAAATAACAGTTTATCTATCAATTACATAACCTTAAAATAAATAATCAATTTATGTTACTCAATAGATAAAAATTAAAATTCAATCTTCATGTGCCTTTTATTGTTAAAAAAATTATTCAGCTGATGAATAATTAATCAATTCATAAAATAAGAAGCATTCAACTATTATTTTTATCAAACCATTCAAATAATTTTAATTTAATTTAACTTTTTTTTTAATTCAAAAATTCATTTCTGAAAATTTAATTTAGTAATAACTTTCTAAACTGATTCCAAAAAATGTAAGTTTTAATAGAATCAGTTAATAATTAATTAATCAGTTCACAACATAACAAGCATTAAACAATCATTTTCATTGAAACATTAAAATGATTTGTACATCATATCATTGAAAACTAAAGGTGAACAACCACCGCAGGGTCCCACTGGGGTAACTGTAATCCATAAAAAAAAAAGTGACATCGGCTCCCAGTAGGACCGCAGTAAATCCCATTCATGGCCACGTCTCACAACTGTGAGATGGGTGGTCACAGGGCACGACGAAATCACAACGACAGGTCGGCGAAACTTTCGTGTGTTTTGAGGACACGAAAATGTCAAAAGCGCTATAGGCATCAATAACAACAATAACATTCAAAATTTCGTTAGTAAATTTTATGAGGAAAAATATTCTAGAGAAAAAATTTCTTCCCAAAAATGTCAAAAGCACTACCGGCGTCAATAAAAACAATAACCTTTAAAATTTCGATAGTAAATTTTCTGAGGAAAAATTTTCTAGAGAAAAAATTTTTTTCCAAAAATTTCAAAAGCGCTATGGGCCTCAATAACAACAATCACATTAAAAATTTCGACGGTAAATTTTCTGAGGAAAAATTTTCTGAAAAAAAAATTTTTTCCCAAAAATTTCAAAAGCGCTATGGGCCTCAATAACAACAACCACATTCAAGATTTCGATAGTAAATTTTCGGAAGAAAAATTTTCTAACGAAAAAATGTTTTCCCGAAAATATCAAATGCGCTATGGGCCTCAATAACAACAATCACATTAAAAATTTTAATGGTAAATTTTCTGAGGAAAAATTTTCTGAAGAAAAAATTTGGTACCAAAAATGTCAAAAGCGCTATGGCTTCAATAACAACAATAACATTCAAAATTTGAATAGTAAATTTTCTGAGAACAAATTTTTTGAAGAAAAAGTGTTGTCCCAAAAATGTCAAAAGCGCTATAGGCTTCAGTAACAACAATAACATTAAAAATTTCAATGTTAAATTTTCTGGGAAAAAATTTTCTGAAGAAAAAATTTTTTTCCAAAAATGTCAAAAGCGCTATGGGCCTCAATAACAACTATCACGTTAAAAATTTCGATGATAAATTTTGTGAGGAAAAATTTTCTGGAGAAAAAATTTTGTCTTAAACATGTCAAAAGCGCTATATGCTTCAATAACAACAATAATATTCAAAATTTCAATAGTAAATTTACTAAGGAAAAAATTTTTTCCCAAAAATGTCAAAAGCGCTATATTAAGCCTCAATAACAAAATAAAACAATAAAAATTTCGATGGTAAATTTTCTGATGAAAGATTTTCTGAAGCTAAAATGTTTTCCCCAAAATGTCAAAAGCGCTTTAGGCTTCAATAACAACAATGACATTCAAAGTTACGATAGTAAATTTTCTGAGGAAAAAATTTTTTGAAGAAAACATGTTTTCCCGAAAATGTCAAAAGCGCTATACGCTACAATAACAACAATAACATTCAAAATTTCAATAGTAAATTTTCTGAGGAAAAAATTTCTGAAGAAAAAATTTTTTCCCAAAAATGTCAAAAGCCCTACAGGCCTCATTAACAAAAATAACATTCAAAATTTCGTTAGTAAATTTTATGAGGAAAAATTTTCTAGAGAAAAAATTTCTTCCCAAAAATATCAAAAGCATTACCGGCGTCAATAAAAATAATAACATTTAAAATTTCGATCGTAAATTTTATGAGGAAAAATTTTCTAGCGAAAAAATTTTTTCCCAAAAATGTCAAAAACACTCTCGGCCTCAATAACAACAATATTATTGAAAATTTCAATGATAGATTTTCTGAGGAAAAATTTTCTAAAGAAAAAATTTTTTCCCCAAAATGTCAAAAGCGCTATAGGCCTCAAAAACAACAATAACATTCAAAATTTCGATAGTAAATTTTCCGAGGAAAACTAATATTAGGTTATGTGGAAATTAGGAAAAATGACATTTATGTCGAATGCAAATTCGGAAAAACAGAAATTAGATTAATTTAAAATTAGGATGAATAAATATTATGATGAATAAAAATTCGAAAATTATGCCAAATGAGCATTCGGTATAATAGAAATTATGATAATTGATAGTTAGGACAAATAGAGGTTATTTGAGTTGACACTTCGACAAAATAAAAATTATAATAAATGATTGTTCGACAACTTGATTTTCGGTCAAATGAAACTTAGGTAATATGGAATTTGGGGTATATTCATGCGCCTCCTTCTACGAAAGATGATATTATGGTTTTTATCACAGGATTTACCCTCTCAACCGGATTAGCTTGCGCATGGTACGGTGGGGTAGTCGACTGTCCAATCCCTAATTCCCATGCGGCATTTCAAATAAGTTTGTTCACAAAATAAGTGCTATTATCGGTGAACAGTACTTCAGGAGCTCCCCATCTAAAGATAACAGTTTCTTCGAACCACCGACCAACGCTGCTCGATCACCCGTTTACCCATCACACCTACTGGGGCTGCCTGGTCTAGTTTCATTTTCTGGCAAGCTTGACATGCTTGAACGTATTTTGCAACGTCGCTAAACATGTCAGGTAGGTAGTAAAGCAACGAAATACGCTGGAAAGTTTCATCCACACCTAAATGTCCAGACGTCTTAGTATCGTGCACTTCGCTCATTGACTTGCCTCGAAGCTCTAACGGCAAGACCAGTTTCCATGCCTACAAATCAAGCAACAATGGACCAGTCAGGTGGTCAGAACGATGGTCGTATAATCGATTGCCTTCTAATTTTCAATCCGGAAATTACCAAGGCATTTCTTGAACCAATTCGGCTCTTCGGGTATATTAAAGATCATCAGTCTCGCCAATGGCACATACCACTTAAAAGTACGACTCAAACATGCGCGACAGCGCGTCTGGTACATGGTGAAAGGCACTTTATCTGTATATCTTTTTGAAATATTTTGAAAATTACTAATAATAATATTTAAATTCATATAATATATTTAACATGCAAACATATTTTACAGGTATTGAAACTTGTAAATTTTTTGAATTAATGGAATACAAATATTGACTTATTATATAATCTAAGCACATATATCTTTCACGAAGGGAAGAGAAAATAAATAAATTTTGACTATAATTATTTTTGTTAAAAAATTAGATATATTTCAATCCGATAAAAGCACCGACTGTCGTTAGTTAGTTAGTTGTAATCTGAGCGGGGGGTCCCGTGAGGTGCCCCTGGCGCTCAAGCTATGAAGTCTATTGTGTCACACCCGCGTTTATTCTCAAGGCAGTACTCCGAATCCGGCCATCTTCATCGGGTGTTTTTGGATCTTGATGGGTTAAGTTGTTACCAACGTTCTGAAATTATACCTCTCAGGCAGCCTCCCTAGTAGGACGCAGAGAGGGGATACGACCAGACTAGGGTGGACAGAGCGATCCCTCTGAGGTCAGCAGTTAAATGCATAGATTCAAAGCACTGGCCTGGTATATTATGTGAGTGTATGTGTGGGTGTGTGTGTTCATTACTGGAAGTCGGCCAGCAACCATCGAGTCCAAAAAAAAAAAAAAAAAAAAAAAAAAAAAAAAAAAAAAAAAAAAAAAAAAAAAAAAAAAAAAAAAAGAAACAAAAGGACGAGTTTTTCTTTTTTTTTTTTTTTTTTTTTTTTTTTTTTTCATATTTGTTCCCGAAAGAAGATAACCATGGAGGAGGATCAGAAGCGAAAAAAACAACGAGAGAAAAGGAACTTAAACCACAAAACTAGGGATAATTGTGAAGAACTACAATATCAATTCCGCGAAGGATAAAAAAACAGCAGATTTACAAACTTTTGTTTAAATGCCTTTTTTTAGACTATCGGGCTTGGACAAAGACATTACGGAAATTGAAGGTATATACTCGAGCCCCCACGGGAGAGGGCGGAGGGTGGGGGGGGGGGCAGAATTGTTACCATTAAATGGAAGTCGGTTGCGGCCCTGCACGAAAGTGTTTCCAGGCCGCACCCGAATCGAGGCGAAACCCCCCGAGGGGTCCCAAAGCATCGGGCGACGTGCGTGCCGTCGCCGGACCAGCCAGTCGTTCTGTGCTCTCTACTGGGAACGTTGTTTCTATCTTCCCGCATTGCTTGTGCCTCCCAACTGTGCTAAGTGTCGATCCTGCTCTCACCCACCACATCTCCAAGATTACCGTCAACCTCGAGGAGGAACCATTCCGGATCAGATACGGCCGCCATTACCCGTGACACCATCTGGTGCCCCCTCCTAGGATACAAAAACCCTTCAAGGCCTCAACGCGCTCGCCGGCACCCGCCACGGGCCAACAACCCTTCTCAGTAATTTTAAGTGGCAATAAATGTCGCCTTGTTTTTATTACAAATCGATGTTTCATTGTGTCTCTACCCTTATCTCGGCTTTCCACCTCCTAATTTGCCTCCTCGGCATTACCTCCGTAATAAATTTTGAACGCAACACGCATATTTCCAAAAATTGACCAAAAAATCTCAAGAAAATAAACCGGTAAGCTTCCAGAAATCGCTCGAGATATTCTGTCCTTATGAAAATCATCATTAATGTTTTTTTTTAATGAAATGTGATATTAAATCCGTTCTTGGATTTATTCTCGGAACGATTACAAATTCTGTTTTTGGTTACGTGCTATTTTAAAGTTGTGAGAGAATAAATTATAATAAAAAATCGAAATCGACAGAGATGTTTGGCAAATTTTATGTAGAACTTAAAAACTTTCAAAGAGTAATAGATGTGTAATAAAGGTAGTGTAGTGCTGTTTTACTAATTGAAAATTATTAAGTAATGTTAAGTGAATAACCACTCTCCCTAGGGATCGCGGGACCTTGTAGTTGGTGGGAGGACTTACGGGTCTCATAGGGCTATAGATCTTGATAGGTGAACCAGAGAGGCTGCATCGCGAGGTGTAGTTACTCTGGGGAACTGACGGACTCTAGTCAAAAAGACTTAAACTAAGCAGCGATCCTTCCAGGGGGTAATGGCAAAGTCTCCTAGAATATCGAGGGCGCGAGTTCTCATGCTCCCAAGCCGTGTCAAGGGCTGAATGGTACCAGGGTTAACAAATCCTTGAACATCCCGGTCTGCCCCCTCAGTAGAGGCGGACAGGCAGGGGTCTCAAAGGAGGTGCCTTAACGGGGACTTTGATAATGAACATTTTTGACCAGTTTTCCAGTTAATTAAGATTATCTACTGTAAATAATTATCTACTGTAGGGTGGTTTCCCCTACATTATTACAATTTATAATATGCATTGATATTGCAACAGACATATGTTCATTGTTTTATTTTTATAATTAATGAAAGTGCGCGTCCTATCAAAAAAAGATCAAAAGAAAATTTTTGGAACGAATTTAGGTAAACAGTTTTGTTATTAAACATTTTATTGTACCGTGTGCCATTTTTCTAAAAACTTAATTTGTTTATTATTGATTATATTTTTCACGATTTAAACATAAAACTGCGCATCCTATTAAAGAATAATTCATAACAAACGTTTCGAACTATTTTTTCGTATACAACCTTTGTCTATTCATTTTCTTTTATATCTTGTGTCGTTTTTCCAAAAATTCCAATTTTTTTTCAATGTTATTTTTCAAGATAAAAAAAAACTACGCGTGCTAGCAAAAAAAGATTTTGAATAATTTTGTAAATCTTTTTTGGGTGAACAAGTGTCGACTATTAATTTTTCTTCGTATCATGTGTCGCTTATCCAAAAATTTAATTTTTTAATTTTTAATGTCATATTTTATGATTGAAACAAAAACTACGCGTTCTATCAAAGAATGATTAATCTACAAAGTATATCTTTTTGTGGTTGGAAAATTTTTGTCCATTTATTTTCTTTTTATATCTTGCATAGTTTGACCGCAAAATGAATTATTTTGTAATAACATTTATCAAAATTGAAACGAAAAATATGCGGCTTATCAAAAAACTTGTTACGAGAAAATTTGTTTATCTTTTTGTGTTGAATAATTTTGCTTCCCAACATTTTTTTCATTTCTCGTATTGTTTTGCTGGAATATGGAATTTTTTATTTTTTAAAAAGCATTTTCGGTGGATAAAAACAGAACCGTTGGTGAAAAAAGACTGTTTAATAAACCCATCCTTTCCTTTCAGGCCTTAAAACAATCTAGCAAAGGGCAATCCAATCAAGGAATTCCTTCGAAAGTTACTGTGTTTTTTATAGACTACAATGACAACAGACAGTCACGAGGGTAAAATCCATTTTTTCTGAATCAGTGAGCCCGAAAACGTCGAGATTTGATAAAGTCGGTGCAAGCCAATTTTCACATAAAACCAATACATTATAATTAAGGTAAGAATGTGAAAATATATATTTTCTTATTTTTTTGGATTTTTAGCAACAAATGTCTGTCATACTGTGATATTGCGATATTTAATTTTTATTTCCTCGGAACGAAATCATTTTCTTGAATCAAACTTTTTAAAATTAATTCAGTATCCCTATATCTTGGTTGCAGGTTTTTGTTTTTGTAAAAAATTGAAATAAACACTTTTGTGATTGAAAAAGAAGTGACTGAAATTCGTACAAAATTTGAAAACTTCGCAGAAAAAACTGGGGTTTCTATTAGAACCAATTGTTGGTTCTAAAGGAGCTGCAAAAAAAAGGAAGCCAAAATGATAAATGGCTTCCAAATAAACCCAAAGCGTGGATTGAAACGGTTCCAATGGAGCCCTTTTTTCACTTCAGCCTTGAGTCACTACGGAGATTTTATAAGTTTATGGTGTACGCACGCGCCTACCACCACTCCCGCTCTCCAGGAGAATAAGTGGTGGAAGCGGAACATGTGGTCCCGGAGCAAATTTTCCCGGGTTGGGCATGTCTGACTTAGATACATAACTTAGATACATATTCTTAGATATGTTAGGAATAGATTTAATCAATGAAAAAAATAGATTTTTTTAGCCTTCTAAAGCAGGATCCCCCCTTAATATCTTCATTAGAACTGAAGATAGTATAGTTGTACATTTTTGTAATTTTAAGCAATAATTTTTATTAATTCTCGAAGTGATCAACGGCCATTTGTTCACAAATGTTTTCCTCATATTCATGAATTTTTTTAAAATTTTTCCCATTGCCTCTTGTATAATAAATAATGCTCTGAACTTTACTCTTCTTAAATGTGCCCGAAATTCCTTACTTTTTTGACATTTTTCAGTCTGCAAATCACCAAATTTGTTTACATCACCGTCTTCAAACTCATTTACGTGGAACACTTTTAGCTCTCAAATGACGATATTTTTTTTAATAGATTGCGAATCTTAAAACGAAAATAATCTATCACGTCAAGTTAAAAAAAACGGGTTATTAAAAATATAAAATTATATTTTTCGTTCAAACTATGAAAGATACCAAAAAATGTTAAGAACCCAAATTATTCATCTCAAAAATATCTATAAATTTGTATCATATTAAATTTTTTTTCTCTGAAAAACAAAATATTTAAACTTGTTTTTTTTACTCTTATCGAATATTATTTGTAAATATTTAACATTATAAAAAATAATTTTAATAAAAGGCATTAGATAATAAATCAAATTATTCAAGATACGAAAAAAAGTATCAAAATAAAATTATTCACCTTAAAACGATCTACGAGTTTTATTTAAACTATTTTTCAATATGACGCACATTTCTTTTAATTACAAAAAATAATATTAAAATTACAAAATTATGAGAATGTGCCTGCACAATGATTAGAATTTTTTATAACAATAAAGTGTCCCAAAAGAAGCTACAGAAATATTTTCAGCTCCTTTATTTAAAATTTCTTTTCTAAATAAATTTTTATGAAAAGTTGATGAATGTTTTTTTTAAGCAAATAATGTAACTTCTTTATAATTATTACCTTATTTCAGTTCACTGATATTGATTTAGATGATCAATATACACTTCAATTGAATAGGACTTCATATTTATCACTTTCGTTTAGCGTATAACATAAGCTAACATATAACGTATAACATAAGTTTTTTTAATAGTGCCTAGATACACTAAATCCACTATTTCGATTGCATCTTTCCCTAAAAACACTTCTCAGGATGCCAAAAAGACCAAAGACGGTCTTTGGAACATGGGACGTATTTAGGACATCAATTGGACTGACACACACGTCCTAGACACGTCTTTAGAACGTACTTAGGACGTTAATGTTTTTGTGCCCACTAAGTAGTGTACCTCTCGCTTATTAGCTCAGTTTCATTATATATATACTATAGATACATAGTATATATACATATATTTAAAAACTTAAGGTTAACAAGCACCGCAGGGTCCCACTGGGAGCAACTGTCATCTAAAAAATGACATCGGCTTCCAGTAGGACCGCGGTAAATCCCATTGTTTCTTGTACAATGTGAATAAGTAAACTTCAAGTTAACAATGCATGAAAGTGAATCTGACTATCCACTATTTTCCATGAAGCAAAGAAGATTACTTTTCAACCAAACACTTCATTTTAACCCAGAATAAATGAAATTTTAAATAAAAAAAGATACAATTTGAAATCAAAAATACAAATTTTTAAAACAAAATTGTTGCATTTTCAAACAGGTAAGATTTCACTTACATTTTTCACCGAAACTTCTTCTTCCACAAACAAACTTCAATTTCCAGTCAAACGGTGGAATTTACTATAAAAAAGGATGAATTTTTAACAAAATTGTTGATTTTTGAACAAAATTAAAACATTTTCAACTACAAACATTATCGTCAGGTGGTAGGAGCTGCACAAAAATATATAAATATAAATACAATTCATGTAAGTTACTACGACGAATAGTATGCGGGAGTGACCGGAAATCTTCATCTTCAAAATTCAGTCCATTTTCCGTGACCATTATGATTCAATGACCAGAATCTTAATCTTCTAACATTGTTACAATACAATGATAGGTCTGATACCTTCATAATATATCTAAGCAGTCAAAAATTAATTTAAAAGAAAAGAAATCTTTAAAGATCACCTGGGCTTGAAAATATTAACCGTTTTTTTTCAATTTCTTTTTTATTTTTTCGTAATAATATAACGAGGCTAATGTAGCCTATTGATATAAGATTCATTCATATTGTAAAAAATTTTGATTTTTCTCCGCTGGCTCCAATCTCAAACAAGGGAACACGAGACAAGAACCGTCCGCTCGACCGGCACTAATCTTCCACTCATGGGGGGTCGCACGAAGAAAGCAACACCTCGAAAGACCTTCCCATTGTTACACAATTGCAGTCGGTTTAGAAAAATGAAAATTTTGTAATATATTATCCAATGGAATTTGAATGCGCTGTATTACCTTCGTCATTTTTTCACGAGAAAATCAAAGAAAGATTCTGAATATCGGTTAATATTTTAAATGCCAGTTAACCTTTACAGAATTCTTTTATTTTAAACGAATTTTTTATTCCTTAAATGAATGTTTGGAGAGATGAACAAAATTCTCCGGTAATTTTTGTCCCGCGATGGATCCTTTAATAGAATGAGAAAAAAAGTACAAATTTTAATAAATGTCGCCGATAATCGGGTTCCAAGAAACTTTTTTGCAAAACTTGTTTCTGTTTGTTTTATATAAACTATGGTCAGACGCAAGAATGTGGAACGGAAATTTCAACACCTTTTTTTGTTGAAAAGTCAATAATTTAGTTAAAAATTCGTCCCTTTTCGTTGAAAATTCCACTTTTTTGTTAAAAATTCGTCATTTCGGTTTAAAAATTCAACAATTTCCGTAAAAAACTTACTTTTTGATTAAAATTCGTATTATGGCGTTCAAAAGTCAACTGAAATCTTTTTTGGATGAAAATTTAATTATTTGTTTGCAAATTTGTTTTTTAATTTAAAAAATTCATCTATTGTAGTAACAATTGCATCTTTCTTGGATAAAAATGCAACTATTTGGTTGAGAATTCAACAATTTTGTTAAAAAGTCATCCTTTTTGGTTGAAAATTCAACTGTTTTGTCAATGCATTTTATTTATTTAAAAACGATAATTTAATAGTATGTTCCTTTACTCGATCGGTGTAAGATTAACAAAAAAAATTTGTGGTCATTCTATAACTTTTTGAAAAGAAAAAAATAATTTCTAACTTTTTGAACTTTTTTTTCTATTATCTCTGGTCCTTTTTTTGAACATTCAATATAACCACAAAAATATTTTTAAAAATTCTTACATCAAGTAAAATTCTTACAGCAGAGTAACTACACCAAAAATTTCAAAACCATAAAAAAACTATAAAAGAATAAAGTGTAAGAGAAAATAGTTGACAAATATTTCTAAAAATGCTTACACCGTATGAAGAATTTTTTGAAATATTTTTTTATGATCGTCCCGAAAGTTAAAAAGAACAAAAAAAACTTTAAAAAGTTAAAAAGTGAAGTATGCTTTTAAACCTTGATCTCCCGAAAAATTTCCAATTAGCCAAAAATTTTCGTTTTGTATTTACATAATTTTTCAAAAATTTACAATTTGAATTGGCATTTTTTTAAAAGATGAAACTTTTGGAATGATTGCATCTTTGAATATTTTTTTATTTTTATGACTTTAATTTGTAGTTTGAATTTCATATCTAATATTGAATGAAGTTGAAAATCAAATTTCAAATCAATTTTCAGAAAATTGGTTAATAAATTTCAAAAATGCGTCCTTAATTTTTAATGGTATTTAAAAACCGTGCGCTGTCGTTGAATAATACATATATGGTGCAGCAGCCTTCGTCGATCCAACGGAAATGCCCGACGCGCCACGAGTGTCTTCGCGAATTCTCATTCCGCAGTCTCGTCTCGTTCTGCATCATTTCCCATGGGAAATTTCGAGGTTTGTTTTGTTTTGTGTGTTTTTCTGACCTCGTTAAGACAACTTCTCAAACTGATCGTTAACGGCGTGTATCAGGATTTCGACGAATCGTGGCGCACGTACCTTGTATACGAACTAAGTAAAATACTCATCATGTGATATGCAATAATTTACAAACATAACCTCATTGTTGTCACCTTTCTTGCATTCTTCAGTCGGTAGTTTTGCAAAGTGTCTATTGATTTTTATACACCTGGAGTTTACCTGCTTTCTATCTACGAATATATATTTAAATACTGTGCATATATATATATATTTTTATTTATTTCTTTTATATTTATTTATATTTTTACTTTGGTTTCGGTTTCGATTCCTTTTAGAAAGAACTGAAGGACCTATGGCAAAGCCACAGAACGCGTCCTCGGGTTGCGGATAGAGGGTCCCTGTACCAAGGATTCCTGCTGAATATAAAACCCCTAAGCGGAGGCATAGCAACCGTGCCGAAAGCTGAATGGCACCCGGGTGAGATGTCTTAAACGGTGACTCTGGGATACCGAGCGACCTCTCAAAGTATGCAGCCTTCTCCTTGCACGCGGCGCTCTGCAAGGATGGACAAACCCTTTCCCTAGCTACTCGTGGGAACAACAATGACACCACTACAACATCAAAAAGTTGTAGATGATGTTCAAAACGATCGAACACGCAGAGCACCCGACAATGGGTCGGAAAACAATGCCGATCATCCTAGAGTTCGGGGTGCTGAAAATAATTTAGATGGCTTTTTTTAAATTTAAAATGCAACTATTTGGTTGTAAATGCAACTGTTTGGAAAAATCAGTGTTTTTCAACTATTTGGTTGATAATTGATCTTTATTGCTTGATAATGGTCTTATTTGTTCAAAAATTTACCTTTTCAGGTCGATAATTCAACTGTCTTCTATAAAATTAGTCTTTTTGCTCGAAAATTCAACTATTTTGGTTAAAAACTAATACTAAACTATTTGATTTGGAAATTTGTTGTCAACTGTCTTCTAAAAAAATTCGTCTATTTGGTTAGAAAATTAAACTATTTTGTTGAAAATGCAACTGTTTGGTTGAATTTTAATCTTATTATTTTTTTGAAAATTCTACAATTTTGTTGAAAATTCGTTTCTGTAGGTTGAAAATTCAACTATTTTTGTATAAAATTTGTCTGTTTGGATAGAAAATTCATATTTTATGATAGAAAAGTAAAAGTAATCTTTCTTAGCACAGAAATATCTGATTTCTCTATTTTATTTACAGGCTATTGACGAGCCGAATTTCTGTGCAGCATATTCTCTCATGTGTAAAGAACTTGCTCTGAAACAAGTTTCCGGCACCGAGCCAGGAACCGTAGCAGACTTTAAAAATTGTATTGTTACTCGGTGCCAATCGGAATTTGAGAAGAATCATATAAACAAGAAGTTCAGGGAAAGCATGAAAGCCAGGGAAATTGAGAAGTGCACCGATGCTGCAGAGAAAAAGAAGCTGCAAGCACGTTATGAAGAAGAAGAGAGAAGGATACGACTAAAGTCTCTTAATAACATTAGGTTCGTATTTTTATTACAGGGTGCACAGTCTTCCCCTTTTTTTCTTAGTTTCCCCTTTTCCCCTATTCTAAAAAAAACTACCCCTTTTTCTCCTTTTCTCTGTAAATATACGATATTTGTTGAAAATACAATATTCGAATTGCGTGGAAAATTCTCTGAAATTAGTAAGTGTACCCATTATTGAATAACAATTAAAGCAATTTTAGCACTTAAATAAATTATTTATGAATTTTTTCTATTGGTTCAAAAATTATGACGAATTTTTTTTATTTACAGCTTTTAATAGTGAACAATAATAGAAAATTACGAAATTTAAACAAATTTTTTGCTCAACAAAAATTTTTTTTAAATGTGCAAAAAGATGTTTTTTTTTTTTATTGAGTCATATGCACCCATTTTAAAAAAGTTGTATATGTCGAACCTGAAATTTATTCAGCTTGAACCAAAGAAACATTTTTCACATATATGCATTTATACTTCGGTATGTATACGATTCCTTTGACTCATTTTCCAACATTTTTAATATTTTATTCGTATTTTGAAAAATTAATTTTCTTTTTAACCTTTTAGTCATAGTTCATTTACATTTCAAAATTCCAAATTTTGAGTACAATTTATATTTTTTTGTGTTTGGATTTTTTATAATAAATGTTGTACTTTTTTATTTAAAAACCAATTTTACATTTTTCTTTAACTTTTCAGAAGTAACATTTTTTTTAATTTTCAGATTTGTCAAAAAAGGTTTTATATCTGTGCTGAAACTATCTGTAAATAATTTCCAGTCATTAAGAATGATTAAAAAAATTGTTTATTACGTTAAGAAATTAATACCTGAAAGTACAAGCTTCCTAATATAAATACCCCTCTGTTGTCTAATGATAGCCAGTTACGGTCCCCACCTCACAGACGGCGCACAGTGGGCTTTTTGTAAAATTTACTTTGAAAACCTAACATCTCTCAAACGGAGTGACCGAAATGAGTGTTCTTTGAACGAAAGTAAAGCTTATTAAATGCAAAATAAGGAAAAATTATAGAGAAAAGTTTTCCTGAAATATCCAATCAAGAAAATGCGGGAAAAGAACGACATTTTTTACAAAAATTACAAAATTGCACTAGAACTACAAAAAAAAAGTTTTGTTTAGTGCAACACATCGTATTTTATACATTTGTTAATGCTAAATTCAAATCTGCCAGGAAAAATAGCGTAGCATATTTTCTTCCCGAGAAAAATGCGGTCAAATATGAAAAGTCCAATATGGAGAGACACAAGTCGGAAACATGATGATAACTTAAATAAGTTTATTATCTTGAGGTGTTTAGGGTCCTCGAATCTAAATCTGACGTCAGAATTACAAAATAAACAATGGCGGATCCAATATGGCGGAACAAATGTTTTGAAAAATTGAGGAAAATTGACAAAATTGTCCATATTTACGTTTGCGAGGGCTCTGAATCCAAATTTGACGTCAGAATTTCAAAATAAAAAATGACTGATTGAATATGGAGGAACAAAAATTGATCAAATTTTTGCAACTTTACAGCATCAGTCATATTTACGTTTTCGTGGTCGCTGAATTATTATTTTTTTTCTTTTGATTATGTCTTCCAAATTTTGTTCCTCTATATTGGATCAGATATTTTTTATTTGGAAATTCTGACGTCAGATTTGGATTCATAGCCCTCGAAAACGTAAATGTGGACAATTTTGTCAATTTTCCTAAATTTTTCGAAACGTCTATTTCGCCATATTGGATCTGCCATTCTTTACTTTGTAATTCACCCATTTTGGTTATATCGTTCGAGAGATATGAGGTATACTCTTCAAGTGTCCTAAAATAAAGGTCAAGTTCGTTAGCCAGCCATTTTGGATAAAAATGGAAAAAGTTGGCGCATTTTGAAATTTTTTGAGACCATTTTGTTTCAAAATTTGAAAATTGTATGGTAAAATGTTCATAGAACTAGAAGATTCGAACAATTTATTCCCATGACATTTTTTGATAAAATGAAAACTTTCAGAGGTATAGAGACTGGCTGTTTGGAATGCTAGAGCAGTGAATGATTCTTCAGCGAAGAGAACTACGATAATCTATGCACGTAAGGAAACTAGATATTCTATGTGTACCTGAGACGAAGAAAAAGGGTTGTAAAGTAACTGGCAGTCTACCCAGAGGCAGACCGCGGAAATAATGGTTAGAATGTGTGAATGAGACCTTAATACCAAAAAAAGACATCAGAAGCCATAAAAACACGTGAGCTTGCATGAAAAAATGCATGGACAAAATGGAAGGACAGAAAAGTGTTGCGACAAACAGTTTGTAAACAGAGTGACAATGGAGTGAATGACGCCTGAAACAAAAGACCTTGGATATAAATGGGCCCAAGTGGGGAACCACACATAACAATTTTGTGAGGCTCTTCACGTGGGTGATGGAGCAATTTTGAGTTCGGATTCGGATTCAGCGCATCAAAATCCTTCGGAAATGTTTGGTCTGCTTTCTGGCTTTTGGCTTTTGTCAAATTTTGTCGGCCTGTGTTATCAAGGAAATAATATAATATTTATTCTTTATTGACATACATATTCACTTTTACTTTTATAAGCTTCAAATTTATATCTTTACATGGGATATTGGCTATCCTTGATCCTTGATTTATTTTTCTTTAGCATCATTTTAGAAAAAAAGATAATGATCAGGAACAGTGCTACAGATTTCAGGTCTTAAGGTACACATAAGCATAATTAAAAAAAGTGAGGCCATATTATGCGCTATCTGAGACCCGAGCCCACGTAAATTACGCCCGCCATCTTTGATATGTATTATACATAGTTTTCTACAATTTTCTACGTCTATTACGTCGTTTATGTATTATACGTAGAAAAATTCGAGTGACATGTCACAACCCATCTCTACTGATATCCATAATAGGAAAATGAAAGTCGCAAGGAATATGTTTGTAAAAAATTATCTGACGTAGAACATATGATTCTTAGGTTGAGAGTATTACAGTTTAATGACCAAGAAACATATATGATTAAAGGAACCATATTTGAAACGCTCAAATGCAGGACCCTGACAGTACGATTAAGGGTGAGGGTGGGGGGGGGGGCAGATTCAATATGTTTACACTAAGAAAGTCGTGAGTCATGAAACACATTTATCCAGATAGATATTACTCACAATGTTGAAATCTCAAATTTGATTGGCTGAGAACCTAAAGAGAAACTCAGAAGCCTGCGGAAGTAGAAAAAAAGCTCTTTTGCGGGACGTTTGGAAACATATCGTCTTTTACAGGACGTTATATATGATAAAACAAATTGCTATGAGAAAGTGTTACTTACTTTTAAAAAAATACGAATGTTCAGGACAAAGTTTATTGATCATATCAAAAACAACATTTAAAGTTTATTTTTGTTATTTTAGTTATTTATACCAAGGAATTCCGTCTTAATATGCATATTTGTCAACATATAACATACGAAATTGGTGAATTAATTTCACTTTAGACATTTCGCTGTTATTTACAATATTATCCACTGTGCTGTACGGTATGCAGATCTGGACATAGCATTAAAAGGATAAGAGTAATGTTAACGAGTTTGGCATGCAATTCCTGCGGAATATATGCTATAAAACACTAATGGACAAAGTCGGCAATGAGAGGATTCTTAAAGATTACAGTGTAGAGGAAACAATGTTTGACAAGAGTGAAATTAACGATCTTGGATACAAATGGACTCTCGTGGAGAACTTTGCATAGTGGATGTGATTGGAGTAAAGAGTATGGATCTTACTATGGGATTATCAATCAGTTTGCGTATTTTTGTGTGATCTATGACGCGTGGTGACTTTGTGAAGCTCTTCGCCTCGGCTGATTGCTAGAGAGATTGACCAGCGATCTGTGTCAGAATAATGTTGCGGAATATGTTATATGTTATATCTTTTCATGATTTTTTCTTTAATGACTCCGGTGTATAAGCTTAAATCCGCTGTTTGCTCAGAGATAGCGGTAGTGAACATATTTAGCTACAATAGAAACGTCATTCCTTCAAATGTTAGAAGAAAAGTTAGTTTTTTGTTTCATTTGAGGTTACGTTTCATAAATTCAATCATCCTTAACAGAAGTTACACAAAGATTTATTTATATAAAACTATTTAAAGAAAGGGGATAAAAAAGGACTTAAAATTATCAATATTTTTTATGCAATCCTACATATTTGTAAGCTCTACCATACTTTTAATAAGAAAAAAAGTCACAAAAATATTAGTATTACGTGTGCAAGCCCCTTTTAAACAGATTTATAGAGCACAATTATTACTTTTAACAATGTAATAATTTCAGAGGACTTTTGTTGTACTCAAATAGACGAATTTTGAACCAAATATATCCATTTTCTACCCAATAGTTGAATATTCAACTTATAAAGAAAAAATTATAACCAAAAATGAAAAAGCTACATTTTAAGATAAAAAAATTAATTTTTAACAAAAAAGAACGAATTTGCAACAAACTAGTTCAATTCTCATATGAAAAAGAACAAAGATTTTAATTTTAAATAAAAAATAGTTAAATTGAACCAAAAAAGACGAATTTTGAACAAAACAGTTGAATCCTCAACCACAACAGAATATGTTCGAACCAAGCAGTAACATTTTAAACCAAAAAATACAAATTTTTAACCAAGAAGATTAATTTCCTAAGACAAAAGACAAATTCTCAATAACATAGTACAGGAATGTTGAATCAAAAAGATCAATTTTCAATTTAAAATATGAATTTAAAACCCTAAATGGAGCTTCTATATCTTAGTGAAGAGATTTAATTCTTAATCAAACTAAACAAAAAATAAATTCTCAGTAAAATAATGAATTTTTCAACTAAAGAGATAAATTTTCATCTCAGTGATAAATCTTCTTAAAGGAACTAATTTTTAAGAAAAGAGTTTTAACATTCGACCGAAAAGTTGCAATTCCTTTTTAAATAGATTTATCAAGTACAATTATTAATGTAAACGATTTAATCATTTCAGAGGGCAATATGTTCACTTTGAAGAGGACGTTCAGGTTGAAGAAAATGGTCTAGTATTTGAAGAAGACGCCATATGACAAATCGGGAACTCTAAAGCATCGCTGGATGAATTATTACGTATTGGAAACGGGAAAAGAACACGAAGAAAACTGCTGAAAAAATACTATAAATATGATGGATAAAGATAGGTTTTTCTAATCTTGAAATATAATATCTCTGTTTCAAGGTATGATTGGATTTATTTCTTGTAGATTACTTCCTGTATACGTAAAGAAAATGCGTTTCTGACAAACACCCTTTATTTGAAATGAAAAATGGAAGCAATTGTAATTTCTAAATAAACACAGAATTTTTAATGCACATTAATGATTTTAACATATACAGTAATAGTAAAAATAATGGTGCAGACGAAAAGTAAAATAATAAGTTTAAAACATTTGCCTTCATGATTGTTTTACTTTATGTTACATTATTATCCTAACTGTATATGTAAAAAACTTTACCATCCAATTAAAAATCTTTATTTATGGAGAATTTTCCATTTCTTCCACTTTCCATTTCAAATAAACGCGCAAAAAATTGATGAAAGAACGCATGCGCAATACTGGAGAATGGTTTTAGTATCGAGTAAATTTTTAGATTGTGCATTTCTTTATGCACGTGGTGTACAAATTGTATGATTTCTTCATTGCTATAATGTTCTTTCCTCTATTTCCGTATAACAAAACTCGCATTCATTTCTCTGCTGTGTTTGTTGTTCTTCGTTTTCAGAGAACAATGTATTAAGTATTGAAAAATTGAAAAGAATGGCAAAAATGCTGCTTCTGTCAACCAAAATTATAGAACCGGTTGGTGATTTGGCCGTTTTGTTAGAATAATTAGAGTCCGCAATTAAAAAAAAAACATTTCGTCACCGCGAAAGTCGCCGCGTAATTGAAAATTCGATTACGGCGAATTTTAATAGATTATTGCAAATTTTCGCGTAATAAATGAACAATAAAATAACGTAGTGTATACGAATCTAGCAAATTTTTCCGTGCTCCAATCATATTCAGAAGAAGATGGAATACTCGCCAAATGAGAGGATTGCACTTAAAACGGATTAGATGATCCTCTCCAATTGAGAGGATTTTTCCTCTTCCTTTAAGAGGATCCTCTTGATTTAAGAATAATCATCTTCAAGAAAAAAAATCCTCTCGAATTAAGAGGAATACTGTTCATACCATATTGTAGAGGAAGAATTGCATTAAAATAAGAGGAATCCTCTTAAACGAAGAATATTTTTTTCTCGGTTTGATTACGAATATTATAGTGAAAATACCCTCAAATTTGATTTTCATGGTGAAACCCATGGAAAACCCATTGCAGTAATGATTTTTCCAATTTATCTCTGTGAATACAAAAAATTTCGGAAAAGTTTTCATACAAAAGTTGTAGATCCAATCAAAATATACGCTTTTTATTCTGCACACTTTCCCTCCCAGATTGATAGTTTCTGAAAAAACGCTATTGAAATTTATTAAGTGCAACAGGCTTAAGTCCAGTAAGCGTTCGGCCCTTCTATGACTGGTCACAGAAATAATATTGGACAAACCCTTACCGCTTTCTAACGTCTCGTGGGGGCGAGAAAGCACCCCTGTGACTGGTCACAGTAGTAATGTAGGTTACATCCCTATCCCTTTTCAATGTCTCTTTGAGGGAAAGGCATCCCAGTGACTGGTTACAGAAATAATGTTGGTTAAACCCCTATCCCTCTCCAACGTATCGTGGTGGCGGGAAGGCACCCATGTGACTGGTCACAGAAATAATGTAGGTCACATCCCTGCCGTTTTCCAACGTCTCGTGAAGGCGAAAATGCGCCCCTGTGACTGGTCACAGAAATAATGTTGATCAAACCCTACCCTTTATAATGTCTTGTATGGTCGGTAAGGCACCCCTGGGATTGCTCACAGAAATAATTTTGTTCAAACCCGTACCCCTTTTCAACGTCTCGTGTGGGAGGGGGGGGGGAGAATGCACCCCTATGACTGGTCACGGAAATAATTTTGGTCAAACCCCTCCCCTTTTCCAACTTGTGGTGGAAGGAAAGACACCCCTGTGACTGATCACAGAAATAATGTTGATCAAACCCTACCCCTTTATAATGTCTTGTACACTGAGAAAAAGGATTACTTGTACCAAGTGAATTTTACTTGGCTGAAGTAAGTGCAAGTCCTGATTATTTTCAAAGAAATATTCTAATGGCAACCTCGAACCTGTCATAAAACTGGTCAACTCGACTTCGAAGGGAATCTCTCTCGACTCGCAATCTTGGACACGCTTGTTAAATAACATCGACTGTAATCAACATTCTTCGAGACTGGTTACGGGTACATGAAACCTGTAGAGTTGAGAAAATTCAACATAGTATTCAGTACTTCTAATGGTAGCAAGGCAAGTCTTCCACCTTCCTGAAGATAAAGAGGAAGCCACCGCGGGAGACGGTGAAAAAAAATGGGCCAAGGAGTACAGATCAACTATAGTGATGCAGAAAACTACTTTTCATGGTCTAAAGCAGATTATCGTTTGCGCCGAAGAATATTTACGACGACTACAAAGGCAAACTGCTGATGTCGAAAAGTGTTTGAATCTTTCAATAGATGTGACTCATGAGTACAGTTTGACAGAAAAAGTTCAATCTCCTAGTGAAATGCTTATTCGTCAAATTATTGCTGTTAAATTAGAATATTTTTGTGAACAAATTAAACAAAAATTATCAAATTCATTCGTTGATTTATACTTCCATTTAGTGTTTTTGGAAATAACCAGTACGTTTACTTCCTATGTTGAAGCAGAAGTAAAATACTTACTAACAGAATAATTATATTTTTTGTGAGTTTTTTATTATATTCACTCAAATTATGCCACTTTTTATTGTAAAAAATCTGTGAATCAAATAAACATTTTAAAAAATAAATTAAACTGGAAATAAAAACTGTGATTTTCATTCCTATGACCTGTCCTCAGCGATAATTTCAAGTAATATTATCCCGCTTGAATAATTTAGATATATCAAATTTTTATAAATCTAATTTATTTTTATTCAATATTGGTATAAACTAATTCTCATTTGCGATATTTAGAACTAATTTTTATAATGAAAATTTCTTACTTTCAAAAAGTTAGATTAGACATAAGCCGCTCTACTTATTTTCAAAGTCTTACCCCCCACTCAAAATTTCCAAAAGTATCATCCATGGTGAGCCCCACTCCAAATTTCCCATGGTACCAGCAATGATGGACCCCCTACTCCAAATTTCCCACAGTACCAACAATGGCGGACCAGCCACTCAAAATTTCCCATAGTACCAGCAATGGCGGACCCCCACTTCAAATTTCCCATAGTACCAGCAATGGTGGGCCCCCACTCCAATTTTTCTATAGTACCAGCAATGGCGGTCCCCCCACTCTAAAATTTCCATAGTACCAACATTGGCAGACCCCCCACTCCAAATTTCCCATAGTACCAGCAATAGCGGACCCCCACTCCAAATTTCCTGAAGTGCACCTTATCTACTCATATTGTATTATAATATTGGATTTGAATTTAACCAATCGTTCTCCGAATTTAATGCAAGGAACTGAATTTTCGAACTGAATTCGTGTAAATTTGAGAGTTGTTACAAAAATGTTCGTAATTCTCAAGAAAAATAACATTAAAAAATGTTCAGAACAATTGCCTTTCTTCAAAACCCATTCAAATAACTCAATTTTATGTCACTTTCATTGTCCTTATTTTTAATTATAATATTTGCCTTACTGAATTTCTTCACATATAAATAATAACAAATAATAAATTATTTACACAACTGATCATTGGAAATGAAAGAGTAACTCAGAAACTATCGATTGGTGTAAGAAAATGAAAATCGATTTTTTCCGCATTTGGTCCCTTTCTTCGCGGACGGTCACATATATATTTTGTGGCCGTAGCAGTTGGACTGGTGTCGACTAAACACGAACGCCACACCACGTTCTCACTTATTTCTTATACGCGAATCAGAATCTTATTTAAATTTCTTTCTTGTCAAAAAACAAGCTTATTTAAACTAAAATTGTGTTTTAGTATCTATAAATATTCTCAAACATAATTTTGTATGTGAAATTATAGAAAATTTTAGATCAGATTAGCCTTCCCTGCCTTTTAAATAATTTCTTAAGCTTTCAACATCATGTCTTATTTGTAGACATAAGTTTGGTGAAAGAAATTTCGATCTTAAATTAAATTAAATGCATGCCTTAATTTAGGATTTCATTTCGAAATTCCCATTAATAATTTGAAGGTCCATTACAAGTTCTATTAAAAAAACTCTTCAACAATAATGAGTCACTCTTATGAAAATCATTATGGTTCACAATAAAATTAGTTTAAGATCAACAAAAAATTAATTATTATTTAATCCCAATAATAAGTGTGACGAAATATGTATTAATCTAAAATTAATCGCAAGTAAAAATACTTTACATATCACGTTTTTCCAGCAAATATTTTGAACACACGCTTCTGACATTGAGTTGCCTCTCCGTTTTCTTACGAAGTTAACTTGCCTCGCGGAAAATGACGTCACTTAACTGGCAGGTCCGGTCACCGCCATCCACTACCCACCACATGCATAACTAAAGGTTTGCGATGACGGTACTCGTCATGATTACAAACTTAGCCTATGACAACAGTCTTAAGAGTAGGAGGAAATAGGAAAGTGGTAGATTAACATGAAGGTTTCTTGATTAAAATGAAAAGAGTATATACTACATACAGAAATTAAATGCACTTAACGGATTCATCACTAAAATATATAAAATTATAAATTTCTGTAAATAAGTGACCAAATGACTCTAAAACATTTGGAATTGTAGTTTAAAACAAGATTTTAAAAATCAAGGCAATAAATCTTATGTCATAATATGTATATTATAGTAGTTACCCATAACTCAATTAAATTTTGTTGAATAGTCAAAATAAGTTTAATTGACAATACTCGATGATGTTACAGGCTTCTGTAGGTTTTTTTTGCATAATGTTAATGTTTTTGCAACACCATTGAAGTGATGTCACCCTGTTCAGATGAGTACAGCAAAACCGATGATGGCGTTGATGAACAAACATTGATGACAGTGGAATCTTCCACAATACAGTTACAGTTTGTGCTAGCCTCTGGATGGAACATTTCTTCAAGGATAATCCAAGTGTTCTAAGGATTAGATAAAAAATTTCAGCGTTCCAGGGAAGTTTGGTGACAAGTCTGTTTTTATTATTTTTTTATATAAGCGCACAGTACACGGAAAAAATTAGTTGTTGAAATTTTAAATGACTGAGTCAACCACTCTAAGATAGGGCCAAACGTATGTCATAAATTGAAAGTATCGTCGTTAGAAACTTTGATTGATACATATTTAAAAATAGCAAGAATCGTAGAAAGCCCGTAAATTCAGGTCGAAATGGGTCACATTCGGCAGGTGCTAACTCGCGATCTATTGTAGTTAGGACAATGTTTTTGTTTTTGAAATTACAGGAATTGACGTCTATTTAATTCAACTGTTGATCATTTTTAGATCTGACAATCAGGATCCGAGCTACAGAGAAACAAAAAAAAACATGTGATTTTTGCAAAGAATTGAAAAAAATCGGGTTTCTTTGAAAGGCCGTAACTCCTAGAATATTGGTGGTAGAATACCTTTTTTTTAGTTTTACGTAGAATTTTACTCACTTTAATTTTGGTAAGAACACTTTTATCCCTAAAATGCACAGGAAAGCACCAATCCACTGCCATGTCATATTTTGCACCTTTTGCCAAACAAATTTCCGTGTTCCGGGACAAAATTCTGTTCACAAAACCTACCCCTTATTATGTACCTCCAAAAGAAGTATTTAAGAGAAAAAAATTACTCCACTAAAAATTACCGGATAAAAGTACCAGATGACTGGACTAAAATTGGGATACAAAATGACGTACTTTGGTACGCCTTTGGTACGTTCACTTTTTCAAGTGGGATCTTTACGTGTCTGAGTTTTACATTGTACATTTTTAAATTAAAAAATAGTATTTTCATAGCCTAAACAATGTCAAATTTAAAAAAAAACAATAGAAACTTACAATTGTAACTGTTTGAAATGTATTAATATGTGACGCAGACTTCAAGAATAAATAATTCTGTTTTTTTTTCACGTGTCTATTAAACATAAATATTATCTCATACGGACCAGCAAATAAAAAGTTGTTAACTCTCTAAATTTCAATTAGTAGAATCTTTACTAATTCATTCAGTATACTTAATTTTATTTCATGAATCAGTTACTTTCAGGAGTTTACTAATTTTAACAGTAAAAATACCGCAAATAAAGTTAATCAGTTATACCGTAACAATTTCATATTTAAAAATGGTGCGCAAAGATATTTGGAATATAACTTCTTAAAATTAACTCATTCCTTCAATAAAACTTGAACTAATCAGTTATATTACTGCAGGTATATATATAACTGATTCAATTAGTAATAACTGTTTTTGGTTCAGTTAAATCTTTATTGTTTAAAAATGCTACCATTATGTTGGAAATTCATTTTTGTAGGTTGAAAATGTAGCTATTTTTTTTTTAAATCCAAGTATTTTATTGAAAATTCCCGGTGTTTTCTTGAAAGTTCAACTACATTGTTTAACAGAATAATTAATTTTTGTCATTGTTGAAAATTAATATATGTGCCTAAAATTTTATCTATGTGGTTGCAAATTCAACTATTATGTTACAAAATTAATTATCTTGTTGAAATTTCAACTTCTTTGTTGAAAATTCGTCTTTTTGAATTAAAGAGATAGTGTTACATACTGAAAGCTTGAAAATCGGAGTTGTAAAAGAAAAATTATGCAGCAAACAGATTTGACAACGAAAGAATGGAAGATTCGCTGGCAGAAATATAAAGTTTCAAACATTAATGGTAATACTTACAGTATGAAAACTTGTTATTTTGACAGATAAAACAATATCACATTATTTCATTATAATCATTGAACGTAATTCAAGTCCAAAGTATATTCATCCACACATCACTACTTTCCAACCGAGTAATTCACGCCTACCCCGAAAGGGAAACGGCTTAATGATATAATAATAGTGTCTCACACAGTATAAAGATGATATCACTTACAGCTTCCAAATTCGATTGAAGTTAGAAGATTGGAAATTATCATCACATACCTTTTTTCAAAAGAATTTATGGATTGATCGGAAAATATTTCATTGACTCAAATAATTATTAAAAGATATTATATCTTTGGCAGTGATGGTCATCTATAGTAATAAGAAAATAATTCAATAATTGTATTAATTTAATTACGTTTAAGCAAGTCAACATATATTAGGTCGTAATTTAATTTTAATACTGTGCATGTTTCAAACATTTAATTTCTAAATTAAGTTAAATAGGAGAGATGCAAACAGGAAATTCAAGAAAACATAATTAATATTTGAAGAATGCATACTTTAATATCTGAAAATATAAAAAGTCAATTAAATTCAATTCAGTTTAAAGTGAAGAAAACGATTGCCATTTGTATCTGTAATGTCTAAATATATCAATTCTGTATTCAGATAATCTTTCTCTTTTTTGTCTGATGACTCCGTTCGTTATACAGAATTAATTTCGGGTTTCCGGGAAGCATGATAATTTCAGTTTGCAGTAAGAATCAATGTGAATCTGTAATTAATAATACTTAAGTATTTATGTCATACATATATTTAAACACGTGGTTTTGTTATCTTTCTAAAAAGTACACAAGCTAGAAATAGGCACAATTCAATAAATTAAGTTTTCTTGATTATAAGTCATTATGCACAAAAGAATGTTGCATAATTAAACATGATTAATTGCGAGTATTATTTGTATATATATAGCACATGAATGCATGCAATTTGAAAAATAATTATTTTTACCCAGACTATTTCTTATGAGTACCTATTAACGAACTTTACCTTTGAATGTGTAAATGAATTTAAATAACTGCTGTTTCGTTTTTTATTTATTCGTAGCGCAAAATGTTCATCGATTGAAAATTTTTCTGTTTACATATTTATGATTTAATTGAATTTAGAAATTAAATGTTTAAAACATTCACATTATTGAAATTAAATTAGAATCTAATATGTGTTGAATTGCTCTAATGCAATTGAATTAATTAATTGAAATATTTTCCGATAATTACGTAACATTTTTAAACAAAGGTATGTGATGATAGTTTCCAATTTTTTAGCTTTAATTAGATTTGGAAGGTGTAAGTGACATCATCTTTATACTGTATAGGACACTGATTTAAATTTCACGCTATTAATGACCCTTCAGCCGCGCAGGCCCATTGAGGGCATTAGTTCCGCATTTGGTCGATGTGCAGCGCTGGGTGCTACCCTTTCATAGCAACATGTTCTGCAGAAATTCTTGAGAAAATGTCATTCTTTTTCTACTATTGTCTAAAAATCGCAATTTTTCAAAAGAAAAATGAAAAAATTACCAACAAATTGTTGTCTACCACTTTATCCCTCCGTTTGGCACATGTTCCGATAACCTTTGGTTTGGTACTTGTGGTCTGGCCAGACCCCCATGTATTTCCAAATAGATGTATGGACATATTGCATGTATTGAAATGCATTTATACCTGTCACGCATATGAGGACGCATCTGCGTCATCGCTTGCGTGCAAGCCGTGCGACAAAATCCGCACGCGTGCGACGAACGCGTGTCGCACTATGCGCGCATATTGCTATCTGGGTAGTGCCGCTCGGTACCTTTGGTTTAAAATGTACGCAAAATCCTCCTCATTATGAATATCAAGGGTACTTTTTCGAAATCCTTCATTTTTTGTTTAAACGATTTTTATTAACAATTTCATTTTTTATTACCAATTTTTTTTTCTAAAATTATATTTGGAAAGCTCGTGAGAAAAAAACTTTTATATATTATAAATTTTTTCATAGAACTAACCGTTTTCAAGTTAGAGCGTTACAAACAATTGAATTTGCACTAAAATTGACATAGGGTCAGTGTACCAATTACTGTGGGTGTACCTATTACTGCGTTTTTTCGTCTAATCAGAATAAGCTGAGTACAAATAATTTTTTTGACACCAAAAAATTCCTGTAAATCAATAAGAATTTACTCTACTGCAAAACAAACGCCGAAATATCGCTAAATTAGTTATATATTCTGAATAAATATTTTTTAAAAACATTCATAAAACTTGAAAAATCCACCATTTTGCTTCTATTTCAGTTACCCGAGTACTGTTCTTTAATCAACTTTAGATTTATTGCATAACCTTGTACGCAGTGGAGAAATTATTATTTTTTAATCAGAACACTTGTTTGAATAGAATCAAGACTTAAAAAAATGTAAATTGGTTTATTAATAAAAAAAAAATCAAGCCCGCAGCAATAGGTACACATTTATTACAGGGGCGCTCATTACTGCGGTCCGAAATTCAAGCCACATGTACTTCATACTGCGGTGCTATCAACATGTGAACCTAACCTTCGTTTTAAGTTTTTGAGTGAACACACGCCAGACGCTTTGAAATGATAGGTTAATTATTTTGATTCAATTTGATGTTAAACAATGGCAACAGCGGAAAAAAGTGAAAAAGAAGGAACTAAAGAGGAAGTCAGAAACTAAAAGTAAATTTTTAAAAAGATGTTCTTACGGAAAAGAAAATTTGCTGCTTGCCGTGTAAGAGGTTGAACAAGGAGAAACTTTTGCAGCTGTATCACGAAAATATTCGATACCAGAATCAACAATAAGAACCCGTTATACAGGAAAATATGGACAAAAACCCTGAACCGAATACAATTTTATCTAAAGAAGAAGAGACTCTTGTGAAGTGGATTTTCATTTGTGCTAATCGAGAATTTCCTATAACTTTCAAAATTATATTTCTTTTGTGGTGAAATTATACTTTAAAGATAATGACTTACCAACAAATGCATTTTTTTAATTAAAAAAGTTATTTATTTGAGATATATTTAACCTACAATTGTTCATTTATTATTTATATGCTCATAAATAAATCAATTTTAAATCCGCAGTAATAGGTACCTCAGTTTGCAGTAACACGTAATCGGTCTTTTTTCAACCGCAGTAATAGGTACAATATATTCTTCTTTCAATTTTTTACATTTTGAATACGTTATGTTAGGTTCTCGTACTTGCCAATTTTTTTTAATGCACAAAATACATTATTCTTTAGGCTGAAACAGAAGAACCATATTATTTCATATATACCTCTTTGCAACAAGTAGTGGGGGGGGGGGGCTCTGTGACATGCGACAGAAATAACGTAGATCAACTCCATACACCTTTCCAACGTTTCTTGGGGGGGGGGGGCAGGAATACACCCCTGTGCCTGGTCACAGAAATAATGTCTCATGGGGAGAGCGGGGGATCCACCCCTGTGAATGGCCATAGAAATAATGTAGGTCACATCCATACTACTTTCCAACACATCTTGGGTGGCGAGTAGACCCCCCTGTGACTGGTCACAGAAATAAAGTAGGTCACATAAATACTCCTTTCCAACATCTCGTGGGAGGACACTCCTGTTACTGGTCATACAAATAATGTAGGTCATATCCATACTCCTTGCCAACACCTCGTGGGGGCGAGTAGACGCCCCTGTGACTGGTCACAGAAATAATGTAGGTCACATATATACCCCTTTACAGCGTCTCTTGGAGGGACACTCCTGTTACTGGTATAGAAATAATGTAGGTCACATCCATACCCCTTTACAACATCTCGTGGGGGGCGAGAAAACACCCCTGCGACAGGTCACAGAAATAACGTAGGCCACATCGATTCACCTTTGCAACGTCTCGTGGGGAGCGGGAAGACACTCCTGTGACAGGACACAGAAATAACGTAGGTCACGTCCATACCCCTTTCCAACACCTCATGGTGGGCGGGAAGACCCTCTGTGACAGATGACAAAAATAACACAGGTCACGCCAATACTCCTTCCCAACGTCTCATGGTGGGACACTCCTGTGACTAGTCATAGAAATAATGTAGGTCACATCCATACTCCTTTACAACAAGCCGTTGGGATGGGGGGAAGACACCTCTGTGACAGGTCACAGAAATAACGTAGGTGACATCCATATCCCTTTCCAACGTCTCGTGGGGGACAGGAAGGCAACCCTGTCACTGGTAACAGAAATAATGTCTCGTAGGAAGGGGTGGGGTGAAGACACCCCTGTGAATGGTCATAGAAATAATGTAGGTCACATCCATACTACTTTCCAACGCCTTGTGGGGGCGAGTAGACACCCCTGTGGCTGGTCACAGAAAAAATGTAGGTTACATTTATACCCCTTTCCAGCGTCTAGTCGGGGGCACTTCTGTTACTGGTCATAGAAATAATGTAGGTCAGATCTATACCCCTTTCAAACACGTCGTGAGGGGCGAAAAGGCACCTCTGTGACTGGCACAGAAGTAATGTAGGTCACATCTATACCCCTTTCCAACGTCTCGTTGGAGGACACTCCTGTGACTGATCATAGAAATAATGTAGGTCACATCCATACCCCTTTCCAACACCTCGTGGGGGTTAAGAAGACACCTCTGTGACAGGTCACAGAAATAACGTAGGCCACATCGATACTCCTTTCCAACGCCTCGTAGTGAGCGGGAAGACAGCCCTGTGACTGGACACAGAAATAACGTTGGTCACATCCATACCCCTTTCCAACACCTCATGGTGTTGCCAAGGTGTCGTATAGCGCTTCTGTCGACGAGCTCAGGGTCTTCTGGGACGCCATTAAGTTTCCCTTTCTTCAAATAAACCTTGGCGCATTTTTCTAACCCGAACTCCATTCCAATCTCTTGGAACAACGTGGCTCGAAAAAAGGTGTAGCAGGCTGTCGAGAGAACCTGCTAATTGACAGGTGTGTCTGTAAAGACGCCGCAGCCTATGAACGCAACCTGTCAATGGGCTGGATTGACTACCGGAAAGCTTTCGATTCAACCTCTCATAGATTAATCATCTGTGTGTTGGAAAGCTTGAAGGTGCATCCACACATGCATAGAGAGATTGATGCTCCTTTGGAAAACTAGATTTACTATATAATATGGAAATTATCGTGTGAAAATGAACAACGTCGCCTTCCAGAGGTGCGTCTTTCAGGGCAATACCATGAGCCGTTTGATTTTTTGCATCACACACATTCATCACTCATTCATTTTCGCATGCCACCACGGTGTCATTTCTACCTTAGTGTACCGTGACAGCATTTCATGTCAAGAAGTTCCCAGCGATAGGTGCAGAGTGTATCATGCACATGCAGAGTACCTAGAACACATACTATCTCGGTGTCCCATCCGCGGGAACAACGTATATCTGCAGACATAATGCGGCCCTAGGAGTGCCTTATTACCATCTTTGTCGCTCTTACGGTGTTGGCCGCGACCCTGCCCTGCTGAACGCTCCAAGGGAAATAGAGTCAATTGCCCAAAAGGAGAAGTGCCAAATTTTCTAGAACTTCAATTTTCGGATAGCAGTCTCCGTTGCACAGTCGAGGTCTGACTTTGTTCACCAAGACTTCGAGAAACGAACCATATTCGTGATCGAATTCTTGGCTCCTTCTGAATACGACATTTGTGCCAAGGAGAAAGAAAAGGAGGAAAGGTATCAAGGCCTTAAAAGGGAGCTGCAACGACTGTACCCGAAATATTCGGTACGAGTAATTATCCTTGTGATAGGTGCTCTCGGAGGTGCATAACTATCACTGGTTCGTAACATCAAAGCCATACCCGCGTCCAAAAATATGCCACGGCACTTGCGGGATGCATGCAGAAAGCTGTCATCCTTGGGTCGCTTCGTGTCCTCAAAACACACGAGGGTTTCGCCGGCCTGTCGTTGCGATTTCGTCGTGTCCTGTGACCACCCATCTCACGTTTGTGAGACGTGGCCATGAGAGTGATTTACCGCGGTTCTACTGGGAGCCAGTGTCATTTTTAGATAGCAGTTTCTCCCAGTGGGACCCTGCGGTGGTTGTTTTACCTTTTTTTTCAATTATATATATAACTGCACCGTGATATTACACATCCCCTAGGAACTAACCCTATCACATTTAACGAAACACGTCTCAGCTGCCCTTATCTAAAACCGGTAAGAAAAATCAAATTGAAAATAATCACCGCAGACAAATTTTCAATACCCTAGTCAATATATCCGTATCCCCAGTGATATTCCACGAACCATAGGAACTACCCCTATCTCATTGAATAAGCCCCGTCTCAGCTGCCTTCAACTGAAGGTGCGAAAATAATTTCAAATTAAAAATAGTCATCACAAGCAACTTTGCATAACTCTAGTTAATATATCTATGTCCTCGGTAATATAACACGCCCTTAGGAACTACCCCTATCACATTGAACGAACCAAGTCTCAGCTGCCTTCAACTAAAACCGCCAAATGAATTCCAAATTAAAAACAGTCAATTAGGCCAATTTTTAGCCTGATCGGACAACTTTCATTTTGGAGGTGGGTACACTTGAGAAATTATGCCCCATATACTTAATTCAAATTTTTCAAACCAATTTGCAAGATGGCATCCAGACGTATAATGTCCAATCCGGTCGAACACCCACAAAGATGGCGGTGATGGTTCACAGTGGCTTCAATACAAAATGGCTACATCTTCTTATTCTAAGATGGCGACAACGGCCTTCTTTTGTAAACAGTTCTAAGCAAACCTCACACCATCTGAGTCCATGTAGTATTCCCAACCTCAAAAGTGACAGCTAGCGGTTTTTCAAAAGGCTTTTTTGGAAGAAGTTTAATGCTTCTAGATAAATAAATTAGCTGAAAGCATTTTTGGGTGCATGCTTAAATAAATCTGCAACAAAGGAACGGCCGCTAGGACCAGAAAGCGACAGAATAAATGATTTTAGGAGGAGCGAAAATTTGCGTGAGAGAGAATTTCAATACCCTAAAAATGATGCAGGTATAGGCTGAAGGGTGCAGACCAGAAAAATAACAAAACTGGTTTGAAACTGGTCTTGAAGTTGTATTAAATTGATCTTTTTTTTCACGGGGTTAGCATTAAATCGAGAACTGACACTCAATATATTAATCCATAACTTTATTAATGCTTATATAGATAAAACAACAATTGTGGCTTTCCTTTGAAACGTGAATTCAAATATTATTAAATAAATTGCTAAAGATGTAAAACGTTGTGCACAATTAACAAATAATAATAATTCCAACCTAAATAAACATTAAGTTTATCTCTAAAATCATATGTTGTTATTGTGTTGAAACCCCTTTTCGAGGCTTTTGATTTTAATCAAAACAAAGCAACGGAAGGAATAACTCTAACAACCAATGGCAGCCAAGCAGAGAATTCTACAGGAGAAGAAATTGGATTTCAGCGCTCGTGGCCATTACAGCTGCAGCTGCAATGGTCAGGGGACTAGCGGGATGTAATTTACGTAGAAAACTGTAGAAAACCGGTAAATTACACGACAAATATCGCGGTTGTCTGTTTTGAATTTCCTATCAAGTGACATAACCTCTCCCAAACCTTAATTAATTCAAGAATTATAGTTATCAAATTAATAAACGGTTAACATGATGCGGAAGAGAATTTCTACGAGGATTCCAAATATCCCATGGAAAGCCCTAAGTTTCGAACAAATGAAAGCAAAACTGAACAATATAGACAAAAGTGTAGCTAAGTGCCTATATTGCGCAGGGATGTGCAGTTACGCGTAACTGGAACAGCCCCATCCGACCGCGTGCAAAAGCGCTGGCTAAAGTTTGATGCCAGCCGTGAACTAATTCGCTGGCAGCGCAACTGCGCTTCTTGCTGACAGATACATTAGACTATATGACAAATTCAAATAAAAAATTAAGTATTAATGAAAAAATAAGTTTAAGTCATCCATAGTGTGCGTAACAGAAATTAATTATTTTAAAGAAGGCTTTTGTGCAATAATATGGCTGGATATAGAGGTAATAGATGCGTATAGTTACGAAATGCAATTCGGGCTACGAATCCTCTATGGAGAAATCTCACCTTTTTTCTGCTCCCAAAGATAAAAATTCATTTGTAAAATTAAAGAATTTCGAGGACGAAATGATGTCTAAAGAGGGGGGTGTTATGTACCCTGCCTATAAGTTTCTATATGTGCATATTAATCAATACACTGTACTAATCGATACAATGTACGCCTGTAATTGCGCATGTACTTTCTTGTACGTTCCATAGACGGAAGGTTCTAGACGTACTGCCATATATAACCTGTCCGTTTGGGTCAGTCAGTTCAGTTCTTGTAGTTCTTCGTCATCCCGCACGTGTGATTCATCTCGTCACTTGTTTGAATAAAGCGTATATAAATATATTACGTGTTTATATTGCTGATCCTGATCCTAAAAATTATCAGCGCATAACAATTTGTTTAAATAATATTTTTTACATTCATACTAAATTTAATTTACTGCAGAGCACATACCACTCGTCTATATTGTGTTTCTAAAGATAATTTTTATAAATGTTACGGAACGATTGTGGTGAAAGATTGATAAGTGCGTTCGATAAGAACCGTGACACTCATTAAGTAACAATTATATTATTCTGCTAGATATCTTCTATATTTTGAAATTATCAATTTGCGGCAGCACTACATTGTAACACCATTTCATAAAAGGCTATGTTACATAGTTACAGTACGAGCTTAAAACAATTACAGAACACGTGTGCTGTAACACGTGTTACATTCTAGTGAATGTTTCATTGAATTTTCTATCACTCTGTTCCATATCAGTTACATTACAGAATTCCAGAACTGTTACATATCCTTACAATAACAGCGTTACAGGACAGTGTGACCTTCATGTTCCGTTCTTGGATCACTTGTGACATCCTAGGGACATCACAGTTCCAACACTCTGTTCTATATCAGTTACATTACAGAATTTCATAACTGTTACATATCCTTATAGTAACAGTGTTGCAGAACAATGTGACCTTTATGTTCCGTTCTTGGAACACGTGTGGCATTCTAGTGACATAAGAGTTCTAATACTCTGTTCTATATTAGTTACATCACAAAATTTTAGAACTGTTACATATCCTTAGAGTAACAGCGTTACAGAACAATCTGACATTTATGTTCCGTTCTTGGAACACACGTGACGTTCTAGTGACATAACAGTTCTATTACTCTGTTCTTTATTAGTTACATCACAGAATTCTAGAACTGTTACATATCCTCAAAGTAACAGCCTTACAGAACAATGTGACCTTTGTGTTCCGTTCTTAGAACACGCGTGACATTCTGGTGACATAACAGTTCTATCACTCTGTTCTATATTACTTGCATCACAGAATTCTAGAACTGTTATATATCCTTACAGTAACAGCGTTACAGAACAATGTGACCTTTATGATCCGTTCTTGGAACACGCGTGGCATTCTAGTGACATAACAGTTCTATCACTCTGTTCTATATAAGTTACATCACAGAATTCTAGAACTGTTACATATTCTTACAGTAACAGCGTTACAGAACAATGCGACCTTTATGTTCCATTCTTGGAACACGTGTGACATTCTAGTGACATAACAGTTCTATCACTCTGTTCTTTATTAGTTACATCACAGAATTCTAGAACTGTTACATATCCTCAAAGTAACAGCCTTACAGAACAATCATATTATCAGGCCTAGAATAAGAAAATTTATAATTTCATTACAATTAATGGTCTGAGATGGCTCCTAAAATTTTTTTCCCCTGGTGTAATGTCCACAGGATTTCTTCTACCATATAAAAAGAATATTCTCCATAACAATTTTCTTACCTACTTCATTGAATTTGTAATTGCTGAAAACAAGACTATGAAAATGTGTCTTTTTTGTGCATGTCGAAATTCAAGATTTTTTTTCTTTCTAAAATCGGATTCGGAAATTATTTTCTTATCTCCCCGTCGACTTCCTTCTAGCCACTGGTTATTGTAGTAAATTGTTGCAAATTTCGAAAACCATCAATGTACATCACTTTATAACCTTAAAAATCCTTGAAACCTGTTCACAAAGATATAAAAAATGCCCAACACACCGCGAGGACGCGAAGAAAAATTTGTACTATTTTAGGTTATTTTTCGTCAGAGAAAATAAAAGCCGGTCGCCACCTAAATTGCCGCCCCGATTGAAAACAATTAGGAACATTGAGAATGGAAACATAACCTCAACATAACCTCAATAATAATACACAATAGAAAATAATTGAAAGCAATTAACAAATGGTATACCGATTAGGAACGTTTCAAAACGATTGAAGTTTTGACGACTGTGAATCGTTCTGAATCGTGTTCAATTGATTATTTCTAGAAGGGATACTGTATTCCCTGTATTCTGGCCGCTGACGCAGTTCAGCAAGCGACGGAAGAGGGCCCTCTGGCTAGCAGGTAAAACTTTGACCGCTGGCGCAATTCGTGTGCACCGGTAGTGAGTAGCCCCTCGAATCATCCTGAGGTTTGAGGAGATCGCATGGTAAGGAGCATATACAGTCGAACCTGGATTCAGCGCCGCTTTTGGGGCTGACCTTGACGTTAAATCCCGAGACTCGGAACTATTTTGTGTCTCTATTTCTTTCTCTGTTTTGTCACGCCTGAGTGCACACAGCACATCCCCCCTAAACGCCTCACACGTATCCCCGCGGCGCGGCGTCAATTCTCATAAGGGCACAGTCCAGGGAAGCTAAATCCGGGTTTCACTGTACATGCTTTTCTTAGCTTGCAGTAGCAAAGATATTATAAGCCTAGATGCGGCACGGGGTATAGTTCGAGGAACTAATTGTAGACGGCGCTCCCGACGAAAATTGCCCGATCCCCCCATGCCTCTCAACCCGTAGATCGCGCCAACCAACTCTCTTGCCCCCGTACGAATGAGTCAATCGAATAGCCGATACTCAGTCGGTACATAATTAAAAATATAAATTAAAAATTTTATATTAAATATTTTTCAAATTATTATTTTTAATTTTTCGAATAAATTTTGCATCAACGAAATGTATAATATCTTTGTCGAGGCGCACTGATGGTAACTTAGCTCGGACAAGAACCATTCAAAATGAAAATAAATAAATAAATGACCAATTAAAACATTTTAACATTTATAATAAACGTGAAATATCCACGCTTTGCAAAACATGGTTATTTTGATAAATACCAAAGATAAAAGTCCACGTATAATTTATATTACTGTTTCATATATTTCTAATAATTCTACATTTATTTCTTATAATTTACATTTGTTTATAAGTCGCAGTATATCCTTTCCAAAAGTTTAAAATACTTCCATCAGGGCTCAATTGACGCGTTATTTTATAAGATCTACAATTGGATTCGAAAAGAGTTTTGGATTATTCCCCGCAACGGTTGAATTTTCAAAACAGGCGAAAATGTAATTTGAAACTTCTCAAGTGCTTCCCCATAACATTTCAGTACAACTTTCACTCGCAAAGCGCACAGACGCATTTTAGATAATGCTCAAATAAACAAATATTAATTAGTTTTTGCGAATATCCATCTTTCAAATTATATTTCCACGTAAAGACATTTGCAGTCCTTTTTGTAAAAATTGTCTAACCGTGAAACTAAAAGTGTGAATTCAAAACTGAGGAGATTTTGAAAAAAATTCTCGCAGACAAAGTCGGGATAAAAAGTGAAATAATTGATTAAACTTATCAAGTTGAGTATTTAATTATTATTAATATCGAGTTTCAAAGTATTTAAAAAAGTCTTAAATGTTTTATGGAATTTTATAAGATTCCAAGGCATTTTCAAATGATTAAAGTAATTTAATGACAATTCGAAGATTTCAAAAGAATGATTTGAAATAAAATTAAATCAAATTACAATAAAACACTTTATTTGTACATTTAGTGGAAAAAATGTCGATGTGCACAGATGGTACCTTAGCATCAGTCCACGTGCATAGATGGGAAACTGCCTTTCTCCGGGGGCTTCAAAACGTCGAGAATTGATGAAACTTGACAAAGTCAAATTTTACATGGCACTCATACCTTCTCATGAGGATGAAAAAGTAAAAAATTTTAGAGGTGACGGTATATGTTCAGAAAAACCCGAATTTCTCGATAGGTGAAGCGGCGCAGATACTAGATTTAAACAGAGAAACATTGTAAATAATCCTGCACATTTTTTTGGAACTTCATCCTTTCAAAATCTTTACACGCCAAATGCTACAAAACGCTGCGATGACCAAGCAGGTAGAGTTTTTCAAGCAGATGCTTCAAATGTTTAATAATAGAGATCGATTCAGGTCGCATTGTTTTCATCGATAAAGCACATTTTTGGCCAGACGACTACATGAATAAACAAAATATTCTTTTTTTGAGAAGGGAAAGTCCACATGTTGCTCTTTCGAAACCGCTTCATCCTCTAAAAGGGGGAGCCGAGGCTTTGCTGGTCGGGGCGGGTGTCCAAACCACATATCTTTTATTTTTCCGTAATACGATCAGTTTTGAGGTTGAACACAACGACGCTCTATTTTTTCTATTCTCTTGTCAATTTAAATTTTTTTTGGAGGCTAAGTACACAATAACAGAATACTGAGTGAGCTTTGCTACGTCAGGTTGCTACGTCAGCGAGCCACACAAATCTCGCAGCAAATCTGAGATCGTGTTAACTCTAGCGAGCCGCAAAAGCCACTGTTTCCGGACAGAAATGCAGCTGAGAAGACGGACTTTCGGCTAGGGGACGAAAAAAATACATTTGTTACGCCAATAAACCCAAAACCTTGAGCAACTTAAAGCAGCTATTCAGAAAGCGATTCACGATATTGTGGCGATCCCCGACGTATAATTCAAAGAGTGGAGGATGTGGGGGGGGGGAGTACATTCATCAAAATGTCGAATTAAACATAATATTGAATGATTTCGAGGAGTAGTAAATTCTGTTAAAAACGTCGTGTCATTGTTTAAACAATTTTATGCTTCGAGCAGTGTTTCATTCAAAATGTGGATCAATCCTTAATATAAAATCTGTAAACGATATTGTCGTTTTCGATTATGACGATTTTCGAGCGTAACGCTTTTCGTAACGCTTGCCTACAGTGGGCCGCTCATATCCTCTCCGCTCAACAGTAGTGTGTGTGCCTGTGTGTGGTACTGCATTTGAAATCAGTGATGATAATTGAGTCGCCTTTATCTGCGCATGTTTGGATTGTAGTATAGTTGATTGGCTGTAGTGTGCGTCTGTATTCGAACTAGAGCCAATGAGCACCGTTCAGTTCAAGCATGCGCAAGTATTTTGGCATCACTGTTGTGAATAATAATCGAATCGAATCGAATTGTAGTTCGAGTTGGATAATACGACAACGTGTTTCTTTGCGTATATCAATGCGATCCGCGTGTTGTATACAATATGAATGAATGATGAAAGAAATCAAGTTGGTGAGTAAAGAGAAGAGTAGAGGGCAATGGCGTATTACTGTTACGGTGTGGCATTTTCGAAAGCTTTAAAACGATTTAAGTGATTTTTAAAGTTTTAATAGGTCTTGAAATATTCAGTGACTTCAATGAATTTTTTTTATTTGAATAATTTGAGGGAATTTCAAAGGATTTGAAAAATTTAAGGCTGTTATTAACATTTTTCTTTGATTTTCAAGAGATTTAAAAATGTCCAGAATCCATGGGATTTTCAATTAATTTCAGTAATTGATTCCGTAGGATTTTAAATATTTATGAGTATATAAAAAAAATTTGAGGCATTAAAAAAAATTTCAAGTTTCAAGGAATTAAAAAAAAGTTTTAAGGATTTGAACACTTTCAAAGTATGCTGAAAGATTCCACGGAGTTTTCAATTGATTCCAGCAATTTAATTGATTTCAGAGGATTGTAAATATTTTTGAGTATTTTAGAAGATTTCAAGGCATTTTCGAAAGCTTTAAAAATTTTCAACTCTCAGGTAATTTAAAAATATGTCAAATAAATACGTAAGGAATTTGAAAAGACTCCAAGGCATTTCCAAGAGAACGTTTAGAGTGTTTTAAAAGTTGTCAAGACAATTTCGAAAGCTTTAAAAAGCTTCAAGTGATTTTCAAAGAATGTAAGGATTTTTTTATTTCAATAATTTGAGAGAATTTCAAAGGATTGGACATATTTTAGTGTGTTATTCAAAATCACAAGGGGTCTTCAAGAGCCTAAATAAATTCAAGGAATTCCAAAATATTTTGAAGAATTTCAAATACCTTAGGGTATTTTGTAAGATCCTAAGAATGTTTTAATTGATTTCAGTAATTTAATGTCACTTATAGAATTCGAATTAGTTTATGGTTTTAAAAGATTCTAAGGTAGTTTTAAGAGCTTTAAAATGTTTCAATTGATTTCAAAAGATTTCAAAGGATTTCAAAACGACAAGAGTATTTCAAAAGAGTATAAGGAATAATTTATTGGTTTCAGAGGATTTGAAATATATTAGAGTATTTAAAAAGATTTTAAAGAATTTTCAAGAGATTTGAAAAACGAAACACAATTTTGGTATCATCAATGTTACCAAAATTTTAATTGATTTTAAAAATAGTACAAAATTTCGACTTTGAGAAAAGATCCCCCAAGGTGGACACCTTAGAGAAATCTACTTCAAAAGTTGGAAAAATAATCCAAAACTTCATGTTTTGATAATTTTATTCAATTTTCGATGATTTTATTTTAAATTACATCGAACGCCTATGAAAAATAAATGTATTAGATACAAAATAAGCGAATGCCAAGCGTTAAATAGACCAAAAGAATGGTTTTAATTAGAATCATCAGAGTTACGCTGAGGACAAGTGTACCAAGAGCCGCGCATTTTGACACATTTCAAGTGCACCTCTCTTTTACATTCGTTGCACGCAATCGAATTGAATTTCGTAAGTGTTGAAGGCATATTTTTCAAACAAATTATACAAAAATCTACATCTTCTTCTGAAGATTCTTGTTTAGCTGGTAGTTTTGACTTTCTCAAAGATTTTCGCGTTGGTTCAGGTGGCAATGGCTGCTTTGAATTTTCCGCTGCCTTTTTCATAGCTTTTCTAACTGGCAACTTCGGATCATGTTCTTCGCGCTTGCGTTTTTTATCTTTCAAAGCTGCAATATTTTCTGGTGACGTAAGAATGCAACTTTGCATTGGCTTTCGACCTCTATTGCTTTTTTTCGTTGCTGCCTTTTCCTGCAACGGACTAACTTCTGATAATACTTCAGATAAATTTAAAGCAAGCACAGAAGTAGAAGTTGAAGGCTCGGATAAGCAAATTTCTTTATCAGCTGAAACGGATGTTTTATCTTTTGAAACAAAATCAATAAGCTGGTTTTCTGCATCAACTATTTCCACGGTTTCAGCTTCCCTAGTGAGTTTTGCGGCAATAAAATCACTTTCAGTAAAAATATGTGGATGAAAAGGGTAAATCCCAGCAGCTTGAAATCCAGATTTGATAGTTTTTGGTAAAAGAGCAACATCAAGAACATCTTTGACAATTCCAACAATGTGACGAACTTCGAAAGATTTATTAACATTATTCTGATGCCATGCTGTAACCAAAGATTTGTAAACGTTTTTGACTGGGTAAAATACGCTAATATCGAGTGGTTGCATTCGATGCGAACAATGCGGTGGAAAAGTTAGCATGTGCACACCATTTGCAGCAGCTAAGTCCAGTGCTTCAATAGACATATGTGATGTGTGATTATCAAGAAGCAAGAGTGTCGGGTTGTCCAGTGTAGAGTGTGAGTGTTGAAGAAAATGTTCCATGTATTTAACAAAAATTTCTTGTGTCATCCAGCCACCGTTTGCAAATCCAATTGACCCTGGTGTAGCATTGTCCATAAAACACGATTGCATTTTTTTGTACGGAAATAAAAACATGGGTGGAATTGAATTTCCCGCAGCATTAACAGTTAAAGCCATGCTGACCGAAGTGCCTCTTTCTGCAGTTGCCACTTGGCCAACTCTTCTTGTTCCTTTTGTTGTAATGACCTTATCGGTTCTGGTGGGTACCGTTGGAAACCCGGTTTCGTCCATATTGTAAATATGAGATGGATCAAATTTCATCTCGAGCATGTCATTCAGCTGATCGAAGAATTTGTTAACATTTTTTTAATTCAAAATTTATTTTTTTTAGTCAAAAATGTCACTATTTGGTTGAAAATTTGTTGAAAATTCATTTGTTAAATTCTCATCACCTTAGTCGAAAATTGAACTATTTTGTTGAAAATTCAACTATTTTGTTGACAATCCTCTAGTTTTTGTTAAAAAATAATTTTTTAAATTCCTTCAATTAGAAATTAATCTTATTTAATCAAAATTTTAAATTTTTTTCCAAATTCAACTATTTTGTTGACAATTCTTCTATTTTCTGTTGGAAAATAATTTTTAAATTCTTTCAATTAGAAATTTATATTTTCTAGTCGAAAATTTTTGTATTTGATGGAAAATTTGTTGAGAATTGGTTTTTTTGATTCTCGTCACTCCAGTAGAAAATTCAACTATTTTGTTGAAAATTCGTCTATTTTTTGTTGAAAAATAATTTTCTAAAATTTTTTAATTCAAAGTTTATCTTTTTTAGTCGAAAATTTCACTATTTGGTTGAAAATTTGTTAAAAATTCATTTTTTTTAAATATTCATCACTTTAATTGAAAATTTAACCATTTTCTTCAAAATTTAACTATTTTATTGGCAATCGTCTAGTTTTTGTTAAAAAATAGTTTTTTTAATTTCTTCAATTAGAAATTATTCTTATTTAATCAAAATTTTTAAGTTTTTCTCCAAAATGCAACTATCTTGTTGACAATTCTTCTATTTTTTGTTGGAAAATAATTTTCTTAATTCTTTCAATTAGAAATTTATTTTTTCTAGTCGAAAATTTCTCTATTTGGTTGAAAATTTGTCTATTTTTTGTTGAAAAATAATTTTTAAAAATTTGGCAATTCGAAATTTATCTTTTTTAGTCGAAAATTTCACTATATGGTTGAAAATTTGTTGAAAGTTCTTTTTTTTCAATATTCATCCTTTGGCAGAAAATGTAACTATTTGGTTCAAAATTCAACTATTTTATTGACAATCGACTATTATTTGTTAGAAAATAATTTTCTCAATTCTTTCAATTAGAAATTTATCTTTTCTAGTTGAAAATTTTTCTATTTGGTTGAAAATTAATTTTTTAAATTCTCGTAACATAAGGAGAAAATTTAACTATTTTGTTGAAAATTCGTCTACTTTTTGTTAAAAAATAATTTTTAACAATTTTATAATTCGAAATTTCTCTTTTTAGTAGAAAATATCACTATTTGGTTGAAAATTTATTGAAAATTCATTTTTTTTAAATATTCATCACTTTAGCAGCAAATTTAACTACTTTGTTC
>JAABKJ010075445.1:163776788-163955247 GCA_011634705.1 Andricus grossulariae | reverse complement strand
CTATTTTATTGACAAACGTTTATTTTTTGTTGGGAAATAATTTTTTAAATTTTTTCAATCACAAATTAATCTTTTTTAATCGAAAATTTAACTATTTTGTTGAAAATTCGTCTATTTTTGGTTGAAAAATAATTTTAAAAAAATTTTGACTTCGAAATTCATCTTTTTTAGTCGAAAATTTCACTACATGATTGAAAATTTGTTGAAAGTTCATTTTTTTTAATATTCATCCTTTGGCAGAAAATTTAACTATTTGGTTCGAAATTCAACTATTTTATGGACAATCGTCTATTTTTTGTTAAAAAATAATTTTTTAATTCCTTCAATTAGAAATTGAATTCAAGGAATTCAGAGAACACAAGAAATGCAATGAGTTAATACAATTCAAGAAATTCAATGAATTGATAGAATTCAAGAAATTCAATTAATTAGGAGAATTGAGGAAAACTTGTAGGGATTAAAAGAATTCAAGGAATTTAAGAAATTGAGGGAATTCAAGAAATTGAGACAATTAATAGAATTCAAGAAATTCAATGAATTAATACAATTCAAGAAATTCAATTAATTCAGAGAATTGAAGAAAACTTGTAGGGATTAAAATACTTCAAGGAATTTAAGAAATTTAATCAATTCAGAGAATTTTAGAAATTGAGAAAAATTGCAGGGATTAAAAGACTTCAAGAAATTCAAGAAATTTCAGAAATTCATGGAATTGAGAGAATTCAAGAAATTCAATATATTAATAGAATTCAAGAAACTCAATTGAGAGAATTTGAGAAAAATTCTATAGATTAAAAGACTTCAAGAAATTCAAGGAATTGAGAAAATTCAAGAAATTTAATGAATTAATAGAATTCAAGAAATTCAATAAATTAATAGAATTCAAGAAATTCAATTAAATAGGAAAATTTGAGAAAAATTGTAGGAATTAAAAGACTTCAAGGAATTAAAGAAATTGAGGGAATTCAAAGAATCGAGAGACTTAATAGAATTCAAGAAATTCAATTAATTAAGAGAATTTGAGAAATTGAGAAAAACTGCAGTGTTTGACTTCAAGAAATTTAAGGAATTGAGAGAATTCAAGAAATTTAATGAATTAACAGAATTCAAGAAATTCAATTAATTAGGAGAATTTGAGAAATGGAGAAAAATTGCATGGATTAAAAGACTTCAAGGAATTTAAGAAATTAAGGGAATTCAATTGATTAAGAGAATTCAAGGAATTAAGAGAATTCAAGAAATTCAATGAATTAATAGAAGTCTAGAAATTACATTAATTAAGAGCATTTAAGAAATTGAAAACAATTCTAGGAATTAAAAAACTTCAAAGAATTTAATAAATTAAGGGAATTCAAGTAATAAAGGGAATTCCAGAAATTCAACGAATTGGGAGAATTCCAAGAATTTAATGAATTAGGCGAATTTAAGAAATTCAAGGAATTAAGAGAATTTAGGGAAATAAGGGAATTCAAGGAATTAAGGAAAATTCAATAAATTTAGAGAATTTGAGAGAATTCAAAGAATTGAGAGAATTCCAGGTATTCAATGAATTAAGAGTATTTATGTAATGAAGAAAAATTCAAGAAATTGAGAGATTTTAAGGAATTGAGGATAATTCAAAGAACTGAGAGAATTTAAGTAATTAAGATAATTCCAGAAACTAAGATAATTTAAGAGAAATTAAAGAAAGTGGGGAAATTCAAGGAATTTAAGAGAATTCAATGAATTGGCAGAATTAAAAGAATTCAATGAATTAAGAAAATTCAAGGAGTTCAATGAATAAAGAGAGTGCAGGAAATTCAAGAGAGTTCAGGGAATTCAAGGAATTTTGCGAATTCAAGAAATTCAATTAAGAGAATTTGAGAAATTGAGAAAGATTGTACGGATTAGGAACTTCAAGGAATTCAAGAAATCGAGGGAATTCAAGGAATTGAGAGAATTCAAGAACTTGAAAAATAATTTTTTTATTTTGAAAATACAACTAATTTGGTTGAAAATTCAACTTTTTTGTTGAAAATTCAACTTTTTTGTTGAAAATTCAACTGTTTTGCAGTAAAATCGTCCTTTTGGATTAAAAATTCAACAATTTGGTTGATATTATTTTGCTTCACTAAAAAATCTTTTTTTGTTTGGAAATTCGTCTTTTTGGTTCTAAAATTTATCTTTTTTGGTAGAAATTTAATCTGTTTTTATTACAAATGCAACTGTTTGGTTGAAAATGAGCTTTTTTGTTAAAAATTCATCTTTTCGGGTTGAAAATTTAACTGTTTTGTAGAAAAATTGTCCTTTTGGATTAAAAATTCAACAATTAGGTGAATATTTTTTTTTGCTTGATCAAAAAAACCTTTTTTTGTAGAAAATTCGTCTTTTTGAATTGCAAATTCAACACTTTGGTATATTTATTGATTTACAAAAAATTTCTTTCGGTTGAATTTACTGTTTTGTTTAAAATTATTAACTTTGGGTTAAAAATTGAAATTTTTGTAGAAAATTGTTGATTAAAAATCTTGTTTTTTTGAAAAATTTATCTCTTTTTATTTCAAAATTTATCTTTTGGTAGAAATTTAATCTGTTTTTATTACAAATTCAATTTTTTGGTTGAAAATATAATTTTTGGTCGAAAATGATTACTCTCGGGTTGAAAATTCAACAGTTTGGTAGAAATCTCTTTTCTTTCTCGACTTAAAAATCGTTTTTGGTTAAAAACTCGTCTATTTAGTTTAAATTTTTTGTTTGTTTGTAGAAATTTAATCATTTTTTATTAAAAATGTAACTGTTTGGTTGAAAATTGTGTCTGTTTTTAATAAAAATTCAATTTCTTGGTTAAAAATAAACTTTTTGTTGAAAATTATTATTTTCGGGTTGAAAATTCAACTGTTTTGTAGAAAATTCGTCTTTTTGGGTTGAAAAATCAACTATTTGATAAAAATGTACTTTTTTGTTGCAAATTATTAACTTAGGATTAAAAATTCAACTGTTTTGTAGAAAATTCATATTTTTTTATTCAAATTCAACAATTTGGTGGATATTTTTTTACTTGATTAAAAAAATATTTTTTTTTGGTCGTAAATTCGTCTATCTGCTTTTCAATTTGATCTTTTTTGGTAGAAATTTAATCTGTTTTGATTAAAAATGCAATTTTTTGGTTAAGAATCCATTTTTCTGTTAAAATTTAATATTTTTGGATTGAAAACTCAACTTTTTTGCAGAAAAATCGTATTTTTGCTTAAAAATTAAACTATTTGGTTTAAAATTAACTTTTATGTTAAAAATAAAATTTTAAGGGTTAAAAATTCATCTCTTTTGTCGAAAATTGGTATTTTTAAATTAAAATTTAAAAAATTTGGTTGAGTTTTTTTCCTTTCTTAATTAATAAATCTTTCTTGGTTCAAAATTCAACTGTTTTGTTGAAAATCCGTCTTTTTGTTTGAAGGTTCATCTGTTTGGTCAAAAATTAAATTATTTTGTTGAAAATTAGTTTTTTCTTTTGTTGAAAATTAATTATTATAAAATAAATATCGAAAATTCAACTGTTTTGTACGAAAATCGCCTTTTTGGGATCCGGTGCTGATTCTTACGGGAAATAATCCGAATAAATCTCAGTTGTTCAACTCCACATTCTTGTCCATCAGGAGAAGAAATCATTGTAGGTGCAGCTATACACCTGGAAGGCGGAGCCATGGATCCGCCAGGTGGAGCCATAAACCTGCCAAGAGGAGCTATGACCCGCCCAGAGGAGACCTGTAACTGCCAGGAGGAGCTATGGACTATATTGTAAGGCAATATTGTAAGGCAAGACAGAGAAAAGGAGGGAACTTTGCCCCGCGAAACATTTTTAAAGCTTGTCCAGCAATATGAAAGAAACATTATTTGGAAAGATTCCTGTGCACGTTTTATTCAAATTTTTTTTCCGAATTCAATGCGCCTTGATAAGCACAGTAGAAAAATACGAGCGACTAGCCGACCGATTATTTCTATAGGACATCTTGACATATTTTTGTTTAGAAATTAATTCCTTTTGGTTAAAAAATCTGCTCTTAGAAGCTTTAACTGTTTGGTTTGAATTTCCTGTATTTTTTTGATAATTAATTTCTTCTTTCAGAAAGTTAATCTTTCTGGCTGAAAAATCATCTTTGCCCTTGAAAATTGTACTATCTGAATGAATGTTGAAATCGCTGGAGGGAAAATAATATTTTTATTTGAAAGTTCATTTTTTATAGTTGACAACTCCACTATTTGGTTGGAAGTTTATTTTATGGGTAAAAAATATATCTTCTCGGTTAAAAAAAATCATATTTTTGGTTGAACATTGTACTATTCGTTCAGAAATCAATCTGTCTTGGTTGAGGACTCAAGCTTTTTCTGAAAATTCGTCTTTTCTGGTTGAAAATCCAACTATTTGATTAAAGGTTAAAGTAGTTAAAAGTTCCTTCATTTTTAATATTTACTTCCTTGCATTAAAACTAAACCATTTTGTGTGGAAATTTGTTTGTTTTTTTGAAAATCAATTGTTATAACTGAATATTCATTCTTCGTGATTGAAAACTAAGTTTGTTGTTGAAAATTTGTCTTTACCGACTCAAAATAAAAAATGATTTCGAGAATTAGTTCAACATTTAACCACGGAGTTAAATTTTCTATTGAAAAAGTTTAGTTTTTAATTAATTAGTTAAACTCTCAACGAGAGAGATGAATTTGCAACTAAAACTGAAAATCTTCGAGTTAAAAATGATGTTCGAAAAAAGTGGTTTAACCAACATTTCCAAACTAAATAGTTAGTACGTCTTCGCTGAGGAGTTTTACGTGTGAGGGTGTGCTTACGCTTCCATGGGCTCAAAAATCAGTTCTGGGATTCCGGCCGGGTGGCAGCTTTCTTCAAGCATCAGATTTGAAATGGGCACGGTAAATCGAGAGAGAGGTGAGCAATTCGTGACGGTAATGCATGTAAATAAACATGATACATGAATCAAAATGAGGACAGATTTTGAGAAAACAAGCAAGGCTGAAACTGCTCTTGTGGAAGACGGAGAATTACAGCTTTCAGAAGCGAGTGAGTGGGTTTCTTGAACCTTGTAGCAAGACAGGCGTCCGACTAGCTCATACACTGCGGCACACTGAGTTGGGTGGCGGGTCGGTGTAGAGCGATTTGCCTAATGTCACCCTAAACGAGAATTTTCTACCAAAAAACGACAAATTTTCGATTAAAATCAGGAATTTTTATCCAGAAAAATGATTTTTGAACCATATAGTTGGATTTTCAACTGAAACAGATACATTTTGTACCAGAAATAAAATAGTTGATTTTTTAGTTTCAAATTTAATTTTCAACAAAAAAAAAAAGTATTTTCAATTAAAAAAGACAAATTTTCAACAAAAAATGGAATAGTTAAATTTCAGTTAAAAAAATTAAATTTCAAGCCAAAAAATTTTTTTTTAACAAATTAGTTAAAGTTTCAAATAAATAGTTAAACTTTCAACTAAATAAGATAAATTTTTTAATTAAACAGAATAATTTTCAACCAAGAAAAAATGAATTTTCAACCAAAAATATCAATTTTGAACCAAAAGGGAAAATTTAACTATTAAGTCAAATAAATTAAATTTCAACGAAAAAATAATTTTGTGTTCGAATTGGTTAAATTTTCTATCAGCGAAATGATGTTTTAAGCGAGAAAATTAATTTTTTACAGAAAAAAACGAATTTTCAATTAAAATCAGGAATTTTTATCCTGAAAAATGATTTTTGAACCATAAATAGTTGAATTTTCTACTAAAAAAGATAAATTTCCTACTATAAATGAAATATATGAATTCTTAGTTTCAAATTTAATTAAAAAAAAAAAAAAAATTTCCAATTAAAAAAGGTAAATTTTTAACAGAAAATGAAATAGTTAAATTTTCAGTTAAAAAAATTCAATTTTAAGCCAAAAAGAAAGATTTTTTAACAAATTAGTTGAAGTTTCAAACAAATAGTTGAACTTTCAATAAAATAAAATAAATATTTTTACCAGAAACTAAATAGTTGAATTTTGACTTTCAAATTTAATTTTCAAACAAGAAAAAATAATTTTTTAACCAAAAAAGATCACGTTTTGAAGCAAAACAGAAAATTTAACTTTTAAGTCAAATAAATTAAATTCCAACCAGAAAAAAAAGAAATTAAAAAAAATAGATTGCATTTTCCACCAAAAACGACGAATTTTCAATTAAAATTAGGAGTCTTCATCCAGAAAAATGATTCTTAAACCAAATAGTTAAATAATTAACTAAAAAAGATACATTTTGTACAAAAAATAAAATATTTGAATTTTCAGTTTCAAATTTAATTTTAAAAAAAAGATGTTTCAATTAAAAAAGGTAAATTTTTAACCGAAAATGAAATAGTTAAATTTTCAATTAAAAAAATTAAATTTCAAGCCAAAAAAATTTTTTTTTACCAAATTAGTTAAATTTCAAGCAAATATTTGAACTTTCAACAAAATAAAATAAATATTTTTTTACCAGAAATGAAATAGTTGAATTTTCACTTTCAATTTTAATTTTCAACAGAGAAAAATATAAATTTTAAACTAAAAAAGATCAGTTTTGAACCAAAACGGGCAAGTTAATTTTTAATTCAAATAAATTAAATTCCAACCAGAAAATAATTTTTTTTAAATCGGTTTAATTTTGTACCAGAGAAATGATGTTCCAAACGAGAAAATTAATTTTCTACCAAAAAACGACAAATTTTCGATTAAAATCAGGAATTTTTATCCAGAAAAATGATTTTTGAACCATATAGAATACTTAAACTTTCAACTAAAGGGATGATTTTTAAAAATAAAATGATGAATCTTTGACAAAAAAAATTCATTCTCAACAAGAGTTCAATCCAAAAGATGATTTTTTAACCAAGAAGATTAATTTTCTAAAAATGGAATAGTTAAATTTTCAACGAAAAAAAAAAAAAAAATTTTAACAAAGTAGTTGAATTTTTGACCAATAAAGATGACGTTTTAACAAAATAGTTAAATTTCAGTTTGAAAAATTAAGCCTCAATAACTAAGAGGAAAAAAAAAAAATGTCAACGAAAGAGATGAATCTTCAACCAAAAGAATGAATTTTTAACAAAGTAGTTCAACTTCCAACCAAGTAGTTGAATTTTTGACTGAAAAAGATTATTTTTTATCAAATTAGTTACAATTTTAAAAACGAATTTTCAACAGAATACTTAAACTTTCAACTAAAGGGATGATTTTTTAAAATAAAATTATGAACCTTTGTAAACAAATGAATTTTCAACAAAAGAGTTTCACCCATAAGATGATTTTTTAGCCAAGAAGATTAATTATTTAAAACTGGAATAGTTACATTTTTAACGAAAGATACGAATCCTTAACCAAAAAAATTAATTTTTAACAAAGCAGTTTAACTTTCAACCAAGAAGTGTAATTTTTGACTAGAAAAGATTACTTTTTAATAAAATAGTTACACTTTCAGTTTGAAAAATTAATTCTTAATTACTAAAAAAAAGCGAATTTTCAACAAAATACTTACACTTTCAACTAAAGGGATGATTTAAAAAAATAAAATGATGAATCTTTGACGAAAAAAAAATAGTTAAATAAGAATAATTAATTTCTAATCAATTAAATTAATAAATAATTAATTAATAATAATAATTAAAATAAGAATAGTTAAATTTTCAACGAAAAAAAATAATGTTTAACAAAGAAGTTGAATTTTTTACCAATAAAGATGACTTTTCAACAAAATAGTTAAATTTTCAGTTTGAAAAATTAATTCTTGATAAAAAAAAAAAAATTTCAATGAAAGAGATGAATTGTCAATCAAAAAAATTAATTTTTAACAAATTAGTTCAACTTTCAACCAAGTAACAGAATTTTTGACAAAAAAATATGACTTTTTATCAAAATAGTTACACATACAGTTTAAAAAATTAATTCTCAATAACAAAAAGAAAAAACAACAAATTTTAAACTAAACACTTACACTTTCAACCAAAGGGATGAATGTTTTGAATAAAATAATGAATCTTTGTAAAAAAAATCAATTTTCAACAAAACAGTTCCACCCAAAAGATGATTTTTTAATCAAGGAGATTAATTTTCTAAAAATGGAATAATTAAATTATCAACAAAAAAAAATAACTTTTAACAAAGTTGTTGCATTTTTGACCAAATAAAGATGACTTTTAAACAAAATAGTTACACTTTCAGTTTGACAAATTAATTCTTAATTACTAAAAGAAAACGAAGTTTCAACGAAAGGGATGAATCTTCATCCAAAAAAATTAATTTTTAACAAAGTAGTTGAATTCTTGACCAAAAAAGGAGGACTTTTTAACAAAATAGTTATATTTTGAGTTTAAAAAATAATTTCTTCATAAAAAAAATTGCCCATACAAAGCCGCAGGGCCACTTTGGAGGAAAATTTGAATCATAAATTATTTCTAGAGTTATTTTACTTTTTATGACCAAAATTTGACTTTTGAGGAGTTCCGTGAACCTGTCACCTACAACGTTCAACCGCTTTTTCTTAATTTTAAGGATAAATTGACTAGATAAAGCTCCAGTTCCATTTTTAGGGAAAATTTTGATACAATCAATATTTCTAGAGTTATTTCACATTTGAAGCGTAAAATTTGATTTTTTAGCAGTTCAGTTGACCTGTAGCCTACAATATTCAACCAATTTGGCTCAAAATTTCAGGATGAATTGACTAGATAAAGTTTCAGTGCTAGTTTTGAGAAAATTTTGATTCATTAATCATTTCTAGGGTTATTTCACTTTCTATGCCTGAAATTCGATTTTTTAGCAAATCAGTCAGTCTGTAGCTAACAATATTTAAGCGATTTGTCCAAAAATTTCAAGGTTAATTGACTAGATCACGCTGCATTTACATTTGTTAGGGAATTTAGATTAATTTATTATATCTGAGGTTATTTCATTTTTTATGTCTAACATTTGATTTTTCAGCAGTTGAGTTAACCAGTAGACTACAATATTCAACCGATTCGTCCAAAAAATTTAAGACAAATTAACAAGATGAAGATCCGGTGCAGCTTGTCAGAAACTTTTAATTCATTAATAATTTATAGGGTTAATTCACTTTCTATGCCTAAAATTAGATTTTTTTCCGTTTAATTGATCGGTGGCCTACACTATTTAACCTATTGTTATACAAATGTTACCATAAATTGAATATATAAAGCCTTAGTGCAACGTTTCAAGAAAATTTGGTTTCATCAATTATTTCTAGAGTTATTTCACTTTTTATAACCGAAATTCGATTATTTAGCAGCTCAGTCGACCTTTAGCCTAAGAGATTCAACCAATTTATTATGAATATTCAGAATGAAATGAGTAGATGAAGCTTGAGTGATCCTTTCAAGGAAATTTTGTATTATTAATTATTTCAAAAGTTCTTGCGCCTTTTATACCCAAAAAATTCGATTACTTAGCAGTTCAGGCGACCTGTAGCCTACAATATTCAAAATATTTCTCTTAAAATTTTAGGATAAACTGATTGGATGTAATTGCAGTACCCCTTCTCAGAAACTTTGGATTAACTCATTATTTCTAGAGTTATTACGCTTTTTATGTCAAAATTCGATTTTTTTAGGAGTTCAGTCAAAATGTAGCATACAATATTCAAACGATTTATCTCAAAATTTAAGGATAGGTCTACTAGATAAAGCTTCAGCGCTACTTTCTCCAGAAAATTTTGATTTCTAATTATTTATAAAGTTATTTCAATTTTTGTGCCCAAAATTCGACTTTGCAGCAGTTGAGTCGATCTCTAACCTACAATATTTGAAAGGTTCTTCTAAAAATGTTAGGAAAAATTGACTACATGAAGCTCTAGTGCCATTTTTTTTTAGGAAATTTTGATTCATTAATTATTTATAAAGTTACTTCACTTTTCATGCTTAAATCAGATTTTTCAGCCGTTAGGTCTTCTTGGTGACTAATTCACCTTTTTGGTTGAAAAATCATATATTTTCGGAATCTGTGAGTGCCAAAACGTAAAGATCCGTTAAAAACCAGAGATCGCAAATTTGGACGATTACATTACACTCCCATGAATGAGAATGTAAAAAAATAAAAATAAAAACATGCTTCCGAGATATTACATTTGTAAAATATTTGTAAACAAAGTTTGATGTTAGAAAAGTTAACCAGTTCCGAGAAAATGGACTGAGAATGCTGACGCTGGAATTTCACAGGTTTTGAAAATCGGTTTGCGGTGGCGATTGAAAGTAGAATTTTTTGTTTTTTTTATAAAAATAAAGATATGCTTTAATAAATATAGTGAAATAAAATTTTTATACGACAGTGTGGCAGTTCAACAGACTATTTCCACTGTTTTGCTCTAAAAAATAATTGCACCACAAAAAAAAAGAATTGCACCACAAAAATTTCGTAATTAAAAAAAATGTGAAAAGTTTCAAGTTTCAAGTTTCAGGTTAGGATGGCAATAATATTTTACTTTGAACATTTTTTTATGTTAATTATTAAGAAATGTTTGAGAAGAGAAGTATTAATTGCGAAAGGTCAGAAAATGACCAAAATTGAAACAATACAATATTTTGCCTGCGCATGGGGTTCAAGCAAAGCTTGTCCCTTGACACCCTGCGGTATACCAACTTTTTATTACTATACTAAAAAATGCGCTTCCGAGCAAATCCTTTTAACAGGATGTGTTATTGATTTTTAAATAAGCACCTTTTGGTCTGATATCCTTCATTTACCATTGAAATAAGTTCAAGAAAGTTCAAAAATGTTAATTATTTCCCGAGTTTTGTCCATTTTTCGAAAACATGGACACTACACATTTATTTTTTGCAGCGGGATTTTTGCATACACGGAATTCTTCGCAAAGAGGTCGTTCATATATTACGTAACACTTTTAGGGTCTGCAATGGTCCCAAAGATTTTTATGCACAATTTTGTTCATAAAATTAGTTCTGTTTGAATTAAAAGAAACGACACGATTTTTTTAACTTAAACAATTGTTACAATTTTGTTTTTAGGCCACTTCAAAATCAGGAAAAAATGTAAAGTTTCTGTAGACGAAACGAGAAAAGATATTTGGAAAACATTTTTTTTAATTATTATAATACATTATATTTTTCATCACTGAAATTATGGAGGCACTAGTCATTGTTTCATTCTCTTTATTTTATAGACTTCAATAAAAAGGTTATGTAATTTTTTGACTGAAAATTATGAAATTTGTAACTGGATTCGAAGAACCCCTTCTCAGCTGCCGTCTCCTGAAAAAGCCAAAACAATATGAAATTAAAAATAACCACCGTAGGCACGTTCCCAATACAGTCTTTCATATTCCCATTCACACAATAATATTTATCAACATTAAAAACAACTCCTAGCACATTAAATGAACTTCTTCTCATCTGAAGTCAACTTAAACTGCAGAAAAATCTGTAATTTAAAATAAGCACTACAGACACCTTGTCTAGATAATAGTTAATATCCTTATTACCGCCCTAATATTTAAGAACCGCAAAGAACTGCATCTATCACTTTACCAACGAACCCCGAATCACCTGCCTTCAACTAAAACTCTGGATATGAATTACAAGACGAATGCCTGTTACGCGTATGTGTGTGTGTGTGTGTGTGTGTGAGGGGGGGGGGGGGAAAATGTTAGAAACTAATGTTGCAGATAAAAATGATCCGTCGTCGGATAATTGTAGTTGTCAATTGTTTGCAACGTTTTTATCCAACTTTAGATAAAAGCTATCTCGGGGATTTACTGTGAAATCATAAAATGATCATTTTTTTCTAGAAAATTAACCTTTTTGGTTAAAAATTAATAAATGGTCAAAAGTAGAACTGATTTGTTGAAAATTCTCGATTTCAGGTATTTGATGGGGTTTTATAAATTCAAACGGAAAAGTGGGGATTGAGTAAGAATGAGGGATGGCCTGTGATAAAATTTTCATTAGCTCTGATTTCATCCCTCTTAGACTCTCATTGGCTGCGATTTTAGATCTGAGTTTCGAGGTCAAAAGAAAATGCTTCGGTCTTTTACATCTGGGGGGGGGGGTCAGAAGGTATTAAATAATGTTACATGATATGTGAATGCTCCCTTACCATTTTTGCTGCAAACACAGTAAATCCCCGAGACACCTTCTATTTGAAATCGTAACTTGCAATTGTTTGCAACGTTTTTATCCAATTTTAGATAGAAGGTATCTCGGGGATTTACTGTGAAATCATAAAAGGATGATTTTTTTTTGTAGAAAATTAATCTTCTTGGTTAAAAATTCATCTACATGGTCAGAAGTAGAACTAATTTGTTGAAAATTCTCGATTTCGGGTATTTTATGGGATTTTCTAAATTCAAAAGGAAAAGTGGGGATTGGGTGAGAATGAGGGACGGCCTGTGATAAAATTTTTATTTGCTCGGATTTCATCCCTCTTAGACTCTAATTGGCTGCGATTTTAGATGAGAGTTCTGACTTCAAAAGAAAATCTTACGGACTGTTACGTGTGTGGGTGGTGGGGGGGGCGGTGGATGAGGGGAGGGGTTAAAAATATAAAATAATGTTACGGATAGAAAATATCCGTCATTGGATAATTGTAGTTGTCACTTGTTTGCAACGTTTATATTCAACTTTAAATAAAAGGTATCTTGGGGATTGACTGTGAAATCATAAAATGATATTTTTTTATTGTAGAAAACTAATCTTCTTGGTTAAAAATTGATCTCCATGGTCAAAAGTAGAACTAATTTGTTGAATATTCTCAATTTCGGGTAATTCATGGGGTTTTCCAAATACAAAAGGAAAAGTGGGGATTAGGTAAAAATTAGGGATGGCCTGAGATAAAATTTTCATTCGCTCTGATTTCATCCCTGCTAGACTCTAATTGGCTGCGATTTTAGATCAGAGTTCTGACTTCAAAAGAAAATCGTACACCTGTTACGCGTATGTGTGTGAGGGGGGGGGATAAAAATGTTAGAAACTAATGTTGCAGATAAAAATGATCCGTTGTCGGATAATTGTAGTTGTCAATTGTTTGTAACGTTTTTATCCAACTTTAGATAAAAGCTATCTCGGGGATTTACTGTGAAATCATCAAAGGATCTTTTTTTTTTTAAGAAAATTAATCTTCTTGATTAAAAATTAATCTACATGGTCAAAAGTAGAACTAGTTTGTTGAAAATTCTCGATTTCGGGTATTTTATGGGGTTTTCTTCTTATAGCAGCTAAAGGTCCTAAAGCCATTTCTGTATGGTGTGGTCCCAGGTGGAAAAATTCTATCGAATTTGAGTAGAATGATCACATGAATTCTAGTCCACTTTTTACAGAATTTCTACATGAATTCTACAAAATTACCAAAGTACCAAACCACAAGGAAGAGATGATGTCTAGTATTGTTTGGACCACTCATTACATTTCTCAGGTCGATCCGGGAAATGAACTTAACATGCAGATGATTTATGAACGACTTCTACGGGAAGCTTGAGCTGCAAGGTCTCGAGATTTCTAGGTAACATGAGCAGAAATTTCCCCAACTTGTCCGAGTTTTAAAACGTGGTCCAGCAGCTTTCGGAAGTTGCACCAGGTTAACAATGACATGATCTTTGAGGAATCCTGGATAATTGTTATACTAAGGTCTTTACAATAAAAGTTTACGGGAAGGTTCCTAGGAATTAATATCTGATATTACCAAAATGGACTCCAAATTCAGTCTAGATGATTCCCGTGCATCAAGTGTCACACCAGGTGCTTAAAATAAAATTCTTCAGGAAGTCTCCTATCAATTGGTAACAAGGATCACAAAAATCGACTTCAAATTCAGTCTAGATGGCCCCTGTGCATGGGTTCATGCATTAGGTCCTTACAATAATAATTCACAGAAAGTAATCTAGAAATTGAAATTTCTTTATTTAGCTTCATCATCAGAAGGTGTACCAATCAAAGATCCACTTGTTCCAGAATAAGCAAAGATACGTTGTGAATGTTTAAGGTGTCTTTTGAGGTGTTTGTGTAGCTTTAAAGTTTTTTGGATACTTATTCGAAATTGATCGATAACAGAGAAAGACTAGTGGATGAATTCGAAAAATTTGTAACAGTGTATGCAGAAATGGAATCTTCATATGCCCTTCCATAACATCTACATCCTAAAGATATGCCGGATGATATTTCAACAGTAGATGACGAAAAGGATTCTGCTGATGATGATGGTGATGACTGGGATGTTCAAGAAGATCTTATATCAGATGAGAAAAAGCTCTACCTGTGAATAGTTGCTTCTCAAAATTAAAATTAAAAAAAATATAGTTACACAGTACGATGATGGACAGTAGACTGAGTGATCTCATGATCATATCATGTAAGTCATACATCAATATAGTTGAAGAAAGAGTGGTAGACGTGTTCACAGAACTAAGTCCAATACTGGCAAACATGTTAAAGCACTAAGAAATGAAAGTGTACCGTTAAACGGGCTAATTTTGAACATGCAGGATAAATTCGGACATGTGGGGTAACTTCGAACATGTGGGGTAAATTCTGAATTTCTTAAATTGATAGTTTAAATTACTCAAGGTATGTGGTTTCAACCCGAATCTAGAACCAGTTAAGGCTTGAACTGATTCCAGATTTTTGGAACAGTGTTTAGTAATTTATCCTATCAATTTTGGAACTTAGGGGTGTCCGAATTGATCCCAACTGCCCAACTGCATAAATGTAAATAAATGTAAATACTGTTGGTTAAAAGTTTATTCTTTTAGGTTGGAGAGTCTATTATTATATTCCTGGAATTCAACTATTTTGGTTGAAAATTCTACTGATAGGTTGACAATGAAATCTCACTGATTCAAATAGCTAGAATCCGGTCACTGACAACGAGTGAAAAGTTACTTATTCATTCAGTGAAAGTTTCACTTTTCAGAGTTGGCAGCACTGCACCACGTCAATTTAGCAGTCATAATAAAATAAGATTTTAGTAGATTCACTGAAATAATCATAGTAAAAACTTAAAACCTATAAATGTGATCAAATAATAAATATTCTGAAAATATTTGATGCTTCTAAATTACAAAAAATCTAACATATTTCGTTACTTTCATGATTCGACTGTCATGTACACACCCGTCAAGTAAGTACTTTTTATAAGAATTATTGTATATTTTTCCCGCAGTAAATTCAGCACACTTATAGTCCGAAAATTTACAAATTTATTTCTTAAAATAATTATTTTTGCTACTTAAAGCCATGTTACGAGTGGGTCACGTGATCGGCTTCCTACCTTACCGAAACTTTTTTTACTTGTAAACTTATTTTCATACGAATAGCCGTATCGAGTTAAAAATTTGGGATAATGAATAAAAACCACAAAGAAACGTGGCTCTGGTCCTAAATTTTTATAATTATGAAAAAAGCAAAAAAAAAAAAAAAAAATATTTACAAAAAAAACTATTTTCATAATAATAAAAATTTAGGACCAGAGCCGCGTTTCTTAGTGCTACTTATTTATTGTCCCAAATTTTCAAGTCGATGTGGCTATTCGTGTGAAAATAAGTTTACAAATAAAAAAAGTGTCGGTAAGTTAGGAAGCCGGTCACGTGACCCACTCGTCATATGGCCTTAAGTAAAAGAATAACAACAACGCTTTACTTTAAAACTTAGAGGTTATGTCTCGCATGCTTTACTCTGGTGTTACTGAATTGATTGGTGAAAAGGGTGGAATCACTGATTAATCAGTGAAATGACCAACTACTATTTCAATCAGTGAATTTTTCACTGATTTATATTTAGAGAGTAGGTAGAAATAACACGATAGTGCACAATCGCACAGAGGCGGTAAAAAGCAGTTTTACATGAATGTAATTTTACATTCGTCTTGTGAAATTCCAGTGTTGCTGTTAACGCCATGCAAAATTTTGCGCATGCGCAATGAGCATAAGCAGCCATAACCTTCAAAATTATGTTTCTTTCGCGAGAATGCCAAGCATGCAAACAAATTTATCCAAGTAAAACACATTCCACTACGATTTGAATTCTAAAATGCCCGAATGCCAGCAATTCCGCCAAGTAGGCATTTGGCTCGGAGGTTATAGATTATAATAGAAGAATAATAAATCAATCTAAAACACGGACGCAGAACGCCAGCAAGCGTTCAACAGTGGAATTACTAGGTTGCTGGAATTTTACAGCGCTGTTGTAAATTGAATTACACTCTTCGCGTGAAATTACACTAATCGTCGGAAGCTTACATAAACTTTGTGAAATTACATTTTTAGTTCAGTTACACTTCAGTGTAAAATTCCCACAACAATAACTGGTATTTTGTGAAAACATACGACTGGCGTGGCAGGCATCTGCTTGGCTGTGAATGTTAATCTCGTATGGCGCGAAATTTGAAAATTGTTCGGTCCAATGTGGAGTATTATATATATATATATATATATATAAAGAGGCATGAAAACCTGTGAGTCGACAGATGTACGAAAAACGACGGTCAATGAAAGGTGTAGCAATATGTTGGGAGAACCCAATAATCGACAGGTCCGTTTGCAAATACGCAGCATTGTACCAGCGCTACCTGTCATTGATTGACTACCATGAAGCGCTCACTCCAACTTCCTACAGTCTTAACATCTGTCTGTTAAAATCCTAAACGGTTTATCAAAACATAGAGAGATGTAAAGAGAGATGATGCCCCTTCGTAATATTAAATTTACTAACTCACTGGCATTTCCGACGACCTGATGCACATCAAAAGATTTGTTCTTTCGAAAAATTGTAAACAAGGTTTTGGCAACAAATATGATTGTCGTCACAACAGTAGGATTCTGGGCACAACACATATTGTCGCAAATAAATAATACCTTCTTCTTGAAATAGTCAGGAAACTATACGAAGTAGGCAACGGGGCGTTCCTGTACAAAGCAGCGGAGAAGGCTGCTTAAACACTTGGCTTTTACCTAAATATGAGGGGTGAACCAAATGTATTACACATTATTCGACTATAGTACTTACTCATGAAGGCCCGTATCAAGACAACACAGAAGAAAAACTCTTACCAAGAGCTCAACGAAAAAAATATTTACGGTATTTTTCATCAAATCACCGTCGCCACATGTTGAGACAATGCTTTTCTCATAATTGCGGCAGAGCGTGATATTTTGGGAATGAGAAGTGCCGAATATACTGAAACTTGATATTGTGAAAAATTGTTTCTTTCATGCACTTGAGGCCTCGACACCAGCCGGCAAGAACTACACAACCAAGAAGAATGAGAAAAAAGAGTGGTGTTGACCTAATGAAGGACTTTCCACTGTTATAACCAGATTTTGTTGAGCTAGTCGTACTTATCATCGGTTTTTTCAGAGTTGACAAGCTTTTACTGGTTTATAGCATACGTAATTCTTAGGTCTTCCCGTGCCCCTGGAAGCAGGTGGCATTTTCTAAAATGACACCCGTTCCAGTAGAGGGTCCCTGTACCAGTGGTTTCTGCTTAATATGGCTACAGTAGTGATTTAACAGTCGCGGAGAATTCCCCAAAGATAGAATCAAAAGAAAAATCCACAAGCGAAAGCGTAACAAACATGCTGAAAGTTGAATGGCACCTGGATCAGGTGTCTTAAGCGGAAGAATCAGGTGTCTTAAGCGGAGACTCTGGGATACCGGATGGCCTCATGGAGTTTAACTTCTTCCATGCGTGTCGGGCTCTGTGGATATGGAAGAACACTTTCCTCAGCTGCGCTTGGAAACAACAAAAACACCACCAAACCATCGAAAAGTTGAAGATGCAGCTCAGAACGTTCGAACGCGCAGTGCACTTGACAATGGGTCAACAAATAGTGCCGATCACTCTGAAGTTCGGGGTGCTGGAAATAATTTAGATGGAAACATGACGAACAATCAGAAAAAGCTCAAATTTAGTGGATGATTCGACTCAAGAATGCCATGCTGGAATGCTGCGTTGATAGCATTATCTTTGTTTGTGGAGATTTTATGGCGCCTATGCACAGTCTATGGTACAAGAAACACCCGGAGCTTCAGCACGCGAGCCAGAGTCTTATATGTCAATTATAAAAGAGTCTATGTTAAAAGGAAGATATTTTAAAAGATATGAACCAATAAGAATTACTAACATTGATAATGAACCAGTAAATGCAAAATACGCGGTTGATCTAAAAATGTACAATAAACTATGCACGTTTCAAGTTGTTGATGACAACATGGCATTTCCGGGATCGGGAATACTAGGTATGAACTTTTTAACAGAATCAGGATTCACAGTCGATTTCGTAAAGGGAATTATGAGAATAGGACCAACAATATTGCACGTTATTAAAACAGTTGAATTGCAAAATAAATTAGCATTCGTCAACTTCGTGGAGGGATTCGCTATAACACATCTAAAAGACGGAGAACCATTGATTATTGAAATCCAGCAAAAGTTGAAAACCGGTATGAAATCAACGAAAAACAGTGGCTAAACGCTGTTACGTGTTTTTCTAATGACAATAAAACCGAATATAACCCAGAAAGAATCCTAGAACTTTTGTCAAAATCTCGATGATCACATATAAAAGAGGGAAAAAATTATATTCAGGAAATTATGACTTCATATAATGATATTTTTCCATTGGAAGATGATCCCCTACCACTGACCGAATTAACTCAACACGAAATTCGTCTTGATAACAATGATTCTATTCATACCAAACAATATTGTTACCCACAAATGCTTCAAGAAGAAATTAAATCCCAAATAAAAAATATGCTTCGATCAGGGATCATAAAGGATTCAATTTCACCGTGGAATTCGCCTCTGTGGGTAGTACCAAAAAAAAGGACGTATCTGGAAATGTCGAATGGCGCCTTGTAATTGATCATAGGAAATTAAACGAAAAAACTATAACTGACAATTACCCGTTACCAATAATCGACGAAATAATAGATCAGTTAGGGAATTCTACATACTTTTCTGCTTTTGATCTCGCGAGTGGATTTCAGAAAATAGGAATGCACCCTAAAGATCAAGAAAAGACAGCCTTTAGTACAACAGCCGGACACTACGAGTATACCAGAATGCCTTTTGGGCTGAAAAACGCACCTCCATCTTTCCAGCGGATGATGAACAACGGATTAAAAGGTTTCATATGAAACGGACGTATTGTTTATATGGACGACATCGTCGTCTACGGCAAAACATTAAAAGAACACAATGATAATCTGAAAAAACTATTTAAAAGGTGGAGCCAAATTAATCTCAAATTACAACCCGATAAGTGCGAGTTTCTTAGGCCAGAACTGGAATACTTAGGGCACGTTATAACAGCTGACGGAATAAAATCTAACCCCGACAGAATTACTAAAGTACAGAATTACGCCGAACCGAAAAATGAAAAAGAAATAAAACAATTTTTAGGACTTGTGGGCTATTATAGGAAATTTATTGAAAATTTTTCAGCGAAAGCTAAGCCTTTGGCTAGATTACTTGAAGCTAATGTACTATTCGAATTTGGAAAAGCGGAAAAATATGCCTTTGATAAACTGAAAAATTGCTTGATCACAGCTCCCATATTAACATATCCAGATTGGAATCCAGAATTTATTTTAACAACCGATGCATCCAATTACGCTATTGGAACAATACTATCAGAGGGTCCTATTGGCGCAGATATTTCAACCTATAAAGCTGCATTTTCAACCAAATGGTCGAATTTTCAAATAAAAAAGATTAAAATTATAACCAAAACCCTTGAATTTTTCAACTAAAAAAGACATTTTTTGAAACAAACATGGAATTGTCAAATTTACTACCAAATAGTTGAATTCTCAACAAAAAGATGAATTTTCAACAAATAAAATTAATATTTTAAACAAAAAGACGAATTTTTATACAAAGTACATGAATTTTCTACTACATAGTTGAATTTTCAATTTATAAAGGATACATTTCCAACCAAAGATGGAACAGTGAAATTTTTAGATAAAAAAACGAATTTTAAACCTTATAATTTAATCCTCAATCAAATTAAAGAATTTTTAACTAAAAAATATATTTTTTAAACCAAAAATGGAATTGTTAAAATTTCAGTTTAAAGATTATTTGTTAACAAGAAAAAAAATACAAATTTTCAACGTGCTGAATTCAACCAAAAAGACGAGTTTTTTTACCAACTAGTTGAATCCTCAACCAACAAGATGAATTTTGAATAAATAAAATCAATACTCTAAACAAAAAGACGAATTTTTGTACAAAGTACATGAATTTTCTACCAAATAGTTGAATTTTTAACTTACAAAGGATAAATTTCCAACCAAAATGGAATAGTGAATTTGTAGATAAAAAAAAACTAATTTTAAACAGAATAATTTAATCCTCAATCAAAATAAAAGAATTTTTAACTAAAAAATATATTTTTTGAACCAAAAATGGAATCGTAAAATTTTCAGTTTAAAAAATTAATGTTCAACAAAAAAAAAAAAAACGAATTTTCAACAAAGTATATGAATTTTCTACCAAATAGTTGATTTAAATTTATAAAGGATAAATTTCCAACCAAAGATGGAATAGTGAAATTTGTAGATGAAAAAACGAATTTTAGACAGAATAATTTAATCCTTAATCAAAATTAAGGAATTTTTAACTAAAAAATACATTTTTTGAACCAAAAATGGAACCGTTCAATTTTCAGTTTAAAAAGTTAACTTTCCAAAACAACAAAAAAAACGAATTTTCAACCAGTTGAATTAAACGAAAAAAAAAGAATTTTTAACAAAATAGTTCAATCCTCAATCAAATAGATGAATTTCCAATCATGAAACATGAATTTAAAATCAAATAGTTGAATTTTCAACCACAAAAGATGCTTTTTGAACCAAAAATGGAATCTTCAAATTTTCAGCTTAAAAAATTAATGTTCAACAGAAAAAAAACGAATTTTCAACAAAGTATATGAATTTTCTACCAAACAGTTATATTTTCAACTTCTAAAGGATAATTTTTTAACCAAAGATGGATTAGTGAAATTTGTAGATAAAAAAACGAATTTTAGACAGAATAATGTAATCCTTAATCAAAATTAAAGAATTTTTAACTAAAAAATACATTTTTGAACCAAAAATGGAACCGTTCAATTTTCTGTTTAAAAAGTTAACTTTCCAAAACAACAAAAATACGAATTTTCAACCAGTTGAATTAAACGAAAAAAGAAGAATTTTTAACAAAATAGTTCAATCCTCAATCAAATAGATGAATTTCCAATCATGAAACATGAATTTAAAATCAATTATCCAGGATTACCAAGGATCACATTGCATTATAAGTGAATTATAGGAGGATTACCCTAGATTGCAAATAAATTACCTACGATTACAAGTGTAATTACCCTGGGATTACAAGTGAATTACTTAAGATTTCTAGTTAATTACTCAGGATTTCGAGTGGATTACCCCGGAATATTTGGGATTGCCCCTTGATTAATTAGGACTGCAAGTGTATTATCCAGGATTACCAAGGATCACATTGCATTATAAGTGAATTATAGGAGGATTACCCTAGATTGCAAATAAATTACATATGATTACAAGTGGAATACCCTGGGATATAATCGGGTACCCAGGATTACATGTGGATTACATTAGATTACAACTGGATTTTTTATGATTGGAAATGAATTAATCCTGATTACAATCGATTTTTAGAACTACAACTGAATTACTTATGATATCTAGTGGATTATCTAGAATCACAAGTGGATTTCCCTGGAATATTTGGAAATACACATGAATTACTAAGGATTACAAGTGGATTATCCAGGAATACAGATGGTTTACCAAATAATACACTGGATTACTAGTGTATAATCCCAGATTACAAATGAATTACCTAGGATTGCGAGTGTATTACCCTGGATTACATCAGATTACAACTGGGTTGTCTAGAATTACAAATGGATTACTCTCGATTATAATCAGATTACCCAGAGTATCCAGGAGTACCTAGGAATATACTATATTATATGCTAATTACAACGGATTACAAGGGGAATACCCCAGATTTCAAATCAATGACCTAGGATTGTAAGTGGAATACCTTGGGATATAATGTAATTACCCATGATTACATGTTTATTACATTAGGTTACAACTGGATTTTCTAGGATTACAAATGAATTACACCGGATTACAAGTGAATTATACCGGATCAAAACTGGACTGCTTAGGATTAAAAATAAATTAAATATGTTAAAAAGCGCATTACCCCGCATTATATTAAGATTTCAAGTGGATTATCAAAGATTACAAGTGAATTATCAAGGATTACATGTGGATTACCTAGGAACACACTGCATTACAAGTGTATTACCCCAGATTACAAGGGGATTTCACCGGATTACAAAGGGATTACCCCAGATTACAAGTGGATTACATCAGATTACCCCAGATTACAAGCAGAATACTTTGGATTACAAGTGAATTATATAGGATTGAAACTGGATCATTCAGGATTTCTAGTGTATTACACCAGATTACTTAGGATTGCACCTAAATTACTTAGGATTACAAGTGAATTGTCCAGGATAACCAAGAATTACATTGTGTTATAAGTGGATTACCCCGGAATATTTAGGTTTGCACCTAAATTACTTAGAATTACAAGTATATTATCCAGGATTACCAAAGATTACATTGTATTATAAGTGGATTACAATAGATTACAAGGGGATTACCCAAGATTACAAGTAAATTATTCTGGATTTTAACCGCTGGGATGTTAACTAGGATTAAAAGTGGATTATCCTGCATTACAAGTGAATCAATCAGAGTTTCTAGTGAATTACCTAAGATTACAAGTGAATTATCCGGGAATATTTAAGATTACAATTGCATTACTTAGAATTTTTCTTGCTCCAACTATATCAATTCACGAAGGATTCTCATCCAGTTCTTAACCATTCGCATGATATTTTGAGGTCCCTCAAGTCCCTCCAATCCTCTACAATCGAAATTCCCAAATTTCTTTGTATCAGAATTTTAGGTTTTTTTTTGGGCTATATTACCGATTTCTGGACTCCACTACATAAAAATTATAAAAATCAATAATCAAATACCACAGAATTTTTGGCTTTTTTGGGCTCTTGAACGCGCCAACAACCAATTTACAAAAACCACCCCTCATGAAAATATAACTACCTTCTATGCAAAAACTCAAACCCGAAAAAAACAAAATACAACAGAATTTTAGGCATATTTTTGGCTCTCGAATGAACACAAAAAATTTGAAAAACACCCTCTATGTGCAAAAAAACCACCCCCTCACCAAAAATAAAATCTACAAGAAACAAAGTGCATCAGAATCCTGGGATTATTTTGGACTCGCGAATTCACGATACAAAATTTTCAAAAATCACCCGCATGTACAAAAAACCACCCCCTTCCTAAAAACTCAAACCTGGAAGAAACAAAATAGAAAGTAGTATTGTGCTTTTCTTGGGATCTCGAATGCTTGATTTTTTGTTTGCAAAACCACCCCTACATATAAGAAATCGAACGCCTATCTATGAATTCGAATTTGAATTTTCAAGGAGCCCACAAATCAGACTTGTTGACACTTTAAAATGATCAAAGAGATTATTTGTTGACAAATTCTTATCTACGTCGTACCCAGGGGTTGTTTTTCAACGGAAAGGGTTGCAGTTCGAAAACCAAAGTTGGTATTTTTGAGGATCGCAACATTCAAGACTCTATTTACACAGCAAAATTCTAACAAACATTATTTTTTGATAAAGTCGCATCTGCGCGATATCAAGTGGTTTTTTTTAATATTAAGGTTTAGAGCCCAAAAATCGGACTTGGTGTTTTTGAGGAACGCAAAAATCAGACTCTATTCACACTGTAATATTCGGAAAAAGATTAGTTTTCGACGAAGTAACATCTAGTTACTTCTGAACAGTTTCGTAAAATTTAATATTATTATAGGATTGAAAACATAATCTGGAATTTTCGGAATGTAAATATTGTGACTATTTTGAATTAAAAAATTTCCTGGCTGGTTTACATCGAGATACTTCTGAACTGTTTCATGAAATGTACTGGGGGTTGTTTAATATCATTATTGGCTTGCAAACATAATCTGGACTACATGAATGTAAATATTATTACTGTTTTTGATGAAAAATTTTATTTCCTGTTTTACAAAGGGTGTTGACTTGACCGGGAAAGCGGAAAATGACCGATAATGTTATTGACCTGGAAAAAGGCTCATACTTCTTAAACTAGTGAGGTATCTAGTAAAATGTAGAAAATTCTGATTTGTTTTTCATTAATTAACTGGATTGTCCAAGAAACGATAATTTCGCACAATAGAAGCATTTTCACATTCTTCAAAATTGAAGTCTTGGTGAAGCACTTAAGAGTTGTGATTGTCAATGGACTGCGTTTAACAAGAAGTTTCAGTTTGGCGACTGAAATAGTGATTGTTTCATAGAATCCTGGGGCAGACTTGTAGCCAAAAAATTGGGTACGAATGTTCGATTTTAGGTCTTTTAGGACACTTTTTAAATTTATGGTTAAAAAGGGGAAAAGTGGAAAGGAAAAAAATGGGATTAGGTAAAAAAGGGGGGCGGACTGATTCCTGCATCAGGGATTTCAAAGTAGCATAAGTAGCTTAAATCCAGACATACCGATATCAAGTAGTATAACTCGTTTAAAGTCAGACGGAACCGATGTCAAGTAGTATGACTGAACTTAGGTCAGATAAAATCTATTTAAAGTAGTATAGCTCTTTTCAGAGCGGCCAGTAAATGTATTTCAAGTAGTATAAGTTAGGGAGCGGAATAAATGAAATAAAATGAAATTTCAAGCAACTTCTAGGGATTTCTACAGATTTCAGGGATTTCAGAGATTTCAAAGGATTCTAGCGGATTTCTAGAGAACTTTAGGTAATAAATAAAAGGAAATGAAATTTAAAGCAACTTCTAGGGATTTCTTCGCATTTCAGAAATTTGAAGGGATTCCAACAGATTTCTGAAGAACTTTAGGGAATAAATAAAATCATATGTCGAAGCACATCTGGTGATTTTTACGGATTTCATAGTTTTCAGAGATTTCAAGGGATTCTAACAGATTTTTGAACAACTTTATGAAATAAATTAAATGGAATGAAATTTCAAGGAACTTCTTGCGATTTCAAGGCTTTCGGATTTTGCAAGGGATTCCAACGGATTTCCAGAGAACTTTAGGGAATAAATAACTGAAATTTCAAGGAACTTCTACGGATCTCTACGGATTTCAGGGATTTCAGAGATTGCAAGAGATTTTAACGGACTTCAAGAGAATTTTAGGGAATAAATAAAATGAAATTTCAAGAAATTTTTGATGATTTCTACGGACTTCAGAGTTTTCAGAAATTTCAGATATTTCAAGGAATTTCAACGGATTTCTAGAGAACTTTAGGAAATAAATGAAATGAAATGTCAAGGTACTTCTAGAGATTTTCTACGGATTTCAGGGTTTTCAGAGATTACAGGGGATTCTAATAGATTTTTAAAGAACTTTATAAAATAAATTAAATGAAATTTAGGCCTCACAGTCCCTATGGGATAAAATATAGAGACCAAAGGGTACTTTTTTCACGCTCAAACGGTAACAAATTCAGGATAAATTCATAATATTTCAGAAGAATTCAAGTTAAATTTTAAAGAATTCAAATAAATTGTAAAACATGTAAAAAATAAAAAAGTCCAATGATTGGCCTAGAATTCGAATGAATTTACAGGAATTTGAGATAAACGAGAAGAATTCGATGGAATTCATGAAAATTCGAAGTGAGTTAAAAAAAATTCGAATGAATTGAAAACAATTTAAAGATATGAATAAAATTAATTAAATTCAGTAAATTTGAAATGAGATTAGAAAAATTCAAGGGAATTCAAGAGAATTTAATGAATTGCTTAAGAATTCCAGGCAAGATTAAAAGAATTCAGGGTGAATTCAAAAAATTCAAATCTCTTCAAATCTTTGAAGTCCTAATAATTTCTAAACAAAAAAGTGACTGATGACTACAAAAAAATTCAAGTTGAATTTAAAAAAAAAATCAAATGAATTGGAAAAATGGTAAAAATTTCGCTTTCGGCGGCTATTAGAAGGTTTGAGTTGATTTCTGTTTGCAAAAATTGACACCTTGAAGAAAGACTTCAAAACATGTAATGAAGTCTTGACATATTTAATGATTATGTTTTTCATGGATTATTGTGGAATGTTTTAGACTATCCGATTCTGCAGTTTCTTATTTCATTATTTATGTTTTATTTTTCAATTGATTTTAAATATTCTAAAGTCAAAATAATAATGTATGATAATTATTTTTAAACAACTAAATTAATCAAGATTTTTACTGTATACTTACCTCTGATATTTACCTTTCTTTTCATGCTATTTTAGGCTATACTCACAATTTAGGAGATTTTAAGAAAAAAGCAAGAAAGATATTAACTTGACCTCAAATGCTTTCTTAATATATAAAAACTTTATAAAACCTTTAATGTCTAAAAATACTTACCTCAACATTATAAAATTTAGTTTTTACAATTTTCTTTCAATTGTAAAATAAATTTAACAAAATTTATTTTATAATGACATATCTCATGATTTGAAAGGACAATGCAATTTTAAAGGTAATTCTTTGTAGTATTTCAATAACTAATGAACATATTTTTATAATATTTTTCCTCGATTCTGCCCTATGGTCAAACATGGTACAAAAAAATGACATGAAATATCAAATAAAAACTGTACTCTGTATACATTATTTTTAAAAATGAAAAAAATTATACTTTTTATAAATATTCCTAAATGTTATTTGAATATGACACATTGATTTTTATTTTTTAAATTCTTGTAAATAGTTGGTCATTTTATGAATCGTACGACATTTTTGCATGTTTGACCTTATGGAATAGATTTGAAGAATGAAATTATAAACATGTCTCCATTACATAGTTTTTAGTTGAAAATTATATTTTTTGCTGAAATTTTTATTTGACATATCTGAAATATTGAAAAATGTTGTGAAATTTTGTCAAGAATCATGTAAAAATTATATTTATATAACCTTGAAATGAGCAAAAAATAATACTTGAAAAAAATCGTTATTCCAAATTGTTGTTTTGTATACAAAAATATTTTTCGCCTCAAATTATAATTTTGTTGAAACTTTCCTTTTTACCTGACTAAAAATCATTTTCACTTGAACATGTATTTATTTTGTTGAAAATTCATTTTTTTAAAGTTAAATTCGACCGTTTTTTTATTGAAAATAATTTTTTTTCATTGAAATAGCTATTATTACATTTTTCGTTGAGAATTAAACTTTTTTGCCTAAAAATCAAACAATTCGGTTCCAAATGTTTTTTTTGTTGTTCAAATCTTGATTTAAAATATCTGAAATCTTACAAAATATTTCGAAATTTTCTCAAGAATCTCAGAAAACTTATATTTACATTTATTTTTACAATTTTATTGTAATTGTAAAATAATTTTAATTGAAAATTAATTGTCAATAATTGCAAAATAAATTTTATAAAATTTATTTTATAAAGAAATATCCCATGATTTTAAAAGGACAAAACAATTTTAAAGGTAATTCTTTGTAGCATTTTAATAACTAATGAACATATTTTTAGAATATTTTTCCTTGATTCTGCCCTAGGGTCAAACATGGTACAAAAAAATGTCCGAGTTAGAACGATTTAAGTTTTAAAACTTAATTAAATCAGGGAGCAACTTTTTTTCAATATTTCGTTTTTATTATTGAAAATACAGGTTTGCCAAAAAAATTACAATAAGAAAAAGTTTCATATCCTTATTCTCTACAATTCTACATTTCCAAAAAATAGATTTTTCGATTTTGAACATTTTCTTTCTTTGAGACGATCGGACAATACTTTTACGCGTTTTTGAGCATCGGGCTGGTTCTTGCATCCAGCACGTCAATTTATTATACGTAGATATGAAGGACTACCCTCGTATAAATTCTCACGTAAGGACATAAACGTGCACAGTTGGGCAAGCAGCATCTGTGCACGTGCACAGTTGGGCAAGTGACATCTGTGCACGTGCACAGTTGGACAAGGGACATATGTGCACGTGCACAGTTGGGCAAGGGACATCTGTGCACGTGCACAATTGGGCAAGTGACATCTGTACACATGCACAGTTGGACAAGTGATATCTGTGCACGTGCACAGTTGGGCAAGTGACATGTGTGCACGTGCACAGTTAGGAAAGTGCCATCTGTGCACGTGCACTGTTAGGAATTTGACATCTGTGCACGTCTAAGTCCACAGGAGTTTTGAAGACTTAAACAATTGAAAATCAAAAGCGTTTGAAGTTGAACATTTTTGATAAAAAACGTTTAGCATTTAACATTTGTCAAAATATTTAGAAGTTCTGAAAAAGTTTTTAATTAAAAAAAATTTTGAAGAACTTTCAGATTTCTGAAAATTTTTAAGTTCATTGATTGATTCTTTAATTTAGAGAATTAAAAAGGATCCCGTAGATTTATATTTTTGTAATTTAATCTGAGTCTTTGAACTCTATAATTTCTACGTAAATTTTATACAAGTAAATTATTGATAATTCAATAACAAAATTTTTGAAATCACAAACCTAAACTTCAATTCAAAAAGTTCAAAATTCAAGAGTTCCACTTCGAGCGCTTTAATTTTGTAGTTTATTTTTTATTCCTTCAAATGGAAAAATGTTTAGCTTCAGAGTTCAAATTTTTCAATTTTATTGACGTTAGATAGAAAAAAGTTCCATTTTAATATTCTCTACAACTCAATATTTTTTTTTATTTAATGTTTTGTACTTTAAAATTTGGATAACAAGACACTTGGACAATTCTTTTTCACGTTTTCGAGCGCTCGACCGGGTCTTGCATCCCGGCCTTCATTTGTAACTGAGGTGGCGACCTCGGTAACGACTTCTGATGGTGATGGAAAACTTTGCGCGTAGCAACTTTGCACGTGCCCAACTGTGCACGTCGATGGCCGGACGGATAACAGTGCACGTCCATCTGTGCACGTCCAAGTCCACAGGAGCCCGTCTGTGCACGTCGCAATTTAGACGTGCACAGTTGCCCAAGTACCATCTGTGCACGTGCACAGTTGTCAAAATAACTTGCAGCTGGCAATTTTTAACCAATTTTGAATTTTTTTTTTAGAAAAATTCAGCATTAAATTTTGAAGAGAGTTATGTAACTCGATTTCTTAATTGTATTTTGTTTAAACTTTTATTTAAATGCAAAGTGTGAAGAAAAAGTAGATTTTTTAGTTTTTTATGTTCAAGCAATTCACGCCTACCCCGAAAGGGAAACGGCTTAATGATATAATAATAATAATAATAATAATATGCATTGGTATTAAAACAGACTATTTTATTGTCTTGTTTTGAGGATTAAAAAAGTGCGCATTCTATTAAAAAAAAAACATCGCAACTTGTATAGTTTTTCCATAAATTTAATTTTTTCATTTTCCATGTTATTTTTTACAAATTAAACCAAAAATACGCACGCTAGCGTAAAGTTGTTCCTCGAAAATTTGTAGATACAATTTAGGCGAAAAATTTTGTTAAACGAAATGTTATTGTAACTTGCGTCGTTTTCCCAAAAAGTTTATTTTTTTATTTCTAATTTATTTTGATAACAAAAGCTTATAACAAATTTGTAGATCTTTTTTGGTTGAACAACTTTTGTCTTTTCATTTTTTTCGTCTCTTGTGTTGTTTTTCCAAAAAATTAATTTTTTATTTTTAATTTGATTGTTTACGATTAAAGTAAAATCTACTCGCCCTATCTAAAAATTATTATCAACAAATTTGTAGATCCTTTCTGGGTGAACCACTTTTGTCTATTAATTTTTTTCGTACCTTGTGTCTTTTTTCAAAAAAAAAAAAAAATGTTATTGTTAATATTATTCTTACGATTTAAAGAAAAACTATGCGTGCCATCAAAGAATGCACAGTAATAAATTTATAGATCTTTTTTGGGTGTAAAATTTTGGTTGATTAATTTTTTTTCGTACCTTGCGTCGTTTTTCCAAAAATGAAATTTTTTATTTTTTAATGTTGTTTTTTACGAATAAAACAAAAACCAGGCATCCTATCAAAAAATAATTGATAAAAAATGTGTAGCTCTTTTTTGGTCGAACAACTTTTGTCTTATTATTTTTTTTCGTAGCTTGTGTCGTTTGTTCAAAAATTTAATTTTAAAAAATTTGTAATGCTGTTTTTTCGAATTTAAACAAAAACTACGCTACCTATCAAAAAGTTATCATTGACAAATTTCTAGATCTTTATTATGTGCATAATTTTTGTCCATTGATCTTTTTTCGTATCTTGTATAGTTTGACCGAAAAATGGAATTTTTGATTTTTCATTATTTTTCTGTGCGATCAAAATGTAAATAATAGATTTTTCAAGAAAATTCAAAAAGTTGTTATGACAATCTGGTAGGGTGTTGAAAAAGAAACGTGTTTTTCTCCTGACTTTTCTTCATATCGAGCATTTTTTGGCTTGAAATTTTCATTTTCGATTTTTTTTTCTCAATTTTGTAAATGCTATAGCTCTGCACGGAGAAAATTTGGTTAGGAAACTTCACCAAAATTTTGAATACTATTGGGATATATGGACTAAAAGGAGAATGTTTGATATTATTCTCATAATTTGTGACGTGCAAAAGGTTAAATAATACATGGCAGTTCGGTAAACTTGAATAACGCAGATTAAAGTTTCCAAATGTAGAGTAAAGATTTTCAAAAGTGAACATTAATGCACGTGGTGTAATTATTCAAAACTATTCTGTCATACATTGAGCATAAATTGTATAAAATTTCATATTAGTTAAGTAAAGTTTGCAAATGTAAAGTCAAGCAAACTTTAAATTATGCAATGTTAATGATTTTTTCAATTCAACTTAAATTCTTTTGTAGTCATTAGTCACTTCTTTGGTTGGAAATTATGAGGGTTTCAAAAATTTTGAGAAATTTGAAATTTTCTTTGGAATTCATCCTCAATTCTTTTAAATTCTGAGAAATTCTCTTGAATTGTTTCAATTTAATTCAGTTCTTTTTAATTCACTCAATTCTACTTAATTCAACCATTTTTTTTTAATTTTGAAAAGTTTGTATTTAACTGATTCTAAATTCGTTCAACCTCACCGTGAATTTTTATGAATTTCATTTGATTCTTCTCTTTTACCTTAAATTCCTTTTAATTCATTCCCATTTTACTGAAATCAATGGATTTTTTTTTTTTTTAATTTTTTTCCAATTCCAGTTTTTTTTTCAAATCTTATGAATTCATCTTAAATTTGCCAACCTTTGAGCGTGACAAAAAGTACCCCTTGGTCCCTATATTCTACCCCATAGGGACTGTGAGACCTAAAATTGGTAAAATAATTGTCGCACAGAAGCTATTCCTAACTAATCGCAATTAGGCATTAATTTCTCTCATATTTTATATGAAAACTATAAACTTCAAACAATTAATCATTTTGAATCACGAAAAATGGCTTTTGTACATTAATTTGTTTGAAACACCATAAAATTTTTTTCTTACGCTAACCTATTTATTTTTTTTTGTACATGGGAAAAGATAGGAAGATAAATTCTATTTTGCTGTTAAATTAAAACTGTTTGGTTGGTCTAAATTAATTTTCTGCCTCGACTCCTTATGACTGGAAGTCTTAGGGCCATTAAAAAAAATGCATTAAAAATTGGCCTGAATCATTAATCGATACATCAAATGTATTGTCAGTTGACAAATGAAATTAAAAGTCTGACCACGATTAAGATATTCTGTGTTCGTTGTTCGCGTCAATATATACTATAAGTCTGAATGCGATTAAGATATTCTGTGTTCGTTGCTTGTTGCAATATATAATTATAAATCTACAGTTTAAATTTATTGCCTGTTTTCGAATGAAATTAAAAGTTTGACTATGGCTAAGCTATTGTGTCTTTGCTCGTTGCAATATTTGATTATAAATAATTATTTTAAGTTTATTGTCCGTTGGCATTAAAAACAAAGATCTGTTAATGCGCTGGAGATACATTATAAAAAAGGTGTTAATCCATTATTAAAACCATGTGAAAACGTTATAATTATAATTATTTCAATAATTAATTAGACTGAAAAACGTAATTGATCACGGTAGATAAAACTTCCTTAAGGAAAACTAAAAGTCTGACTACGATTAAGATACAAAATTTAAGGGTTTTAATAGAAATTCCATGTTCGTTAGTCGTTCATTGTTTCAAAAAGTTTTTTGAAACAAATACAGTATTATAAAGGAGAAAAAAAAACTTAAAATATGTTTTAGAAAGTTTGTATTAAGACAAGACTCACACTCAGACGCGCCACGTCTCACAACCGTGAGATGGGTGGTCACAAGACACAACAAAATCACAACGACAGGCCGGCGAAACTTTCGTGTATTTTGAGGACACGAAGTGACCCAAGGATGACAGCTTTCTGCATCCATCTCGCAAGTGCCGTGGCATATTTTTGGCACAAGAAGTCTTATATTTCTTCAAGCACTATTTGCATGATTTTCCAATACGATATTTTCAAATTGTCAAATGCTTTTAGGCCTATCCTAAAGTCACAGACTCGGTCAATGAAAATTTGCAGCACTTTTTTCCCCCGTGTATATCGTATGTAATGTAGTTTAATTTAATGTAATTGTTTAAGTTGAATTGTGTATATATACCAACAACATACTTATGAATTGTATGATACGTGTAAGGATGTGTGTAATAGTGGATGTCATTCCACAGAACCTGTTTGTAGCAAAAATGTTTGTTTCTGCTGGCGCACGAAATTTTACATGACTGGGATGTAGACTTCACATATTTAGAGGGGTAGACTCTGATTTCTTTGATTGAAACTGTACCTAACAGTTCGACTCATTTTACCTAACTGGTATGTAATCGACATCTCATTTTACTTTATTTTCTCATTTTATTCTCATTCTATTTTATCTATTACTAAATCGCGAATTGAATTATAATGAATTTATATTAATAATTCATATTTTCACATCAAATATTATCCTATTTCATTTTACATGACTGAGAGCGAAATTTTAATATAATGCCGTAATGTCATCGGTTTACCGAACTAAGTTATGTAACTAAGTTATGTATGAGAGGTAACCCGGGCCCGGGGGTGGGAATCACATACCCCTGTATGTAATTTCGAAAATTTATAATTTAGGCTGATGCAATCTCCGTGCTCGGGGAGAATCTCCTCTTCATCCCCCCTCCCCCCACCCACTAGTCAAGTCTGGTCAAATTCCGAGGTTTCGATGGTTTCGCCAGATCCTTAATACGCCTACGAGAATGCATTGTTCAATGTAATATTTCAACCGCATAATCTATTGGCAATTATACCGGCCAAAACATAGAGGTTTTTTCAAAAAATGTGTTTTTTTTTTTTGTAATAGAAAATTGAATGTTTTTGCGCGTGTAAAATGCAACACGCTAGCTGGCTGTGTATGACGGGTTGCAGTCATCATGTCTGATTTCAATGCTCACAAAAATCTGCGAGTGCCCTCTTTTTGTGGCTTAGAGGAATATATAATATAATAATATAGTATAATACAATATTAATAATAAATAATAATATATAATGATATTTTTTCGAAAATGTACATAATATAATATCTTGGGGGATGCATTAACGGTAAAAAAAACCCGACTTTGCTTACGGATTTTTTCGATAAGTAAATTGCGTGCAAAAATTTCAGAAATTTTTTTCATTGCGAATTACGCACGAAAAAATTCGAGAAAAATTCGCGGATAGCTCTCTTGATGTCAAGAAGTACTGTGAATGTTGCGGCTATCGGACTGAAGATTGGCAAAAACAATCTTAAGCCAAGTGCCTTCGAGGAGCTGATACGAAATATCATTTGGGTTGGAGGCCGTTTTTACATGGAAACCTGGTGAGACCCTTTAAATTTAAATTATATTTATTATATTTATGGATAAGTGTCTAAGAATGGCCCTCTTTGACGAAGAAGGTGTACATCTCGAAACAGTGAAGGTACGTGGATTGGCTTTCGCAGATGACAAGATTGTTATGGCAGATTCAATCGCGGACTTGCAAAGAATGTTGAATAAACTTAGAGAACTTAGAAGAATTCAGAGAATTCCGAAGAATTCACAGATTTCAAAAGAATTCACAGAATTCAAAATAAATTCAGATAATTTTAAAAAATTTAGATAATACAAAAGAATTCATAGAATTTAAAATATGTTACAGAATTCAAAAAAATTCGGACAATTCAAAAATTATCAGAGAATTTATAATAATTCAGGAGAGTTCATAGAATACAAAAGAATTGCAGAAATTCAGATAAATTCATGGTGTTTTATAAAGATTTCAAGAGAATTAAGAAAAAAACTTTTAAATTTCTGTAGAAGTAGTGTGAATTCTACAGAATCAAAAATATTCAAAGAGAGCTAAAATAATTTAACGTGTATTCTAATGATTTCAATATAATTTAAAATTTTTTAAAAAATTCAGTGATACCGTGTATTCAACAAATTCAAAACAGTTTAGAGAGTTCCGAAAATTTTAAAACAATTCAGATAACTCAAAGAATTTGGAAGAATTCCGATAATTCGGAATATTTCAGAGAGTAGCGGAAGAATTCATAGAATTAAGAAGAATTCGAAGAATTAGGAAGAATTTAGAAAATTCGGAAGAATTCACAGAGTGCAAAAGAATTCACAAACTTCGAAAGAATGTACAGAATTCCAAAAAAAAAATCTAGAAGAGTTCAAAATCATTTAGAGAATACAAATGAATTCAAAAGATTTCAGAGAATTTAAAAGAGTTCAGAGAATTTAAAAGAATTCCGACAATTGAGAAGAATTACGAGAATTTGGAAGAATTCAGAGAATAGCGGAAGAATTTAGAGAATCAGGAAGAATTCAAAGAATTAAGAAGAATTTAGAGAATTCAGAAGAATTCACAGAGTGGAAAAGTATTCACAAACTTCAAAAACATTCACGGATTTAAAAAAAAATTATAGAATTTCAAAAGAATTTAGAGAATACAAAGGAATTCATAGAATACAAAAAATTTTAGAGAATTTGAAAGAGTTCGGAGAATTCAATGAATTCAGACAATTGAGGAGAATTCAGAAAATTCAGAAGTTTTCAGAGAATTGAGTAGATATCAGAGAAAACTAAAGATTTGGAGAAATCCAAAATAATTTATGGTGTACTTTAAAGGTTTCAAGATAATTGCAAAAAACTTCAAAAGAATTCAAAGGGCCACAAGTTAATTCTACAGAATGAGAAATACTCGAAGGAAGTTAAAATAATTCAACGTGTATTCTGCAGGAAAAGATATTTTATAAGAATCTCGTCTCTCAGTTGCCGTGTGAAGTTGCACCATTAATATTCAAAACCTCCAGCAAATTTAAAATTACTCTTTTGCACACACACCCTCATCAGTGACACATGGACTGTCCTCCACCTAACGCATGCTTCCGATTGGTTAATCTTTAATTGTTAATTACTCATTAATTATTAACTTTACAACAAAGGACCACGAACCAAATACATGAGAAAAAAGGTCCCGGTGGAATTTTCTAAGATTATGATATTTTTTAGTTTGTTCTCTCCTGGTCAAAAAATCCTTACGGCAGAAACTCAAATTATGGACAGTTTTTGCGCTACGACGATTTAAAAGTCAGATTTGGGTACATATTTTTACCTGTGGAGTTTTTTTAGATGACAGTTGCTCCCAGTGGGACCCTGCGGTGGTTGTTAACCTTTAGTTTTTAATTATATATATGTATAATAAATATATATTTGAACTAAGGAAATGCTCATTATATTATAATATGAAAAGTTCCAATAATAAACTCTTTGTGAAATAAGATTTTTCTGACTCATGCCTTTTTCATAAGATAAATCGTTTTTAGGTTGCAGCGTTAAAAACAATTATATCTTAACAATAGTTACTTGGAGAAATTAAAAATTTGTCTGTTTCGAGTCTATTGTCTATTTTCAAGTGCTATATAAATGATTTTTACTTTGATTATTAATAAATATTTTTTCCAAGTCATATATTATCTTATAATAATAAAATATTATTGAAATTCATTTTATTTTTGAATTTATTTTGATAAAGTAAACATAATTATTTTTAATTAAATCATTTTTATCAGTAAACAAAATAGAAATTAGTTTGATTGAATATTATTTGAAACAAAATAGGTTATCTATTATGCGATTTAAAATTCTCGCTAAGTTGGCGACTTCCAATGAGATTTTGACGACTTTTCTCTCAGCAGATGGCAATAATCGTTGATTTTTCCTGGCAACCCTGAATAAGAGAGAATGACCTCCATACCTCTTTAATGTAGATAATAGGGATACCATCAACTCTTCTGGAATCGCTGCGGATGGACTACACATAGCCTTGCTAACATCCATGAAAGAAGAAGGAGAGAATGAGATATCTATTGCAGACTTCTTAACTGCATTAAGGTGAATGCAAAGCATGGGAAACTCGCAGTTGTTAAATTAAGGACAAACTGATGAATAATTTTACCTAGTTTCCTGCATACATAATCCAAAGTGTGAACAGATTTTCAGATACAGAGCGTTTTTTAGAGAAAATGATATTTTTTATGTGATAAAGGAAATAAATATTGCGCCTTAATAGACCGCAACACGCCAAAATGCCCTCCGTAGCTCTTGCTTCAGTGCATGATCACGAAACAAGGCGTGGGCTCACTTTGTCCTCTATCAAGGTACATTATTTATTTATATTATAACAAAAAAAAAAATATTTTCATGACAAAACGAGCTGTACCGCAAATATTTGCACCCTTTTGATTATATTGGCAAAAAACTAGACAAAGTGATTTATCCGTTTGGCCTTCGTTTTACAAGTGCAAGTTTCCCATGCTTTACATTTCACTTAAGATCCTGGTAAGATGTCTTGCAACAGGTAATCGCACTCCTTTCTGGCAAGTTTCTTGCAAGCTTGTTACCGTGTGTCTTCGAACTTGATGTCAAATGAAAAAATAATAATAATCACCGATAAGTTCAAAGCTCAGTTATATTACAATTCATTTATAATATCGACTTTTAATACAAATATAAAAATTAATTTTGCATGTATTGTTGTAATTTGAACCTGAACCTATCTGCTCAATCTAGGGCTCAGAAGTCGGTAACTTTTACGCGTTATAATTACTGATTACACTGGTTTACAAAAAAAAAAAGGTGAGGACTATTTGACAAGAACACTTTATCCTTATGTATTCTGACGCGCTGAATACGAATCCGAGGTCTATTTACCTCCATCACGTCAGGTTCAAGGTGGTTCGATAGCGCAATTGGCTAAGGCATCGGCTAGGCACATACGGTTAGGTAGTTTAGGTAGGGTTCGAATCTCCAGAGAGTGTAATTTTTCAACGAGTTTAAGCGTGAGATTATATGTGTAGGGGACCGTGCCTGAAATTGCGTTATTTAAAATATGAACTAAGTGCAGAAACAATACAAAAAACTTTTTTTTTGTTACATATATGAAATACACATTACACGCACATAGAAACTTCATAGAAATCTTTTAACCTCCCAGTAAGCCAGGACAAAAAACCCTTCATCTCCTCTCAGGTTCTATATAAAAACCTCTTACAAACATTGTAAGATCCTTGTAAAACCCCAGTACACCTCGAATCAGATCCATTTAGAAACATTTAAGATACACATTACATGTACATAGAAACCTCATAGAAACCTTTTAAACTCCCAGTAAGCGAGGACAAAAAACCCTTTGTTTACTTTTACGGCCCTATAGGATCCACTTACAATCATCATAAGATCTACGGTATATGCTCTTTCAAGCATGGAACAAAACCCTCCTCGAAAAATCATAGGAATCCTTAAATTCATAAATCTATAGGGATTCTGAGAGGATTCTAATAGGAATTTTTAGCAGGGTCTCCTATGATCAGTTGGTAACACGTGTTTTTTAAGGGTGAGCTAGAAAAGAGTTTCGGGACGTGACCGATCTTTCTTTTGTGACCAGGGTGAGCTGGAAAAGGGTTTACTGCGTCTCTGAACCATCAGTATTGATCATCCTGCTAAAAATCCCTCTTAGAATCTTCTCAGAATCCCTATAGATTTAGGAATTTAAGGACTCTTATGATTTTTCAAGGAGAGTTTTGTTCCATGCTTGAAAGAGCATATACTGTAGATCCTATGATGTTTGTAAGTGGATCCTATAGGGATGTAGAAGTAAGCAATGGGTTTTTTGTCCTCGCTTACTGGGAGTTTAGAAGGTTTCTGTGAGGTTTCTATGTACGTGTAATGTGTATCGGAAATGTTTCTAAATGGATCTGATTCGGGGTATACTGGGGTCTTACAAGGATCTGACAAGGTTTGTAAGAGGTTTTTGTATAGAACCTAAGAGAAGATGAAGTGTTTTTTGTCCTGGCTTACTGGGAGGTTAAATGATTCTTATGAGGTTTCTATGTGCGTGTAATGTCTATTTCATATATGTAACAAAAAAAAATGTTTTTTGTATTATTGCTGCACTTAGTTCATATTTTGAATACCGCAATTTCACGCACGGTCCCCTACACATATAATGTCATGCTTAAACTCGTTAAAAAATTACACTCGCTGGAGATTCGAACCCTAACTAAACTACCTAACCGTATGTGCCTAGCCGATGCCTTAGCCAATTGCGCTATCGAACCGCTTGAACGTTTTTTACAAAATCTCGGCCATGCTTTTTTGCTGAAAGTGCCAAGGTCCTCTCAGGATTATATATTTATTATTTATTGAGTTTGGACATATTATGAGAAGGTGGGTTAAAAAATGGTAAAGTGCAAATTAAAAAATGAATTGTTAAAAAAAAATATTTTCTTCTTGGTTGGCCCGACTTTGAAAGATATTCGGCCCTGTTGTCGGCGTATTCTTATCCAGGTTTCCCATTCTTTACCTAAGTCCTCTAATTGTTCAAAAGTTTCAAAATCGTTTCTTTTTATATACATTTTATATTCGATTCTAAGATTTTCATAGGGTCTACGTAGTTCCCATTCGCGGCTTTTTCTAGGATAAAATTTAGTAAAAAGTTGTCTAATTTCCGTTAAATACGAGTGAATGGATGTTCTAAGATGTCCCGATCGTTTATATCATAACCGCTTTCAAATCTTTGTAGTTCTTCAAGGAAATGCGCGGCACTATCGTCTTTAATATTTCGAAATTTAATTGGACAATTGCTCATAATTTTAAACGGCGTTTGTGTAATGCCGAAAGGGAAATAAGATGCTTGAATTGTTTGGTTATTTGTGTGGTTATTGAATTTGTAATCTGAGTCTGAGTTATTAACGTGTATTCGTGAACGTCTGTTTGACCTATTATTTCAAATTATTAATTCTCATTTTTCTACGGTTTTATATATTATGGTAGCAAATTTGAGTAGGTTCTTGCAATTTTTCCCGTAAATGAAATTAAAGAGATTGCCTGTTATGAGACTCGCTTTTATTTATTCTAATATTTGGTTCTATTATTTTCTGTCTGTATTCAAAGGAGCTATTAGCTGGCGGGTCTAGTCTAAACCTTAAAGCATTTGTCCTTTTTTTCGTTTCTTTAAAGAATCTTTCTCTTTGGTAGTTCATAAATTCATTCATCTAAAGTTTTGTTGTTGGTTTGGGGACGATTTTCTTACCTATTTCTGTTTTTTAGATGAACTGTTTCGTTCGTTTCTTTGGACTGGAAGCGCAGCGACACCTTACAAAGCTAGATTATCGTGATCACTTTCTATGACCTTAGGGTTGCCCATTATAATTTTATTTTTTCCTCATCTCAGTTTCATTTAATTTTAGAATTGCTTAGGATTTATACGGATAGTTCATCCTGCATAAATATTCGATTTAGTTTTCGAATTAGAAAATTTCAATTTGGCTTGGGGAATTTTTATTATTCACTCAAGTGTCCAGGAGTTCGAAAATTTCTTTGTTTTCGTCGTAGGACCCTTTGTTTGGGAGATACGTCGCATGACCTTGCCTTTGACTCGCGAGGGTACGGGCTGCACGTGCGAAATCGCTACCGCTTTCGCACGTTGCGTCTCGTTCAACGACATAAATATTTAACAAGAGTCAAAATCCGATGTAATTTTCATTTCAGGTTTCATCGTTTTTCCCCAATTTTTTTATTTTAGTTTTCAAAACTCGTGTTTCAACTTCAGAATTTTTAATTTTTTCGGTTTTTATTTGAAAGTTTTGACTTTTCAAAACAATATTTCACCTTCCATTGTTTAATTGAACTTGTTATGCCCTATTGTAGAATAAAGTTTTCTAATTCGTTTCCGTTCTTAGTTTTATATGTTTGCTCAATTTTAGTAACTTTCCCTGAAATATCGCGAGGGAGCACATGGTGGGCTTTTGCGATAGATGTTCGGATATCATATATAATCATGTAAAAGTTCGTAGTACATGGAGATCAATGCATATATATATGTATATATAATTAAAAACTAAAGGTTAACAACCACCGCAGGGTCCCACTGGGAGAAACTGTCATCTAAAAAATGACATATATATATAATAGATATTCAACAATAGGGTAGATAGGTATATAGGTGTAAGGTATAGATATTTTATTGTTAGATTGATCTACAATTCTCGTGTTATTTATTTAAATGACACGTTCGTTATTATTTTGTGATTTTAGGAAGTGGAGGTGCTAGATTAATATAACCTAGCACCTCCACAAGAAAATTGATTTTTTTAAAAAGTAAAGGAGCCTAAAAATGTTAATTGGTACCCCAAAAAAAGCCCAAAATTCCGAGCTAAGAAGAATCCCAAAATTCGATTATGGAGGTGCTAGCTTAATGGACCTCGATTTTAATCTTACAATTAGGCACGCTTCCACATATTTCATCATAATTTAAAAACTAGTAAATATTTCATTATGATATTGGTCTCATTTTAAAGAGAAGATTTTGAACTTTCATTAAGCCCAGTTTCAATTTTTTGACATTTACTCTCATGAGCCATGCAGAAAGTGGATGTTAAGAATCGAAAATTGGTCCAAAAGGACAAATAGATCGGTCTTTCACGCATGCTATCTTGGTCACTATTTATCAGAAATACCTAAAGTAGGGTTCAATCGACGTAAAATCTAATAAGCTTTATGAAAGTTTTTTTTATCTTTATTCTAACTTAATTTCTTTGCTAAGATCACCACGGAAAAAAGAAGAGAGGAATGTTTTTAATACGATTTTTTTTTAGTAGACTGAAAATTCTGGCTGGTACTGTAAACTATTTTAAAGGCTATTGAATTTTGAGATATCTATAGTTAACTTAATTTTTATTTGTCCTTGTTAAAGCATAATGATATCTTGAAATGTCGATCGATTTGTAGGTTAAACGTTCAACACTGCCAAGCTTTCAAAAGTAGACAGTTTTTCGAAATGAAACATTCAACGGAATTAACCATTTGCCTGTTTCAATTTTAAACACTTATAATATTATGAAAATGTTCAATATCCAAGGCTTTTAAAATTAAATAATTGTTGTTTAACTTTAAAAACATCAATGTAAAATTGCATTATTTTTGAAGATTTTGAATTCCAAATGGTTCAGTTAATTTTTATTTTAAAAGCTCTATGTATAAGTGCAAATTTCCTGCCTTAAAAATCATACCAGTTAATATCAATGTCTGTAAGTATAGAACTATGGAGTATACCCTCAAGGTTAAACAATAAATTATAAAGCGATCTATTCCATATGTTAGACGTTATAACAACAGAAGTAGTATTCTTCCTGGATTGGATTCAAGTTTAATTAAATATCAAAATAAAATTGCATGCAAATTTCGTATAAAATTTTCCTACCAAGAATAAATTTTTAATCAATTAAATTAAATTCGCTTTAAACTTTAAATAATATACTAGAAGCAAATAAAAATAGCAATAATAATTGAATTAAACTCTTATTCATTATTAATAAGCTGTGTGTGAAAGATAAATAATATACATTTTACAAAATGCACCCGCTCAAAGCGAAATCGCGGTAAAATTTCGGCTGTAACCACGTCTCACGACCGTGAGATGGGTGGCCAGTCTGTGACGAATTCAATACGATGATCCGGCAAATGTCTCGTGTACCCTGAGGACACGGAGCGACCCAAGGACGACCGCCTTCAGTGATATATAAGTCTCAGAAATTTAATTTTTTTACGTGTTGTTAATAAGACAATTTACAATATCTATACAAAAATCGACATTGAGATTTCTCTCTGAAGCAAAAAGCAACTTTTGGGATTCGGAGTTGACGGAGTCTACTATGAAATACGCTCACGAACTCAACCGAATTGTTATTTTTCCAGTTATATATAAGTCTGAGAACTTTAGATTTTTTACATGTTGTTAATTAGACTATTTTCAATATACATACAAAAATCGGCATTACGGAGATTTTTTTCTGAACCAAAGAGCGACTTTTGGGATTTGGAGCTGACCGAGTCTACTATGAAATACACACACGAACTCAACCGAATTGTTAATTTTCCAGTTATATATAAGTTTGAGAACTTCAGATTTTTTACACGTTGTTGATGAGACTATTTTCAATACCTTTAAGAGAATCGACATTATTGAGATTTTTTTCTGAACCAAAAAAAAAACAACTTTTGGGATTCGGAGCTGACCGAGTCTACTATGAAATACGCTGACGAACTTAACAGATTTGATATTCTTCCAGTTATATACGAGTCTGAGATCTTTAGTTTTTTTACATGTTGTTAATGAGACTATTTGCAATATCTGTAGAAAAATCGACGTTATTGAAACTTTTTCTGAAACAAAAAAACCAACTTTGGGGTTTCGGAGCTGACCGAGTCTACTATGAAATTCGTTGACGAACTCAACAGATTTGATATTTTTCCAGTTATATACATGTCTGAGAAATTTAGATTTTTTACAGGTTGTTAATTAGACTATTTGCAATATCTATACAAAAATCGGCATTATTGAGATTTTTTTTCTGAACCAAGTAAAATAACTTTTGAGTTTCGGAGCTGACCGACTCTGCTATGAAATACACTGACGAACTCAACAGAATAGTTACTTTTTCAGTTATGTAAATGTCTCAGGACTTTGGATTTTTTACATGTTGTTAATGAGACTATTTGCAATATCTGAATAAAAATCCACATTACTGAGATTTTTTTCTGAACCAAAAAAACAACTTTGGGGATTCGGAGCTGACAGAGTCTACTGTGAAATACACTGACGAAATCAACAGAATTGTTATTTTTCCAGTTATATATAAGTCTGAGAAGTTTAGATTCTTTACATGTTGTTAATGAGACTATTTGCAATATCTGAACGAAAATCGACATTATTGAGATTTTTGTCTGAACCATAAAAACAACTTTTGGAATTTGGAGCTGACAGAGTCTTCTATGAAATATACTGACGAACTCAACAGAATTGTTATTTTTCCAGTTATATACAAGTCTCAGAACTTTAGATTTTTTACATGTTGGAAATAAGACTATTTGCAATATCTTTACGGAAATCGACATTATTGAGATTTTTTTCTGAACCAAAATAACAACTTTTGTATTCGGAGCCAACCGAGTCTCCTGTGAAATACACTGACGAAATCAACAGAATTGTTATTTTTCCAGTTATATACAAGTCTCAGAACTTTAGATTTTTTACATTTTGGAAATAAGACTATTTGCAATATCTATACAAAAATCGACATTATTGAGATTTTTTTCTGAACCAAGAACAATAACTTTTGGGATGATATTGGCAGCAAATCGAATACACCAAACCTAACCTGAATTCGTTTTCGCGTTATATCTATTCAACTTTTTCTACTGGGAAATACCAAAAACACTTATCTCCTGTGCAAAAAAAAAATTATTATTTTGTTGAAAGAGCGATACAAATCAGGGAACATCCGAAACGTATGCACACAGAACTTGGAGAGAAATCATATGATTTGACATGGGCTTGTTTCTTTTCATCAAAACATTGAAAAATGTATATAATTCATCGCCGTTATTCCTCCATAACTATATTTAGCTCAATACACTTGCCTATAATTTGAAAAACATTATATTTTCTATTAAAAAAATCGAGCATTCAAATTACCACCATTCGGAGAATTTTCCGCTAACGGAAAAATCTCTATTTTCAGAACTCACGACTTGCGCAAGTCCGCAACTTACGGATAAGCAATCGTGTGAAAGGGCCCTGACATGCTCTACTTGTCTAGTAACTTGAACTTGAACATGCATATGCTCTACTATTCTAGGGTTCCCTAAGGCCCGAATTATTCAAGATGAAAAGGTCTATTCGTCCGATGTCACAAGCGTGGCGTTTACGACAATTCGCTCTCAGCTCGAAGGGGAGCTCAACCTCTTTTTAGGATATAATTTGGCGGCCATTCAGTCTCATAAATTTTATTAGTTGAGCTCCCCTTCGAGCTCCGAGCAAATAAACCTTTTCATCATAAATTTCTTTATATTGAAAAAAAAAGTTTTAAAGAAAGAAAATGTCATTTTTTATGGATTATTAAGGGTAAAAAGGGGAAAAATGTTTATTTTAAGGGCACTATTTTTCATATTTGTGTAATAAAATTTGTTATATAATTTGCCACTTAAATTTTCATTTTACTTTCATAAAATTCAGAAAAGACGCTTAAAAATTACTTTTTAGTGTCTTCAGAGGTGAGTTTTGGCAAAGTTGGGGGTAAATTAAATCTTTAACCTTTTTTTTCAGGCTTCATACTATGATAGTTTTACATCATCGTTGTAAAGTTTTTACGATTCTTTTTAAAATTCCAGGACTTACTGAATTTTTAACGCTATGGGGTACTTTAAAGGCCGTGCCCTACATCTAAACATTTTTTTCTAAATCTCAAAAAATTACGAAATTTTTTTCTCACAAAAAGACACAAAATGAGGGAGTGAGACTTTAAAAAATCAGAAAAATAATTTTTTTGGACCACCCCAATATATAATTTATTATAAATAAATTATATACAAATATATATTTTTTAGAGGTAATTTCTAGATGAATTAATAAAAAAGTATATTATAGGGCTAATTAATAAGGTTTAAATATTATTTTTACTATTAATAATTAAATAATATCAATAAATGTTTAAAATTGGTAACAATTACAATTATTTATCAAATGAATTAATTACGTTATCGAAATTAACAATAGAAAAATATGAATACAATTCAAACTGTTTTCAAAAAACTCATCTTTGTATTCAATTTTCCTAATATTAACCCTAATAGCACGGAACGTTCCAGGAACGTTCCCGGGAGGTGTAAAATGTCCGCCGGTTGGGAACGTTCCACTGGAACGTTCCAAACAAAAATTACCGTTATTGTTATTATTTAAAACAAGATTTCGCAAAAGCAAGGATTTCTACCGTCTCCGATTCAAATAAATCCAAGACCTTTTGGCTCCAGATGGTATCCAAAACACAAAAAAAGATCATCTATAAGAAAATGAAGGACACGAGCTTGATGCAATCTATGCTTTCAGAAACTTGGATGGAAACGGTTGCTGCGCTACGATCATCAAAAAGAATGGCGGAGGAGCTTTTTGTATAACCCATAGACTAAGGATTAATCAGTGATCCAAGAGGCATCTTTGGACAAACTTTCAGAAAATAGTTCAAGTTTCAACCAAGAAGTTGAATTTTCAACAGCAACAAAATATATAAATTCAACGGTTTCAGTACAGAATTATAGAATGAAATTTTTTATGGAAAATAGATTTTCTGCATAACAAAATTTTTTCAACTCAAATACAGGTTGTGTTGGAAGTATTTGTTCAAACTCTCATTCTTAATATGGAAATAAAAATATTGACAAATTAAAACTAGATAACTGACTTTCCTTCTTCTTTTTTTATGGTCTAATCTTATACTTCTGGAACGTGCAATTCGATTTTTATAATTTTATACGATTTAATGGATTTAATGTCTCGTTCTTAAAGAAGATATTACCAGCACGAAATCTACCAAATGCTTGTTTTTACATAGTAAAATTTGAAATGAAAAACTTCAAAATAAATATTTGCATTTTCAAACTTCTGAAGTTAAGCATAAGGTTCAAGGCATCATAAATTAAACTATCTTAGGTCAGCGGACTTGAAACTATAGTTTTAAATTGAAATACTAAAAATGTGAAACGGGTCAGAGTTCAAGAATTTTGAATATTATAGATCTTGAAAGTTTATTCGTCCTAAGATCGTTGAAAATTATATAAATTGAATTTTAAACATTTTGAAAATAAAGACTTCAAGCTTAACTGAACCGCCATGAATATAATAATTTCAAGCTTTGCTCAAAATCGAAGTATTCTGAAGTTAGAATCGCTAACGTAAGTCGATAAAAATAATAATCTGCAAATTGTGAATCACGATTTTTAAAATTCATCGCTTCAATTCAGACAAAAAAATTTATAACTTGAAATTCAATTATAAAGCGTTCATATACAATCGGAACAACTTTCCGTTACGTCAAGTCAAAGATGATGTCAAAACTGATGTATGCTACAATTAACTGTCAAATTGACAGGACAGAAAAAGCCCTTAGACAAAAAATACGCAATAGACAAACAAAAAAATGACAGCTTTAATGTGGACAACATGAATGAATTGGAAGATTTTCTTAATCTTTCAAATAATAATATTTACCTAATATTACGAACATTATTCAAGATCTTTAGCCGACAGTGGATAACCAAAGGTTCTCCATAGGACCATAGGTCTATGGTGTTAATTGTAAGCCGTGAGAGTGTAATTTTTCAGTTGACTAAAGTGTTTTTAGGATAAACTTAGTATCCAGGCTCTAAAGCATCTACTGCCTGGTCGCTTTTCATTGACACCATAAAGCTACGGATAGTCCGAAGCCTTAACCATAGCTCCATAAAACATCTTGATAAGACCTAGAATATAAACTTGAAATAATGGAAAACGTATGAAATCCATTTTGAAATTTAAATCTGGTGTCCTGATTTATAGCTCGAATTCACTCATACTTAGTCGTTTTCCCATTGCTGCTAAGGGCGTAGCAGATGACAGCTTTTATTCCAAATCGAAATAGAGCCATTTTACGTATGTTTATTTATATCATATTATTTACCTACCTATCTAATCTTGCCAGTCTGGCCTAGGTCAGATCTGGCATTGGTCAGCCTTCAATAACATAACAATTTCTAAGTGTCAATCAGCCAAATATTGTTCACTTTTTTGCGAAAAATGGTCAGGATATCGAAAATTATACAAAATAAGAAAATAACACTATTAAAATTTATTTTTCTTATCTTCTTGACAGTCTAGTCCGGCCCATGTCTGGCACTAGTCAGCCTTCAAATATATCAAAATTTCTAGATGTCAATCATCAAGCTTTCCTCAGTGCATGTCAGAAAAAGGTACAGTATATTTAACCCATAAAGGACACACCTCCAAATAAAGTAAACGATACCATTCGAAAGCAATACTTGAAAAAAAAAACGTAGGCAACCGGAAAAATATCGGAAAATGCGTGGGGTCACAGTGACCCCAAGTGCCCTTTAGGGATTAAAATGATAAAAAAATGTATATTCTCCAAGCAATTATTTTTCGCACATATATCAAGTTCTTGGAATTTTTGTAATACGAATTTTGAAATTTTTGCTTTGCAATAAAAAATAACCAGAATTCCGATAGATTTGAATAAATGTTATCAAAATATGAGATACAATATTTTTAAAGAATTTTGTAAGTAATGATGGTACTTCTAGTAAATGTGTGATCCTCTTTTGTAGTTGAAAATTAATTGTAATATTCCGTAGTCTAGTAGTAGCGCGCGCGGTTTATAAACTTAGGCGGTTAGGGTTCGATTCCCGGTGCTTGCAAATATTCTGCGAATGCGTTTTTATAGCGCTATATTCAATATATAAGTTAGGATATTTTAGGAAATATCAACACATTCAATAATTATAATTTTTTAAATCTGAATATTTTTCGTTAATTACATTTTTTCAGGTTATTTGGCCCACAATTTTGGACACCAGTGTTCTAGAAGAAAAGGGAAAATTGTTTAGTCATGTATTATTAATTGTTTATGATATAATATGTACTCTATTTATTTAGTTATCGTTTATTTATTTACCTCTGACTGGAGTGTCAAAATAGTGGCTAATCAGGCACTAACTAGCACCTGACTAGATCGTCTAGCCATAGACTCTACAAACATTTTACAGTGCTCATCTGCGCCAGATTAGAGTCTATGCAGCCTAGTCTGGGGCTCGTCAGCGCCAGAAGACTTTTAAACACCAGCAGTAGAAGGCTTTATTACTACTGAAATATACACTCTCTCCGCAACCTTGTGCAATCTCATGCAATCTCTATAAAACTTGAGCAATCTCCATAACATCTCGTGCAATCCCACGCACTAGAACTAATACGCACGTCGGGCGGCGCGTCAATCGTCCTGTTCCAGAAAGGCATTGGTCTTATGGGAAAATCAATCATTAATTACAAGCATTACACACAATATATGCAGGCAGTAAAGCGAGTGTAAGGGTAAATGGGAAACTGAGTGACTGTTTCGATATTGTGCAAGGCGTATCGGTTGAAAAGCACATCACAATCGCCGCAACTACAGAGGAACCAGTTCAGCTCATCAAGTAGTAAGTCATTTTTTGGTACCACCAATTCCTCACATTTTTTCTCTGCTCCCGTTTCATTATATTCGTTATCTGTTACCTATGATGTGCGGTGCTTAAAGCAAGTCACAATGGCCGAACCTCAAATGAAAGAATTAAAAACTAAGCGAGGGAATATTAAACGTTTTCCAACAAATTCAGAGACACTTTTAGCATCTGTCGATGACAAAACTGACTTAGAGACAATAGATTTAGAAGAATTTTTGAAAAAGCATCAGGACCTCTGGCCCGAGTTTGAAAAGATTCAATCTCAGTTAGATACTATCACCGACGATCCAGAAGTTCAAAATACAAATGAAAATGAACGTAATAACTTTGAAAAACGATATTTCACAATTTCAGCAAAAATCAAAAAATTAATAAGTACAAATCCACAAATGATATTTACTCTAGGCATGAGTAGCAGTTCTACTGCGCGTTCAAGCACAAGTAGCCATACAGACCATTCACATTCGAATTTATCTGCCGTAAACAATCAAGCAGAATTCGTGCGCACTTATAAATTACCCTATCTCAATTTACCAAAATTTAGTGGTTCTTATGGAACGTGGTTAGGTTCCTCAGATACATTTAAAGCGCTCGTGGATAGTCGACACAGTATTCAAAACATCGAGAAACTGTATCATTTGAAAAGTTGCCTAACAGGCGACGCAGCCGAAGTAATCGCGTCTTTAAAAACGTCCGCGGATATCTATCAGGTAGCCTCGAACCTTTTAAATGACAGATATGAAAACAAAAAGATAATTGTAGAGAGTCATGCTAAATCACTTATTGAACTGCCCCGCGTGTCTAAAACCTTTTCAATTTGCGCTTTACTAGATCAAACTCAGAAGCATATCCGAGCGTTACGCTTATTAGAAGAATCTGTCGATTCGTGGGACACGTTGCTCGTTATTATTATTAAGGGTAAATTTACATATCAACTGCGCGATAAATGGGAGGATGCTTACGGCGAATCAACAGCACCCACCATGAAAGATTTAACCATTTTTCTACAACGTCGCGCACAGTTTGAAGAAATAAGGCCGTCTCAGCCGAAATTAGAAAACAATATGGAGTAAAAATCTGATAGCAAACATGGTTCTAATAATGAATTCAAAAGGAGTTTTCCCCAGTATGCGCATCATGTATCACAATCCAAATTAAGTTGCTATTACTGCCAATCAGAGCGCGCTATTTACACCTGGGAAAAAATCCTGAAACATACGGTAAAGGAACGGTGGGAAGCAGTAAAGAAACACCATTTATGTCACAATTGTCTTAATCCGAATTACCGTGTATCTGACTGTCGCAGTGGTCCCTGTAAAAAATGTGATTAACGACACAACTCTCTCTTACACGCAGAGAAAGACAATTTTGAATATCCCGAAACTTCAAAAAATTCAGGGTCTAATTCCTGCCCTGTCAATCTACAAATTCATGCAAAGACACATGAACTATTATCCACTGCACTCGTAGACATTTTTGATTCTCAAGGAAAACCACACGCATGTAGAGTTCTTTTAGACAGTGGTTCGGCCAATCACGAGCCGTTTTATTTCTTTTCATCCCGCTACGTCATCACTTTTCCTCCCTAGGGAGGAAAAGAAATCTCGGCTGCGTTGGGCCACTTTCGCTTCGCTCTAGAGGCATTGAAAATTGATCTTTCAATGAAGGTATGATGAAAAATCATTTTATGGAACGCTTACGCGCTTTGTCAGCCTCTTTTTAGTTCCGAAAATAACCGTTTGCACAATAGGAAGAGCGACAGCGAATGCGCATGTACATAAAGTATTATGTAAACCAAGGATCCAACGTCTTTTTAACCTGGCGTGTTTGCAATTACGAGGCGTAGACAAGCGCAAAGCAGTTACAGTTATCGCAGCTTCCTTATAAGTTCTCGATGCCTCTAATCATTTTTCTTATATGTGACTGTGATGTTGTTGTCGGCTAGAGCCGATAATTTGATCATGAATGTAGTTCGTTTCTTGAAGTCAAGGAGAACGATGCCAGGCCTCGTGACCAAGAACATAGTAAAACATTTGCTGGTTCTCGAATTATCATAACAAATATGTAAGTGAGCCCAATAGGAAAAGCAGACGATTAGACGGCAGTCGGTCTTCCACCTTCTGTTAACGCATGAAAAATAAGAGACAAGAATCGTCACTCAACCGCCTTTTTTTCGTCTTGGGTCCGCTTCCACATTTTTTATGATAATTCGAGAACCAGTAAATGTTTTATTATGTTCATGGTCTCATTATAAAAAGAAAAATATAATAAGTATGTCGCAAATAATAATAAAAGAAAAATACTTTAGAGAAGTGTGACAAAAACGAATAGGTGACTATAAAACTGAAACTTTTGGAAGGAAGGCCAAGTCTATGTTTATTATTTTCAAGGAATATTGATTGCCAATGACTACTATACCAACATTTTTTTCGTAACTTACTTACGTCTACACAAATTGAGATACCTAGTTTCGCGTTTGGATAATTAAATGAAAGGCATTGAAGAAAGTTTGTATAATCCTAAATTTGTAGGATTACAGCAATTTTTTTTAGAATTTTTGGAAACTTTTTTTTGTAATTCCAAGAATTTAGCAGTATAAGAAGGTAAAAAAGAGCGTGTTCGTTAAATTCGCGATAATGTAAAAGAATTTAAGGTAAGTAAGAACACAATCTGTTCTATACCCAGGTGGATAAGAAGATCTCACCACCGCTAATTCAAAAATTTCAACCCTCTCTAAAGGTATCCTAAATAATGTATTCTATTTCAATCTAATTCAAAAAATTCATTGAAAAAAAATTCATTACTTAAGATGCCTTACTATAGATTAGTAAAAAAACCCAATTGTAGAGAGCTGTAATTCTTGGGTCGCTTCGTGTCCTGAAGACACAAGAGGGTTTCGCCGTCCCACCGCAGGGTCCCACTGGGAGCAACTGCAACTGCCACCCATCTCACGGTTGTGAGACGTGGCCATGAATGTGATTACCGCAGTCCTACTGGGAGCCGGTGTCATTTTTTTTTATGGCAGTTGCTCCCAGTGGGACCCTGCGGTGGTTGTTAACCTTATTTTTTAATTATATGTATATATATATATATATATATATATATGCCAGCATTACCCCTGTTCACCGAGGCTTTATAGAGCACCTGACCGGAAATCAGTTGATCTGGTGTTCGAATCTCAGTGGAGCGAGAGGAGAGAGATCCTTTTTTTCTGAATAAATTTGAATTTAATATAAAAAAGGATCACGCAGGATCATCAGCTACGCCAGTGCCAAGTTCTCTCCAACCGAAGAAGCCTACCATTGTAACGAATAGGAGTGTTTGGCTGTCATTTGGGCCATAATGCATTTCCGGCCATACTAAGAAGATCAAAGGTTCACCTTGCGCACAGATAGCAAAACTCTAACTTGGTTGGACAGGCAGAAGGACACCCGAGACAAACACACCAGGTGGCATGTGCTGCTCAGTCGCTTCACCTTCAACATTGAGCATTGTGCAGGAAAGAACAACGAATTGCCTTGTCCCGTAATCCAGATCCGAATTCTCTATCACCAGGGGAGCTGGATCTGGAGCTAATGGTGCCACCAAGACTCCATCACAAGCAAGAAGATTCCACCGAGGACGTTCCAGTTCTCCACTTCACAGGTACTCTTTTTCTCTTTGAAGAGATCACCAGCGCTCAGTTAGAGGACCCGGAGATTGAGAGAGACTTCGAACGATGGATACAACCTTTCCTTGTTGCCGTGGACCGCCCCAGCCGTAATCTTCAGGAAGAAAACTTCATGAACAATCACCGATTGGATGAGAAGGGGTTCTGGCGCCTCTTAACCGACCATACAAAGTGGTTACTACCAGCACCCAAAGCCCTACGTCAGCGGATAATATGGGAGTACCACGACGCACCACTATCCGGCCACCCAGGAACAGAGGAAACCATCCGGGCGAATAACATACATTTTATCTGGCCCAGCATAAGTAGAGAAATCAAACGGTACGTGACGGGCTGTCATCTATGTGTATGCTGCAAATCTGTACGTGCCAGGTATCCGGATAATCAACGTCCTCGCTCAGCACGAACGGCTTGGGACGCGACAGCGGTCGACCTAATGGGTCCTTATCCTCGCACCAGTAGAGGAAACACATTCGTCTTTGTGGTCACGGACATGTTCTCCAGACAAGTGGAGGCTTTCCCAATGCGTTCATCCACCGCACCATACATCATTAAGCTCCTGGAGCAAGAAGTTTTCTCATGCTGGGGGTATCCACGCCGGCTGTTGAGTGATAACGGGACTCAATTCACTGGTCACGCATGGACCGAAGCCAGTCAACGTTGAGATGTGGAACTTTGGACTACGCCCGTCTACCATCCCCGAGCAAACCTCACCGAGAGACGCAAACAAGAAATAAAAAAGGGTTTGCGGCTTCTGTTGGGACCCAGGACGCAACGCACCTGGGATCAACATCTACCAGACCTTCTTTTCGGTCTCCGCCGAAGTCGAAACGCCACCAACGATGAAACACCTAGTTACCTTCTCCTAGGAAAGACCATTCCTCTCCCCGGAGAATGGCGCATATAGGCCCAAGAACCACCACTCGTGAACGTCAGCACCTTTACCAAAAGAAGTACGCGGCAGAACCATCTGCGCCTCGTTATACCGTTGGAGATTGGGTTGTGACCACTAACCATCACCTCTCAAATAAGGCCGCAGGTTATAATGCTGCTCTCGACCACCGTCGTTTGGGACCATAAATTTGAAATAACCGTATACGGGGGGCTTGAAATGTTAGGGTCTTGAAATAATGGCGTCTTGAAATGATGGAGACTTTACTGTACATACAAAAAAATCTCAAATTTTTAATATATTTCTGAATGTTTTAATGGAATGCACCTGATACTAAGGTCAATTTTTGATTATAAAAAAACGTGTCCCCAAATAAAAAATTAATCTAAATATTAATGAGATGGTCTGCGTAACTGAATTTGAAAGCTTCGTCATCGCATTATCGATGATATAATGCGGGAGCAATTTTCAAATCAATAAATCTACTTTTTCGCTACCCCACAATAAAATCCGATTATCGATGAAAAAATAAATTCTCTGTACTTTTATTATTTTAATGTCAGGGATATGGAATTCTAAATTATAAGGCAGGTCATATAATAATGCAACGGTAATTATTGACAATAACTGTAATATAATCTCTTTTGATGAAACGTTTTCGACGTACATTTTCTTCTCATTTCAGTTCGTTACACTCTTCTGAGCTTTATTCCTACCAGTCCTTGAGAAAAGATAAAAGATAGAATAAAATATGAATTTATAGAAGTCTTATACAAATTGCATTTGTGTTCCAAATCCAAGTATTTTCTAAAAGAATTGTTTGTCATCTGTACTTACAAGATGATTGAAACCAATACATGGATCAGTTTTTCAAAAGAAAAAATTCTCCTTCTCATTTTATTTTTTATTAGACTTGCAGTTTCAAGTGAAACTGAAATCGCAGCTAAATTTGTAAAAGAATTTTATCAAGAAAAGGGTGCATTTCCATATGTTAGTTTTGGTTGTTTGAACAATGATGGTAGGCCAAAGATGATTTGCAATATATGTTTTAAAAATAAATTTGTTGCGTAAAACTATTCTTTTTTATAATTATAATTTTTTATTTACAGAGAGTGAGGTGGTTCTTAGCACTCGATAGCAGGACCTCCTACGTTAATATTTCCGAAAATCTTGACATGAAGAATATTTTTAAGGTGAATTATTACAAGCTGGGTGTCCTTTTGGATTTGGATTGTCATAATAGCGAGATCATTTTCCAAAAGGTAAATATTACATCTTTGTATTTTTTTATCTGAAAAAGGAATTTTACAGACGGGAGTACTGAAAATTTAATTTTCATCAAATATAGTTTACCGAAAATAACTTCCCTTATAATGAGTCATATTTTTGATTAATTTTTACCAAAGATGAAGAAATACCTTTGAACTCTCTTCGTGAACTGCCTTTGACAATTGCAACCGAAATTACATTAGCTCTACGTAAAAATAATTCTTATATAATGTACGATGTTTACAATCCCAGTTATCGCCACGGAGGAAAATTAAATGTCACATACATGGGTTTGTGGAGAAATCAAAAAGGGCTTGAAATTGATCTCAATCAATACAAATATAGTCGACGGGGGAGTTTACATGGACTTTCCTTAAATTTTTCAGTAGTGGTAGTGGAAGCTCTGCAAATTTAATCCCGCACTGTTACAATTATCGTTAATAAATTTATTACTTAATAAACAATTAAATGATTTGCATAGGTAAATCACGAACCAAGGCCGGATTTTCATACGTACTTGACAACTCCTATTATTAATTTTGTAACAAAATTAAATAACATAAATATTTAATTTCAATTTTTCTCTATCAAGCAACATAAATTAATTATTTACTTCAAGGTAATGTGATTGCATATTGGTTATAATTAGTATAATAAAAGTTTATTTTTTTCAACATATCTCTATTACAATTATGAAATTTTTTATAATATTTATGATGTCAAATGAGTATCTTAATTCAATTTTTAAAATTATATGTACATTGTTCAGGACTTTTATTTTGTTCGGAAAATTATTATAATAGGTTATTGATAATTAAAATTTTCAGAAATGATATTTCAAATTTAAAAAAAAATATGAAGTGAAAATTATTTGAATTTTTCAGTGATAATAATTTTTTAAGGCTTTTTATTTTGTAAACTGACTTTCAATTTTTTTCTATTATGTAACGTAAATTTATTATTTACTTGACGGTTATATAATTGAATATTGGGTATAATTTGTATAATAAAAGTTTATTTATTTTCAAAATACCCCTATTCCAGCTACATAAGTTTTAAAATGTTTGTAAAGATAATATATGAGTATCTGAATTCAATTTTAAAAATTATATGGATACACGTTTTTATTTTTTATGGAATTACTGTAGGGTTATGTAATTGAATATTGGTTATAATTTATATAATAAAATCTGATTTATTGTCAAAATACCTCTATTCCAATTATGTGATTTTTGTAAGTTTTCGTGATGTTGTGAAGTGAGTATCTGAATTCCATTTTGATAATTATACTTCAATTTTTTCTAAAATTAGTTTAAAAGTTTATTAACAATGAGAATTTTTGAAAAATATAAAATAAACATTATTTAAATGTTTCCATGAAAATAATTCCTATCGCTTTTTATGTTGGAAACTGATTAATTAATATTAGCTGATTATTGTTAATTTTTACGTTCTAAACTTATTATTTAATTCACAATATTGAACCACATAATTATTGAATTTTAATTTTTCTTTTGTTTGCTAACATGAATTATTATTATTATTATACCATTAGGCCATTTTCCTTTCGGGGTAGGCTTGAATTGCTCGGTTGGAAAGTAGTAATGTGTGGATGGGTATATAGGTATAGAGTAGATAAGTATGTAGGTGTAAGGTATAGATATTTTAGATTGATCTAGAATTCTCTTGTTATGTACTTAAATAACACGTTCATTACGCAACACTGCTCCGACCCAGGTTGCTGATCACTCTCTTTAGCGATCAGCCCACGTGGAGAGCCTCACAAAATTGTTATGTGTGGTTCCCCACTTGGGCCCATTAGTATGTCTCTTCGGATTAATGTCTCATTCACAGATTCTGACCATTCTTTCGGCGGTCTACCTCTGGACATTCTGCCATTTACTTTACCTTTATACATCTGTTTGGTCAGTCGTTCATCTTTTATTCTTTCATATTGTTCGAACCACCCCAACTGATTTCTTTCCCATATATCAACTAGTGTCTCCCCTGTCCCACATTCTTTGAGGATTATCTCGTTTCGGACTATGTCCATCAGTGTTTTCCTGCATATTGTGCGCAGAGGTTTCATGCCAATCGCGTTAATTTTACTCTTGTCCTTTTCTTGACATGTCCATGTCTCGCGTCCATTAATCTCTGAAATGTCGCGGGTGCATTTTTCATTCCAAATGGCATTCTATTAAATTCATAATGACCATAAGTACTGGAAATGCTCGTTTTATGCCTATCCTTGAGTTCGTCCTCTATCGGATGGAAGCCTTGTGCTAGGTGAAGGACCGTAAAATATTTAGCTCCTCCCAGCTGATCTAAGATGTCTATAATGTTGGGAAGGGGATAAGCATCCCCTATCGTTTTTTCGTTCAAGGCTCTATAGTCTATTACCATACGCCATCTTTTATTGCCTTGATGGTCAGGTTTGTTAGGTACAACCCATACAAGGAAATTATAAGGAGAATCTCAGGGTGAAATTGCTTTATTTTTGATCAAGTCTGCGGTTTCTTTAATGATAATTTCTTTATGAATGGGAGGATGCCTGTAACCCTTTTTATAGACAGGAATTTCATCGGTTAATGCAATGCTATGTTTGATAGAATTGGTGCATCCTAAATGATATCCTTTTAAATAAAATTGCTTTGTATATTTTGTTATAATGGAAACTAATGTACCTCGTTCTTCTTTGATTGAATCGTTTAAATCTAATGCGTCTATCAATCTGCCCAAACAATCCTGGAGGTAAAGTGAGTAATGTGTCCCTGGTGGTGGTATTTATACAGAATAAAGTAATTTTATCTTTTCTAACTTTAACTAAAACTTTCCCCAAATATATTCCAGGTCCTAAATCTACGAGTGACAAATATCCTTCTCCTATTTCCGGGTTTGTAACTGGTAAGGTAACAATTTATGTAGTTCTAGCTTTTATCTGCTAATATACATTTTCGAATTCAGGCGTGAATGGAAAAGTACTTAATGGATGTGTAATTTGTTTTTCTTTCAGATGAATCGAGGATTCCTTAAGAAATGACATTCCCACAATCCCATCGACTGGGAGAGGGAGTTCGTCGGGAACCACCTGAAAGGAGCAAGAACTGTCACCAATCTTTAGCAGAACCTCACCCAATGTAATTACGAACTTCCCCCCTATTCCACATAAAATAAATCTAGGTACCTGATTTATGGGTGTATTTAATTTCAATTTACCCTTATGGATTATATTTAGTTCAGCCCCCGTATCTACCAAAAAGAGTCCTTTATTTCTGGTCATTTCATCAGCAAACAATTTGATTTTGGGAGATTTTTCTTGTCGTTCTGGGTCCCAAGTAAATAGAATCCGTCTACTGGGTGTAATTTTCGGAGAAAGTTCACTGTCACACCATTCCAGAGAACTTATTACTCGTTTCAAGAATTCCCTTTTTCTGCTCTATTATCGTCGACCTTTTTGGCGAGGATTTTACAATTATTAATGACATGATCATTGCCCTTACCGTATTTACAAAATTTCAAATTTGTATTCTCTTCTATTTAAAAAAAAATGCAATCTCCAGCAAAGTGTCCCGCTTGTTTACATTTGAAGCATACGACTTCGGAGTTACCACTCGGACGTTCTCGCGCAAAGTGCCCTGTCTTGAGACACTTATAACAGGTCTTAGGATTCGGGGAGTTAGGCTTTGCGCAACCCCAATCGTGGTGACCAGGCTCGCCACATCGGCGACAGGTGACCACTGAAGGAGCTATTTGCTGTTCCCACGAGCAGCTAGGGAAAGGGTTGGTCCATCCTTGTAGAGCCCCGCGTGCAAGGATAAGGCTGCATACTCTTGAGAGGTCGCCCGGTATCCCAGAGTTACCGTTTAAGACACCTCAGAAATGCTTGATCATACTGACTTGTTTGTAAAAAAATTCTTGTAATTGGACATTTTCTACGAGTTGGCAACGTTGTGTCTAATGTTCTTTCTGTATATTTCTTTGCGGTCCATGAAAAGGAAAAATTGTGCAGAAGGTTCGCATTCAGCCTTGAACAAAGTTGTAAGTCAATCGAGGCGCATGAAAATCATCTTATGGCCATTTGACTTAAGTTTCTTTTCCAAATTACCATTCGTTCCAATTTTCACATTTCCAAATTACTATTTGAAATAATGTTTATTCATCCTAATTTTCGTTCAATGTGACAACTTTTATTTTTCCAAAATATTTGACATAATATTTTTGTATATGCCATAATTATATTAGTATTATATATGCCATAAAATATATGACATAATTCAAATTCGTCCGAATAGCCATATAACCTAAAATTCATTTACAAAAATTGTCATTAATGAACCCTGGTGTAGCGAAAATTTCATTTTACCTAAAGCATATTCGGCAAGAAAAAATGGCGTGAAATTCAAATACAGCCAATTAGAATTTTTTATTTGAATTTCGCGACATTATTTATATGCCGGACCGCTTCAGGTAAAATGAAATTTTCGTTGCATGATAAGTCAGTGCAAATCACAATTTGTAAGAATAAAAACTATTCCCAACTATAGTTTGGTATAATAAAACTGAATGCAAAAGATCATTTGAAAAAATAAGAACCCCTCTTGCTGAAAAGGAACCCAAAACGATGAATTCGTTCGAAAGGAGCCTCCAGTTGGACCTTTGAAGGAACCCAATTTTTGTAGAGACTTTTGTTTTTGGTGTGTTTGTGAATGTGCCTTCATGTCATTCTATTCAAGTGATCCAAATGAACCCTTTTGGGTTTCCACACCAAATTTTTCAGATTTACCGTGCTAGATGATAAAAATAATACAAATAAATTATTTATTAAATGATTCAATTAAAAAATTACGGAGTACATATTTGGCAACACTGTCATTGACTTACAGACAGCGTTCATACTAGTGCGTGGGTGATTTTGTTCCCCCCTACGGCTTGCAGGGTGCAAAAGTTCCTACTACTTCATAAGGCATACGCTACGTCTCATTTTTACGAACTTGAATTCAAAAAATAGATACTTAGATTTTAGATGTATTAACAGTACTGCAGTCCTGATGAAGAATCTGTACAACTGCATACACGGAAAAAATTTATCCGCGAACAAGTCGCGAACTTGTAGCTAGGTCTCGGATACGAGATAAAAAAAATGAAACATTACATTCTTATTTCTATGAGAAATGTATGGATAAATTTCGAAGTTTTTTACGAACATTTCGAATTTCCTACGAATAGTGCCTAAAAATTTCAGGCTGAAATATAAAGTGGAAAAATGTTATTTGTGCGATTTAATTCATATTAATTTATAAATTCGCAACTCAGAAGATTCGAACCCTCAAAGACTGCTGACTCACCAGTTTCTAAACATAAACCAGAATTTTGAAGAAAAATGAGGCGAAATTTAAAGGAATTTTAGTATATTTGCAAACAATTTGCAGGGACTTAGAGGAATTTATTAAATATAAAGAAACTCTCAAGGATATTAGGGGATTATAAAGAAATTTATCCCAATTTAGGATTTTTTTTATTTAAAATTAAAGATGTTAAAAGAGATTTTCACGCTTTCAATGAATTAAAAAAAATATATTGCTAGCATTTTTAAAGGAATTCTAGAAGATATAAAGGATTTTTATGTTTTCCGGTTAAAAATGCAACTATTCGGTTGAAAATTCATGCATAATACTTTGGTGAAAGTTAATCTTTTTTGGTTGAAAATTAATCTTCTTGGCGATAGTTCCATTTTTTGGTAAAGATTGATATTTTAGTAAAAAAAAAATAAATTTCAGTAGTTCTTGTTTGAAAAGTCAACTCGTTTGATAACAATTCATTTTTACATTCTCATCAGAGCAGGTATTACATTTGTATAAAATTTGACTCCCCCCCCCCTCCCTCCGTTTTTGTCAAATGTCAACGTTTTGAGACCCCCTGAACCCAAAAAACATATTTTTACAAAATGTCTGTCTGTTAGGCTGTTAGTCTGTAGATTTTTGGGTTGTTAGCACGATAAGTTTCAAAAGAATTATACGATTGGATTGGGCTTTGGTATACTCTTTAAGTGTCCTAAAATGAAGGTCAAGTGCTTTAGCCGGCCATTTCGGATAAAAATTCAAAAAGTGAGCACATTTTGACTATTGTTGAGAATACTTTTCCTTAATATTTAATAATTATATGGAGGATAATATCAGTACTTAAAAAGTCGAACAAAATATTCTCATGACTTGTTTTGATAGAAGAAAAATTACCGGAGTTATAACATTTGAAAAATTCAACAACAAAAAACGAAAATGAACATTTCAAGCTAAACAACGCACGACATAGATAAAAGTCAAGAGAAACCAAATGTTTCTTTTTGAACCTTCTACAATATTGTTATAATACTTTTATTAATTTTCTTGAAAAATCGAAAATTCAAATGTTTATCGCACAAAAAATAATGAAAAAACAAGAATTGCATTTTGCGGTCAAACTTGAATTAACAATAATTATATTTGAATCGCTTTGAATTATTAGGTTCATGATTCAATTTCTGTTAGATTTCCATTATTTGCTGTGCCAGATTTTAAATTTACAACAACAAAAAGCTAAACCCTAAAAATTATTCCATATTGAAAAAACTTCAAATAAATAAACAATAATAATTCAGGCAATCCCAGTTCAAATTATACGTAAACTATAAGCTCGCCACATTTGGAAAAAATGATAGTTTATAAGTTTAAATTTTGAGACATAAATATTATAGAAGTAGGTCAATCCTTTCATTAAAGAATACTAGAAAATCAAATTTGTCGCGTTTGGAGAAAATTTATTAAACGAAACTATTCATATTTTAACATAATTCAATTTGACGGAACTAAAATTTCAACTAAAAAAAAAGTATTTCGAATAAAGAATTAACATTAAATTTGCACGTTTTTTTTTCAATTTCAATGACCCTAACAATTTTTTTGCTAACTAGGAAAACCCCTAGAAATGACCCCGAATTTTTGCTTACTATTCGGAAAACCCAAGAGTTCTTCCAAGACTCAGTAATAATCTTTGGAACAACTTGCGAAGCACAAATTTTTCTATTTTGAATTATTTACTAATTCACTGAAAACAACGAAATGCCTAAAAATATAAAGCAGTCGATTTTCTATTAGTTTGGGAAGGGGCAGGTTTTTTAATGTTTAATTATTGAAAAGACAAGTCCTTTATGTTTACAGGAGAGTACAGGCGAGATTACTAAGTTGAGAAGCGTTTGAATCTGCTAACGAGAGTGTCGTAGACGGCATCGCGTACTTTCTTACAAAATGGATATTTTCGCCAATTTTTAATTAATTGATCTAAAAATTTCCAGAAATCTTCCTTCAATAGTGAAGAACGAATATCTTACTCGAAGTTGTTTCAACTCTAAAGTTCTCTCGATACTTTTCTTCGCCGAAGCTAAAAAAGACGTGCTTACCGTCAGGTCACAATTTCCAATTAATTATTATTAAAAAATTGGCAGTATTGACTTTTTTCTTCATCTTGTAGGCATCGCTAGGGTATAATGCATGTATATACCAAATTTAAAACAGTTTCCATCATATTTGTCTGAGCAAAGACAATTTATGCTTTAAAAAATAAATGAATTTGGGTAAAAATTTTTCCCACTTTTTCAATTTTATTTTTTTAAATACACATCGGGAAGAAAAACTTTAAATAGAAAAAAATTTCATTTTAATACTCTCCGCAAGTCAACATTTTTTTAAATTTATTTTTTTGAACTATAAAATTTGAATAACGCAAGACACTTGGACAATTCTTTTTCACGTTTTCGAGCGCTCGCCCGGTTCTTGCATCCCGGCCTTCAAATATTATATTCAAAATCTACGATTTTTAGCGACTCCATCGATATTTTATTCGCCTTAATAAGTTCAAATTTGGATTTAGAGCCCTGTTATTTATTTTTAATGGACGCCTGTTTTTAAATAATAATTTTAAAATTTACGGGATCGACAAAAGAATTTTTTCACGTATAATTAAATTGAAAAAAAACAGCATTAGTTTGGAAACTCATAAATGTAAGACGTATCGAATTTTTTCCAATGTATTTTTACTAGCAGAAAAACCTCAACCTCAAGTACGTTTTACAATTCTTTTTTGAAAACAGGGGTACATAATAAACATGAGTTATCGTGTACAGAACTTTAATCAAAATGTTGAAAAAAAATGAAAAGACCTCCAAAAACTTAAAGAAAATCACATACACGGAAATATCAAAACTGTGAAGATAATAACTAATTAAAGCAAATTTCGTTAACGCTCGAGTTAAACGATTTCACCAATCTGCACAAAATTTGATGAAAATGCTCGTATTCGTTCTATGATGTGTTGAAAGAAAAACCCTGAAATAATGTTTGAAAAATTTAAAAAACTTAGGAGATATTCAGAATTGTATATTTTTGTCCTTCAGATGATTTAATATGAAATTGCTTTATAGAAAATTCTTCAGAAACCTTTTGTTACTTCTTTAGATAATCGGAAGAATATTGCTCTAGTATCGCTTACTTGATGACACCGTCTATTCACGTATATTAAAAATTATGTATATTTAAGGTTATTCACTTCATTTTCGAAGCTTAACCCTACTTCCCGAGGAAGATGTGATGTAAACACCTAGACTACTAGATTTAAACATTGAAAAAGTAAGACCTTCCAAAACCCCATTCCGATATCTCACATTTCAGTTCTTAAACCTACTTCCTCGCAGAAGACGTGATTTAAGCACCTGGACTATAATATTTAACCATTGAGACAGTAAGAAATTTAAAAAACCATTCCGATATCACATATTTCAGTTCTTAACCCTACTTTCCCGAGGAGGATTGGATTTAAACACCTACTCTAATAGATTCAACCATTGAAACAGTAAGACCTTTGAAAACCTCATTCCGATATCCCACATTTCAGATCTTAACTCTACTTCCCGAGGAAGATGTGATGTAAACACCTAGACAACTAGATTTAAGCATTGAAAAAGTAAGACCTTTCAAAACCCCATTCCGATATCTCACATTTCAGTTCTTAACCCTACTTCTCCGAGAAAGATGTGATTTAAACACCTAGACTACTAGATTTATTCATTGAAACAATAAGACCTTTGAAAACCCCATTCCGATATCTCAAATTTCAGTTCTTAACCCTAATTCCCCGAGGAAGATGTGATTTAAACACCTAGACTACTTGATTTAACCTCTGAAACATTAAGACCTGTGAAAAACCCATTCCGATATCTAACATTTCAGTTCTCAACCCTACTTCTCCGAGAAAGATGTGATTTAAACACCTAGAATATTATATTTAACCATCGAAACAGTAAGAAATTTAAAAACCCTATATCGATATCTCTCATTTCAGTTCTTAACCCTACTTCCCCGAGATGGATGTAATTTAAACACCTAGACTACTAGATTTAACCATTGAAACAGTAAGACCTTCGGAAGCCCCCTTCCGATATCTCACATTTCAGATCTTAACCCTACTTCCCGAAGAAGATGTGATGTAACACCTAGACTACTAGATTTAAACATTGAAATAGTAAGACCTTTGAAAACCCCATTCCGATATCTCACTTTTCAGTTCTTAACCCTACTTTCCCGAGGAAGATGTGATCTAAAGACCTAGACTACTAGATTTAACCACTGAAACAGTAAGACCTTTGAAAAAACTATTTCTGTATCTCACATTTCAGTTCTTAACGCTGCTTCCCCGAGAAGGTTGTAATTTAAACACATAGACAACAATATTTAACAATTGAAACAGTAAGACCTTTGAAAACCCCTTTCCGATATCTCACATTTCAGTTCTTAACCCTACTTCCCCGAGGTAGATGTGATTAAACACCTAGACTACTAGATTCAACCATGGAAACAGTAACACCTGTGAAAAACCCATTCCGGTATCTCACACTTCAGTTCTCAACCCTACTTCTCCCAGGAAGATGTGATTTGAACACCTACACTACTATATTTAACCAATAAAACAGTAAGACCTTTGAAAATCCCATTTCGGTATCTCACATTTCAGTTCTTAACCCTACTTCCCCTAGAAGGATGTAATTTAAACACCTAGACTACTAGATTTAACCAATGAAACAGTAAGACCTGTGAAAAACCCATTCCGATATCTCACATTTCAGTTCTCAACCCTACTTCTCCGAGGAAGATGTGATTTAAACACCTAGACTACTAACTGTCGGAGAGTCCTGGAGAAGCTGAAGCGTTTTGTTATTCTGTCTTGCCTAATTTATAGAATGCGTAGCGTACACAACAGAGCTCAGCGATGCGTAGTGCCTACTTTGTAAGTCCTATCAGCGTTTCCAGATAAAATGACAATGATCTTCCTGAATAGTTTCGTCAGTGGGGTATGACGAAACCTATGTCCTTTTGTAAGAGTATTAAGTGAAAGCCAACCGCCCCTGGCGATTTAAATGGGAAGGAAGACTCATTGGCCCAATCCAACTTGTTGATATTAACGACTTTGGCAATGATATTCCACTCAGCCTTCTCCCTATCTTAGTCCCAGGGTTCTTCTTCTCGGTCAGTTTGAGTTGGCTGAAAATCCGGAAAGTGAGATTCAATCAGGTGATTTGATGTTTCTTCTCCATCTTCGTCGAAATCTCCACGATTGAGCCTTATGAGCCCGAGGCAAGTCTATTGATTTTTTTTCCAGTATCTTGTAGTGCCTCGCTATATCTGGAATGCTCTGAGATTCCTCGCAGGAGCCCCTTCAATCTTCCTGCTTATAAGTTCTTATGTTTTTGTTGTATTTATACTAAGCCATAGATGCCCCAGTCTGAAGGCACTTTAGTTCTATTTTCCCAGTTGTACAACGCTCTATTCTTCTTATGGGTTTTTTCCAAGTTGGTATCTCACCACTCCGCTCCTTCCCTAGATTTAATTCCACTTCTACGGCAATTATAATTATATTATGTAATAATAGCCCTTTGGCGATGGGTTAGATAAGGGTCGCGTGTCAAAACTCTTGTTATTTTTGATCGTATTGATTTTGTCGACCATGATCGCCCTACGAGTATCTGGAGAAATAAAGAATACACTCTGCAAAACCCTACTTGCAGGGGGAGTGTCTACGTACTGAAGGATTCGACCTGGTATTCCAAAGTCTTTGTTAGGACACCTCTTCTGTGACTCCGACCTGTCTGCCTCAACTGAAGGGGGCACGCTGGTGAGTTCACGAATTTCGTAACCCTGGCGCCATTCAGCCTTTGACACCGCGATCACTGTGTGCCTTGGGAGCATGAGAAATCGCGCCCTCGTTATTTGAGGAGGCTTTGCTATTAGCCCCTAGAAGGATCGCTTCTTAGTTTAGCTCCTCTAGACTATGGTCCGTCAGTTTCCCAGAGCAGCTATACCTCACGATGCAGTCCTTCTGTATCAATACTATAAGGACAATCAATTCGTCTCCAATCAATACTTTAAATTATGAGAATCAGACAATTTTTACTATAAAAATCGATGTTAAAAATATACAAATTACGATAACTTGTCTACTCCTTAATAAAATGTATTAATACTGTAGGTGAATCGATTCGTCTCGGTGGATATTATTTTTTCGTTTCGTTTTAAATCCGTTTCGACGGATTTGAAAGGACTTCATACAATTTCACGGAATTTCAAAGTATTTTATTGGATTTAAAGTGATTTTGAAGGACTTCGTGTAAGATTCAATAGGATGTCAAAGAATTTTAATGACTTTACTAGAATGTACGGGATTTCAATAAACCTAAAGAAATTTCATAATAAAAGTTTGGGAACGTCTTAGAGGGGGATTACAAGATTTGGTCTGTTTTAGGCCAGTCTATAGATATTTTAATTTTTTTCTGATATCTTAGAATATTAATGTAGTGAAGGCCTTCTCCCGTTTTTTTATGTTTCTATTTAAAAATTGACGACATGTTTCGACTCGGATCCTAGCCCTTTTCAGGGCTTGCTGTTCACTGTTTTAGGCCAGTCTATAGATATTTTAATTTTTTCTGATATCTTAGAATATTAATGTAGTGAAGGCCTTCTCCCGTTTTTTTATGTTTCTATTTACAAATAGCCGACATGTTTCGATTCGAATTCGAGTCCTTTTCAAGGCTTGCTGTTCAAGGTTTTAGGCAAGTATGAAGATGAATAAATTTTTTCTGATATCTTAGAATATTAATGTAGCGAAGGCCTTTTCCCTTTTTTTCAAATATTTTTATTCAAAAATTGCTGACTTGTTTCGAATCGAATCTGAGTCCTTCTCAAGGCTTGCTGTCCACGGTTTTAGGCCAGTATAAAGATGTTTCAATTTTTTCCGATATCTTAGAATAATAATGTAGTGAAGGCCTTTTTCAGTTTTTTTGATGTTTTTATTCAAAAATTGCCGACCTGTTTCAAATTGGATTCGAGTTCTTTTCAAGGCTTGCTTTTCAAGGTTTCAGGCCAGTATATAGATGCTTCAATTTTTTCCGATATCTTAGAATATTAATTTAGTGAAGGCCTTTTCCGTTTTTTTTATGTTTCTATTTAAAAATTGCCAACATGTTTCGACTTGGATCCGAGTTCTTTTCAAGGCTTGCTGTTCAAGGTTTTAGGCAAGTATAAAGATGATTAAATTTTTTCTGATATCTTGGAATATTAATTTAGTGAAGGCCTTTTCCGGTTTTTTCATGTTTTCATTTAAAAATCGCCGACATGTTTCGACTCGGATTCGAGTCCTTTTCAAGGCTTGCTGTCCACGATTTTAGGCCAGTATATAGATGTTTCAATTTTTTCCGATATCTTAGAATAATAATGTAGTGAAGGCCTTTTCCGTTTTATTGATGTTTCTATTTAAAAATTGCCGACATGTTTCGACTTGGACCCGAGTCCTTTTCAAGGCTTTCTGTTCAAGGTTTTAGGCCATTATAAGAATGTCTTAATTTTTTCTGATATCTTAGAATATTAATGTAGTGAAGGGCTTTTCTCTTTCTTTAAATGTTTTTATTTAAAAACTGTTGACGTGTTTTGACTCGGATCCGAGTCCTTCTCACGGCTTGCTGTTCAAGGTTTTAGGCCAGTATAAAGGTGTCTTAATTTTTTCTGATATCTTGGAATATTATTGTAGTAAAGGGCTTTTCCCTTTCTTTGAATGTTTTTATTTAAAAATTGTTGACGTGTTTTGACTCGGATCCGAGTCCTTCTCAAGGCTTGCTGTTCAAGGTTTTAGGCCAGTATATAGATGTTGTAATTTTTTCGGCATCTTAGAATATTAATGTAGTGAAGGCCTTCTCCCGTTTTTTTATGCTTCTATTTAAAAATCGACGACATGTTTCGACTCGGATCCTAGTCCTTTTCAGGGCTTGCTGTTCACTGTTTTAGGCCAGTCTATAGATATTTTAATTTTTTTCTGATATCTTAGAATATTAATGTAGTGAAGGCCTTCTCCCAAAACGATTACTTCGGACTAATAAAATTTAAGGAACAAGAAAAAATCTGCCTCAGCCCGGATTTGAACCGGGAACGCAACTATCCATGAGTGGACCGTTAACCAATTACGCCATTGAGGCTGTTGCAGATATTTTTCTTGTTCTCGATAGCAACCTTTTTGCAGGGAAGTACTATACGTATTTCTCAACTGCGACACATGTACCATTTTTGATCAACAAAGGTTTTAATCTAATTAATATTTGGAAGATTTTATTTCCATTTTGGAGATGTTAACGTAAGAGTTTTAAATTTTTTATTAATATCAATCTTGATGTTAAAACGATTACTTCGGACTAATAAAATTTAAGGAACAAGAAAAAATCTGCCTCAGCCCGGATTTGAACCGGGAACGCCACTATCCATGACTGGAGCGTTAACCAATTATGCCGCCGAGGCTCTAGCAGATATTTTTCTTGTTCTCGACAGCTACCTTTTCGCAGGGAAGTACTAAACGTATTTCTCAACTGCGACACATGTACCATTTTTGATCAACGAAGGTTTTAATCTAATTAATATTTGAAAGATCTTATTTCATTTTAAAGATCTTAACGTCCGAATTTTCAAATTTTCCTTAATATAAATCTTGATGATAAAAAAATTACTTCGGACAAATAAAATTTAAGGAACCAGAAAAAAATCTGCCTCAGCCCGGATTGGAACCAGGAAGGCCACTATCCATGAGTGGAGCGTTGACACATTAAGCCAAAGAGTTTGTAGCAGATATTTTTCTTGTTCTCGATAGCTACCTTTTTGCAGGGAAGTACTATACGTATTTCTCAACTGCGACACATGTTCCATTTTCGAACAACGAACGTTTTAATCTAATTAATATTTGGAAGATTTTATTTCCATTTTAAAGATGTTAGAGTCCGAGTTTTTAAATTTTCATTAGTATAGATCTTGATGTTAAAACGATTACTTCGGACGAATAAAATTCAAGGAACAACAAAAAAATCTGCCTCAGCCCGGATTTGAACAGGGAACGCCACTATCCATGAATGGAGCCTTAACCAATTACGCCACCGAAGCTGAAGCAGATATTTTTTTTGTTAACGATAGTTACCTTTTTGCAGGGAAGTACTATACGTATTTCTCAACTGCGACACATGTACCATGTTTGATCAACGAAGGTTTTCATCTGATTAATAGTTGGAAGATGTTATTTCCATTTTAAAAATGTTAACGTCCGACTTTTTAAATTTTTAATCAATATAAATCTTGATGTTAAAACGATAACTTCGGACACATAAAATTTGAGGAACAAGAAAAAAATCTGCCTTAGCCCGGATTGGAACAAAGAACGCCACTATCCATGAGTGGAGCGTTAACGAATTACGCCACCGACGCTGTAGCAGATATTTTTCTTGTTCTCGATAGCAACATTTTGCAGGGAAATACTATATGTATTTCTCAACTGCGACACATGTACCACTTTCGATCAACGAACGTTTTAATCTAATTAATATTTGGACTATGTTATTTTATTTTAAAGATATTAGAGTCCGAGTTTTTAAATTTTTATCAATATAAATCTTGATGTTAAAACGATTACTTCGGACAAATAAAATTTAATTCGAAAAATAAAGGTAGCAAGCTCTCCATTTCTTCTTCATTTAAATTATTCAAATTCAAGATTTCTTTTATTGCTACCATTCTATTAGTTTTTTCGACCGTTCTGTCATTTTTATTTTTGACAGATTCTAAAGAAGGGGAGGGCACAAGGTCATATTCTTCTAACTCTATTGGAGGTATAGTTAAATGAATGTTCTCATTTGTACTATTTATCATGAGAATTCTGGCAATTCCCCCATAATTAATTGTCAAACATTCTCCACTATAAATACCATGACCAGAAAATATTCTGGGTATATAACCTTGTTTTAATTTTGTGTTTTTTAGAATAACCTGAACTATCGCTTTTGATCTTGCAGGTAATTTAACAATGGCATGAGACAACAATGGGAAATCCTGATCCCCTAGATGGAGGCAATCGTCGACGAAATTTAGGACTGCACGATGCTGTTTCAAGGCCTCGACACCAAGAATTCCATCTTGCAGTATGGGGAAAGATTCTGAAACGACTTGGAAAGGGGTTTCTAAGCCTTTGACTACTAACTTGACTTTACCCAACGTGGTGACTATATCTTCACTGATTCCGATTAAATTGTATATTCGCCGATTATTTATCCATAGACTAGGATTGAGTACTTTGTCTTTTATAAGATTCACATTAGACCCGGTGTCTATTAACAAGGCAGCTTCTTTCTCTGATAGAGAAGAATTCTCTAGAATTATTACCGGCGCTTGGTTTAATTCTTCTCGGGATTTGAAATGGAGGATGACGCGATTTGATTCTGTGTTAGGGTCGCTCGTTCTTCGTTTCGGCGACCCTGCTGGAAGTTTAAATTATATTCATCGCGTTTTCGCTTGAGTGCTTCAAGTTCATTATCGTGTCTCTGTTTGATTCTACAATCTTGAATAAAATGACTGAACATTTGACAATAATTACATTTCCTTCTCTCTTCCTCTTTTACAACTATCTTTATATTTTTACAGAAACGTTGGATGTGCTCAAATTCATGGCATCCGTAGCATTGAACGGGGCTTTGCGCTTGATTATTACTAAAGATTTGCTCGGTTTTTCCTTCAACATACGCGACTCGTCTATTGGGAATTGCAGTACGTTCGGTTTTTTCGGAAGTTTCTGAATTTTTAGTTTCATCGCTATTATGAATCCTATTCCAGCTCTTCCACTGAAGATCTGCTTGGTTCGCAAGGGCAATAGCATTTTCTAAAGTAGCAATATCTTTGTCCCTAATTTGCGAGTAAACATCTTTATCTAGGCCGCGTAGAAAATTACCAATCGAAGTTACACAAATGCTTCACAAATGCCTAAAGCTTTTTCTATGGGAGTATTCTCCATTATTTGAGAAGTTAATTTATTTAATATTTGGTTCACCCGAGCGCCATATTCAGGTATGGATTCATTAGACTGTCTTTTAACGTTAGTCAAGTCTTGTAATAATTGACTTGAGTCTTCCTGAGGGGAATATATTTGTTCAAGTGTTTTTAGTATGTCTTCTAATTTCATATTAACGCGGTCCTGAATATGGATTCGAGCTTCACCGGTAATTTTTGTCCTAATCAACATGGTTAAATAAGGCATTTCTAAAGGACCGATCATGTGAATAGACAAAGAATAGGATGAGATAGAGAAGAGGAGATTGAAAAAGATAGAAGTGAATTTAGATTAACAAAGAGCTAGAAAAATATGTAAATAACATATTAAATGAAATATAAAATACTTTAAATTCCAAAGATTTCAAATAGAAATCTGTAATGAATTTTCAACAAACAAGATTAATATTCTAACCAAAAAGACGAATTTTCAACAAAATACATGAATTTTCTATAAAATAGTTAAATCTTCAACTTATAAAGGATACATTTCTAACCAAAAATGGAATAGTCCAATTTTCAGATAAAAGAATTCATTTTAAACAAAAAAGTTAAATTTTAAATCAAAGAGGTGACTTGTAAAAAATATGAATTTTTAACAAAAAAGTTAATTTTCAACCGAACAGTTTAATTTTCTACTAAATTGTTGAATCTTCAGTCAAACTCGATTAATTTAGAACCAAACAGTTGCATTTTTAACAAAAAAGGATACATTTTGAAACAGGAGGATCAATTTTCAATAAAAAGATTAATTTTTTACCAAGAATGGAATAGTTACATTGTTATTTTAACAAAATTAATTATCAATCAAAAGAAAAAAACGAATTTTCAACAAAATAATTACATTTTCAACAAAGACAAATTTTCCAGAAAGAAGATTAATATTCTAACAAAAAACACTAATTTTCAACAAAATGATAAATTATTTACAGACAAGGTTGAATTTTCCACCAAAAATTTGATTTTTTAATGAAGCAGTTAATTTTTTACTAAAAAATTACATTTTTATACAAATAGTTTAATTTTTAACAAAAATTTAAATTTTAACCGAATAATTTTATTTTCTACCAAATTGTTGAATCCTCAACCAAATCAGATTAATTTTGACCCAAACAGTTGCATTTTTAATAAAAAAGGACGAATTTTCAACCAAGAAGATTAATTTTCTTTTTGTATTTTTTGATCGAATTCAACCCTCTTGGATTTAAAATAAAAACATTTTTCATAATTTTGGGTTGAAAATTCAACAGTTTGGTTGAGATTCTTTTTTTTTGACTGAAAAATATTCTTTGGTCGAAAAATCAAGTATTTTGTTGCAAATTCATTTTTTTCAATTCAAAATTACAGATGAAACTGAATGAAAATTAATCTTTCTTGGTTGAAAATTTAACTGTTTTGTTTAAATTTTTTGTTGAGTTGAAAATTAAGTTTTTTTAATTTAAGATTCTAAAAAAAACTGTTTGATTGAAAATTAATTGGTTTTGGTTGCAAATTAAACTATTTTGTTGCAATTTTTTTGAATTGAAAATTAATTTTTTTTAAATTGAAAATTCAACTATTTTGTTGATATTTTTTGTTGAGTTGAAAATTAAGTTTTTCTAATTGAAGATTCTGAATGAAATTGTTTGGTTGAAAAATAAAATGTTTTGGTTGAAAATTGAACTATTTTGTTGTAATTTTTTTTAATTTGAAAATTAATTTTCTTGAATTGAAAACTAATTTTTTTAAATTAAAAATTCTAAATAAACCTGTTTGATTAAGAATTAATCTTTTTTGGTTGAGGATTGAACTGTCTTGTTTAAATTTTTTTCTTGTTTGAACTATTTTGTTGAAATTTTTTAATCAAAAATTGAATTGATACATTTTTAGTCAAACAATTGATTCTCAACAACAAAAAACGAATTTTCTAAAAAAAGAGTTAAAATCAAAAAAAGAGATGATTTTCAACTAAAATGATAAATCTTAAAAAAATTAATTATCAACAAAAAGAGGTAAAATTAAAAAAAAATGGAATAGTTCAATTTTCAACCAAGGACGTGAATTCTGAAAAATATATATTAAAAAAAACTAGTTCAACTGTCGACCAGGTAGTTAAATTTTCACCTAAAAAATATGTTTTTCAATCAAATAGTTCCATTTTCAACCAAAAAGATTAATTTTCGCCCAAAAAAGACGAATTAAAAAAATACATAAATTTTGTAACTAGAAAAGATCAATTTTCAATAAAAATATCAATTTTTATTCAAAAATGGAATAGTTACATTGTTAGTTGAAAAATTAATTCATGACTACAAAAACCAAATTTTCAACAAAATAGTTATATTTTAATCAAAAGAGATGATTTACAACTAAAATAATGAACAAAAAAATGAATTTCAACAAATAGAGTTTAACTCAAAAGATGATTTTCAAAACCGGAAGATAAATTTAAACAAAAATGGAATAAGTAAATTTTCAACCAAGGAGGTGAATCTTAAAAAAAATTAATTTTGAATGAAAAGATGTCTTTTTAATCAAATAGTTCAATTTTCAACAAAAAATTTTAATTTTCGACCAAAAAAGGCGGAAAAAAATACATAAATTTTCAACTCGAAAAGATCAATTTTCAATAAAAAATATCAATTTTAAATCAAAAATTTAATAGTTGTATTTTTAATTAAAATAAGTAATTCTCAACAACAAACAATGAATTTTCAACAAAATAGTTAGATTTTAAACAAAAGAGATGATATTCAACTAGAATAATAAATCTAAAAAAAATGAATTTCCAACAAAAAGAGTTCAACCCAAAAGATGATTTTTAAACCCGCGAGATAAATGGAAAAAAAAGGAATGAATCAATTTTCAACCAAGGAGGTGAATTCTGAAAAAATGAATTTTGAACAAACTAGTTTAACTTTCAATCAGTTAGTTAAATTTTCAACTAAAAAATATGTTTTTTTAATCAAGTAGTTAAATTTTCATCCCAAAAAGATTAATTTTCGACCAATAAAGACGAATTAAAAAAATGGATAAATTATCAACTTGAAAAGATCAATTTTCAATCAAAAATATCAATTTTAAAGCAAAAATTTACTAGTTGCATTTTTAATGAAAACAAATAATTCTCAATAACAAAAGATGAATTTTTAACAAAATAGTTAAATTTTAAACAAAGGGATGATTTTAAATTAAAATGATGAATTAAAAAAAGATGAATTTTCAACAAAAAGAGTTCAACCCAAAAGATGATTTTTAAAACCGGAAGATAAATTTAAAAAAATGGAATTGTTAAATTTTCAACCAAAAAGATTAATTTTCGACCAAAAAAGATGAATTAAAGAAATACATTTCAAATAAAAATATCAATTTTTAACCAAAAATGGAATAGTTACATTGTTAGTCAATAATTAATTCTTAACAAAAAAAAACAATTATCAACAAAATAGTTATATTTTAAACAAACAAAAAATGGATTAATTTTATAGAAGAGCTGGGGATGGTATTGGGACGTTCTTAAATATTATTTTTTCCATGCAAAAAAATTATTTTTCAATGAATGGTCTTAAATTTCAACCAAACAGTTGATCTGTCAACGAAAAATATGAATTCTCAAAGAAAAATGTAATAGAAAACAAAAGAGACTTAAGTTTGGAATCAAAAAAGAACGTTCAATTCAACAATAACAACAAGAAATCTTCAACAAACCGGTTGAATGCTGAACGAAAACAGATAAACTTCCAACCAAACAGTTGCACACTTGGCGGCAAAACATTTAGAAAGAACTTTTCAATTCTTAAAGTTAATTAATAATAACTACATACATCCCCGTCACATTTTTGAATGGTTAATTTAGGCCCCATATCCTATATGCTGATTGGCGGAATTCTTGTTCCAAGGCCATGTTAGGAACTCTAGTATTCCTCTATTGACGATAGAGAATCCCTTTTGTTTGCGCTATCCCTGGGAAATTTGGAGTGAGAGTGTGCTTTTCCACGTCTTACTTCTTACGAGATTATAGTTTTCCTCCGAATACAGAAAATAAATAAATGGAATTGCAACAATCTCGCTCTGGATTCGTTTTTCGCGACTCATTCTCTAAATCATGCGCATAGCGTAGAATTTCTTAATCCACGTGAAGGCCTACGTTGTTTTAGACGGATAATTCCACGTGCATTTTTTCTCCTAGGTAACATAACTTCAAGTTTTATTTATTACAAACAGAATTGGATGAAAAAGTTGCAAACAGTAGACAACTATATTGAGATCTACATTGACAATTACAACGACCTTCACAACTCATGACATACCAACATATAATTGCGTACATTGAACAAATATAATCTCTTGTTTCTTGCAACAGAATTAAGTTCAGAGTTCGAGTGTTTGCCTAATGGCGAGCCTATTCCTAATGATCCTTATCGCGGACCTCTTTCTTCTTCTTCTCATGAGAGACAATCTGCCGAAAATTCTCTTTCTCCTGCCAGATTTTATTCTTCTGCAGGGTCTTCGCCACCTGCCGAACCTTCTTCTCGTGCCAGGTCCAGGTCTCCTTCTGCCAGGCAAACTGTTTCTCATGTAATTGGCTTTACACTTGAAGAACTTAGATTTGCTCGACTTATTCCCCATAACGATTCGATCAAGATATTGGAACTTCAAAGATAGTTTTTTTCTCACAATAAATCAATTTAATTGAGAATAAAAAATCAAGACCATCTTTCCATGCTGCGCGGTTACAGAATTGACCCCAGAAGAAATCGCAAAATGTCCAGTAGGCATAAAAAACAAAATCGGAACAAGTTTTAGAATATTACATGTGTAAACCGAAATTCTACAAACTGCTTATAAAAACAATAAAAAAAGGACGCCAGATGGCCATTAGACCGGGAAACCAGGAAAATCGAAAAATGATGGAGAATTTTTCGAGTCCAAGAAAAAACGGGAAATGACAGTCAATTTATTTTTTTCCAAGAATTTGATCAATTCTTCAAAGAAAAAGTTATCCAACAACTTGAAATATCAAAAATCGGGTCTCTAGAAAAATAAGTTTTCTTCAGGATTTTATAAATTAAAACGATATTATCAGCGGGATATTATACATACCTTCGCGAAATCTAGATTTCGAGAGGTAATTCATCTGACCTTATGTTCGATAAGTATTGGGGAAGTGTTTAGGGGATGGCTCTAAAGACTCCTTGGCAACAGGGGCTGGAATCTATGAAAAGAAGCCCAGGGCTAAAATAACAAGAGCACTGGGCACTTTTCTTATAGATTTTTAGGCCGAATTAATAGCTATTAAAGCTCGCCTGGAGGAAAATTTGTAAGCGGGTTTATGAAGTCCCGCACTTTTGCATTTGTTCTAATAGCCAAGTAGCACTTAAGGCTCTTACATCTGAAGAGTTTACTTCCAAACCAGTCTGAAGTTGCCTTCAAGATCTTCTCAAGGTTGCCGGTAAAAACTGGACTAGCCTGATCTGCGTTCCCGACCATGAAGATATTGAAAGTAATGAGAAAGCAGATTGGAGACAACCCTCGATGTCGAAAGTGTGATTTTCATAAGGAAACAGCTGATCACATACTTTTTAAGAGCGCTGCACTAGCGTGCCTCAGAAACAAATACCTAGGGGATTATTTTCTCGAACCAGAAGACTCACATAACATGTCATGCAAATCAGTGTATGCCTTTATGGTGAAGACTGACCTTATGGGAGATAGTTAAATTTTAGGGTAGAGCACAATAGGTTTTACCGCAGTGCTACGGGCAGCTATTGCTCTGTCCTCCCATATAATAATAATAATAATAATAATAATAATAGCGGCCCTACACCCAAAAAAAAATCTTAATATGATTTAATAATATATGTGCGGTTGAAATGTCTACTATTAAATTTTTGGTTGAGAATCAAATTATTTGATCCAAAATTGAATTATTTTGTTGACAATTTGACAAGTTTATTAAGAAGCCTTCCTGTTCGGTTTGAAAATTCAAATTTTTCATTGAAATTTTGTATTCTTAGCTTCAAAATTCAAAAATTGCAATGACATTTTCTTTCTTTTTTGGGTAGAGAATCCACTTCATTTTGTAGAAATTTAATCTGCTTTGGTTGAAAATGCAACTCTCCGGTTGAAAATTATTCTATTTTCGTTTAAAAATTAACTTTTTTGTTAAAAATGCGTCTGTTTTGTTACAAGTTCGTCTTTCTTGGTTGAAAATCTAAAAGTTTGGTTGAAAATTTATGTGCTTTGTGGAAAATTCTTCCTTTTTTCTGGAAAATAATTTTTTTTTTTTTTAAATGCAACTGTTTGGTTGAAAGTTAAGCTTTTTTTGTGGGGCATTCAAGTATTATGTTATTAATTTGTTTTTTTTTTCTTAGATTCAACTGTTTTTGATTTGAAATAAAAATCTTGTTTCTTTGAGATGCATAATTTCAGTTGAAAATCCATGTCTGTTATCAAAAATTGAACTTCTTTGTTGAAAATTATTTTAAATATTTCAAAATTGTGTTTTTTAACAGAAAATTAAACTATTTGGATAAAAATAAACTTTTTTGTTGAAAATTTATGTTTTTGGTTTGAAAATTCAACTGTTTTGTAGAAATTGTCTTTTTTTTAATTCAAGAATTTGGTAGAAAATTCGACTGTTGCGCGAAAGATTAATTTTTTTAAATGCAAATTAATTTTTCTTAATAAAAATGTAACAGGAAAGGAAAGAGATTGAGAGGTTATAAGAATGGTATATAAGTTGGACGCTAGAGGTAGACTGGGCGACGCCTGGATATATGGTGAAAGAAGTGAATTTTTAACTAAAAAAAAGAATTTCCAACAAAATCAGCAAATTTGTAACCATTGTTAAAGAAGACGAATATTCCATAAAAAAATACGAATTTTCAACAAAAAATATGAATTTTCAGACAAGGAAAACTAATGCAAAAAAATAGTTACATTTTCGACAAAAGAAATTATTTTTTAACCAAAAAGGTTTATTTTTAACCAACAAGATGAATTTTTAACGAAAACAGACAAATTTTTGATTAAAAATGGAATAGTTAAATTTTCAGTTAATTAATTGTTAAAAACAACAAAAAGCTAATTTTCACCAAAACAGTTGAATCTTCAGCCAAAGAGATGAACCTTCAACAAACAAATGAATTTTTCGCAATGTATTTCAACTTTGCCAAGAAGTTGAATTTCAACCAAAAAAATGGAACAGTTAGTTAGAACAGTTAGCGCTACCTAGCTACTGGTAAACTTCCCTATTGGGATATTATTTTTTTTGTTTTTAAAAAACTATTTAATTAAATAATAAAATCGTTGCAACTATATTTAATCGCTTTTAATATTTAATTGGATTTATTTTGACCAATAAAAAATAATTTACAAACACATTTATGACGAAAAATCATTTTTTTTTGTTATTAAAAAAAAAGTTGTATCCCATGCAATTGGTATTATTGTTAAGCCTTCAGCATTCAGACATATTGGATTTCAACCAACAGCTTGAAATCCCTATTAGTTATTTTAGGTTGAGTGGGGGAAATCCAAGATGTCTGCACGGCGAGGGCCAAACAATAATACTGATTTCGTGGGACAATTTTGTTAATAATTTGAAAAAAAGGATTGTTCACGAAAACCAAAATAGATTAATTTTTATACAAGAAGAAAAATGCAAAAGTTAAATTTTCAGATAAAAAATTGAAATTAAAAAAATAGTTCAATTTTCAACGAAAATAATGAATTTTTAACTAAAAAGATAAATTTCTAACTAAAAATAGAACATCTACATTTTAATTTAAAGAAAAAATTAATTTTCAAAGAAACAAAATCGAATTTTCAACAAAATAGTCAAATTGTCAACGAAAGAAATGAATTTACAAACAAAAGAAATAATATTAACCCAAAGGAGACGAATTTTCAACAAATTATATTAATATTCAACCACAAATGTAGCAGAATTTTCAACTAATAAAGATAAATTTGAACTAAAAATGAAGTAATTAAATTTTCAGTATACAAATAGTTTTCAACAGAAAAAAAACAAAGTTGCAACAAAATATTCATATTTTTAACCAAGCAAATGAATTTTCAACCACAAAGATAAATTTTCAATCAAATTGATTTTGACAAGTTGATTTTTTCATTAAAAAAGATAAATTTTAAATTAAAAATGGAATAGTGAAATTTTCATTTAATTAATTTTCAATAACAAAAAAGAACTAATTTTCACCAAAATAGTTAAATTTTTAATCAAAGAGGTGAATTTTTAAAACGCTACCTGGCGGCTTGTAAACTCTCCGATTACTTGACCCTCGGCGGTAAATTCATACCTTTTGGTCGAAAATTCAACAATTTGGTAAAGACTTCAACTGTTTGGTTAAAAATTAAACGCTTATTTAAAAATGCTACCAATTGTTGGAAATTAATTTTTTTTTTCAAAAATCATATTTTTCTTCAAAATTCAACAGTTTGTTTGAAAATTCCTCTATTTTGTTGAAAATTCATGTTTCTCAGTAGAATATTGATATTCCTGATGAAAAATGAATCTATTTGGATGATTCAACGATTTTGTTGACCATTCATCTATTTTTTTGAAAATTCGGCTGTTGGTAGAAACTGGATCTTCATGGTGGAAAATTTATCTTCATATTTTGAAAATTCAGCTATTTCATTGAAAATTCAACTCTTTTGTTAAAATATTATTTTGTTTAAAGATTATTTTTTGGAAAATTCAAATATTTCTTAAAATTAATATTTTTTGCCTAAACTTAAACTCTTTTTACATTCTCATTAGAGGAAGTATTAGATTTGTGTAAAATTTGCCTTCCCCCTTTTTTTGTCAAATGTCCACATTTTGATACCCTCTGAACCCAAAAAAAAAGGTTTTCGCGAATGTGTCTGTGTGTCTGTATACTTTTAGTCTGTGAGCGCATTTTCCAATTTTTTAAGACCACTTTTTTCAAATTAAAAAATTCTATGTAATTTTATTAGTATTCCTCTTAAAGACAAACAATTTACCCTCATGACTTTTTTTGATAAAAAAAATTACCGGAATTAGGGCATTTACAAAATTCCAAAAAACAAACGAAAATTAACGTTTCAAACCAAAAAACGCACGGTATGAAAAAATGTCAGATGAAAAAAACATTGCATTTTGAACTCCCTACAAGATTATCATGATAATTTTCCAAATAAAGAAAAAAAATCGAAAATTCAAATTTTGCCCGCACAAAAATAATGAAAAATCATACATTCCATTTTGTGTTTAAACTATATGAAATACAAAAAAAGATGAGTCGACAAAAATTGTGCTTTCAAAAAAGATGTACAAATTTGTTACGAATCACTTTTTAATAGGACGCGTAGTTTTTGTTTTATTCGTAAAAAACTGCATTGAAAATAGAAAAATTGCATTTTTGGCGAACCCACACAAAATACAAGGAAGGAAAATATAAAAAATTTGTAAAACAAAGAGCTACAAATTTGTAATTATTAATTTCTTGATAGGACACGTAGTTTTTGTTTCAATCGTAAGAAATAACATTAATAATAAAAAAATTTAATTTTTCGGAAAACGGCACAAGGTACGATAAAAAAAATAATAAACAAGGTTGTTCACCCAAAAAGGATCTAAAAATTTGTTATTGATAATTTGGGGATAGAACAAGTGGATTTTCTTTTAATCGTAAAAAACAAGATTTAAAATAAAAAAATTAAGCTTTTGGAACAACGACATGAGAGACGAAACGAAAAATGAAAATACAAGAGTTGTTCAACCGAAAAAGATCTACAAATTTGTTCAAAACTTTTGTTATGAAAATAAAAAAATTACCTTTTTGGAAAACTGACACAAGCTGCAATATTATTTTATTTGACACAATTTTTCGCCTAAATTATGCCTACAAATTTTCTCAAAAACACTTTACACTAGTAAGCAAAAAAAAAATGAATTCACCATCAGAAAATTATAGTAGACTTTTTAACAAAAAATAATTAATTTTCAATCAAAAATAGTTAAATTTTTAACCAAAGAGATTTAACTTCCACAAAAGAGAGGAATTTTAAACTCACATGATAAATCTTCAGCTGGAATAGTCAAATTTTTAATTTAAAAAGTTAATTTTTCACTGGAAAAGAAAATATTCAACAAAATAGATAAATTTTTAATTGAAGAGATAAATTTTCCAACAAAACAAATAAATCTTCACCAGGAAGAATAATTTTATCTAAAAAATATAATATAAATTATAATCAATATTAGTTGTTCAAAAAAGTTGATATTTCTTCAAAAATGATTTATTGTTTTGAAGAAAAAAAGTAGTATTAAACTTAAAAAGATAATTTTCTCAACTCAATGGTTTAATTTCCAAATAATAAAGATATCTGATGAAGGAAATATAATCAAGTTAAATTTTCATTTAGAAAAAAAATTTTTAATGTAAAAAATTAACTTTCAACAGCATAGATGAATTTTTAACCAAAGAAATTAATTTTTAATTAAAATGACGAATCATTAAGCAAATAAATGAATTGTGAACAAAATAGTTAAGTTTATAACTGAAAAAATTAATTTTTCACCCAAAATAATTTCCAAAAAATAAATAAATTTTCAACAAAGAAATGCTTTTTGACAAAAGGATGCAAAGTTTCAACCTAGCAGTAGAATTTTGAGGCAAACAGGTGAATTCTGAACTGGAAAAGTAACATTCGATATTCCAAACAAAAGAGATTCTTATGTCAAGAGAGAAAAAAAATTGTCAATAAAATTGTGTATTTTTCAAGTCAAAAAGGCAATTCAAAAAAAAATAGTTGGACCGTTAAATATTTAGTTTGAAAAATTAATTCTCAACAAAAACGAAAATATTCACATACTGTAGAGTTTAACCTAAACAGATGGAATTTTGTATAAAAAAATATGACTTTTTAAAAAAATGGTTGAATTTTGAATCAAATAAATGAATTTTGATCCAAATCTATCATAGCAGCCTTTCCAACGGAAGAAAATAAATTTAAACCAAAAATAGTTGTAATTTTTCGAAAGAGATGATATTTAAAATGGACCGTTTAAATTTTCAGTTAAGAAAATTTATTTTCAAACAAAAAGTGCGAATATTCAACTCTGAAAATAATAATTTTTTTCTTTCCAAAAGTATTTCTATAGAGCAACCTAGTTTCGACTTTCACTTCTGGAAAATAAAGAAACGCCTAAAGCCAACCAGAAATGTTTAAGAAATTTTTAATTTCAGGGTGGGAGAAAAATTCTAACTTTCCTATATTGGGCTACAAATCTCTATGGTTCTGAAAAATTAATTTTTTCGTCTATTAAAACAAAATTTCTTCAGTGGATGCGCAATTTACTGATGACATAAAAAATTCGAAATTTCTATAAAATCATTGCTTCTCATTTTGATTTAATTTCGGGATCAAATTCATACTGGAATTCACTGTGGAATAAGTTGAAATATATCAGGAAATCAAAATTTCAAGCGATAAGCGGATAGCGTTTCGCTGAGGCGGATGAGCGGTAGGCCGCCTGGGCTATAGTACCACCAGCCCTGTCATCCTCTCCTCATAATTTCAACTTCTTAATGTCTCAAACTCACAATCCTAATTTTAAAATAATGTCTAAGTGTGAAGCCCTTAGAAAAAAACCTATTTGCATCAAATGAACTTCACTTAGTGATAACTTAAAGTAATAAACTTGGAAGTATTTTAATATTTCATCCTAAAAGCTCCAAATTTTGAAGGGTTCTACTTTAAATGCTTAAATAATTTGTATATGATGTTAAGCAGTTTTAATGGAAATTGTTTCGTTAAAACTACTAGGGCTGGTTTTTCGGATATTCTGCATATTATTATGAGGTCAGGACCTTATTGGATACTTTGGACTTGGAATTCTTTTTTGGAATACTTTTCGATGAGAATATTCAGACATGGTTAGCGATTGGTGTGAGGGTAGCTCTCTTTAGGATTTGAAAATTTGAGCGCGTACTTGGCTGACTCATTTTGGTATTGAGTAGGAAGTTTACTAATCTTTTTGGGGCTTCAAAACTTCTTTCTAATTTGCCTCTTAGATCATAGAAAGAAGTGATTCTCTTTTGTAATTAATCATTTTATAATTTCAGTTCGTCGAAATATTTTATACAAACCTTCTTCGAGATCAGAATCACAATCCTCGTTAAAATTTATCTTAAAAAATCTTAAAAAATCTTAAAAAATTTAAAAAATCTTAAAAAACTTAAAGACTTAAAAAATCCGTTTTAAATCTAAATTATAATTCATTTGGAATAATTGATATTCCAAAACAGAATGACACTTTATTGTACTTCTTTCTTACAAGCAGACACAATTCAAAAGTGTATCATTTTGGGAAATTCCCCGAACCGTCTCCAAATTATCATTTCTTATGCAAATTCTCTGAGTAGAATTGCTCAATTATAACAAAGTATTCTTCAAACCTTAAGAAAACCTTGATAAGACTCGTTTCAAATAAAATCTCTCTGCTCGTCCACGGATCTCCAACTTGAAAGAAGACAAACAATTTTAGATCGTACCGACTGTGTCAATTCTTAGTCGACAAAAATGAAAATTTTTCATATCATGTCGCTTAGATTCTATTTGCTGAGACTGGATATTTGTCAATCATGTTCAATGAAAAGATTTCAAATTCATCCTAAAAATCTGGAATATCCATGATTATCTCTAATTATAGGGTAAGAGTTATTTTTAATCAACAAGTTTTAGTTTTGGGAATGAAGTACACTTTGTAAATATTTGTTAATTTACTTTTTGAATCTCTTTCCTAAAACTAAAAAGTATTGTATGCAAAATTAAAATAGTTTATGAAAAATTATAAATTCGCGTCTCCCGTTTGAGACACAAGTCGGAATTTGCACTCAATCTCAAATCACAAGATCTTATTTCATTTTCTAAACGATACTGTACTATTCGAAACATTTTTTAAAAATTACTTTATCAAGGAAGTAACCAAATTATCCTTAGTTATTTATTTATTCAATTCAGATCAAATTCAGGAAATGGATATCCATTTCAATTGGATTGAATTGGATATAATTTCACGTATGTAAAAATCAATAATAGAACATTGGCAGTAAAAAGTAGAAAACGGTATTTGGGTCGTAAGAAACTGGAATAGAATGACCTATCAAAGATTGAAGATACAAAGTAGGATGTTACCTAAGTTGCGGAATCTATCGGTTTAATGTTTTATAATCTCCCATGAGAAATAGAGTTGCGAAAATATTGGAACAATCTTATGTCAGGGCTCTCAAACTTGTTGGATAAATCAAAGATTAATGATGATCCACTGTAAGAAATTCAACCAATTGATGACAAAAAGTTGTGTGTCATCTAAGTTGGAGGATCTGCTGCTTCAATGTTTTATAATCTCCATTCAAAAACAAAGTTGTGAGAAGATTGGCATAACCTTATATTAGGATTGTCGAAAGTTTCGGATGAATTCAGCATTGGTGAATGATGCAAACTAAATTAGCCAATCAAAGATTAATAATGCTAATTAGGAAGTCAGCTCAGTTGAGGGATCTACATGATCAATGTTTTATAATCATCCGTTTGAGATAGAGGTGCGAGGATATTAAAATAACCATATGTTAGGGTTGTCAAAAGTTTCAGATGATACAAAGATGAATGATTATCCATAGTAGGAAAGTGAACTAATTGATAATACAAGGTAGGATGTCATCAAAGTTGAGAAATCTATCGGTTCAATGGTTTTTAATCTTCAGTTAGAGACAGAGGTTTGGTGATGATCTATCGAAGATTGATGATGCAAAGTAGGATGTCATCTAAGTTGAGGAATCTATAGGTTTATTGTTTTATAATGTTCCGTTGGAAATATAGTTTGCGAGAATATTGGAACAATGTCATGTGAGGATTCACTTATTTGTTGGATGAATCAAAGATCAATGATGATCCATTGTAGGAAATTCAACCAATTGATGACACTAAGTAGTGTCATCTAAGTTGGAGGATCTGTTGCTTCAATGTTGTATAATCTTCCTTTAGAAACAAAGCTGTAAGAAGATTGGAATAAGCTTATGTTAGGATTGTCAGAAGTTTCGGATGATACAAAGATGAATGATCATCCATAGTAGGAAAGTCAACTAACTGATAATGCAAAGTAGGATGTCATTTAAGTTATAAAATTTATTGGTTCAATGTTTTTTAATCTTCCGTTAGAGACAGAGGTTTGGTGATGATATATCAAAGATTGATGATGCGAAGTAGGATGTCATCTAAGTTCAGGAATCTATCGGTTCAATATTTTATAATCTTCCTTTAGAAATAGAGTTTGCGAGAATATTGAAACAATATTATGCCAGGGTTCTTAAATTTGTTGGATGAATCAAAGCTCAATGATGATCCATTGTACGAAATTCAACCAATTGATGGCACAAAGTAGTATCATCTAAGTTGGAGGATCTGTTGCTTCAATTTGGTATAATCTCCCTTTAGAAACAAAGCTATGAGAAGATTGGAATAACCTTATGCTAGGATTGTTTGAAGTTTTGGATGAATTCAACGTTGGTGAATGATACAAACTAAAGAAGCCAATCAAAGATTGATTATACAAAGTGGGATATCATCCAAGTTGAGGGATCTTCATAATCAATGTTTTATAATCTTTCGTTTGAGATGAAGGTGCAAGAATATTATTTTTATTAGTTGAATGTTTATAGTCGCATCAACTGCCAGGGTCATTAGCGACTGTACTGTAGGGTTAATTATGTACAGTCGAATTTTCTTCAATTTGGAAGATTTAGTATTTAAAAATCTTGACTTTCGTTTTCCAAAATCATCCAAATTTAAGAATTTTCATTTATACATCTTTAAAATTAAAGAGTTTAAAAATTGTAAATCTTCATAATTGAAGAATTTTAAATTGTAAATCTTCAAAATTGAAATATTAAAAAAAAAAACTTTAAATTGTTCATCTTTATAATTGAACAGTTTATAATTTTACAAACTCATAATTTTGCAAATTCATAATTAAAATGTAAGCAAATTTTAAGTTTCACAAATTGATACAAACTTCGGATGTGAATCATTAAAAATACACACATTTTATTTGTAAAACTTAAAGCTTGCATAAGTTTTAATTGTAAATTTTCGAAATTAAAAACTCTTCAATTTTAAAGTATTACAATTTTGAAGATTTACATTTGAAAATTCTTCAATTTTAACAATTTGCAGTTTATAATTCCTTGATTTTAAAGATGTATAGATAAAAATTCATAAATTGTGTTAAGAGTTTTCAATTCTAAATCTTCCAAATTGATAAAATTGTCGGATGTAAATCATCAAAATTACAAAAATTTTATTTGCAAAACTTAAAACTTGCATAATTTTTGTTTGTTAATTTTCCAAATTAAAAACTCTTTAATTTTAACGCCATACAATTCAAAGTTCTACCATTTTGAACAGTGACAATGGAAAGTTTTTGAATTCAAAAAAATAGAATTGCTAATTATTCAATTTTCAAGATTTATATTTTGAAGATATGTAATTTTGCACTTTATTTGAATAATTCAGTTTTAAGGACTTATAATTGAAAATTCTTGAATTTTGAAGATTTATAATTGAAAATTCTTGAATTTTGAAGATTTTCAATTGAAAATTCTTCAATTATGAAGATTTACAATTGAAAACTCTTTCATTTTAAAGATGTATAAATAAAAATCCTTAAGTTTGTTTGATTTAAAATCAAAAGTCAAGTTTTCAATTTTAAACCTTCCAAATTGAAGAAATTTCGAATGTAAATAATTAAAATTACGTAATTTATGTGTACAATTTTAAGTTCTACCATTTTGAAGATTTTAAATTGAAAATTCTTAAATTATAACGATTTACATTTACAGTTTATAATTCTTTAATTTTAAAGATGTTAATAAAAATTCTAAATTGTATTAAGAGTTTTCAATTCTAAATCTTCCAAATTGATGAAAATGTCGGATGTAAAACATCAAAATTACAAAAATTTTATTTGCAAAACTTAAAACTTGCATAATTTTTGTTTGTTAATTTTCCAAATTGAAAACTTTAATTTTAACGATATGCAATTCAAAGTTCTACCATTTTGAAGAGTGAAAATGGAAAATTTTTGAATTTTGAAAATATAGAATTGCTAATTATTCAATTTTCAAGATTTATATTTTGAAGATATGTAATTTTGAACTTTATTTGAATAATTCAGTTTTAAGGACTTATAATTGAAAATTCTTCAATTATGAAGAATTACAATTAAAAATTATTCCAATTTTGAAGATTTACAATTGAAAACTCTTTAATTTTAAGGTGAATGAATAAAAATTCATATATTTTGATTATTTTGAAATTTAAAATATTTTAATTTTCAAAATTGAATATGTAATTTCAATTGAATAAATTAATTTTTTAATAAAAAAAGAACAAATTTTCAATAAAATAATTAATTCTTTAACGAAAAAGATTAATCAACTGAAAAAATAAATTTTCAGCCAAATAGTTGAATTTTCAAGTAAAAAAAAATTAATTGTTGACCAAAAATGAAATAGTTACATTTTCAATTTGAAAAATAAATTTTTTACAACAAAAACGTATTTTCAAAAAAATAGTTTAATTTTCAACGAAAGAGATGAATTTACAAATAAAATTATAAATATTTAACTGGAATATTTAAATTTCCAGATAAAAAAACATTTTCTACCAAAAAGCAACGATTTGTCAACAAAATACTTCAGTTTTCAACTAAAACGATGAATTTTCAAGCAAGAATCTTGATTTTCAAAACAAAATAAAATAAATTTCATCAAAATACGCAAATTTTTAACTAGGAAAGACAAATTTTCCCGAAAAATGAAATATCTCAATTTTCGTAAAAAAAAATTAATGAACAAAATAATTATTTTTAACAAAATAGTTAAATTTTCAACTAAGGACGATAAATTCTCAACCTATTGTTCAATAGTTACATATTCAATAAAAAAATTAATATTTTAATAGAAACAAAAAACCAATTTTCAGCAAAATAGTTAAATCTTTAACCAAAACGATGAATTTTGAACCAAGAATCTTAATTTTCAAAAAAATCAATTCAACAAAATACATTCATATTTAACTAAGAAAGACAAGTTTTCACCAAAAATGAAATAGGTAGCTCAATGTTCATTAAAAAAAAATAATAAAAAAAATTAAATAAAAAAAAATCTATTGAATAAAATAGTTAAACTTTTAACCAAACCATTTTAAAACTAAAATCAAGAATCTTCAACCAGATGAATATCTGAGAAGATTAATTTTCTACCCAGAAAGATGAATTTTCAGAATTTTCAACCAAGTAGTTGAATTATTATCTAAAAAGATAAATTTTCACCCAAATAGTTGAATTTTTAAGTAAAAAAAAAATCCACCAAAAATGAAGTAGTGACATTTTCAATTTAAAAAATCAATTCTTTACAACAACACAAATTAATTTTCAACAAAATACTTCACTTTTCAAAGAAAGCATTTTCATCAAAAATATTTAATCAGAAAAATGAATTTTCGAGAAAGTTTCAATTTTCAGAATTGAATATATAATTTCAATTGAAAAAATTAATTTTTTAATGAAAAAAGAATATATTTTTAAAGAAATAATAGAATCTTCAGCGAAAAAGATTAATTTTCTACCGAGAAAATTCATTTTCTACCCAGAAAGATGAATTTTCAACTAAATACATAAATTTTCAACCAAGTAGTTGAATTATCAACTGAAAAAATAACTTTTCAGCCAAATAGTTAAATTTTTAAGTAAAAAAAAATAATTTTCGATCAAAAATGAAATAGATACATTTTCAATTTGAAGAATCAATTTTTTAAGACAAAAACGAATTTTCAAAAAAATAGTTCAATTTTCAACCAAAGAAATGAATTTACAACTAAAATTATGAATCTTCAACTGGAATAGTCACATTTTCAACTTAAAAAATGTCTAATAAGGAATACTATTATTCGGGAATTTTATTTTTCGGGATTTTTCAGTCGTCCCCATTTTTATTGTTAAAAATTCGGAACGCTGAAAAATCCCGAAAAATAAAATTCCCAAATTGGAAAATTGCCGAACAATAAAATTCCCGAATAATCAAATTTCCTAATAATAAAATTCCCGAATAATAAAATTCCTGAATTATAAAATTCCCGAACAATCAAATTCCCGGCTGTTTATAATATTACTGAATTTGAAAATTCCCGACAGATAATTGCCGAAATTAAACAATTCAATTTTTTAAATAAAAATTATTAATTTATTATAAATACAATAATCAAATATTTGTATAAAAAAATTATTTTTAATGTTTAAAGTTTCTAAAAGTATTTTAAATTTGAACAATAATTTTAAAAACTTGAAACATTACAAATATTTGATTATTGTATTTTTAATAAATAAATATTATTTAAAAAAATTTTAATTGTTTAAATTTTGGAATTTTTTTATTTCGGATACTTTATAATTCGGCAATTTTTTGTCGGGAACTTTATTATTCGGGAATTTTCATATTCGGTAATATTATAAACTGTTCGGGAATATTATGAATCAGTAATTTTCCAATTCAGGATTTTTATGTTTCAGCAATTTAAAATTTTTTGGGAATTTTCTATTTCAAATATTTTCTTTTTCGGGAATTTTATAGTATCTGAAATTTTATTTTTCGGGATGTTTCAGTCGTCCCCATTTTTACTGTTAAAAATTCGGACCGACTGAAAAATCCCGAAAAATAAAATTCCCGACAATGTAACATTTCCCAAAGTGGAAAATTCTCGAACAATAAAATTCCCGAATTGGAAAATACCCGGAAACTAAAATTCCCGAATTGAAAAATTCCCGGAAACTAAAATTCCCGAATTGCAAGATTCTTGAACAATAAAATTCCCGAACAATAAAATTGCCGAATGATGAAATTCCCGAACAATAAAATTACTGAATAATAAAATTCCTGAACAATAAAATTCCCGACAGTTTATAATATTACCGAATTTGAAAATTCCCGACAGAAAATTGCCGAAATTAAACAATTAAAGTTTTTTTTATAAATAATATTCATTTATTAAAAATACAATAATAAAATATTTGTATAACAAAATTATTTTTAATTTCTAAAGTTTCTAAAAGTATTTTAAATTCAAACAATAATTTTAGAAACTTGAAGCATTACAAATATTTGATTATTGTATGTTTAATAAATAAGCAATATTTACAGAAAAATTAATTGTTTAAATTCGGGAATTTTCTAGTTCGGATATTTTATAATTAGGAAATTTTCTGTCGGGAACTTTATTATTAGGGAATTTTCAAATTCGGTAATATTATGAACTATTCGGGAATATTATTATTCGGGAATTTTACAGTGTCGGGAATTTTATTTTTCGGGATTTTTCAGTCATTCCCATTTTTACTGTTAAAAATTCGGAACGACTGAAAAATCCCGAAAAATAAAATTCCCGACAATGCAACATTTCCCAAAGTGGAAAATTGCCGAACAATAAAATTCCCGAATTGGAAAATACCCGGAAACTAAAATTCCCGAATTGAAAAATTCCCGGAAACTAAAATTTCCAATACCAAAGAATTTTAAAGATTTTTGAAAACTTCGAAAGGATTTGAGAGATTTCAAAGGTTTTGAAATATTTTGGGGTATTTTGAAAGATTCCAGGAAATTCTTAATAGACTTCAGTAAATTGAAGGTACTCCAATAACAAGGAATTTTAATGATTTTTAAAAACTCTCAAAGGATTTTGAAAGATATTAAAGGATTTGGAATATCTTAGGGTATTTTGAAAGATTCCAAGAAATTCTTAATATACTTCAATAATTTGAAGGTATTCTAATATCAAGGAATGTTAAAGATTTTTGAAAACTTTGAAAGGATTTCCAGAGGTCCCAAGAAATAAAACTTGTTTACGGTATTTCAAAAGATTCCAAGCCATTTTTTATAGATTGCAATCATTTGAAGGTATTTCAATACCAAGAAATTAAATTTTTTTTCAGAACTTTCACAGGATTTCAGAAGATTTCAAAGGATTTGAAATATTTTGGGGTATGCTGAAAGATTTCAAGAAATTTTTAATAAACTTCAATAATTTGAAAGTATTCCAATACCAAGTTATTTTGAAGATTTTCAAAAACTTTCGAAGGATTTCGAAAGATTTCACAGGATTTGAAATAATTTGGGGTATTTTAAAAGATTCTCAGGAATTTTGTATAGATTGCAATTATTTGAACGTATTCCAAAAAATTTCCCAAATTGTAGGAAAATTGTAATACTTTCAAAGAATTTTAAAGAGCCTGAAAATTATTTATTCCAAAAAATTCCTAATTGACTACAATAATTTGAAGGTATTCCCATGCCAAGGAATTTTAAAGATTTTTAATACACTTTGAAAGAATTTCGAGAGATTTAAAAGGATTTGAAATATTTTGGGATATTTTGAAAGATTCCAAGAAACTGTCAATATATTTCAATAATTTGAAGGTATTCCAATACCAAGTAATTTTAGGGATTTTAAAAAAATTTGAAAGCATTTCCAGGGATTTCAAAGGATTTTAAATATTTTAGGGGTTTTCAAAAGATTCCAAAAAACTTTGAGTAGACTTCAGTAATTTAAAGGTAATCCAATACGAAGAAGTTTAACAGATTTTTCAAAATTCTTAAAGGATTTCAGAATATTTTAAGCGATTTGAAATATTTCAGGGTATTTTAAAGGATTCTCAGATATGTTTGATAAACTCAAATAATTTGAAGGTATTCCAATACCAAGCAATTTTAAGGATTTAAAAAAAAGTTTGAAAGCATTTCCAGAGATTTCAAAGGATTTTAAATATTTTAGGGTATTTTAGAAGATTCCAAGAAACTTTAAATAGACTTCAGTAATTTGAAGGTATTCCAATACGATGGAATCTTATAGATTTTTGTAAACTCTTAAAGGATTTCAAAAGATTTCAAGCAATTTGAAATATTTCAGGGTATTTTAAAACATCCCAAGCAATTTCGAGTCGACTTCAGTAATTTGAAGGTATTTCTATACCGAGTTATTTTAGAGATTTTTAAAAACTTTCAAAGGATTTCGAAATATTGCACAGGATTTGAAATAATTTGGGGTATTTTAAAAGATTCTGAAGAATTTTTTATAAATTTCAATAATTTTTAGGTATTCCAATACCAAGGAATGGAAATTATTATATAGAGGGAAAGTTAATTATTTTTTGACCCTCTTTCACATGGAAGCTCAATAATTAACTCCCTAGAGCGCTTACATGATAAAATAAAATGTTCACATTCTGTGTTCAATGATAAGTGAAGTGCAAAATGTGTCAACCAAGCGATTCTCAAAAAATCGAAGAAAGTGATTCTTTTCTAACCCATCGAAAATATGGGGACTCAAAAATCCTTTCTAAAACTTTTCTAATTAATAGCAACTGATTGCTCATTGTGCTTTCCCATTCTAAAATCTAAAAAAATAATTAAATGCAATTGAGGATTGTAAGGAAGTGAAACATAATTGGATTTTTAACCTGTTTGAGTATAGGAGCTCATCCAATGCGTTTTCTAATATTACAAACCGAAATGGCATTTTACTTTATATCGCGGAACTAAATTAATAAAAATGTGGAAATCCTGGACATCCAGAATTAAGCAGAAAATCAAAATCAGTGGGGGTTGTGATAATTAATATTGAGAATAAGAATAGTGGATAAGAAGCCAAAGTAGATCAGAGAGAAATCTTCGAAAATCCCCTTTCGCTTTTGTGATCCCACATTCTTCTTTTTTCATAACGTTAAATTACTTAGAGTTGAAATCTTAATCGTGGTCGCTAATAAACTCTTTTGTTCCAGGTTAAATGCTCTTTCAGGATTGGTGCCGATGTATATATTCGGAACCAATTTCCAGAACGGAGAAAATTAAATCCGTCGAAAAATCAACGGTTGTAGACATCTTTCTATAACTAAGATTTAGCGATACAGTTGAATTTCTAATTAAGTTAACCAAAGTAAATAAAAAATGAATACATGTTAAAGATAAATTATCTGAAAGCTTAATAATGCTACAAGTCGGTGCAGAGGAAAGAGGTGGACACATACGAATGTTCATAATGAAGAAAGAGAAGAAAGAGAACATTTAAATGCATAGGGAAAATATAATCCTCCTTTATGGTTTATCATGTGTTGCTTTTGCATGGTAGCCTGAAGCCAAAGATCTTTGATAAAGCATTCCGCGTACGATTATAATCTAGAAATAATTAAATTTCACGAAATATAATGTAAATTATCCGATTTAATATATTTTTTTTTAATATTTAAAAGTTGAATCTTCCTTGAGATTTAGAAGTAACGTCAAAACTAGAATAATGTTTAGCAACAAAGTTTGTGATATTTAAAAAGTTTTGAATTTAGGATTGGCATAAAATTAATAAATATGCGGACCAAAAAATTTAAATTCTAGAAATTAGAAAGAAAAGTATACAATTCAGTCTTTGTGAATAAATGTATAAAAAAGATTTACGTCAATTTTTCAAAAATTTATTATAACAATTTTGAACATTCAAAAAATTATTTATAAACATTGTATGATTCCTGCATCATAAAAAGCAATAAGATAATACAGAAATCATCAACAACTCACTTCAATAATCCTTTGGAATGTAATAAAAAAATTGTTAATGCTTAAAAAATCATGAAAAGAAGAGTATAAATTTAAATGAAGGATCTTATTGCTTTTTGTTATAAAGAAGTCACACGAATGTTTCTAAATAATTTTTTTAAGGATCAAAATAGTTACATTAATCGATATTAGAGTTCGGCGCGCAAATTCAAATTTACATAAAACTAAATGAAAGCAATGGAGCCAGACGGTGTTGACGTTTTGAAAATTTGAATGATTCGATGACATAATTCGAAAAAGGATGATCGTGACAGAACTGGTAAACTCAATTTGAAATAAAATCAATTACAATTATTCAATTAATAAACCATTCAATTATTTGAAATTTGATTTTTAGGTCATCTACATTTTAGACTAATTTTTTGCCAGTTTTGATCTTTAAAGTATTAGTTAACTGGTCAGCTTCTTTTCTGTGAACAATATTCCAGAAAGTGTGATTCCGTGAAATAATGTATAGTTTATTAAATAAACAAGGAGTTAACAAACCAATTTCAATCAAAATTTTGAACGCGACAAGTGCTTTTCACAATCGGAATTTTTGATCATTTGAATCTCGCTTTAATAATTAATAAAGACGAATTAACAAAAACACTCGCCAACGTAACCTCAAACCAACCTGCTTTATTGAAGAGGTTCAAGATGGAACCCGACTAAAAACAGATGCACAGCCAGGTTGATGGCGCTGCAATCAAGGGCTGTGAGACAGAGTTGGTTTAAAGTAGATCTAAGATATTAACCCAGTTCTTGCCATGAAATAATTTTCCAAGTTGGAGCCACACTTGTAACTGGGAAAGCATTTGGCAATTCCCACACGGGTTGTATTATTCATGGTTTCAATTGTACCCGCAACTACCACCTTTATGCGCGAAATTTGTTTTGCGAATCGAAAATCATGTCCAAGTTAAGAAGTGATTTGTCGTATGGTGAAGACTCTTGGTGTAACGTCAGTCCCACCAAAACTTCTGTTACTGATGGGGGGGGGGGGGCAAGGGAAGGAAACTGATAGAGTCACAAATGGTTGATGTTTTATGCTGAGAAGGTCACCAGGCTTCAGCAGCATTGTAATAATGCAATAAAAATGAGAATTTGCGATTTTTCATTAAAATTCAAAAATTCGTTATGATGATCTTGTAGGGCGTGCAAAAAGAAACACTTTTTTTCATCTTGACTTCTTTTCGTGTCATGCGTTGTTTGGCTGAAAATGTTAATTATCGGACGTATAATTTAGAAACTTTGAAAAAACATGGCCTCAAAAATGGTCAAAATGCGCTCACTTTATGAATTTGCATCCAAAATGGCTGGCCAGCGAACTTGACCTTTCGTTTACGAGACTAAAAAGGTATACTAAAGGCCAATTCAATAGGTCCATTCTTTCAAAAGTCATCATGCTCACAGACAGACATACATACAGACAAACAGACGGGCGGACAGACGGACAGACATACACATTCGTAATAACATTTTTTTTGGGTCCAAGGGGGGTCTCAAAACGTGGACATTTGACGAAAAACGGGGGGGGGGGGTCAAATTTTACACAAATCTAATAACTTCTCTAGATGAGAATGTAAAGAGGCGAAATATTTTAATCACATAAAAAAAACCGTTTTTGCAAATAATTCAAAAAACAAGAAAGCTACAGCTTTTTCTATTTGAAGGAAAAGATGCGTAATTGAATTTTCAATACAAATGCGTATTTGAAAAATTAAAAATCAAAACTTTATTCTCAAGTGCCCGTAGAATCTAACTTAACAACAATGTTTACTAAAAATAGATGATCGAAAGAAATTACATCCTGAAGGAAAGTTTAGCGGAAATTTAATTTGTTAGACCGGTTGCCATTGTTATAACCCATTGTATCAAAGTATGTACAATTTTGGTTTTTACAACTAGGATACACGTCTCCTTTTCGCATTGAACTCAATTTAAACTGTTTCAGAAATGATTGTAACAAAAATATCGGTATATGAGGCTGATAATCAAACTTTATGACTGTTATACAAAACCAATTTACAAAACACGCAACTGTAACAGCTGCGTATAATAAGAGTTGTTCTTTAGTATTTAGAACGAAAAAATTACTTACATAAAGAACTGTTACAGTTGCATATCAATATTACGTATGGAATATCAATGGGAAGAACAAGTGTGACCTACAAATAAAACTTATACTTAGAAAGTTATACTAAACAACAGTGAGTTTATTCAGGTATCTTTTGCAAAATAAAACATCATATTTCTGAAAATGCTAACTGATTATTTGTTTCGATATTGTAGCGCGCATTACAGAAGTACAAAATTTAAGCAAAACAAGTTTGGAAAAATACAATATTGACAGTTTCTGAAAAAACTTTGAAATCTGTAAAGAAATAGAGCCAGTAACTAATTGCGACGGTGAACAAACATTTTTGAGTTTGGAAAGTGAGATTTGACCACTGGAAGTCGCTGGCGACCAAGTATTACTCAATAATTATTGAAATTTAGTGAGCAATGTTGTTGACGATAATTCTCAATCAAAAAAGGGAGAATTTTTATTTACATGACATAAATTTTCAATCAAATTATCAGTTAAAGCAATTAATTGTCAACAATATAGTTGAATGTTCAACCGAGGCAGTGATGAGATTGTAGAAAAAATATTTTCTTCCAGATAATGAATAATATAATATTAATAATTTTCATTATTGGATTGATACCAGGGGATAATCACACTCGAAATCTGATGCACACATGCCATGAAATCACATTATATTATTTATTTTTTGTCATTATAACATTAGGCCTTTTCGGAATAAGCGTAAAGTTTCGAATGGTAACTTACGTATAAGAGAAGCAAGTCGTATTCTCGAGGACTCTTCGAATGTGCGATACAACTTATTCGTATACGAATACATTAAACAGAAATTATAACAATCCAATGTATTTATAATGTATAAAATAATTGGTACTTTCAGAATTTCACCAGACATGTGAGAATTTGATTAAAGCAATGTTGTAAAAGTAGGCCCATTTTGCCGAATGAGAATTTGTTTTTAAAAATGATCATAAAATTTATAGTGAAATGTACCTACAGTTTTTAATTATGTGTTTTCTAACCTCAAAATGAAACAAATTTCAAAAGAATTTCGGTACACATTAGTGTATGTATAGGAAAAAGGGTAAAATAATCCCAAGTTTCGCAACTTTCATACCAATTAAACAATACATAATCTAATCGCTGCATAAATTTGTGAAAAACATTTGTTTTTATCACTGCGGATATAAACGAATACAAGCTTTGAATGGCATATACCCACTCGTTGCATTTTGTACGAAACTTTTCGTACACGAAGCGATAAAGAGTGTTCGAAAATTCCACTATTTTGTTGTAAATTCCACTATTTTGTTGAAAATTACACTATTTTGTTGAAAATTCAATTATTTGGTTAAAAATTCCACTATTTTGTTGAAAATTCAATTATTTGGTTTCAAATTCCACTATTTTGTTGAAAATTACACTATTTTGTTGAAAATTCAATTATTTGGTTACAAATTCCACTATTTTGTTGAAAATTTAATTATTTGGTTAAAAATTTCACTATTTTGTTGAAAATTCAATTATTTGGTTAAAAATTCCACTATTTTGCTGAAAATTGAATTATTTTGTCGAAAATTCTAATATATTTTTTTTGTGTGAAAAATTTAACGGTTTTGTTGAAAATTTAACTATTGGGTTGAAAATTCATGTATTTTTTTGAAGATTCATAATTTTAGTTGAAAATTCATCTCTCTGGTAGAAAATTTAACTATTTGGTAGAAAATAACTTTTTTTGTTTGTTGAAAAAAAAAACAATTTTTTCAACTAAAAATTTAACTATTCCATTTCTGGTTGAAAATTTATGTTTTATATTCAAAACTTCAACTATTTTGTTGATTTGGTTAATTCGTTTTTTTTTTTAATTCATTTCATGGTAGAAATTTGATCCTCTTAAAAATTATTCTCTTTCGGTTGTGCATTTTGAAAATTCATTTTTTTGTAAGACTGTTTTTGATTTGAGATTTAAATTTTTGTTGTTGAAATATCAGCTATTGCATTTTTCGCTCTGAATTAAATTTGTTGTTGAAAACGCATTAATTTAGTTGAAAATTTATCTCTTTGGTTGCAAATACCACTATTTTGTTAAAAATTCAATTAATTGGTTAAAAATGCTTAAAAACGTCTTTTGGTTAAAGTTTTTTTTTTATTTCACCATTCGGTTAAAAATTAATCTTTGTAGGTAGGAAATTCAACTATATGGTTACAAATTCCACTATTTTGTTGAAAATTTAATTATTTTGTTAAAAATTCCACTATTTTGTTGAAAATTCAATTGTTTGGTTAAAAATTCCACTATTTTGTTGAAAATTCAATTATTTTCTTAAAAATTCGAATATTTTTTTTGTGTGAAAAATTTAACTGTTTTGTTGAAAATGTAACTATTTGGTTGAAAATTCATGTATTTTGTGGAATATTCATAATTTTAGTTGAAAATTCATCTCTCTGCTAGAAAATTTAACTATTTTGTAGAAAATAACTTTTCTTTGTTTAAAAAACAATTTTTTTAACTAAAAATTTAACTATTCCATTTTTGGTTAAAAATTTATCTTTTATGTTCAAAACTTCAACTATTTTGTTGATTTGGTTAATTCGTTTTTTTTTTATTTCATTTCATTTTAGAAATTGGATCTTCTTAAAAATTATTCTCTTTCGGTTGTGCATTTTGAAAATTCATTTTTTTGTAAAACTGTTTTTGGTTTGAGATTTAAATTTTTGTTGTTGAAATATCAGCTATTGCATTTTTCGCTCTGAATTAAATTTGTTTTTGAAGACGTATTAATTTAGTTGAAAATTCATCTCTTTGGTTAAAAATTCCACTATTTTGTTGTAAATTCCACTATTTTGTTGAAAATTACACTATTTTGTTGAAAATTCAATTATTTGGTCTCATCCTCATCCTCATCCTCATCCTCATCCTCATCCTCATCCTCATCCTCATCCTCATCCTCATCCTCATCCTTATGAGAAGTTCGTTATTAATTATTTTTCTGATAGATTAAGAACTGTCATCTGAAATATTTACAAGATATTAAATATATTTCGAAAATATCCTTGCTAAATTTTGTGATTAGACCAAAATTCAAAAAGTTACAGCTTTTTCAAAATTTTAAACAACATTTTTTTATGAGTTTTAGAAATTTTTGTCAAAGCTTCTTGTACATGACAAAATTAATTGCAATTTATTTTAATGAAAAATTTAAATTTCGACGAAAATTAAAAAAGTAATATACTGTTCAAAATTTGGAAAATTTGAATAAAATGTGAAAAATTATTTTTCTGATAGATTGAGAAATTTAATTCGAAATATTTACCAGATATAAAATATATTTTGAAAATATCCTATTTATATTTTATGATTAGACCAATATTCAAAATGGTAGATCTTGTTCAAAATGTTAAACAAAATTTTTTGATGAGTTTTAGAAATTGTTGTCAAAGTTTTTGGTACACAACAAAAATACTTGCAAGTTATGCCAATGAAAAATTTTTAATTTCGATGAAAATTGGAAAAGTAATATACTTTTCAAAATTTTGAAAATTGTCAAAAAATAGAAAAAATTATTTGTCTAATAGAATAAGAAAATTTCATTGTAAATAATTACTAGATATTTAATATATTTCGAAAATATCCTAGTTAAATTTTGTGATTAGACAAAAATTCAAAAAGTTAAAGCTTTTTCAAAATTATAAACAAAATTTTTTTATGAGTTTTAGAAATTTTTGTCAACGTTTCTTGTACACGACAAAAATAATTGCAAATTATTTTATTGAAAAATTTAAATTTCGATGAAAATTAGAAAAGTAATATACTGTTCAAAATTTTGAAAATTTTCAAAAATTATGAATAATTATTTTTCTAATAGATTGAGAAATTTAATTCGAAATATTTATTGAATATTAAATATATTTCGAAAATATCCTGTTCATATTTTATGATTAGACCAAAATTCAAAAATCTAGTGCTTTTTCAAAATTTTAAGCAACATTTTTTTATGAGTTTCAGAAATTTTTGTCAAAGTTTTTGGTACCAACAAAAATACTTGCAAATTATCCTAATGACAAATTTTTAATTTCGGTGAAAATTGGAAAATATAAAATATATTTCTAAACAAATCTAATGAAATTTTTCAATTAGACCAAAATTCAAAAGGTTAGATCTTTTTCAAATATATAAAATTTGGGTTTTTAAGATATCTGTCAGTGTAATGTGTTATTTTTGATAGATTTTGAAGAGATTTACAAATTACCTTAATTATGATCATTCCCTATAAATTTTGTAATTTTAAAAAACAATTATTCATTATTTAAACAAAATTAATAAACAAATGTTTAATTCCGCCATTTTTCAGCAGATGAGTTTTGTTTCTCCAGCAGAATCAACCATTAATATCTCTCCAGTAGTCTTATGTTACGGATATTAGTTTTTTTATAACAATCCATTATTTAAACAAGTTTGATAAACGGATTCTTCATTCGACCAGTTATCAATTAAAATTTTAGGCTGTTCTTCTGGGATCACTTCATCTGGTCCGACAACACTGTTCCTCATAACATTTTACAAAGATTGGTAGCTCTCAAAAAGTATATAGATGTTAATCTATAGTGGATGACGTATACGTTCCAGTCGCGTCGGGATTGGTTGCTTTAGGGAACCATCATCGTAGCTTCCGGAGCCCTCAACTTCTCTTATAATGAATTATAATATCAGAGGCCCGACATTTTTTGTTTTTTGGTCTCCATTTAAACCACGTTTTTAACACTTTTTTCCCCCACGGATGCAATTTCAAAGGTATTACGTCCTGAGCAATATATAGAATCGTAAAATAATTTATGATTATCAAAGTTTTACCATCATGAAAGTTATATTAAAGTTCATAGATGAGGGATATATTTCATGCGTCTAAAAGGACGAGAATTTATTATGTTCGGTACAGGGTCAAACGAAATTCGTTGATTCGAAAAAAACAAACATTTTTTCAGTGTATATTAAAACATATACATGCAATAAGTAGAGAAGAGTTTTCTCATATAGGTATATTTTTTGAATGAAAATAATTATCGAATAATATCGTTTTTTTATTCTAATTTATATTTCAATTAATCCTGATAATATTTTTAAAAGGAAACATTTCAAATGTAATTTTTTCGAAGGCATATTGTTCTATCTGTATTCAACTAAGTTTTAAAAACTATGCACGTATTCGGTAGTATTAGTTGTTTTTGCACTACTGAATAAATAGATATTTCCACTTATCAAATAGGGTTATTTTCTACTCATCTGTAGTGGCAAACTTCTCTCTAGGTGAGTTATTAGAATTTTTTCAGCAATTAGTAAAACTTGAATTATTTAAATCAAGAAATTAAATTAAAGAAAGTTCACTTGATCTGAAGAAATAATCTTTCTGGTTTAAATTAATGACATTTAATAAATTATTTCTTGACTCATAGCCATTACTTTATTTGAATGCATTTTATTCAATTAATAAAAAGTGTGAAACAAATCACTGCTTTAATTAAGAGCAGAAAGTCAATGTTTTAAATCAAATTGATGTTTACTTATTTTGAAATGACTGTTATGATGAGTCAAAAAAAATTAATTAACACAAATTTCCTGTTTCACACTTATCTTCAAACAATTATTTGTGCTCTGATTATTTCTGCTATAATGTGTCACGTCTTATCTTGTTTTTCAGTAATTATCTAATTTGATTTGAAAGAAAATTTATTGTGTAATTTAAATTGAGTTTTTTGAACGTTGAAGATTTTTTTTTTTTTTGAAAATCTTTTCTTTAATCCTTACATACGGGATTCTAACACATGAAAAAAAGAATTATAAAGATTCTTCTTCATTCAAATGGGTCCCATGGGAGATTAGGATCATAATGAACCTTAATCGAAATGTAATAAAACGAAATTAAACAATTTTTTAAAATCTTTTATCAAATCACTTAACCTCATGTTTTTAGCAACAATTTAGAAGATTGAAATTCTTTACAAAAGGTCTTAAATAACTATAGAAACACCAGGCCAAGTTGCTCTTCACATTAATCAGATAGAAACTACAGTATACGGCTATATCATATCCGGAATAATAAAGCTCCAGAATAATCCATATGAATTTTTGACCAAATAATGGAATTTTCAACCCAAATATGAATTTTCTATCAACAAAAAAAAAATGAATTTTCAGCTAAATAATTTTTTTCAACCAAAGAAATGAATTCCTAACAAAAAAAAAGAATAGGTGAATTTCCTACAAAACAGATCATTTTTTAAGGAAAAAGATAACATTTCTTTCAAAAAAGGTAAATTTTCCACAAAAAATGGAATAATAGAGTTAATTTTTAACTAAAATTATGAATCTTCAACAAATAGTTGAATTTCCGCCTAAACCAGATAAATTTTCAACTAAAAATAGTTACATTTTCAGTAGAAAAATTAATTTTAAATCAAATTAAAGTAAATCTTCAACGAAATAGTATATTTTTTAACCAAGAAGATTAAATTTCCATCAAAAAAGGATCCATTTTCCACAAAAAATGGAACAGTTCCATTTTCAGTTGAAAAAATTAATTTTAAATAAGAAAAGACTTTTTAATACAGTATATGATTTTTCAACAAAATATTTTTAATTCTTAAGAAATTGTAAGCCAAAAAGATGAATTAGTCACAAAGAAGATTATATATTCTCCCATAAAATTCAAATTTTGATTAAAATACAGGAATTTTAAACCAAATATTTGAATTTTCAACCTAAGAAGATAAATTTTGAACCAAATACGTACGAGTAAAATTTTCAGTTAAAACAATTAATTTTCAACTTGAAAACATAATTTTCAACAAAATAATTAAATTTTGAACAATAAAAGATTTTTTTTACTGAAATGATGAATCATCAACCAAATAAATGCATTTTCAACAAAGTAGTTCCATTTCCAACTAAGTAGTTGAATTTTCAAACAAAAAAGATGAATTCTCAACGAAAAACGTGATATTTGATATTTCAACCAAAAAGGATTTTAATTGTATACCAAAATTAGTTGCGATTTTTAACCATAATAATAAAATTAGCTTCAACTTTCGTTTATCGAAAATTCCCTAACTTTGTACATTTTTCCCTGACATTGCCTGACTTTCTGTGATTACGTAACCTGTAGAAACTATACTTTAAAAAATGATATGTTTATTTCACTCTAGAATGTTTTTGTAAAAATATATCAGGTGAAAACGTTATATATAATTTATATATAAATATATATGGACAAAACACTGATATTTTCGATTTGCTTTATACAGAAAAATTTACTTAAAAAATAAAAAACATCATTGTCTTGTCCACTATATGTAAACTATATATAACTTTTCCACCTGGAACGTATTAATTATGATATTAAAAAAAAAAAAAAATGCTTCAAATTCTCTTAGATGCTCTATAAATTTTCTGTTCATAACAAATTCTTGAGCATCTAAGAACTCTAAGCAGCCCTTATGATTTAATTATTACATGTATATCTTTATTTTAGAAATTCAAAGTTATCCAGAGTTAATTTTATGAAATTTAATTTGATTCATACACTGAAAAAAATACTTTTTGAATCCAAATAAATGCATTTCTTTGATTCCATTTATTTGAGCCATGAAAACCGTTTACTTAATTTTACTGAATATTGTTTAAAAGCAACAAACTCGTGCATTGATTCAAAGAAATCATTTCTTTGGGCGCTAATAAACTAATCAAGTACATGGTAGCTCTAAGGAAGCAGCCAGAGGCGACTGTAGTCACCTTCAAATAATAATAATAATAATGAACTTAAACAAATGATAATGAAAAACAAATAATAAGAAAATAATGAACTACATGGTAGGTCTAAGAAAGCATCCAGAGGTGACTGTTGTCACCTGAAAATAATAATAATAATAATAAACTTGAAGAAAATAATTATAATAATCTAATAAACTACATGGTATCTCTAAGAAAGCATCCAGAGGCGACTGTTGTCACGTCCAAATAATAATAATAAAATAAGCGGAATATATCATAAAAAAAATAAAAAAAAATAAACAAACTACATGGTGACTCTAAGAAAGCATCCAGAGGCGACTGTTGTCACCTCGAACCAATAATAATAATAATGAACATGGAATAATAATAATAATAAACTAATCAACTACATGGTAGCTCTAAGAAAGCATCCAGAGGCGACTGTTGTCACCTTAAAATAATAATAAACCGAAAAGAATTATGATAAAAAAATAATAATAAAGGACTAATAAAATACGTGTTAGTTCTAAGAAAGCATCCGGAGGTGACTGATGTCTTCTCTGAATAATAATAATAATAAACTTGAGAAAAATAACAATAATAAGCTAATAAACTACATGGTAGCTCTAAGAAAGCATCCATAGGCGACTGTTGTCACTTAAAAGTAATGATAATGATGAACTTGAAAAATAACAATAATAAGCTAATAACCTACATGGTAGCTCTAAGAAAGCATCCAGAGACGACTGTTGTCACGTCCAAATAATAATAATGAAAAACATGAATAATAATAATAATAAACTAATAAACTACATGGTAGCTCTAAGAAATCATCCAGAGGCGACTGCTGTCACCTTAAAATAATAATGATAATAAAGTTAAAAAAATGGTGATAAAATAATAATAATAAGAAAATTATAAACTACATGATAGCTCTAAGAAAGGATCCAGAGGCAACTGTTGTCACCTCCAAATAATAATAATAATAATAAACTTTGGAAAAATAATGATAATAAAGTAATAAACTACATGATAGCTCTAAGAAAGCATCCAGAGGCGACTGTTGTCACCTCAAAATAATGATGATAAACCTTCAAAAAATAACAATAATAAGCTAAAAAACTACATAGTAGATCTAGGAAAGCATCCAGAGGCGACTGTTGTCACCTCTAAACAATAATAATAATCAAAATAGACAAATAATAATAAACTAATAAACTACATGGTAGCTCTAAGAAATCATCCAGAGGCGACTGTTGTCACCTAAACAGAATAATAATAATGAACCTAAAAAAATTGTAATAAAAAAATAATAACAAAATAATAAACTACATAATAGCTCTAAGAAAGCATCCAGAGGTGACTGTTGTCCCCTTCAAATAATAATAATAATAAACTTTTAGAAAATAATGATAATAAACTAATAGACTACATGGTAGCTCGAAGAAAGCATCCAGAGGCGACTGTTGACACCTTCAAATAATAATAATAAACTTTGAAAAAATTAAATGAAAGATAATAATAACAAAATAATAAACTACATGATGGCTCTAAGAAAGCATCCAGAGGCGACTGTGGGTATTAAATGAGCCTTAAATGAGCCCTTAATTCTGGCATAGGTTATACATTGTTTGGGCATGGTGGTACTTCCAAGTTTACCCACCTCTGTATGTCTGTTCGTCCGCCCGTAAACAACAGAAACGAATTTTCCAATTTCACGCCAAACGACGATAAGTGAAAAATGTTGAAGAAAAGAATTTTAGCTTTTCAAAATATCTACAATTTTTCTTTTAAATATTTTTTGATAGGACTCGTCGTTTTGGTTTTATGCATCGAAAATATTATGAATAAGTCGAAAACTCTAATTTTTAGTCACATGACGACAGTTACGTGAAAAAAGTTTGAGAGGAAAATTGCAGTTTCTAAAAGATCTACATTTTTTCCTTCAACCATTTTTTAATAGGACTAGTCATTTAGGGTTTTACATGTCTAAAATACTATTAAAAAAATCAAAGCCCTACACATTTTTTTTGAACTGTTTTTTAATAGGACTTGTGATTTTGGTTTTATTTATCGTAAATACTATAAATAAAAAAAAAACGAAAATTCCAATTTTGAGCCAAACTACGCGAAATACGTTGAAAAGTCTCAAGTATGAATTTCAGCTTTGAAAAAATCTTACCTTTATTTTAATCATTTTTCGACTGAACTCGTCGTTTCTAATTGATTTATCGAAATTCATATGCAAAACTCGAAAATTCTAATACCACGCCAAAAAACGCGAGATACGTAAAAATCCTAAAAGAAGACTTGTAGCTTTTCAAGATAGCTACTATTTGTAGCATAACTACGTGAGATGCGGTAGAAATTCTAAAGAAAGGATTGTACATTTTACTGTTAGGTAGCTTAGAAACTAAATATAGATTTTAAAATTTTTGTCAAAAATCGAGCGCGAACTTACGTAAAGTAATGCAGCATTTTACATTGATAATCTTTTATTAATTCTGTTAATTATCTGTTAATATTAAATTACAATTAATAAATTCTAAACCACAAACTTTGCATAGAATATTTTTTTATTTTAGCAAAAATAGTGCCCATCTCGTAAATGAAATCCCATATAGCGGATGTAATATCCCATATAAAAATCCAATCATAGGTTACTAAAACTTTGTTGTATGAAGGAAAAAAATACAAGAAATGTTTTTGTTTAATTTTCTCGAACTGCAAATAAGCAGAATAAAACCAGAAAATTTGTTCAAATTGAAATTATTATCATTTTATGAAAATGACTGAAACGAACAATTACTTTCACATTGCGTATTATCTATTTACAAAAAAATTCAAATGTCTGTTCATTTATTTCTTCAGTGAGCGTTGATTAAACGATCAAAAATCTGTTTACGTTTGGAAAACGTTTTTTTAATAATTTGTTTGATATATATTGAGTTCGGCCCTCCTGTTGTTTGTCACGCTTGACTGAACACATCTTTCCCTCACGGCCCCCCGGCTCCTCTCATCCAGGCACCGCCGAGCGGCATCAATTCCTGGAACGCACAAATTCAGTTTGCTGAAAACCAAGTTCGAGTATATATATATATATATATATATAAATGCATGGACGTGCAGGAAGCTAGAGTAGTATGCCAGGACAGAAAAGTTTGGCGACAAATAGTTTATAAAAAGAATTTTTATACTTTTTTTCAAGAAGAAAATTGTTTGCAATCGACTATGTATCAAAGTAGCTTCTCAGATATTATAAATTGAAAATATTCTTAAACCTTAAAATTTACTCATTTTGCCATTAGTATAATTTTAAACGTCAGAAGAGCCCCACGTAAAAAAACGCGCCTTCGACTCGACCTCCGTGGTGGTGCGGAACAAAGTTCATTAGGTAATGTAACACAGTAGCCTCCGGTTGAGCATCACATCGGCCCGCTGGGCAGCGAGCTCGAGTACGAGCGCCTGACAATAGGAAGGGTCAGGTGAGCCGTCAGGTATGGCACGGTACCCCGACATCGTCTTAAGCCAAAAATTGTTATTAAGCCAATAGAAAAAATTCATAAATAATTTATTTAAGTGTCATAATTGCTTTAATTATTATTCAATAATGGGTACACTTACTACTTTCAGAGAATTTTCCGCGTTATTGAAATATTGTATTTTCGAATATCGTACATTTAAAGAGAAAAGGGGATGTTTTTTGAGGATAGGGAAAAATAGGGAATTTAAAAAAAAAAAAAAACTAAGAAAAAAGGGGAAGACTGTGCACACCGAGATAAAAAAAATGTAAGAAAAATTCGAATAATTTTAAAAGATATTTACTCAGAATGTTTTACGGTTTGAAACAGTTTTAAAAATAATCAAAAATTTGAGAACATTTCAATAATGTTTTAAGAAAATGTAAATTTTTGGAAGATTTAGAAAAAAAATTTACCAGCTTTTTTAGCATTTTGAAGTGTTTAAAGAGAATACAAATTTGTTCTTACGATTCATGGGGAAATTTGAGATTATTTTTTATTTCGAAAAAGGAATTCTGAAAGAAAACTAAAAAAGATTTCCGAACATTTCAAATCATTTTCGAAAATTTTAATGCAAAAATTTAGATTAAGTTTAAAAAATATTTAGAAGTTTTTAAACCATTAAAAAAGAAGTTACGTCTTGTACAAATTTCAAGAAAGTGTCGAAAAGTTTAGAGTATAGAAGGTTTTGAAATAGAAGCTTTACAAAAGTTTCGAAGGGTTTCAAGAAAGTGAAAAAATTTTCTTTATGTTCCTACGAAAAATTTGGATGATTTTTCGTTTGGAGAAACGAATTTTAAGAGAATATTAGGAATAATTTTAAAACATTTTTTACCATTTCCAAAAGTGTCAAAAAAGATACTGGAAGATTTTAAGGCAATTTTTCAGAATTTTAAAAAATGTTAGGATGATCTAATGTAATTTCAAAAGATATTTGCGAATTTTAAAAGTTTTTGAGACATTAAAAATATTTTATAACTTGAAAAAATTTTCGAAACTTTATAAAATATTTTTTAATTTCTTCCAGACTACTAACAGTCAACTTTTCCCTAATGATGTGTAAAATCATGTAAAATAAAAAAAGTCTTGAAACTTTTCTAGATTCTTTTTCGATATATTTTAAAGTTTGAACTGTAATAATGGGCGATGGTAAATTCCGCCCTGGCTACTGGTGTAAAAATAAGGCTGCCATATAAGATGTAAATAATTTTTTAATTAAGAAAAATCACCCAGATGCTTATCAAAAATAAGTTGTATACCCTCGTTGCCTATAAAAAAAGTAATATTTTTCAAGTGTGAAATGCATTTGCGTAATTATGTTTTATCTTTTTATCGGTTGAAGACCTTTCAGTTTCACGAAATAAAATCAAATATCCAAAATTTTAATTTATAGTGCCCAATTCTGATCAAATCGACCTTCTCGCAAAGGGGTCGTGCTTGTCGTCGTAGTCCTCTTCATGGTAGTATTGGCCGCCATGAGCAAAAACACGTGTGTGTACATAGTCTATGTGTGAACATAGTCCTCTATGTGTGAACATAGTCGTCTATGTGTGAATGCTTGTAGGTTCCTGAGTTCCCTCTACGTTTTACGGAAAGGGATGGGGGTGGAAATGGTGCGAGGGCAACAGAGACCCGTTCCAACACACGAGTCTGTATTACGGTATCTCACCCTCCCCCTTTTATATGCTCCTCTCTCTCTCTCTCTCTCTATTCTCTCTCTCTCTCTCTCTCTCTCTCTCTCTCTCTCTTCGTTTCACTGAAATGTCCCCCTTTCTCTATCTCTCTCTCTATCTCTCTCTTGATATCTCTCTCTCCCAACCCCTCGAGATGAAACTCAACTTCCCTTTCGCCCCCCCCCCCCGCTGCCTTTCCCTCGTTCTCCTGCTGTCACCGAGTCCCGAGTCCTTTGGGGTTGAATCGTGACGCTGGGGCGTGGGAAGGTGGACCACCGTAGGTAGAAGGACATGGGAAAGAGGAACGTGTCCGAGAAGCGCTTTCTCTCTGCACACTCACATTCGCAATCGGGTGAATGTGCAATATGCGGGGGTGGCGCCGTAGGGCGATATTAATTTCTGCACGAGGGAGGTTCTACCTACGACCCACCAAAACCCCCATCGAGATTCACCCAACGCTTTCACGGTTTTCCGTCCTCTATCACCTTTGCAAGACTAGGGGTGGTTCAAAAAGTACGTCAGGCTATTTTGAAAATTTTTTATAATCCTCTTCTTTGTCGTGGATCATCAGAATAAGATTAAACCCTCCAGGATGACGTCACAAATAGGAATATTCTCTCTCTTTATGGGGGGTGTCATGGGGATGAAATTTTATCAAAAGAGGGATGATAGGGTGTTTTTACGTGCATGGAGGAATTAATTTTTGAATAGAATTTAATTTTTGACTGAATGGTCGAATTTCGAAAGAAGATCAAACTTCAACCATAAGGAGTTGCACTTTTCAAGAAATTGTTGAATCTTCAAGTACAAAAGATGAACTTTTAAGGAGACAATTGAATTTTTTACAAAGAAATTTTATAAGAAAATTATTAGTTTTCAATCCAGAGGAAAGAATTCCTTATCCAAACAGAGGAATTTTTAACAAAACTGTTCAATTTTCGACCAAACAGTTAAATCTGGTTAAATTTTCAAGCAAGAAGATTAAATTTAAACAAAAATAAAGTTCTTTCACATAGCACATTAATTTTCAATGAAGAAAAAAATCTCTTCTAAAATGTTGAGTTTTTAAGCCATAGAGACGAATTTTCGAAAAAAAATATTTGTATTTATAACCCATCATTTTTAGTAAAAAAAAATCATTTTCGACAAAAAAACGAATTTTGAATAAAATTTGTTAAATTCTTAGCAAAGGAACTAAACTTTCAGCTGAAATGATGCATCAGCATACGTGATGAATCTTCACCAAAAAAACATAAATTTTGGATCAAAGAGATTGATCTTCAACCAAATGAAGAAGGAATTTTCAACAAAAAAGTTAAATTGTAATCTAAAGAGATGAATTTTCAACTAAAATGATGAATCTTCAAACAAATAGTTCAATTTTCAACTAAAAACGAGAAATTTTGAACCAAAAATGGAATAGTTAAAATTGAAAGAAAAAGTTAACTAACAACCAAAAATGTAAAAGTTGATATTTTTACCAAAAAATTTTATTTTGAACGAGAAAAAGTTGAATTTTCAACCAATTTTTGAACTTTGTATCACAATAGTTGCATTTTCTCCCCAAGAAGGATGAATTTCAAACAAGACTTTTGCATTTCTAACAACAAAAAAAGACATAGAGTCTAGCCAACATTTAACTACCTCATTACAAATTGTGTGTGTTTTTGTTTTGTGAAAGATTCAATTAATTAATTAATTAATTGATTCAATTAATTTTAAAAAGATTTAATTTAAAATTGTATCTCTTTAGTTGAAGATTCAACTATGTTGTTGAAATCTCCCCTTTCTTTTGCTTCAAAATTAATCGTTTTGTTCAAAAATGTATATTTTTTAGTTAGATATTCAACTACTCGGTTTAAAGTTGAACTGCTTTGTTAAAAATTAATTTCTTTCAACATTCATCATTTTAGTTGGAAATTTATCTCTTTGGTTACAAGTGTAACTATTTGGTGTGAAAATTAAATTTATTGTTAAAAGTTACAATATTTTATAGAACATTTGTCTTTCTTCGGTGGAAATTATTTTTTATGAATTGAAATTAAACTATTCCGTTTTTCGTTAAAAATTTATGTTTTGTAATTGAAAATTCAACTGACTGTTTGAAAGTTGAACTTCTTAGTTTAGAAATTAATTTGTTTGATTGAAAATTCAAATATTAGAATGCACATTTTCTTAGAAAAATTCAGGTATTCAGGTGAAGATTCAACTATATCGTGAAAAATTCAATTATTTGCTTGAAAATCAACTTTTTGGTTGAAAACTCGTGTTGTTGTGTTAAAAATTCCACATTTTGTTCTTTTTCTGTATTGACTAAGAATTCTTTCTGGCATGCAAATTTCAATCTTTGTGGAAAATCCAACTGCTTTGTTGAAAATTAAACTAGATGTCAAAAATGTAATTGTTTTGTTGAAAATCAGTTTTTTTTTGTTGAAAATTAATTTTCTTAACTGACAATTCTACTAATTTATTGTCGGTTGAAAATTTATATTTATTAGTTGAAAATTCAACGTTTTGGTTAAAAACTGAACAGATTGGTTGAAAGTTGAACTTCTTAGTTAAAAATTTATTTTTTTGGTTAAAAATTGCACTCTTTGTTGAAAATTCGACTATTTTTGGTGTTGAAAATTCAACTGTTAGTTTTCTAGATCATCGATTTATTTTAAGATTTAATTAAATGGTGCTAGCATGATTTTGAAAATATAAAAATTTAAAAGAGAAGGTAAAAGTTTCAAATGTGTGAACAAATTTATTTGGCAGCGAATCAAATTATTTGTTAGAAAAGTAACTTTTTGTAGAAAAAATGTATTTTTTTCAGTTAGATATTCAACTATCGAGTTGAAAATTTGGGATAATAAATAAGAAGCACTAAGAAACGCGGCTCTGGTCCTAAATTTTTATAATTATGAACAAAAATTATTATTTACAAAATCAACTTTTTTCATAATTATAAAAATGTACGACCAGAGCCGTGTTTCTTAGTACTTCTTACTTATTATCCCAAATTTTCAACTCGATGTGGTTATTCGTGTGAAAATAAGTTTACAAATAAAAAAAAAGTCGGTAAGGTAGAAATCCGGTCACGTGAAAGACTCGTCACATGGCCTTGAGGCGAAAATATTTTTGTATACAAAATTTGGAATAACTATTTATTTTTTAAGTATTTTGTTTGCTTATTTTGAGGTTATATCAATATAATTTTCACATGCTTCTTGACAAAATTTCACAAAATTTTTCAATATTTCAGATATGTCAAATAAAAATTTCAACAAAAAATATAATTTTCAATTAAACACTTATTAATGGAGATATCTTCATAATTTCATTCTTCAAATTAATTGCATAAGGTCAAACATGGCACAAAAATGTCGTATAATTTATAAAATGCCAAACCATTTACAAGAATTTTTCAAATAAAAATCAATGTGTATCATATTCAAATAACATTTAGGAATATTTATAAAATGTATTAATATTTTTCATTTTTAAAATTAATGTGTACAGAGAACAGTTTTTATTTGAAATTTCACGACATTTTTTTGTACCATGTTTGACCCTAGGGTAGAATCAAGGAAAAATATTCTAGAAATATGTTCATTAGTTATCAAAATAATACAGAGAGTTACCTTAAAAAATTGTATTGTCCTTTTAAATCATGAGATATATCTTTATAAAATAAATTTTGTTAAATTTACTTTACAATTATTTACAATTAATTTACAATTACAATTTCTTTTGCAATTAAAATGAAATTCTAAAAACTAAATTTTGTAATGTTGAGATAATTATTTTCAGACATTAAATTTTTGTAACGTTTTTAGATATTAAGATATCATATGAGGTCAAGTTAATAACTTTTTTGCTTTACACGAGACTGGACGACTCACCGACGCTACGCTTGCATGCCCAGATAACAATACGTGCCGGCACGTGATCGGCCCGACGGGCTAGAGACCAACCTGCCTGCTGAAGGCACGCGTCAGGTCGACAGAGTCGGAATGCGACCGAAGGGCGGACAACGGTCCGGCAGATAACATGCCCGTCGGTCTTGCAAAAGGCGAGGAACGGCGGGCCTACGACTTGCCCGACCGCTGCTGGCTGATAGTGCGAGTAAATTGAGGTCGCAAACGCGCATGCGCGTTTTGGATCAGCTGTTCTTGCCGTGTATAATGGCGTTCACTCGTGAATTTTGGCTCTGAATGAAAAGTGTTTTCGTTCGTTTTGTTCGTTTAGTGTTTGCTTTTTTGGCGAGTTGCTGTTTTTTAATTGTTTGCCTGCTGTGAAAATTTGTCTTGTTTGGTTGAAAAATTTAGAAAAAAAATTCGTCCTTGTAGATATAAAATTCACCTTTTTTGATAATATTTAAACAGTCTTCTAAAAATACAATTATTTCGTTGAAAATGCAACTGTTTTTGGTTGAGGTTAATCTTTTTTGTTTCAAATTCGCACAAATTGGGTCAAGTCTGGGCAGAACGTTAAAACTTGCCCTCACCACCCGATTGTTCAGTTTTACCATTAAGGATACCCTTGGAACCGGAATGGGGACCCCTATTTCCCCAGGACGAAATTGATTAATATTTTTCACGCGTAAATCTTGAAAAAGAAAATATTTATTGATCAAAAACTCCTCACAAATATAACTTTCGGTGGATCTCAATTCTACATCGGCTGATGACTCTATAGAATTTAGTCTCCTTCGATCATGACTCATTGGAATGTCTTTTCACTTGTAATTGATTGTGGGCTCACAAGTACGATGAGGAGATTGCAAGAAAAATAATATTCATTTGATGAGACTTTGACCTCCTGATAGAATCGCTGCCCTTTTGATTAAATTGACTCCTATCCCTATCCCCCTCTCATTTTCTCGAGCATCCAGGACATACTTTTATTTCTCTATCTTTTTCTCACCTTAACTGAGACTTTATTTTCTCAAGATTAGGTGCAATACCTAGAGGAAATTCCACCTTAGTTTTCTATCGCATAGAGGCGTTACAATTCTTCAAATCCATTCACATAGGATTTGGCACTAGGCAGACATTTATTTTCATTTTTTACTACTTATGTTTGGTTTTACGAAATCAGCGATTTCCAAGTCGAAAGCTTAGTCGAGAGCTCAATTTGTTTCGAATTGGTCGTTTCTCCGTATCATGTGAAGTTAAATTTTCCCTTTCCCTCCTCAAAGTATTGTGCACATAGGATCGAGCTTACCAATTTAGGAATATATTCTCAATTACCAGGTCTATGCCTGGTAGAAAGAGAATTTTACCCCTGGATAAACATGTCCCTATATACTCAGACTTGAGGACAGATTAGTAAAACTTAAGAAAAACTGGTGAGACTTAGAGGATTCTAATAGAAATAGTTTTCAATGAAGAAAAAAAAACCAACCTCGTTTGTTCCTGAATGCTCCCTATATAAGGCTACGCGTAAGTAACTCATGTGCTTGCGACGAATGCTACTTCCCTCCCGTGGCTGCTCGCGATTTCCCGAGACGATCGCTCTGATCGTCTGTCCAGCGAAAAGTGATTTTTCGATCATCGCTATCCCAAGAGTGCCACCAGTCCATCTTGGTACCGCTGGTCTCCCTACCTTCGGGGCTGTATATTGCGCATACAATTTTTGATTTTCCCCAGCGGTCTGTTGACCTATATTTATAAATTTGTAGCTATATTGAGCCCTGTGCGTGACCTCCCTTTCTAACATTTCTAGTTTTAATTTTACGTTTCTCCTTTCCTCTTATTTTAATTGAAGTGCGGGGATGTTTTGAACTGTCTCATCAGGTAGATAAAACATTATCCCATCAATTAATTCTGAAAAATAGACTTAATTCAAGCCTAAAATATACTTAATTTATACCAGAAAATTGAGGCTTCATTATCGGCACAAGAACAACCAAAGCAGATTCAAAATATGTCCTAAGATATTTCTATTTTATAAAAAAAAAAAACCGTAGCCGATCTTACCCCTGCATTCAAAGCAAGACCTACGAAATGTATCTTGTTAGAAATAATCAAATTATCAAATCATTGTTTGATGATAATAATGTATATGTATGGTATCCGAACTGTGAAATTTCCGATTTTAAACAATTAAAATTTTTTATAAATATATTTTACTGATTAAAAGTACAATAATGAAATATTATTTTTAATGTTTAAAGTTTCGAAAATTATTGTTTGAATTTAAAATAACAATAATTGAAAAAATAAACTTCCAGATGAAAATTTTTTTTTCCAATTATTGTTATTTTAAATTCAAACAATAATTTTAGAAACTTTAAACATTCAAAATAATTTTTTCCATTTTAATAGAAATATTTTATTATTGTATTTTTAATAAATCAATAATATTTATAAAAAAAAATTTAATCGTTTAAATTCGGAAATTTTACAATTCGGGAATTGTCAAGTTCGGATATTTTATAATTCGGCAATTTTCTGTGGGGAATTTCATTATTCGGGAATTTTCCAATTCAGTAATATTATAAACTGTCGGGAATTTTCCAATTCGCTAACATTATAAAATGTTCGAATTTATTCGGGAATTTTCCAATTCGTGAATTTTATAATTCAGGAATTTTCTTATTCGGGAATTTTCAAATTCGGGAATGTTATTTTTCGGGATTTTTCAGTCGTCCCTATTGTTAAAACGTTAAAATATTGAATTACCGACCCGAGACGTAAAACCTCCCGCCCTAGTTCAAGCATGGGATTGAAATTACCATATTCGAACCGGCACAATCGGAAATGTAGGTATGTACTTCATCAATAGTAGATAATGTAAATTTCTGCTAAGAATATATAATTAATTTTTAAAAACTATACGCTTTTTCCAATTTCCTTTACAGTTTCCCATATGAGTGCGGGTTTATATAGACTGAAGAAAATCGACTACGACGGAATTACGAAATAACGGTTGCTAGAATCCAACAATAGAAGCGTTCCAGGATATGTTTTTTCAAGAATTTCCTACTTGAAGGATATTATTGTAAGACATTTCCTTCATTCTACGTTCCCAAGAAATAAACAGAGAAGGTCTATAACGATGGATTACATAAATCTTAACAATGGCTCTGTGGAGCCCATCGAAGCTTATTATAATTATAGAAATCAATAGTAATTTGCAGAGACTAATTACCTTTTCTCTTTCCGCATGGTCAAAATAGCGGAAGAAATCTATGGAGTAAAAGAGACGAACATTCTAAGGACGCCATTGTAATAATTTCCTGAGATTATTGATCGTCTAATGAATAACGTGCAGGCAAACGAGATTTTACATAAATGTCTTAATTACTTTTGCCCCGAAAAGATAAGGTTGGAAATGAATTTCACGGCGGTTTTTCACGACGTGGATAATCTTCGTAATAAATGTCAACGTAAATCTCGCGGTACACGAGGCACTAACTTTTATTGATACACTGTTGGTTTAAGTGTTTCGACATTTATTGCAGTGACACAAAGCCGCTTAGTTGAGTTCAAGTACTTCCGGTGATCAAATAAATCCGTTCTGGTACACTTAATTGTACATTCATTTGACAAAAAATTAATTTTTTTGGAAAAAGTAAGTTAAAATCATAGAAGCAAAGTTAAAAGTATTTATAGTTGATTATGAACCAATCTATTTAGATTATTACATTTTCCAATTAGGAAAAGAAACAATCAAAAATTTAGTATAATATATATATATTAATATATTATATTATCAGGTCCAAATATTTAAAAAATGTTTCCAATATTATGTATCAATGTTTCATTTAAAATTTTTAGTTTGGGGCTAGTTTACTAAATTGTATATAATTTCATATGACTACTTATTTGATATGTTTTTAGAACAAATTTAATAATCAGAGAAAATGTTGAAAATATTTACAAAATAAAGTTTAGCCGCGTGTAAAGAACTTGACATATATTTTTTTAATTCCACACTTTTTTTAATTCGTACAATGTACTAGGTAAAGTAGTTTACTTTATTGATATATTTTTAGAAAAAATTCAATAATCAGAGAAAATGTTAAAAATATTTAAAAATTAAAGTTGAGCCCCATGTAAAGAATTTTAAATGTTTTTTTTTTTAATTATACATTCAATTTTTTTTAAATTAGTACGATGTATTCGATAAAGTAGTTTACTTTTGTAATATTAATAGACATTTATTGATTCCAGAGTTCACACTCTTTCCCCTATTCCCCTTTTCTAAAAATTCCTCTTGTTTCCTGTTTTCAAGAAAATTTCACTTTTTCTCGTTTTTCCTATTACATTTGAAATTATTTAATAGAACCCAATAGGAAAATCCAACCATTTTTTGGTTGAAGAGTCTCCGATTATATTTATGGTTAAGAATTCGGCTCTTTTGCTTAAAAATTCTAATATTTCGTTGATAGTTAAATAATTATAAATGTTTTGATGCAAATTCAAATGGTAGAAAACTCATCTTTTTGGTCGAAAATTATTCTTCTAGATGCAAAATTCAATTATTTTGTTAAAAATTAATCTTTTATGATCGATAATTCAACTGTTTTGTTAAGCATTCGTTTTTATGGATGGGATATTCTTTCTTTTGGATTGAAAATTGATCTTTTTGAGTGAAAAAAAAGGTTTATATTGAATATTTAATTATCTCGTTGAAAAATCAACCATTTGGTTAAAAATTTATCTTTTTATCGAAAATTCAACTGTTTTGTTTTTCTCTTTTTTAGGAAAAAAAAACTCTTTCTGGATAGGATATTCGTTCTTTTGGATTAAAAATTAATATTTTCGAGTTTTAAATTCAACTGCTTTCTATAAAATTCATCTTTTTTTGGAAAATAAATATTTTTATTGAATATTTAACTATTTTGTTGAAAAATCAACTATTTGGTTAAAAATTCACCTTTTTTATCGAAAATTCAACTGTTTTATTGAGCATTCGTCATTCTGGATAAGATATTCCTTCTTTTGGTTTGACAATTAATATTTTTGGGTTAGAAATTCAACTGATTTGTAGAAAATTCATCTTTTTGGTAGAAAATTAATCTTCTAGATGCAAAACTCAACAATTTTGTTAAAAATTCACCTTTTATGATCGAAAATTTAACTGTTTTGTGAAGCATTCGTTTTTATGATTAGGATATTCTTTCTTTTATATTGAAAATTTATGTTTTTGGGTGGAAAATAAATGTTTTTATTAAATATTCAACTATTTTGTTGAAAAATGAACTATTTGGTTAAAAATTCATCTTTTTGGTAGAAAATTAATCTTCTAGATGCAAAACTCAACAATTTTGTTAAAAATTCACCTTTTATGATTTATCCAATCCGAAGTCCATCCCAATCTCTCCTGTGTACTTCTTGACGATATTTATGGCAGTTTGAAGTTTGCCTGGGCGTGCCTATATATATATATATATATATGCCTATATATATATATATATATTCGGTTTCGATTCCTTTGGAATCGTACAGTAGGGCTTATGACAAAGCCACCGGATTCATCCTCAGGTTGCGGATAGAGGGCCTCTGTACCAAGGGTTTCTGCTGAATATGGGTACAGTAATTAATGAGCAGTCGCGTACAATTGTCCAGGGATGATCCTGAAGGAATAACCCACAAATGGAGGCGTAACAACCGTGCCTGAAGTTAAATCGTACCTGGGTGAGATGTCTTAAACGGTGACTCTGGGATACCGGGCGACCTCTCAGAGTATGTAGCGTTATCCTTGCACGCGTAGTTCTACTAGGATGGACTAACCTTTTCCCTAGCTGCTCGTGGGAACAACAATGACAACACCAAAACAGCAAAAAGTTTTAGATGCATACTGGATACGAACGCAGAGCGCTTCCCCAACTGCTGCATGAACAAGCCGCAGACGACGAGGAGGAAGCGACATTAAGACCAACCGCAGAAAGTAGGCAGCCCCTGAGAGATGGCAGCGATTTCAGGACAAGGAGGAAGATCAACACCCACGTTCCTCCTAAGCCCCAAGATCTGGCTAAAATGGATGCTTCCCTTCGTGAGGATATCTCGGAGGAGTCCGTCCTCTGGACTGTCAATTGTTCAGTTTATGGTGCAGAGAGAGCTTTGGCTGATTCAAATCGAAAGCTAAAACCGACGATGGATCAAAATACCAAAAGACGCTTGCATCGACTGAACAAGAAGATCGGATGGGCAAGTCCGAGGGCAAGACAGAATGCGTTCCGTGTTCAGTGTCTGATTGACAATAAACATGTGGTAATCCGTTCACGTAAAGGGTCCGAAAGTTCATCCATGAACTGAGGATCTACCAACATACACTGAACAAGTCAAAGCTGCTGACAATCAAGCAGCACATTGTTGATAAAGTAAGGGTGTTATCTGAGGCTAGGAGGAGAATACAGAAGAAGGAGGAATGGGTTAGGCAGAATCAACAGTTTCTCGCTGTCCCATCACGCGTCTTCAGCGATCTCCCTGTTTCTGTCAAAAAGCTACCCAAGCCCAACGAGGTGAATACTTTTTGGAGAGAGGTAAGGTAAGTGTGCCAGTTATCGGAAGCTTAAGGGGAATTTCACATTTCAAATGCTTGAAAAACTATAGGAAACATCTTCAAAACTTAAGAAATGGGTTTTATCGAATAAAGCCGACCTTTAGAAATGTAATTTACTTATTGCTTACAATATATCCCATTAGAATCAATATTATAAGAAGTTCGAAGTTACAAATACGAGAATGCATGGATTATCGGCAAGTTAGAAACCTGGCTGCTTGAGTTATCGGCACTTCAATGTGGGAGTGATCGGCAATAACGTTATATAATTAAAAACTAAAGGTCAACAACCACCGCAGGGTACGACTGGGAGAAACTGTGATCTAAAAAATGACATCGGCTCCCAGTAGGACCGCGGTAAATCCCATTCATGGCCACGTCTTACAACCGTGAGATGGTTTGTTTTAAAATCGTCCACATTATTATTCCAAATTTCAGAAAAAAATATCAAATATTTTATAGTCTATGTCAATTTTCTCTTAAAATCTGTTTTTCAAAATAAAAAAATCAGATTAAATATTCCAAGGAATTTTAAGAATGTTTTTATTATCGTGAAAACTTTCAAAATCTTTAAGAAGCTTCAAAATTTTTATTTACAAATATTAAAAAATGTATGTTTTTTCTAACTGTTTTTAAATGTTTTTAAATTTTGAATCTTTTTAAAACTTCTAAATGTCTCTTAAACTTGATAGAATTTTTTGTATAAAACTTTGTAATCTTGCTAATTGAAAAAATTGGCTTTACAATCAACAATATTATTTTTCGAAATTGTAAGAAATAATTTAAAATTGAAATGTTTTGAAATCTTAGTCATTTTTCTCATAAAATTCATTTTTTCAAGTAAAAATGAGTTCAAATTTTCCAAGAAATTTTAAGAAATTTTTTTTATTATCTCAAAAACTTTTAAAATTCTTAAAGAGTTTATTTATTTTTCAAATCTTGAAAAATCTAAACATTACACTTTGTATATCAAAGTGCTGAACAATTTTGTTCCATTGATTATTTATTATTTAATATTTTATTTAAATAACTTTAAATTTCTCATAAACCTGAAATTCGCAGAATTTCTATTGTAAACGGGAAAAAAGAACGACAGCTTCATGCAGTCACGAACACAGGTTTCGCGATAACAATAGTTTCAAATTGTTTCGAGTAATTTCGAGATGGTTCGAGAAATAATCGAACATGGCGCCATGCGCTTTTTAATAATTAGACTATTTTGACACACTATTTTTGGTCTCTGGTGTGAGTCCGAGGCCTGAACACATTAAAAACTGCTAATAATGTACTTACTAAAGCTAGTAACCAATTTTGATTATTTTCAGGGTGCGAATATGGGACGTGATGATTCTAATTCCGAATCTATTGCTGCTCCTGTTCATTATCATGAGATTTAACAGAGCGCGACTCAAACTTCGAGCGACGAGTAGCCCAATATTTTTAGCATTTTATGGTCTTGTGATTTGTAATGTAGTAATTTCAGTGATTCGATGCGTCGTCTCGATGACTGTCAATGCAGCAGCATCAGTTGGCGGCAAAGCGGATAAGGTGCTATGGGTCACAGTTCGATTTTTCCTACTCTCGACGGAAATGAGTGTCGTCATTTTCGGTTTAGCTTTTGGTAAGGCTTCTTCTAATATTACAGGCCTCATAGACCCGTCTCTATAATCCCCTATTGTACCCTATATTCAGTTGGCCGATACCCGACTCGCACCAATTCAACTACAGTAGAGTCTCACCTATTTCCCAACTCCCTTATTCCCTTGCGCCGTTTATTCCCCGTCGGCTGTAGACGGTTATTTCCATTTGCGCAATATGCGATGATTTCATATTAGTACATACATGCAAAAATGTGACATACATGGTTTTACATTATTTTTAGTATGAAAAAAATCGTCATGTTTTAACATTTTAGCAATTCTTAACAGCAATTAAAGGAAAGAAGTTGTCATTCGAACGGAAGATTTCGTTTTGCTTTCAAAAGATCTAACCTCGATATAGACAATGTACATTCGGAAATTTGTTGTTTGCGCGTTCAAGAGCCTAAAAAAGCACAACATTCTGTTGGATTTATTTATTTTCAATTTTCATCTGGTGGAGGTGCTTGCTTAAGTCAAGCCCGAACCTCCACTCCAAATTTTTGGAATAAAAAAAAAAACAAAAACAATTGAGTCTAAAAATCGGCAATACAGTTCGAAAAAAGTCCAACATTCTGACACAACGGAAAATATTTATCGGTCGTGTTGGTGCACCACCCGATCACTCAGGCCGACAATATCAGAATGACCATTAATTTAGTTATTGATTGTTAACAATACTTTAAGTCCCCAATATTACTTTTGCAGTTTTCTCGTAATTTGTTTAAATAATCATAGTAGTGATGTGTAGCTGGGTTCTTCGTCTATGAGTTCAATGAAGCTCTATTATAATTCTTTTCATGTTCGTTAATAATCGAATTCATCTACCAACAACTGATGACCAGCACTAATTCTTCCGAATAGGGGTAGTGTTATCGATTGATATCGATTTGTTGAGATACCGATACATGATAAAACTTTTCGAAATTCATTGAATAGATGGCTGGATATGCAGCAGGAGAAAATTTCAAGGAGGGGGATTTGTATCGGCACACAGGAAAGTATATGTATATTATGTACATGTTCAAAGAATTTTGGTGGGGAATCAAACCTGGGTCATCCCCCTTCCCCTTGGATATGGCCATGGGGACAAGCAAATAAAAAGGATTTTCAGACGAGCCTCCACATAGTATAATAACACGTAAAATATTTCGCCTGAGGGTGGGGAGGCCCTTGGTCGCTTGGATTTTAGCTACGTTCAGGTGTCCCCCACTCTCGTGCAGTTTTCAGCTCCTAATATATTGAGGATTTGTAAAAAATGATAGCTTGAACTGAAATTTTTTCAAACATGTCTCGGTTAGCACAAAAGTTTTTCTGAACATTCCTGGAATATTCCAATGGAAGTTTCGGAGAATCCTGAAAAACGTTGCAGTATGGTACCCGGAAGAAGATGAAGGTCTGCGTATCAAGGAAGATTCCCAAGATATGTTCCGGGAATATTTGTGAAAAAGTGTCGCATTATGTACATTTAATTAATGCAATGAATGAAATTCCTCACGAACATTCCCCGAACCTTCCTTCGGAACCTTCCGGGATACGCAGATGTTTAGCTACTTTCGGGAACCTTCACATGTTGAAAGAAATTCCAGTTTCTTCCTAAACTTATAGACTGAATTAAAATCTTTCAAACGTATTTGGGCGAAAATTTGAGCTCATAATACAATGAGAATTTGTAAAATGATTAATTATAATAGCTCTGCGCTGAAATATTGTCCGACATATGTTACAAAAATGATAACATATGTGAGAAAAAATTTCAGTGAAATTAAATTCCTCGGTACACCTAAAGATTGAATTGTGGCTTTTTACACTTATTTTGGCAAAAATTTAACAAAAGATGTACAATGATAATAACATATGTTTCACCTGTTTGAAAGTAAAATGAGAATCTTTGAATATGATAGATATCGGGATGTAAGATATTTTACTGTATGAGTATATAATAGTCTACTTACGAACAGAGTGGAGCAATATCACAAATATGAAACCTCCAAACCTCCCTCTCCCATACTTTTTCCCTCCCCTACTCCTCATAAATGCCCCTACTTCCCCTCCCAACACTCGGACCCTCACTTCCCCTCCAAAAATCCCCCTCATATACTTTCCCTCCCCTACTCTCCCTACATTCCCCTGCTTTCTCTTTTCTCTCCTACTTCCCCTCCCAACACTCGAACCCTTTCTTCCTCTCGAAAACGCCCCTTCCCATACTTTTCCTCCCCTACTCCCTCTACATTCCCCTAAATTCCATTTTCTCCCCTACTTCCCCTCCTTATACTCGAACCCTCTCTTCCCCTCCAAAACTCTACCTCCCATACTTTCCCTCCCCTACTCCCCCTACATTCCCCTACTTTTCCTTTTCTCCTCTTCTTCCCCTCCTAACACTCGAGCCCTCTCTTCCCCTCAAACATCCCCCTCCTATACTTTTCTCCTTCCCTACTTCCCCTACATTCCCATATTTTTCCTTTCCTCCCCTACTTCCTCTCTCAACACTCGAACCCTCTCTTCCCCTCCAAACATCCCCCTCCTATACTTTTTTCCTTCGCTACTTCCCCTACATTCCCCTACTTTCCCTTTCGTCCCCTACTTCCCCTCACAACACTCGAACCCTCTCTTCTCCTCCAAACCTCCCCCTCCCATACTTTCCCTCCCCTTTCCCCTACTCCGCCTACATTACCCTTCTTTCCCTTTTCTCCCCTACTTCCCCTTCCAAAACTCGAATCCTTTCTACCCCTCCAATCTCCAACTTCTTCCTTATCTACTTCCCCCTCTCCTCACTCTCCCCATTTTCCCCTACTTCCTCTACCCCCTCATTTTTCCTTACTTCCCCTAGTCCCGCTCTCCTCACTTCCCCTTCTTAGAAAAGAGTACGGCGGATTTCGGATAGATTTAAAAGATTTTACAAAGGTTTCGATGATTTCCCAAAAATTTCAATAATTTCACAAAATATTACCATATATTTCAAATTTTTTTAAAATATTTCGCAAAAATTTCTAAAGATTACAAAAAGATTTCAAAGATTACAAATATTTTGCAAAGTTTTTAATTATTTCACAAATACTTCCGATAGGTTTCAAAGATTGTACAAAGATTTCAATTATTTCCCAAAAATTTCAAAGATTCAGCAAAGATTTCAGATGGATTTCAAAGATTTCACAATGATTTCAATGATCAGCCGAAAATTTCACAAATATTTCGCAAATATTTTAAGTATTTAGCAAAGATTTTGAATAGGTTCAAAATATTTCGGATAGATTTAAAATATTTCACAAAGGCTTCAATGATTTTCCAACAATTTCACAAGTATTACTAAATATTTCGCCAAGATTTCCAAAGATTTCACAATGATTTCAAATATTTCACAAATATTTCAGATAGATTTCAAAGACTGCACAAAGATTTCAATGATTTTTAAAAAATTTCAGTAATTTCACAAATATTATCAAATATTGCAAAAATATTTCTAATATTTTGCAAATATTTCCAAAGATTTCAGAAAGATTTCAATTATTTCCCAAAACTTTCGAAGATTCAGCAAAGATTTCAGATGGATTTCAAAGATTTCACAATGATTTCAATGATCAGCCGAAAATTTCACAAATATTAAGAGAAGAAATTTGAAGGAAATCTGGAATAGGTACAAGTGACTTGTCAGAGAGGATCGTAAAATGTAACATGACATTTTAAAGGGCCGAAGGACTGATTTGTGAATAGAGATATGCAATATGGTTGTGCGCGTGTGTTAGGACTAAGGAGTGAATTGTATTTAAAAAACGTTAAAAAAATTATTGGTTGTATACGCGAAAATTGTTATTATTATTATTATTAATCTTTGTTATAATTAAACATTTCATTTTTTTAAAATTAAAATTGATGAATAATTGTAACTTAATTTTTATTTATTTAATGAATAGTTGAGACAAATTGACAACTAACGATGAAGTTTAGTTAGTAACGCGTGGTAAAATGCAGAAAGATTTTCAGTGTCAGTACGCTGGTTTACTGCTTTCGGATTACTTGCTATGTCAGTAATTTCAAGTAACATTCTTTTTTTATAATTTGTGGTTTTTTCAAGGATTGCAGTTTGGTCAAAGTCTTTGTGATCCTGATACCACGCATGTTTTGCCATAGCTGTCCATTTGCTAGGTGGTTGGTAAATATCCTTGGTTTGTTCTTTTTTCCGAGTTTTTAGGGGCCGCTTTGTTGTGCCGATATATATTGATTCGCACCCTGTGCAAGGTATACTATAGACAAGATTTGTATTATCATCTGTAAGAATGGGATCTTTTTTTTATTTAAAAATTGGAGTTAAATCATTAACATTTCGAAATGCTGTTTTCACGTTGAACAGTTTTAAGATCGCTGACATTTTTTTGGAAAGACCGTGAACATAAGGTAAAGAGATTTATTTAGGGGGAGTGTCTGAGTTAGGGGCTGGATTCTGACCTGATATGTGTAAGACCTGTGTGTGATTAGTTGCTTGTGTTTGTATGCCGTTGAGTGTAGTAGTGTGATTGGAAGTGTTTATGTTCTCTCTTACTGTGCGCAAATAATGGATTCTTTTTTGGACACATATGTTGATGATCTCTGATGGGTAATTGTTATTATTTAAAATAGTTTTAACTTTTCTGATATTTTCTGCATAAAATCTTTGTGTGATAACAGGATGCTTCTGTCTACTAAATTATTAATGACATTGACTTTGTATCTGATTTGCCCGTTATTTTCTTCTTCTATTGTAAACTGAATTGTGTGGTTGTAGTTGTTAAAGAGATTTCTAATTGTTGAAACTTGATCAGCTGGTATCACGGCTATTATATCATCCGCATGGCGGAAATAAAAAGGTAATTGATAGGGAATAGAAGATAAAAAATGCTTTTCTAAATAATCCATTGCGATATCTGCGAGAATTGGAGAAAGTGGTGAGTCCTTCGGAAAACCTGCTTTTTTTATGAATTGCCTTTGAAATTAAAAGAATAGTTGCTAGCACAAATTCTTAGACCTTTTACAAATTCATACCAAGGAATTGGAACGTTGGGTTGTATTTCGTGCCATCTGGTTTTAACTCCTGCAATAGCTAGGCCGACGGGGACATTAGTAAATAATGAAACTACATCGAGAGAAAATAATTTGTGATCAGGTGGAATGATGATGTTTTGCATTTTTTGAACGAATTCAAAACTGTTTTTTACACGTGATGTTGGAGGCGTAATATGCTCAGTGAGGATAATTCGGACGCTGTGTTAATCCCTGTGAACACTGATATGTCAGATGAGACAAATGTGGAAGTGGGCGAGACTATGTATGAGGGGGAGGTGTTCCATGATGAGAGCGGTGACAACGATGATGATGAAGGTCAAAATCAAGGAAGGAGCTACCAGCGTGAGGTTCACGACGAAGTCTGGGACGAAGTTCCATCGACGTTAGGGGATGACTTTTGGAATCACACAAATGAACCATCTGGTAGTTTTTTTTTCACTCAATTTTCATTATTTATGATTTTTCGAAATCTTTTGAAACTTTTTGAAACATATCAAATTTGTATATAAAGTACAATGTTAATGAAATAATTGAATAAATATGAAATGCCTAGGAATTTTTTCCACATTTTTGAAGATTTTTGGAAAGGTTTGAATTTTTTTCCAAAAAATAGAAAACCTCTGAAATTATTGAAACATTTCGAAATTTTTGTGATTTTCGCTACCTTGAAAAATTTGATCAAATGTTGGAAATATTTAAAAAAATCATCATTGAAATATTTCACTTTTTTTTAATCTTTGAAATGTATGAGAAATCTTGCAAACTTTTAGAAATTTCAGAAAATCATTGAAATCTGTCAAACCACCAAAATCACTTGAAATATTAAAAATATTTTCTAAATCTTCAAAATTTTTATAAAACCAATGAGATATTTTGAAATCTTTGTGATTGTTTTGTAAATCTTGAAAAATCTTTAGAATATCTTAAAATCTTTCAAATCTTCGGAATATTTTCAAAAATATTTATTCTCTTTCAATGTTTGAAATTAACTGGTTAAATGAAGTGATTCTGATGATTGAAAAAATGAGAAATTTCTGCCAATTTTATGGAAGATTAAAAATTTTTTCGGGTATTAAAAATCTTTATGAAATCATTGAAATATGTTGAAATCTATCTAATTCGTTTTATCTTGAAAAATCTGTGCTGAATTCTTGCAATATTCAAAAAAATATATAGAAATCTTTGAAATGTTTGAAACTTTTGCAAAAGATTTCAGACATCTGAAAATCTTTAAAATCTCCAAACTCACCAAAGTCTTTAAAAATCTTGAAAATAGTTGTCAAATCTTCAAAATGTTCATAAAATCATTAAGACATTAAAAATTTTTTTTTCTAAATCTTGAAAAATCTTTAAAATATTTGACAATTTGTGAAACCTTTGAAATCTTCCGAAATTTGAGTAAATTCACCAAAATCAATAAAATTTTCCACGAGCTTTTCAAAATATTTTTTTCAACACATTCTTTATTTTATTCAGATTAAAATATTTGTTTTTCTAAACAATATTTATATTTTACAGGAAACGATAACCTAATGGTTCTGGCTGATGTTGCCACTGCAGAAAGGTTACGTCATCCAGACCCAGAGGATGAGTGGCGTGAGGAAGAAGTCTCTGTGAACCAAGTTGGAGGTGGCGCTGCATCTAGTATGCAGTGTGACCAGCAGCAGCAGCAGAACCAATCTGAAAACGAGCAACGGCAACGAGAACAACAGCAGCAGCAGCATGAAACACCAGGTGAGGGGGAGAATTTTTTCCGAATAGAGTATGAGCGATCTCGGTATTACCCAAATGACAGTTACTCCCAGTGGGACCCTGCGGTGGTTGTTAACCTTTAGTTTTTTATATATATATATATATATATATATACATACGATCCGGATGGATAGAATCAATCACTATCATAGTGATAATTAAACAGATTAAATCGTATACACTAAAAAGTGATCCTTCAATTGTGTCAATTTATTGCATTCTTCTTTCCATATTCTAAAAATCCTAATTATAGAAAGATCAGATCACAAAACAAATAAATAACTACACCTGTTCACCCCGCTAGCGGGCTAAATAAGGTACCGCTACTATTCACCCCACCAGCGGGCTAAATAGCCAAAATATATAAATACTTGACAATCCTGGAATCAAGTACTCCAGTCAGTCATGCTCGATCAGCTGTTCAAATTAATTAATTCTATAGCACTGATTTTCTTCATAACCTATTCTTGCGTACGTACGCACATGCATCCGTTCACACTTCTATTACACGGAAATTAGGATTAAATCAAGCAGACATACATAAATCTGAAAGCTCTCTAACCCAGAATTTTGTCAAGAGCCTAAAAACAAAGATTTTTAGGTAAACAAGCGACTGGCACTTACCAAGAACTTCGGTATCCACAGAAGTGTTCTGGTCGTTGCATTTGTCAGCGACACATGTGACACAAATTGTATGAAGGCACTCGAGGAGTTTGAGGTCATCGGTGGAAGCGAAGGTCTTGTTGCAAAAGACACATTTGGAGAGAAATGCGCGAATGTCGCTTTCATGGCTTTCCGTCGTGCACTCGATTTGTTGTTCATGATCTTCCTCGTTGTTATAACTACTTTGTTGTTGGGATTCCTGCACATTTTGTTCGGTCATTGTATGTAATGGTTCCCCGATTTCTTCTTTCACCGAAACTCCCGGTCCAGGAGTTAAGCTTTCACCTCCACATGCGTCCATTGTCCGCCGTGAAAATGAAAATTTAAGTTAAATTTTTCATCGACTCTCAAAAACATAACAGGCGTCAAGGGCCATGAATCGCGCACACTCCCACTCCCATTTTTGCAAGATAAAAGTCAGTGTTGCCGATGTGGGCGCCTTGAGCTACTGCGCTTGCGTTAGGGTTACGCGCTGGTTGGCCGCAGTTAGCGCGGAATTCAAAATGGGTATTGAATACAATTACTTTTATTGAGATAAATAGTTATTAAAAAATGCAAAAGAGTACATATAAACTTCATAACTTTTGATTTTAGTTGAGAAAAAAATGTATAACATATATTTTCTAAGTAACAGTTTATTTTCATTATATTCCAAAAACTAAGTTTTATTTGACAGAAAAAAATTAATAAATACGATTTATATACATTCTTGTACAGTTTATGATAATTATTTATTTGAATTACAAAAATTGTTTTTATATCGAGTTTGAATTCCGCGGCAACTGCGGCCATCTAGCGGGCGACCCAACGCAAGCGCAGTAGCTCAAGGCGCCTAGAGATCCTCAAGGTTACGTTTAAGACGACCACACGTATGCACACGGGTGCACCTAAAGCCGTTCAGCGACGCTTGGGGGACACTCGGTTCACTCGGGTGAATCGTTCAAGACTCATCAGGGGAAAGAGTGGGGGTCACCCGTGGAGTAACTTATAGAATTCAGTGAAAACCATTAAATTAATCCCTGGAACCTGTCAAAAAGTCCTAAAAATGCCATGATTTTTATAAGCGGAAACAAAAGCTTTTAAACTTCCTTCAAACCATTAAAATCAATCGAGAACTCCCTCAAATTCAAAAAGAACAACAATTTCAAATTCAAATCACCACAAATTAATTAGTAAAATATTCGAACACTATTACAAAATTCAATGAAAACCATTAAATGAATCCTTTTCTTAATCAATTAATTAATTAATTCCATTCAAAGTACTAAAATCAATTGACAAATATAAATTGGTATAATCTACTCATCAACAATTATTTTTGTTAAATTTCAGTAATTATTACCAGACTGTAAATAAAAAGTAGACAAAGAGTTGAATATTTCACCAAAAATCCGCAACTTTCTAAACATTACTCAACGAGAATATTATTAAAAATAATAAGTTGTATAGACAATTAGGCTCGTTAACGTGAATTAATTATTACCTCACTATAATTTAAAAGTAGACCAAAAGCAAAAAAATTGAGAAAACCCCGGACTTTCCAACTCAATTTTAGGAGAAAATGGCTATAAACAATAATACATTCTCAAACAATTCATTCAAACATCTAATTATCAGTGTAAATTAACATTTTATGTATTCGAAATTCACAGACTCAAAAATAACTATAAATGTCTAACTATATTGTTTTACAGAAACAGAACAAAAAATATACATTCAGTTTTATGTAATAAATCAGAAAGCGATCGTGACCTTCCGAAACAGTTTGAGACACTGAGTCCTTTTCATAGTAAACATTTCAAAACCAAGGCACCAGACAGTTTATTTACATTCCTTATTTTTAAAAGAAGAAAACAAAGCTAATTCATTGAAATCAACGAAATGTCCAAAAATATAAAGCAATCGGTTTTCTATTAATTGATGGAAGGGCAGGTTTTTTAATGTTTCATTACTGAAAAGACGAGTCTTTTATGTTTATAGGACAATACAGGCGAGACTACTAACCTTGAGAAGCATTTGAATGTGCTAACGAGAGTCGTAGACGGTGCGGCGTAGCGTACTTTCTTACAAAATGGACATTTCCGCCAATTTTTAATGAATTGATCTAAAAATTTCTAGAAATCTTCCTTCAATAGTGAGGAAAAAAATTTGTATTGGGAGTTGTTTCAATTTTAAAGTTCACTCGATACTTTTCTTTGCCGAATCTAAAAAAACGTGCTTACCGTCAGGTCTCAATTTACAAATAATTATTATTAAACAATTGGCAGTTGTTACTTTTTTCTTCATCTCGTAGGCATCGCTAGAGTATAATGCGTGTGTATACCGAATTTGAAACAGTTTTAATCATATTTGTCTCAGTAAAGACGATTAATGTTTTAAAAAATAATTGAATTTGGGAAAAATTTTTTCCCTCTTTTTCAATTTCATGATTAAAAATATACATCTGGCAGGAAAACTTTGAATAGAAAAAAGTTCCATTTCAATATTCTCTACAAGTCCATATTTTTTTAATTTAATTTTTCCAACTTTAAAATTAGGATATTACAAGACGATTGGACAATACTTTTTCACGTTTTCGAGCGCTCGCCCGGTTCTTGTATACAATAGAAAACCAAACAGAAATACATAAATAATTATTCCAGTAATTATTTATGTATTTCTATTTGTTTTTCTATTGGTTTTTTTCAATGTATAAAGTTTTTTAATTAAGTTATCTATGAATCATCTGGATATATCCTCAAGCATCTTATCTTGAAAACCTGCGGGCTCGTTTGATGGCGCCACCGTCGAATATACGCCTGCACTCCTAAAACATTGAGTGACCACAGCCTGGGTTCGTAACGGATCTTCGTGACGCTACATGCTCCTCTCGGTGGTGGCCGGTCCGAGCTCTCTCGGCAGGGAGAAGAGTGGGCTTTGCAGCCTTCCAATTGGCTGGCGACCCGAAAACTGGAGTCGCAGAGAAACGTGGTGGGGAAGCCTCCTCATTCTCACCCACCGAACTGTGCGCGTCAAGTCCCGAGTCCGGCGTACATCTTATTTTCTAATTTACTAATAACTATTTCATTTAGCAATTCAAAAATATCAAAATTCGTTTTAAAAATAAAATGAAAATTGGGAAAGCTTGGAATTAATGTCATTTTTCGCATTTTTAAATAATATTGAAGTTAACGTTGATATATTGTTCTCAAAATTAGAGAAAACGAAAAATGCATCAATTCCGTAACGGTTTTTACGAAGGTGTCTGTATGTCTGTCCGTCCGCCTGTCTGTAGTCTGTAGTATCGTGTAGGCACGATAAGTTTCGAAAGATTGATCAGATTAGATTGTGCCTCGGCACAACTTTTGAAGGCCTAAAAATAAAGAACGAATTCCGTAACCAGCTATTCTAGATCAAAATTCAAAAAGTTAGCACATTTTGAAAATTTTTGAGACCACTTTTTTTCAAAATTTGAAAATTCCATGTACGGTTATTAGTAGTACTTCAAAAGGCAAACAATTTATCAAATTGAAATTTTTCGATAAAATGAAAATTATCAGTTATAGCATTTTAAAAATCCCAAAACACAAAAGAAAATTAATATTTTAAGCCGAAAAATGCATGATATGAAAAAAGTCAAAAGGAAAAAAATGTTTATTTTTTAAAGCCCTATAAGATTATCATAACAACTTTTTAAACTTTTTCGAAAAATCGAAAATTCAAATTTTGATCGCACAAAAAAATAATGAAAAATTAAAAATTCCATTTTGTGGTCAAACTATGCAAGATGCAAAAAAAGATAAAGATCCAAAAATCGTGCACCCAAAAAAGATCTAAAAATTTGTTAGGAATCTTTTTTTGATAGGACGCGTAGTTTTTGTTTTATTCGTGAAAAATGACATTAGAAATAAAAAAATGCAATGTTTTGGAAGACAACACAAGGACAGACAACAAAATAATAGGCAAACTTTTTCACTCAAAGAGAATGTACTAATTAGGTTAAATTAAAAGAAAAATTACGCAAGAGACGAAAAAAAATGAAAAGACAAATGCATATTATGAATTGTAATAATACAAAATTATTGAAATAATAGATTTTTCAGGATAGCTGAGGATTAAAATTAGTGCGAAATAAGGAGGAAATATTGAAGTTGTCGTGAAAAATAACATTTGCACATTATTTTGCAAAATCTGAATAAGCAGTACCAGCTTGAGATACAGAAATAAATATGATTATTGCGTTAGTGTGGGGGGGGTAGAAATTGAAACAAATAAATCACAGTAATTGTACAGAAATTAAAGACTTGCTGAGTGGAAAAGAAGCATAGCCAACAATAATTTTAAAAGACAGTCCGGGAGTTTTATTGGTTGGTGAAAGTTCGGGGATTAGGAAAAAAAATCTTGCAAAACTCAGGGAATTTCCATAAATTTCAGTAACTGCGAGGCAGAATCAATTTGAACATTTTTTATTTTAATTTGAAATTGTTAGATTCCATTGATAAAATATTCTAGGTTACAAATGTTACAAGTTTAACACTCTTGTCTTTCAATATTAATGGTATGAGAAAATTAAAAAATGGAATTTATTTGCCTTGTCTTTATATTTCTTTTCCTCCAGTTGTTGTCGTTCTTGAATGCAAACCCTTAAAATTTCGTAAATTCCAATGAAGTCCCATAAAATTTCATTTATCTCTTTGATTTGATTAATTTATTATTAATAGACCAATACTTACATGTAACCTATAATATGATTATATCATACAAAAGTATTGTTTGCTATTATAGTTAGAATTTGTAAAATTAATTTAATAATTTTTCAAAAATTATACTCGAATGTGCGCAAATCACACGAAGTTTTATCACATCACATACTATTGCTAGCCCATTATTGAAATTTATCAAAATTCCCTTGAAATCCTATGAAATACAAAATAAAAATTTAAAATACGATTAAATCATTTAAAATTCCGACAAATCCTCATAGTTGAAAGGGTGCCACCACAGAAATCAGTAGCAAATACGTTTTTGTGAATGAACCAATATACACTATTCGCTACCACTTGGACTTCGCGCAGTGAGTTCTGGCTGATAAGCATTTTGGAAAGCCGAAAACAATGCAAGCATAAAATATGGAATTTTTATGGACCGACTAATTTTTAGCGATGGAACCATTTCACAGAGAAGAGGATTTCCAAGTCTGTCTTGTTTGAATTGAAAATTAGTAGTGATCACATCTCGCAAAATATGACGTCTGAAGAAATGTAAAACAAAAACTATTTTATACATATTAGTAGATGAATTTTAAGGCAAAATTATATGGGTTTGAACGTTTTTGAAAATATTTTTTTTTTCGTAGGCAATGATAATTCGAGTTCTTTTCTTTGCCCTCTGAGATCGACTCTGTCCATCTCAAATGGTAGAAAGAGAGGTCTAATCGACTTCAGACATCGAAGTCCCACTGATGTCGAACTGTCAAGTGTTTTTGAGAATGGTGACAACTGTCTTTTTCGTAGACAGTTAATGTAACATTTATATCCTCATTTCCGTTAATTATTTAGTTTAAACTTGTCTCCGTGTTTGAAAAACAATTCGCAACACATTTTTTCCAACGCAGTAAGATCCACCTGAAACGGTTCATATGCCCCTGACTGAGAGCCTGGATTTTATGTTACCGTCAGTCCGAAAATCGACATTAAATGCAGGCTTGACTGTATTTGAAATATGAAAACTAAAATAAGGCTTTCATTTTATTTCAAAAACAGTCAAATTCATCCTAAAACTCTGAATATTCAAAATGATGAATTGTCAAGATGAATTTTCAAAAAAGTAGTTGAATTATTAAACAAAGAAACACAACGACTCCGGATTCGTACTCAGCGACCTCGAAAACATAGGATATGACCACTTTTCATAGGTACGAATCATGTATCACCAGAAATGAGCGATTTTCAAGTTTTTCGAGGTTATGAAAGAAATCTGACGTGATGGAGCCAAACAGGCCCCGAATTTGGATTCAGCGACCCCGAAAACATATGATAGACATAGTCAGACTCGAGGGGTATTTTTCTCGATTTTTTTTTGTGGAGCTGTGTGATGTATTGTAAAATTTATTTATATGCTGGAGGGCAATGATCCCGCCAAATAGGTTCAATAATACGAGAAAATTGCATATTTTTGATTTTTTGAAATTCGGATTTTAACAGGTGCTGCTGGGCACTTCAAATTTTTCATGTAAAGTACATGGGAAGAAATCAGATTTTGGGGTTTTTGGAATAACTTCTGTGGGTTTGGGAAAATGTTACGGGAAAATTATAAAAAATTATAGCCCCGAAAAGTACCCCTGAATCTAAAAATGTCAATTTTGCAGGAAATCTACACCTTTACGAACTTCATTTTTGTGTTTTTAGCCAAAAGTCATAGTTTTTCATCTTGTAGAATGATTATCAATATTTTCAAGTGATTTTTAATTAAATAATTGTTTTTTCAAAAATTCGCATTTTTTGTAACAGAATCATTATCAAAGTTGCCTTTTTATATATTTGTATGTTCTTGATACCTCAGCTATAATATTTAACAAACCCTTATTTGTTTGTACAAATCAAATTTGTTTAAACAATATTTTTCTAAGAAATGTTCTCTTTTCAGCTACAAATATTAAAACTAGTGTTTGTTAAAAATATGTAAATTATTTCTTATATTCATGCATTGTTTGAACAATTAATTATCATTGACAATGGTGTGATCTGAGTCCCATTTTTTTACGTCCGGGATGTAACAGACAAGAATTTTAAGAAACAAGAAAAAATACCAACTGTTTTTCGGTTTCTTTACGAATCTTCCAGATACTAAAGTTATTTTCGGTATTTCATTGCGTTGTCTTAGACAAGTCTACTTTTTTCTGATAAATTTCACTGGACAACAAAAATGACCTATGTTACCTTTGAATGCTTCATATACGTCATTTTTTTTTACCAGTGAAATTTATGAGAAAAACGTGGACAACTCTAGGAGAAGACTATGAAATATCGGAAATGACTAATAATTTATTGTTTACACAATTCATGAATATATAAATTGAAATTCATGTTTTCAACAACCACTAGCTGTAATATTTATAGCAGAAAAGAGAATTTTCAATTTTCCTAGCAAAATATTGTTCAAAAAAATTTGATTTGTTTGAACAATATTTTGCATATTTTGCATTGAAAAAGTATAAAATATATAGAAAGACAACCTTGATTTGTATGCAGTTAGGAAAAGCCGTTTATTTGAGAAAAAACAATTATTTAAACAAATGGAATTTGTTTAAAGAATCGGAAATAACTTTAAAATACTGATCGTTATTCCACTCGATTTTGGATTCAAGGGTACTTTTCGCTGTGACGCACAGTGGGATGAAATAAAAAAACGAGGTTCAAAATAAGTTGTAGCTGGCAATTTTTAACCAATTTTGGATTTTTGTGTCCTGTGACCACCCATCTCACGGTTGTGAGACGTGGCCATGAGTGGGATTTACCACGGTCCTACTGGGAGCCGATGTAATTTTTTAGATTTTTTTTAGATTTAGTGGGATGAGTTCTCGAAGATATTCGAGTACTCGAAAGATTCGAGATGCTCGAAAGTTTCGGGTTCTCGAAGCTTTCAAAATTAACAAGGATTTCTTCAAACCCGGTACTAGGGGTTTTTTTGAAATTGCTATCAGTGATTTTAGAATCAAAAGTAAGAATTCAAGATTTTTTATCCAAAATGGCGACTAAATTTGTGAGAATTTCAATAAATTGACAGATAAAAAGTTAATAAACTGACGGATTTCTATGAGACACAGTATACTAGAGATTTTTCGGGCTTCTGATCATAAATTTACAGTCGAAATAAAAAAATTCTAAGTTTTTGATAGGAAATGGAGCCCCAATTTTGAAGAAATTTATTATATTCAGGGATCATAATATTTTAGCTTCGTCCCAATAATAAAGGGTTCCAGAAACTATGTACGAAAATTTTTGTTTAACAATTTGCTTTTGTGATTCGCAACAAGAAAATAAGTAAATGTATTGTTCAAATTTCATATTTATTTATTTATCATTGAATACCGAAATCTTTTAACCCTTAAAATATTTAGGGTCTTGCGCTTACACTTATTGCTTAAAAGTTATAAAAATTCCGGAATGGTCACGTTAGAATGCAGAAAATTAATTTTCGGCACGTCTTTCTCTGCTGTAGCAGAACGCAATTTGGTAATGAATGGTGTGGAGTTAACTGACTCAATAACCACTGAAATAGCTAAGAATTCTTTAGCTGCGTTCTTTAACTTTGGGAATCGATGACCGTTTTTTGACCACCATTCCAACGGATTAGTATCCGAGACACATATTTTCTCAGTTGAGTAACCTGTTATGTCATAAGTAATTGCCATAACTTACGCATCTTGATGTGAAAATTTTTCGTCAAGGTAGTGTTTCATGACAAACTTCCTTATTTTACTCTTAGGTTCCCCTGCAATCAATGTATGTATAAATACATGAATGCATATATGTATAATAGGTCTGTCAAAAAAATGATTTTTTGACTTTTTAAAGTCTTGCCCCTTCATTTTGTGTGTATTAGTGAAAAAAAATTTTCCTAATTTTTTGAGATTTTTAAAAGAATGTTCAGAGGTAGGGCACGATCTTTAAAGTACCCCAAAGTGTTCAAAATTTAGTAAGTCCTTGAAGTTTAAAAATAATCCTAACAACTTTACAACGATGAGGTAAAACTACCATGTTAGTAGTACGAAGCCTGACAAAATTAAAAATAAAATTCAATTTATCCCCAACATTGCTAAAATTCACACCTTAAGACACTAAAAATAATTTTTAAGGGTCTTTTCTGAATTTTATGAAAGTAAAATGAAAATTCAAGTGGAAAATTATATAAAAAATGTTATTATACAAATATGAAAAATAGTGCCCATCAAATAAACATTTTTCCCCATTTCACCCTTAATAAAAAATTACATTTTCTTTCTTTTAAACTTTTTCTTTCAATACATATAATATATATTGACCATATTAATATATATATATATATATATATAAGATGACAGTTACTCCCAGTGGGACCCTGCGGTGGTTGTTAACCTTTAGTTTTATATATATATATATATATATATTGTCATACTCGTTCTCTTATGTGTTGAAAGAAAACTCCTAGTATAATTGTTGAAAAATTAAAAGAATGTACAGAGTTGAAAATTTGGGTCCTTTTTATCGAAATTTTATAACTTTTGTGATTTTATCGTCATTAAAATATATTTTTTTTTTTCCAATTTTTGTTTAATAAGACTCAGTTTTGAAAACATATTTTTTGAGAACAAATATTTCAAAAACTTTATGGATTTTTCAAAAATAAACTTTTAAACTTAATTTTTGAAGAAAAAAACACAATAAATTTGTTATTTTTTGTACTTTTTTAAGGATATCTTACAATGTTCTTGAGAAGCCCTGTAAATATAAAAATTGGGTCTTTCTTCGTTTTCGAAAAATAATTAGGAACGTGCGCTGCGGCATGGCGTACACAGTGCCCGAGAGTCTGAACTCTGAAGTTCGTGCATACGAGTATAATATTCGTCTATTGTTTACATGTTTTTTTCATCGTGTGCATCATTTCAGCGTACATTTTCAATTACTTCTAGAAAACTAAGGGATATCCCATTTCCATATTTATAGTGCTCTTAGAGGAAATTGTAAGCCATCTATAAAAAAATTTAAAGGAACTCAAAAATGGATTTTTAAATCGAAAATTCAGTTTAAACGTTTGTTTTTAAAAAATATTTTGAAATATAATTTTGCAAAAAATATTGCTTCAAAACTACTTCTTGTAGGAAATATTTGAATAAAACCTGCTAATAAAATTAAAATCGCCAAAGTTCTGAAAGTTCCAGAAAAAAGGACCAACATTTTCAATTAAAAATATCCTAAGTCTTTAACATTTTTGAAAAACTATTCAAGGGTTTTTGTTTCAACACCTAAGAGAACAGATACTAGAATTTTCATAAAAATTATCAACAATAGATGCAATTCTGTAGATGATTTGACGTGGAATTGATCATATCACAAATCAAATAACCAGGTACGGTGCAGGGGAGTTGGGTGAAATAAAGAAACGAGGTTCAAAATAACATTTAGAATGCAATAATTATGCACCGATACTCGAATAAGCAAACTCGAATAAGCGTAAATTTTGCATGTTCATTTAAGGGAAATGTCAAAAGTTAAAGATTCATATGGTAAAAACAGTAGCTGGTGAGCCGCGGGCCCCCGCGGTCCCGGGACCCCTGACTGTAGCCAGGCCAGTCACCCCCTTGTGGGGGCCATGTCTAAGACATTTATAGTCAGAAAAAAATCGTTTTTCCTTTCAGTCTTTTTGTACTTAAATTGCCAATCATCTTTTCTGAAAAAATTTTACAAGCCATCAATATTTGTTGATTACATAAACAAATTATATAAACAAATGCACATTTTAGGAGTTTTTAAGCGAACAGAAATCACTTTTACTTCTGACTTTGCGGAAATTATATTGCAATATAAGTTAAGGCAAATAGCGGAAGTAGAAAGAAGTAAGGGAAAAAGCACGTGGGTTAAGTATGGCAGAATACAGCTAGAAGGAGTGTGGTGGGATTGGGACGAAGAAAGGGAAGAGATAGTAAGAAACCCCACAGAACAAGATTTTTATTATATAGGAGTAGATGAGAATCACAAGCACGTCATTGGATTAGTTAATGGTGGATTTTTGTGGCCATTTGTTGCTCATCGAGCGGATCTCAATAATAACTTCGGAAGAGTCAAAATACGCATAAATGGGAACAACGCAAATGAAATTATACCAATAGCAAATGAGGATCCTCTTAATAATCGTTTCTTCAAAGAATTTGATAGAGAACACACTCGTTATGGAGAGATAATCGAGTAATTAAAATTCAACAGTACATTCTCATCATGAAATGTAAAAGAAAGATGTTTAGAAGGAAGGACATTATGATGTTTCATATTATAATTTGATGATGGGTTACAGAAAATAATAAAAATATTATACAAAAAATGTTTTTTTAATTTTAGAAGTCCTCGTGTCACATCTTTTCGAAAATAGATGATAAATCTTTTTGTTATTATACCTGGGAAAGATAGAACACTAAATTTTTTGATTTGTGTGACCATATCAAGCTTTTAGTAGGGAAATAGAAATTTCTGCACGCAAGCCTTTTTCGAGTTTCGAAATCTATACATTATCTTTCAACTATGATAATATTATTAAGAGTTATTCGCTTTGTAGTAATAACAAGTAAAGAATTTGTCAAAATTACAGGGTGACCCCAGGCATCTAACACATCTAACCCCCTAACATCTAAGTATTTATCATTGCCGAAATATTATACTCAAAGAACTAATTAACATTATTTTTCAGTTTTCTCGTTAATTTAAATTATCTACTACTAATCATTAACCCTATACGAAAAGTTTCTGGATATTTTTAGAATACGCTTCCTCAAATATTATACTGTCTTTTGGAACTTGCTCAAAAATATTGATAAGTTTGTGGAAAGTTCAGCCAAAATTTTTGAATGTTATTTGCATTTCTACAATGATCTGGAAAGTTTTTGAATTTTCTAGATAGAAAAGACAGAATAAAAAATTCCGGATTTCCCACAATGCTTTGGAGTGCTCTTGACTTTGTACATCACTCCAGAACATTTTTCAATGTTTTAGAAGAATCTATAGTTTTCTAAATTATTTTAAAATGCCTGCCATTTTATATAATATTCATCTACATATTTCTGAAACGCTTTTGACAATTGTAGGGTGCTTTTAATGTTTCCAGGGAATCATAGGTTTTTTTTTCGAATGTTCTAGAATATTTTGTTGTATTTTCCATAAGGGTGATTGTTAAACTTTGTTACGTTGACGACACTTTTGTCATCTGAGGACATGGACTAGATGAACTACACAAGTTTTTCGATTTCATCAATCGATTACACCTTAATATCCAGTTCACCATGGAAATTGAACGAAGCGGAAAATTGCCTTTCTTGGACGCACTAGTTTACAAAAGATCTGATAACACATTAGTACATGAAGTTTACAGAAAATCCACCATACAAACAGATACCTACATGTCTCCTCCCACCACTACCCATCTCAAAAGCAATCGGTCATCAACTCCCTTGTATACGGAGCTGTTTCGATAACAGATAAAAATAACATACAAAAAGAACTACAAAATGTAAGCTAATCATAGTACAGAAGAATTACACAAACAATCAAATTGTTTAGATAATTCCTTATCAATGTTGATTTTATTTTTCCTATCACTCTCAAGCCCGTTCTTATTTAACTCTACTAGCGATTAAGAATGAAATTGAGTGAAAACCGGCTTTCCTAAAAACACATGTTCCCTAAGTGGACAATAATGTTTTTCCCCGTAGGGTTTGGCTGGGATCAGTGAGGTTTTCCTGAAGCAGATATCCGAGAATGCAGTTTGCTGTTATATTTTCTATTTTACATTCTTTAAAATAGTTTTAAATGCATTATGAGCTATTTTTATTCCAATATTTTTGAATTTTCATTTGTTAATTTTCCTTGTTGTTTTTCGTATATTTGCCAGGACTTTTTACAAATAATTTCATTTTTTTATTTTTTTATTTTAAATGTTTTTCATATCTTACTAAAATTTTTATGTAATTTTGTGATCGTGGTGCCATGAATGTCTTCTTAAGGCGGTATGTTTTTCGGGAGGTTCGAGGTGGTCCCTTTTGTACTCATAAATTCTGTTTTTCAGATACCTTTTTGTTTGCCCGATGTAGCATGCATCACATCTCCCGCATGGAATGCAATAAACTACATTTTATAGTTAGTCTTTAAAGATATATAAACAAAAGCAGGGACTTCCAATGGGATCCCCGCTATCTCCAATACTATCGGACTTAGTTTTGGATGATTTAGAGCAGGAATGTCTATTAGAATTGCTATGTGAGGTCCCTTTCTTTTTCAGATATGTTGATGACATTTTAACAGCGATACCTGCAAAGGAATTGGACAATGTTTTGGCCACTTTTAATAGCAAATTTAGCAAATTGCGATTTACACACGAGGTTGAGGAGAATATTAAAATCGCGTTTTGGGATGTCTGCATTTACCGGGAAAATAACACAGTGAAAAACAACTGGTTTCAGAAACCTTCCTGGTCGGGCAGGTATCTCAATTTTCACTCTCATCAACCAATTAGATACAAAAGAGCTTTAGTCAATAACTTGGTGGACAGAGCAATAAATTTAGCTGAAAGAACTTTCCATAAAGAAAATTTAAAGAAAGTTAGAAAAGTTTTAATCACAAATAGTTATCCGAAATTTTTGTTAGATGAAACAATTAAAAGCAGACTGAAGATTCTTCACAGTAAAAATTACGGGGGGCCCCAGCGATCACATGGCACTCACCCACTACCGAACAACAAGATAGTATTCAACCTCCTACCAAGTTTCTCTCCTTGCCTTATGTGGAAGAGCTGTCACAAAAAATTATGGGAATGCTCAAACCGTACAAAATGCTCAAACCGTACGTAAAAAAAGCTTTGGTGATATTTAAAATCAGCTAGTTATTATACGCGCAGTGTATTTTCAAATTACAATGTATAACCTGATTAATTTACAATACTACAGTACTTATTTGCACTCTAGTGTGATTTTAGTTTAGGTAACAATGTGAAAATAGAACGTAGGTTGTTCTATTTGCAGGCGACTGTAAAATTACTACGTCCGATTATGGAAATTTCTCGATCGGCGTGGGGCATAGCAAGTTTACGTAAGTTGATAAATTTACTTGGGACTTTAAGTCTACGAAAGTATATGTAAATTTTGACGATGTGTGCTTTTCTATCGCGAGGGAGTTCCATTGGAGCCTCAGTTCTAAATGATACCAACTTTTACTTGAGCCGCAACTTTACTGAACCCTCATTTTTTTCGGTGAGTGAGCGGTGAAAAAAATATATTTAATTATTAATATATTTACAAGGAAATTTCTCTTAGAGTCTTCTTGTAACATAGCTATATATGTTTACAGTTGTTACAATCTTTAAAATTAAAAAACTCATATATTGTAAGCTAGCAAATAAAAACAAAAATTATTTATATTTAAAATAAAATAGCTTACATTTCAAAATGTTCGAAGCTGAGCAATGCGGAATGTACAGAATTATAATGCAAATTGCAAATTTTAATGCTATCTAATTTGAATGATCATCGAGTTGTAATTCTCTCCATTTGAAATTTTCAAATTAATTACTGTTCTAATTTACTTATAATTCATATAAATCCTTGAAAATGACTTGCCACTGTGTTTTCAATGCTTAAAAACTTATTTAAACCTGATTAACATGAGAATATCATAATTGCTAAACTTCGGGAATTTTTTGGATCTCATATTCCACAAATGACGGTTAAATAGAAGATTTCACAAATTATTTATTTTCATATAAAAATAATGAATCAGAATGAAGATACTGGTTTTGAAAAGTTACAACCGAAGTCTGTCAAATAATCAAAGCCTAGATGTTGCGGAATCTGTTCGAATCATAAATAAAAGCAGGCATTGCATCTTTGACAGACTTCGCTTTTAACATTTCAAAACAAAGTATCTTCAATGTAGTTCATTATTTTCAAGATACTCAAGAGAATAACTAATTTCCAAAATCTTCTATGTATTTTGTTTTTAAGTGATGTTTAGGCATCACCCAAGGCTGACACATACTAATTTACTTGAAAAAGTGAAAGTGTCCTATTCAAACCGAAAGTGACCAAAAATGATTAATTTTAGAAAAAGATGGAGATTTTGCAGATTACTGGTCCAAAATCAATTTATTATGTTAGTCTGAGAGATCCCTCAGTACAAAAGCATAACGTTTCGGCAACACATCGGTTGCCCTTCTCAATTATAAAAGATGGGTAATTTGAAGGTCCGTTAAGCTGGCAGGACCACATTGCAAAAATGGACTAAAAACCTATAGGGAATTTAGGGCTCATTTAGGGCTAATTCAATGCCCTATTGCCAAATTTAATGCTCTGCAATAAAACAAAAAAAACCGGTGGTCATGCTAGCTTAACGCTAAGCTAGCAGGACCACACATAGAAAAAAACAACTTAGAAAATATTTCTTTGCAGAATAATTTAGGGCTCATTTAGGGCTCACTTAAGGCCCTATTGCCAAATTTAATGCTCTGCAATTTTTAGAAAAAAACCTGTGGTTATGCTAGCTTAACGTTAAGCTAGCAGGACCAAACATAGAAAAGAACAACTTAGACAATATTCTTTTGCACAATAATTTAGGGCTCATTCAATACCCTATTACCTAATCTGATGCTCCGCCTTTTTTTTTTAAACCTGTGGTCATGCTAACTTAACGTTAAGCTAGCAGGACCACACATAAAAAAAACAACTTAGACAATATTTCTTTGCAGAATAATTTAGGGCTCATTTAGGGCTCATTTGATGCCTTATTGTCACTTGGATACTAATGGGCCCAAGTGGAGAGCCACACATAACAATTTTGTGAGACTCTCCACGTGGGGTGATCGCTAGATTATATACCTATGTACCCCCACCTATATACCCATCCACACATCACTACTTTACCTCCGAGCAATTCAAGCCTACCCCGAAAGGGAAACGGCTCAATGATATAATAAAGTTCCATATCATCAAGTTTTGATAATTAATGCAAACAAAAAATTAAAATTGAGAAAATATAACTTTTTTTAAGTTAAATTTCTTTGTAAATTAGTATGGGAGACCGGGGCGAGTTGAACCACTATTCATTTTTCGATTTTTTATATTTCTCGTGACGAACTTTTTCGAAACGTATTATTGTTACCTTGTTTTTTACACCTTAGACTTATAGAACTACAATTATCAACAGTTTAATTTGATAACTGAGTTCAACAAAAGTGAAATTAGATAATGCGAAAAATGGTTTAACTCGCCCCAGGCCCGGGGCGAGTTATACATACATGCGGGGCGAGTTGTACCACTTTAGCGGAGTCAATGATTTTGAAATCGTGATTCAAACCTTGAATCATTTATTAAAATACCCACCTTTTTTCGAGTAATAGAACCTTTTTTTCATTTTTTTGCCCTGCTCTTTTACTTTTTTACTTATTTCTAGGTCTTCCTCTCTGCTCCGTTTCTTTTTTCTCTGTCGCATTTCTTGAGTTACAAAAGTCCTTTAAAATATTTTTTTCCGTCAGTTTCCTTTCTATTTTTTCTTTTTTGGCTTTCAATTCATCTCTGATAGGAGTATCAGTATAACATGCAAATAATAACACGAATTTTAGTGGTTCAACTCGCCTCAGAAGCAAGCGGTACAACTCGCCCCGACATGCGATTGACATTAAAAAATATGGAATTTTGTTCTTGTTGAAAACAAAACCTCAAACCCTTGAATGGTGATATACTTGAAGGTATACTAAATCTAGCAGTTCGATTGTTTGGAATTAAAATGATTTACAGAGAGCTTGGGATCGAAAAATTGAAACTTCTTAAAATTTACTTACGAGCCACGAAAATAAGTTTTTTAGGGTAACTTTGGACAATGCAACAGGTAAACAAAATAACTTCAGGGACAATTTAAGTTTCAAGTAGTTCACTTCGAGTTAATTTGATGGCGCCTCGTGACGAATACTTTAGAAGATAAACGTACTGGTTCAACTTGCCCCTATCCTCAATTCGCCCCGGTCTCCACTATAATTGACATTTTTCAAGATTCATTTATTTTTCATAAAAAATTGGATTTTTTTCTAATTTTTGTGTATCACATGCCTTAAGTTGCACTGAATAAGCAAGCCATAATTTTCTAAGATCCCAAACAAACCTTCTGAGATTTTATACGTATGTGTAATAATTTAAGAAGTGAGTAGCATATATTATTATCATTATTATTATATCATTAAGCCGTTTTCCTTTCAGGGTAGGCGTGAATTGCTCGGTTGGAAAGTAGTGATGTGTGGATGGGTATATAGGTGAAGCGTAGATAGATGTATAGCTTTAAGGTATATATATTTTAGATTGATCTAGAATTCTCGTGTTACTTATTTAAATAACACGTTCATTCCGCAACACTTTTTTCACCGCACCTCCAGCACGCCCCTAGTCTGTCAGTTTCTTTACATCCCGCCGCCATGTGGCCATATCCGTGGCATCGGTGACATCGTAGAAGCGTTTCCCTTCTTCTCATCTGGCAATTGACCCAGCCTATTTTGATGTGACTCACCATATCAAGCTTGGCCGCAACAATTTCCTCCATTTCTACGAATGCCATGACATTTCCCCAGCGGTTGGATCGCGTCAGGTTTATTTTAAAGTCTTCACCTGTGTTAACATCTAGTAAGGTCTCAATGGCTACTCTTACCTCTTCCTTCTCCGTTGTGGCATCCAAATCACGGATGTCTACCAGAGCTCTAGGCAAAAGTGATCGGACCCCTCCTTTGTCTCCAACAGCAGCTTGGAGAGCCTCGCTGAATTTAGCTTTGTCCTCCGGTTTGGCACTCAGCTCTACCAGTACACCACCTTTCCTTGTTTCTCTGATTGCCGAGACATTTATTCCCATGTCCTCCGGGTTGACTCGGGATTTTATGTCTTTTAGGACACCAGCATACCTCTTTCCTTCAGTGGGGTTTATTAGAATGGCCTCGCAGCGAGGGCGTCTTTTCCTCCGAGTTTCCCTAACTTCATCCTTCTGCTTATATTGCTGACTTTCAGGAATTCTAGCGTCCTTCTCAGTCTGCGTCTTATCTTTACGAACTCTTCCCTGCACAGTGAACCAGGGGTTTGACGTATCCGCCTGCGACTTTTTCCTGGGTTGCGTGAATGAACTGTTGGTGGGGCTGGGTGTACTCTCATCCCTTTTCCTCTTGTCCACCGACCTTGCTCCCTGTCCTAGTTGATCGGCCAACAAAGTGGGCTTTAGTGCTTGCTTCTTGGCGTTCCCTCTCGATTTTTTCATTTGTTTATCTTTATTGTCCTTGATTGCATCCCTGATGGTTAATACCACCTTGATAATATCCAAAGCATTTGTTACATTCTCCTTGATACCCGTTTGGGTATTTATGACCTTCTTGCATTGCACATCAGCTTCATTGATGGCTGTTGTGAGTTTTTTGAACCAGTATTCTTCCTGGGTTTGCAAATCTTCTAGCTTAGGCTTTTTTTAAGTTTGTGCCTCGCCGCTTTCCTTCAATTTTGATAGCTGTTCAATCACTTCAGTTTCGTTTTCTCCTTTTTCCTTGTCGAATGTTAGGACAGTTTTCTGGATGTCCATGTCCATCAACTCCTGCTCTTCTGTTTTGTCTGATTTGTTTAAGGTTGCCATAAATGTTCATCCAGCGCTTCGTGCGTGGAGGGTCGAGCCGAAAATACTGGGAACGGGTATACCCTCGGACCGCAGTCTTACCCCAGTTCCCTGGGGTCGAGCCTTCGTTTAACCGGTCCCGGAATGCACGGACGGACCGGAATCGCCCGGAGCACTGCAGTTTCCTACCTCTGCAGCCACCACGCACTTCCTGATCAGGGCCCGAAGGGGCTGGATTCCTGATGTCCGGCCGCGACTTACACCTCGGCAGAGCAAGCTCACAGCAGCTTCATGAACCGACCTCGGTTTGAAGCACTCCCAGTGGGTCACGGCCGGCACCGATCATGTGTGTTTGGTCCGCGGGGCCTATTTTATTTCAGCCCTACTATGGTTCAACCCACTCACACGTCCCTGTCGACATTTGACCATGAAATGACCTTAAAAAAATAGCCAACTCCGTTACGCTGATCCCGGATTTGGATTCAGCGACCCCGAAAACATAAGGGTAGGGGGGTCTTGTCTTCCGGACAGACCACTTTTTTTTTTGTGTAGCTGTGTTATTCATTAATTATTAACTTCACAGCAAATTTTCGTTATTATTTTCAACTCCATTTTTTATGAGGAATTCACAAATATAAAAATGTACCTTGAGTACTAGGACACCCTGCATAAATATTTCAACACGCTCAACAAACATGACCTTAGTTACTTTCAGAAGTCACACGAACAAAAATCCGGCGGCGCCTAAACTAACCACCATCATCGAAAAACCAAACATGAAAGGAATGAGTACTGCCTCAAATACGAGCACAGTCCCGATCCACATAGACCCAATCAGTGGAGCCGGTAGTCACCTCACCACACCACGTCAGGTCAATCCCACAGACGGAGTCATTCTAGCCAGAATGACTTTAGGCGATATTAAAACACTGATTCGCGCCATAAGGGCATCGCACCTACCTGCACCAGACTTTTTTGGTTTTGACCATGAGAACCCGCAAAGGTTTCTGCAAGAGTTCGAAATTTACCTTTCTCAATCGGAAATCGACCAGCTCCACTGGACTCGTACGGCAGGCAAAGCATTACAAGACAAAGCAGGAAAATGATGAAACGCTTACAAGTCGTTCCACCTTGAGTTGGAGGAGTTTACAGAAATATTAATGAAGAAGTACGTCAGACCGCAAACACTGAACATTCTGAGGGGTTAACTCTACTCAGTGAAGCAAACAAACAAAAAACCGGCAGAACTTTTCTCACAAAGGAAGTACGTACTAGCGAAACGATTACGGCCGACCAATACGGAAGAAGAGCTCGCTTCTTTAATTCTTGATACAGTCAAACCGAGTATAAAAAAAAAACACGTGAGCCGTCGTGAGACACCTGGCGGAAGTTATAACGTCATATGATGTAATGCATCATATTGCATCATATTGTATGATACTGTATCATAATCCATCACATTATATAATATCTATCACATTGTATTAGGATGTTCCATATTGTATTATATTGTATCATATTATATGATACTATATCATATTGTATCATATTACATCATATTGCATCAAATTGCATCAAATAGTATCATATTGTATCACATAGCGTGATAGTGTATCATTCTGTAGCTTAGTGTGTCGTATTGTATCATATTGCATCGTTTGCATTATATTCTATGATACTGTAACATATTCCATCATATTATATAATATGGCCTCACATTGTATGATATTGTAACACATTGTATGATATTGTATCATATTGTATATGTGAGAGAGGCGAAACGGAGAGAAGTGGAAGAAGCGAATGAGATATAGAGAGGGAGAGGGATTGAAAGAGTCAGTCAGTGGGAAAAGGGAAGCAGAGATAGAGGAGAGGAAGCGTTACCCGTAAAGCGTTAGCGTTACCCATATTTGCCCTCTTCTGCGGGTCCATATCATGTCACATGCGGCAAGTCTCTCTGCGGCATGTCACAACTGCGGCATCTCTACCTAGCGGCATCGATGACCCCAATCTCCAGGGTCTGGCGAGTTATCAAGAGCTTCAAAAATAGATTCACCCAACCCGCTACCGCCTCTTTCTCAGCGGATAAGGCAGTGGTAGTAAACCTCCACCAGTTAGCCGAGGAGCTTTGCCCTCCCACAAATTTCCATGATCAATTTCCGGACAATTTTAGATAAATACTTTTTTAGAAGCTCCTTTCACCGAGAAACAATTGTTCATTACTATCTCATCACAAAAAACCAAGTCCTCCCCGGGACTTGACAAAATAGACTTTAACATCATTCAAGACTTCCCGGATGAAGCCAAATCTGCTCTTCTTGACATCTACAACAAAATATTTGATACCGGTGCCTTTCCAGCTTCCTGGAATCAGGATCAAGGATCACCTTCACGATTTGGTTTCAGGAGGGGCAGATCTTGTGCGGATAATCTGTCCATCCTATCAACCGAAATCTGTACCGGATTTGTTAATGAAGAAATAACAGCGGGTCTGTTCTTAGATATAAAAGGATCCTTCCCTAGCGTAGAGCCACACATTTTGGCGGAGGATCTCCGAGACCTGGGCGTTCCCGGGTCCATCGTCAAATTCATCTAAGTTCCACTGCATGCAAAAATATCTATTTCAACATCAACGGCGAGATAATAGGCCCCAAAACAAATACTGTAGGTCTTCCCCAAGGCAGCATTTTAAGTCCTATCTCATACTCTGCTTACACGAGAAAACTCATCACCCTTCTCCCTCCCGACTGTTCCGTCGTCGAATTCGCGGATGACATTGCCATCATTTGCAGATCTGCAGACCCGAGTGTGTGCGACGCATCACTTCAAAACTGTTTAAACATTCTCGTGAATTTTGTTTCTCGGAGAGGCCTCCAACTTTGTCCAGATAAAACCAAGCTAATCCTCTTCTCTGAATTACAATTGGACTCAAACGATCCTAATCAAGCTCTTCAAGGGAATGGCAACTTTATCCTGCCTTCAACATCGGTTAGATTCCTTGGAATATTTTTAGACCAAAAATTTACATTCGACGAACATTTTGCTTATCTGACTGAAAAGACACGTAAAGTTTTGAACATCATCAAAGTGCTGAGAGGCACTTGGTGGGGAGCCGACCCATACATCCTCAAGACTGTCTCTGATGCCTTTATCAGAAGCTGTTTCGATTACGGTTCCCACATATTCACTTTCCACAAATATAAATTTTTTGACAAACTAGAAAAAATTCGAAACCAAGCCCTCAGACTAACCCTAGACTATAGAAGGAGCACACCAATTAATGTCATTCCAGCAGAATCTTGTGAGCCACCTCTCAGAAAAAGATTCAATTTTCTTGCAAGGAAATAACTCATTAAAACATTTTTCAACCTTGATCACCCTCTTCCCGATAACCTATTAAACCTTTGGAATAACAATCAACAGAAGAACACATACCAAATAAGGAGCATTTTTGTTTTGATAGAAGCTTTCGAAAAAGTCCGCAATTTCAAATGACAAACTCGTAGATCGCTTATGCACCCCTTCTTCGAATTCTCCTACGAGGACCATTTGTTCACCCCGAGCGTAGACACGAATCTAGGTAAACAGGTCCAAACTAGCCCTGCCCCAAACAATTTCAACTATAATTATTGTAAAAATGGTTTATTCATAAAAATTGAAACATTCCCAATTTTATCGTAAGCATAAATCAGGAAATTTGTTTCAATAACATTATTGAATGCATTTGTTAAATTACTTGATGTGCAATGCATTTTATTTATTTAAAAACGATAATCTAATAGTATGCTCCTTTACTCGATCGGTGTAAGATTAACAAAAAAATTTTTTGGTTATTCTGTAACTTTTTAAAAAGAAAAAAATAACTCCTAACTTTTAAAACTTTTTTTTCTATTATCTCTGGTTCTTTTTTTGAACATTCAGTATAATCACAAAAAAATATTTAAAAAAATTCTTACATCAAGTAACATTCTTACAGCAGAGTAACTACAAAAAATTTCAAAACCATGAAAAAACTATAAAAGAATAAAGTGTAAAAGAAAATATTTTTTTGTGGTCATCCCGAAAGTTGAAAAGAACAAAAAGAAATTTGAAAGAGTTAAGAAGTGAAATATGCTTTAAACCTGATTCCACCGTGAAAAATTCCAATTAGCCAGAAATTATCGTTTTGTATTTACATAATATTTCAAAAATTTTAAATTTGAATTGGCATTTTTTTAAAAGATGAAACTGTTGAAATAATTACATCTTCATATATTTTTTTATTTTTATAACTTTAATTTGTAGTTTGAGTTTCATGTTTAATATTGAATGAAGTTTAAAATCAAATTTAAAATCAATTTTCAGAAAATTGGTTAATAAATTTAAAACATGCGTCCTTAATTTTTAATGGTATTTAAAAACCGTGCACTGTCGTTGAATAATACAGATATGGCGCAGCAGTCTTCGTCGATCCAACGGAAATGCCATACACGCCACGAGTGTCTTCGCGACTCCTCATCCCGCGATCTCGTCTCGTTTTGCATAATTTCCCATGGACAATTTCGAGGTTTGTTTTGTTTGGTGTGTTTTTCTCACCTCGTTATGACAAATTTTTATCCTGATCGTTAAAGACGTGTATCAGGTTTTGGACAAATCGTGGAGCACGTACCTTCTATACGAACTTAGTAAAATACTTATCATGCAATATGCATAGATTCACAAACATAACCTCACTGTTGTCACCTTTCTTGCGGCCTTCAGTAGGTAGTTGTGCAGAGTGTCTATGAATTATTATACACCTGGAGATTACCTGCTTTCTATCTAACAATCTACATTTAAATGTTGCATACACAGAAATACACACACACACACACACATATATATATATATTAAAAACTAAAGGTTAACAACCACCGCAGGGTCCCACTGGGAGTAACTGCCGGCGAAACCCTCGTGTGTTTTGAGGACGCGAAGCGACTCAAGGATGACAGCTTTCTGCATCCATCTCGCAAGTGCCGCGGCATATTTTTGGCACCTGGGTATGCTTCAAGGTTACGTACCAGTGATAGTTTGGCACCTCCGAGAGCACCTATCATAAGGACAATTATTTGTACTGAATATTTTGGGTGCAGTCGTTGCAGGTCCCTTTTAAGATCTTGATACGTTTCTTCCTTTTCTTTCTCCTTGGCAGTGATGTTGTTTTCGGAAGGAGCCGAGAATTCGATCACGAATATAGTTCGTTTCTCTCCTTCTGGTAGTGCAGGGAATTTCAAACGCAAGTCGTGGGCAACACCACGGAGTTTAAGATTAGTTGCTTTATGCCAAACTTTTTGCGGAGAGCAGTTATTTTAGTAACATATAATGTTACTTAACTTAAAAAAACTAACACTAAAGCGTTGCACAAAGATCCCCGGCGTGAGCGCACTAGGGGAGATCGCGTGCCACCCGCTCTGTCATGGCATCTTGTTTACGTATCGTTCTATTACTCAAAGACGAATTAATTTGCCACTCTGAAAATTGGAGGTACTCAACGAAAGAATTTCAGCTTCCTTTTAAAAGTATTTTGAAGAAAATAAAAGTGTCGAATTTTGAAAAAAAAGTTAAATTTATTTTTGATTTTCAAAAATTAGGGTCAAATTCGGACTTTTTTTCAAATTGTTACGACCACCAGAGATTTTGTGAAATAATCTATCAAAAACATTGTCCCTGAAATCTTGTTTAAGGCAATAGGAAAAAAGTTACAAATTTTTGAATGTAAGGCTTTGCTTAAAAAATCCAAAAATTGTACCCACTTCACTTTCATAAATAATTATCGAAATTAATTAATTTTTCGCGTGAGGAGTATTATCTAATAGGACTACAAGTGGGCCAATTTTTAGCCCGATCGGACAACTTTCATTTTCGAGATGGGTACACTTCAAAAATTATGCTCCATACGTGGTTGGATCTATGTGTAGTAGATGATGAGAGAAAAGTATTCTAAACTCATCAATCAATAGTGCCACTTGTAGTAGGACATGAACTCATCGCAATTGAATATACTTGGAAATGTAGTATTTCTTCTCAAGTTAGAAAAACATATCGTGATATTCGTGATCTGGATGATGGTGCCTTTCTTAATAAATGGCAGTCTGTGGAGTGGAGTGCATTTGAGGGTTATCTCTCTATAAATGAGAAACTATTCTTCATAAGTGATGCCCTAGGTACAGCTTTGGATGAATTTGCACCTTTATGCTCGTTTATTCCATCACAAACAATTTTTTTCCCCTGGATGACGGACGAAATCAGGAATATGATAAAGGAATGATACCGCGTGTACAAGACTTGGAAGACAGTAGGAAATCCAGAAGTACTTGCTGATTATGAGACTTTGAAAACTGGCATAACTAGAATGCTTAATAAAACAAGGGACTCTTATATTGCAACAAGATTGGATAGTGTAAATGATTCTAGAGATCTGTGGAAGGAATTAAGGGCTCCGGGATACGTCAGACCTAGGTGTGAGGAGTCACCACTAATTTGTTCAGTAAATGAAATTAATGCCTACTTTCTTTCTATTTGTGGTAACTCTGCATATAATGTAAGAGAGTCAGGGCTCACTGACCTCCTGAATTTTCCTTTTGAGGATTCTCAATTCCATTTTCAAGACATAACTCCCTTTCACTGATTGAGAGCCTGTAGAACATAAAAACAGAGGCTAGAGGGGTCAATGGTCAGTCTATACGGTTTGTTGTAAAGGCCTTACCAGTTCTTTTCCCACACCTTCTCAATGTAATAAATTCAAATTTAAAATTTAAAGCTTTTTCGGGTTTCAATCGTGTGCAAAACTACGAAAACTTGCCGACGTTTCGTGAACATTTACTGGAACTTCATATTCTCGACAATTGTTTCTGTTGCGCACTCGAGGCCTGACATAGTTCTTCTTTACTTCGAGAAACTAACCATGTTTGTTAACGAATTTCCGGCACCAGCTGACAAAAACGTCATAGCCAAGGAGAAAGAAAAGAAGGAGAGGTATAAAGACCTTACGAGGGAGTCGCGACGGTTATGCCTGGAATATTCTGTTGAGCTAATCGTCTTGATCATCGGCGCTCTTGGAGGTGTCAAGGTTTTACTGTTTGATAGCCTGAAAAGCATCCCTGCGTGTCAAGAAAATGCTGAGAAACTTGCGGGGAAAAGTCAGAATGCGATCGTCATTGGGTTGCTTCGTGTCCTGAGGGTGCAAGAGACTTTTTTCGGATCATGGTATTGAATTCGTCGCAGACTGTAACCACCATTTTTTTCAAATGAAATGACATATTTTTCCTCGTTGATTTCGGATCTACGTTAAAATGTGAGCAACTTTTGTAGGAAATCTTTTTTTTTTAAATCGTCGTTTCATACCTGAAAATGCCTTCCGAAATGTTGCTGTTCCCCTGAGGTGTGATGAATAGCATGTGATTAGATTAAAGAACATTTGAATTTCATTCTCACTTTTACAATTTTTAAAAGAAAATGCAGAATTTGGTAAATCTCAGCAATTACACTGATCTCGCGTTGAAAGCCCGCGGTAAGCTTTGGCGCCGGCAAATTGTACCTAAGAATCACAGCTAAGACACTCGCTACAGTCCATGCGCGAGATGACAAGCCGCTAGCGACTTTAGATATTAAAATTTCTTCAATATCAATTCTATTGGTCTAACATTTTCCAGAAAACTTCTTTGTACTGTAATTAAAAACTTTCTTCCTCGAAGTTCTCCGTTGATCAAAATTCGCTCGATAAAAGAAACGCTGTCAGTTAGAGATTTCCAAAAGGCGCAGAGCGTCAGAAAAAAATATTTTTTTAAAATAAATTTTCAAATTCCTCTTTCTCTATCAGTCTAAGGATATTCCGCAGTGTATCCCTAAAGATTTAATTTCAAAATTCTGGAAGCTGACTGAGTAAGCACGAGTTGACGTGCAAAGCAAACGACGGCTCAGTTAGACTTCAGAAAGCATTCTGGGGTGGAAAACGAGGATTTAGAAAGAAAAATTTCTCACAAAAATTACTCACTTTTTACCTTACAATCGAAAGCAATGAAAAAAATTATGTCACTCTATTGAAAAAAATGACTTTCGGTCTGAATAGGCTACTTCCGGTGGGAGTCGGAAGTTAAGAATACCTCCAATCGATCGGGCATGGTCCATTTACTATAAGGAGGTACTGAACTTTGAATCTTCTCAGGTATTTCAGATTTTAAAAGAGGTGGACGTGTGGTCTGAGACACACTATATATATGGGGAATTCTTTGTCAAATCAGCCACCCCCTGCCCATTTTTCTTTTGAGAGAAGAAACTTTTGAAGAACACCAAAATTTTCGTTACGAAGTGTAGTTTTCGATGCCGTCTGCCCTTTTTCACTAAAAATCAATCATAGCCTCAAAATGGCTGCTTCAATCACGGCATGTCACAAAAAAATGCAATTTTTCCGTCAAAATTTCCCAAAAAAGTATAACACATATAGTGTGTCCAACAGCGCGAGTTCTCCCACACCGCTGCGTTGAGAGCGTTCCCGACCGTGATCTGCACGTTGCACAAAAAACTCGTTCATACAAAAGTTGTTGGAAATTGAGTCCCCTACAACTTTTTCGTGTAAATTTGCCACTTATTTTCAATACAAATAGTCAAAAAGCGGAAAAAACTGCGCCACTTTCCTAATTTTCCATACTTTTTGCTTAGTGTTGGTGACAAATAATTTTTTACAAAAATAGAGTCTGACTCAAAATTATAGAGAATTGAATTCTCTACAAATTTGTTACTTACCTGTTTCATCGAGAAATGCAAAATACGTGTGCAAATCGACGAAAACACAACATTCAAGATGACGGACACTTCCGATAATTATTTCTTGGACAATTTTGTGATTTCTTCATCTGCTTCGCGGGGGACACTTAACTGCGTCAAAAAATCTCAGCCCGCGGTTTTTCTGTTTCTTATATCGAATTTGATCTAAAGTCATTGGGCTAGTGCGCACATAGCGTGCCCAACAACAGAGAGAGAGAGAGAGAGAGAGTCCGCACCAAGCTGCGGACAAGTAGCGCTCGACGCACGTGGTGTTGCAGCTCTATCATGTGGGCGAGCAGCTGGCCCAAATTTTTTTCAGTGCAGTGGTAAAAGGTATATGACTCGGAGTATATGACTCGTGTAGATACAGACAAAATAAGTAACGAAAAGTCAGGTGAGGAAAAAGAAACTGAGGAGAGTAAAACGTCCGAAGCCAAGCCTTACGAAAAGTCTTATTTTGACATTACAATATGGGATAGGAAAATTCATAATGTGGATGATATGCCGATAATAGATATTGATGAGGATGTGTCTCCCTTTTCCAAAGATAATAAACTGTTTTATAAAAATAATAAAGCCATCTTATGGCTCGTTAGATTTGGGCACGCGTCCATTCGATATCTGAAAGCAATGCAAGCGAATTTTCCAGAAAATAAAGAATTCAATCAAGCTGTTTTTGACAATTCAATATTAGACTGCGAAGTGTGTCAACTGTCCAAGTTTAGAAACTTGCCCTTCAATACGGTGCGTGCTAGGGCTACTGCCCCGCTTCAAATAATACATTCAGACGTGATGGGGCCAATTTCTCCGCTAACTTATCCCACAAGATATAAATACATTTCAGTATTTATAGACGAATATTCAAGATTGGCTATGGCTTATGCCATGAAAGCAAAAAGTGAAACCGGATACTGTCTAGAAATGTTTGTAAGGAGCACTCGAAACTTGTTAAAGTACGATGCGAAGGTGTGTTATCTTAGGTCTGACCAAGGTACAGAGTACACAGGCGGTCAACCAATAGAAGTACTACAAAAACTAGGTGCTGAACAACAATTGGCCCCATCAGATATTCTCCAACTTAATGGTGTGAGCGAACGTTTTAATTTACGAGGGCTGCTTGATAAGTCAGTGACTTTTCGACCAAAAAATTTTTTTTGGGCAAATGAGCGTTTGACTTTTCAACATAATCTCCTTTTAGCTCGATAAATTTAGTCCAGTGTTTTTCCAATTTTTTTATTCCTTCCAAATAATAGGTTTTCTCAAGGCCCTCAAAATAGGCGTTTAGTGTTGCGGAATGAACGTGTTATTTAAATAAGTAACACGAGAATTCTAGATCAATCTAAAATATCTATACCTTAAAGCTATATACCTATCTACCCTTCACCTATATACCTATATACCTATATATATATATAAATATTCATCTCATTATCAATGCTCAACGAAAATATTTATAATAAACTTCTATGCTATCTATTCTATATTTGTATAAAAAAACAACAATTATTGACTTATTTTGAAGGTTTTTTGTCGTAAGATAAACAAAAATTACGTTATTCGATAATTTCATTAACCATCGAGTCATATTTTATGCGAAAAAATATATTGAAAAACATATAACTTTTGTGTTAAAACATTTCTTCTAACTTTCATGGTTTATAAGTTATAAAACAGATTCGAAAAATAGCGGAATTTCCTGGGGGTAGTTTCAACCATATCCTCAAAGTTTTGTAATTTTTTAAATGTCCGGGTTAGGAAATTTAATAAACTATAGGATTATACATTAAATATGCCATCTTATTTTGAAAGTTTGGTGATTCAAATAATATTTTTAAGATAAATTCCGGGATTTTCGATAAAATGAAGTTCAAGTTTATAAAAGTAAAAAAAAATAGTCCTTAGAGGGCTAATTAGCCCTAGAGACTTTCTCAAATAAATTATATACCGGAATGAAATATGTATAACGGCCAGGCAGAATGAAAAATGTGTCCGGAAAAAGTGAGGCAATGAAGATAAATTAAAAATACACCTTTTTTGGCCTTAACATTCATTTATTATTTATTTATACCGTGAAGAAAAGTTTATAATGGCTAGGGACATTACAAATTGGTCAGGGAAAGTCAGGGAAATGTCATGGAATACAGACTATTCTAGAAGATTCCAGAATACCCTAGAATGTGTTCTAAAACATTTCAAGATTGCAAAGTACGTTCTAGAATGTTCAAAAACGTTCTATAACATTGAAGAACATTCCAAAACATTTCAGGATATTAGAAAATGGTTAAGAACATTCGAAAATATTTTAGAAGAGAAAAGAGGATTCCAGAATTTTCAGAGATTTTTAGAAAATAAAAGGATATTCGAGAAATCCCAGAAGGCTTCAGATTATTCTAGGACATTCCAGAATCATATAGAATGTTCTAAAACATTCGATTCTAGAGAAATCTAAAATCTTCTAGAACCGTCTAAAAGATTAGATAACATTCTAGAACATTCCTAAACATTATACAATATATTCTTTTTCCATATAAGCCTATAACATTTCAAAATATTCTAAAAAAGTCTAGAGCATTCCACAATTTCAGAAAATTCTAGAATCCTGCTGAACTTTTAAAGCAGTTTTAAAAATTGCTCTCAAAAAAGTTATAAATGCCAAAAATCACAGAGTGGAATTGCAACTGATTTCAAGAGATTTCAAGATATTTACAGTGATTACAAATTAGGTACACTGTTAAAAATTTCTATAGCGATTTTACTATAAATCGATGGGTTCTACGAATATTAGGCTATTATTCCGTTACCGTTGAGAAAGCGACTATCATCCCATTACAAATAAGCATTAGTCTATCGTTCCGCTACGGATAAGAATTAGTCTAACTTCATTTTTTAAGAAATTTCTAAAAAAGGATTTATAATATGTAGTAGGAATCGATAGCACAATTAACAAATGTTGAGTGTTATATTTTTCAGGACCTTTGGTCATTATTAACAGATGTCTAATTTGTCGATGTTTATATATGTTATTCATCTTACTTTAACAGTATTGAAGGATATAAATAAATTTTGCCTACACTTATTTTATAAATACAATATGAAAAAATTATTTTATATTTTTCATCAATAAAAAAATTTTTATATATTTTTTATAAATGAAAATGGTTTAAATGATTACCAAACATCAAAAAAAAAGTATTACTCTCTACATTAGTTAACTTTGTCATGAATTACAGAAAATGATAATTTTATACAATTTTACGAAGTAGAAAATATTTGAACAAATTAATATTGTTTAAATAATTGCCAAATGTGTATTAACGTTCATATCTTATATGGATATATATCATTTATGACGAAACAGAGTAACGTTTCACGATTTGCGAGAGCAAAAATGTTCTTTAAACAAATTATAATTGTTTAAATTGTTAACTGTTATTTTCAGCTTGCTGCTTGCACAATTCAGTACAGCCTGATGGGCACAAAAAAGTATTTGAAATTTTTTTTATGAATAAAAAAAGTTAAAATTATACATTATTTTGTCTCACAGGTCCGTGTTTTTTGGGGGCACGCCGCAATTGCATAAGGGTTATTTCATGAGAGGTTCATTCTTTTCAAGTGTTTTTTTAATAGTATAGCACAGCTCAGAGTGGAGTCGAAAGTACTTTTTTTTTAATAAACCGTACAAAACTTATTTAGGTTTCAAAATATCGTATACACATTGTAGAGGAGGCAATCAGTTCCTTCAAAAAGGATTTTCTCGTAAAAGGTTGATTTTTTTCCACAAATTCTTTTATGATTCAGTAGAACCAAATAACACTTCGAGGTCATTTTATGGTTTTTCTCTTAAATTAAAAAAATAAAAGTTATGCAGTTTTTTATATGTCAACTCTGACATTTTTTGGAACCCTTCGTTCCTTTGATAATGATTTTTTCAGAGGTGATGTTGCTTTTTTCAGGCGATCTTATAACGAATCAATAGGAGAAAACAATAACTCAAATCGATTTTTTAGTCTAAATAAAAAATTCAATTTAAAATTTGAAGCTTTATCGGGTTTCAATCGTGTGCAAAATTACGAATCTTGCCGACGTTTCGTGAACATAACAGTTCACTTCTTCAGGGCTGACCTGAAACTGAAGTTTCAGGTTATGTTGTTCCTACATATATTCTCACCGATGCCTGTGATTGGCCAGAGCGCACCATGGTAGGGACTGCTCGAACTTGATTGGTCAATCAAGTCTTTTTTAAAAACCCCGGAAGGACGGAAAGTCAAATCGGATTGGTATTGTATCCATTGTCCCTACTAATGTTATTAGTGTGCTTTAAGATTTCGATTGCTTCTCTATGTTTTCTTGGGAAAATATTGTACGTTTTTGCGATGACGGTTGCTTTGTCAAATAAAATGCTAGGTCCTGTTTAAATATGATGCTCAGCTATTGCTGATTGCGTGAAATGTTTTAGCCTGACTTTACTCTCATGTTCCTTTACACGTTGGCTCACCGCCCTCCCGGTTTATAATGTTCTTCCTGATATTAGTACAAAGAACAGTTACAAAAGAAATGATAGATTGCGAGAAAATTGAGTGGCTCATTTTACCCCCTATGCTCATCTCGTCCCACCTTACCCTAAACTGAAACACATTTACATGTTAAAACCGTCCGAGCGCATGCGCATCACGCATTGGAATTTAACCACTATATTTGACAGCTTTCGTAAATTTGATATTACAATTATGGAATATTACAATTTCGGAACATTTCCAAAGAAACAAAATTAGCTATCCTTAATTAAAATTGGATAACGACTTTTTTCTGTTTGCACGACGGAATAAGGTTCTTGAGTTTGAGGTTATATGACTCTAACACATTTAACAAAATGTTTGTAAATTTAAAATACAATTTGAGTTTAAGTAACCTAAAATAGATAGAATTTTAATTGCTGATTACAGATCATTCGTTCTCAGCTTACTTACCCCGTTTTTACTTTTTATTTTGAATTACAAATATTAAACATAACCTCAACTTGACTGAATGTATCATCTTATCGACATTTCATATACCCCTTATCTGTTCTTCGTTCATGTTCAAACACTCAAGTTTAATTTTAAATTCACGAATACGTTATCAATCAATTCCTTAAATGATCAGAAATAAGTAAACTTCTCAAATATTCATAGCCGTTATTTGACATAACATGTAATATCTCGGATATTTCAGTTGAACATTTTGGATGTTAGAGAGTAACATATCACTTTTAATATCTACAGATACTAACTTTAAACATCTTGATTGCTGTTCTGTAGTTAAACATAACATATGTTAAACCTGAACAGCTATATGTTACGTTTAAACATCCATTTTTCTCCGTGGAATAGTGTTAATATAGTGAGTCCGAGGCGTGTATAAAGTATAAGAAAGGTACTTATATGGCACCTTTCCCCTTTCATGTGGAATGAACCTGATGTGAGTCGAGGCCACTTGACGCACGTGACCTAATGAAGAATAAAACAGTGAGTTGTGGCCAGTTGTATAAGACAAGCGTCTACACGTGCACTGACCGTGCGTCCCCTTACCTTGGTAATGCGATAATCTCCAGGAATGCAAGAGACGTGTCGCGTCGGAACTCAATCCCGGAAATAAGACATTAGACATTAGCTTAACTGACATGAGTTTTCCAGACAAATATGTAGTTGTAGCTGAATGCTCAAACCCACCGCGTGGATATGCAAATGTAATAACGCCAATTTAGCGTGGGTGAGGACTGCACAAGTGCACAACTATGTACACTGCACACTGCCGAGAAGGATAATGTGTACCTACATGCAGTGCATGCATTACACGCCTTCTGTACACCTGTTGCCTGAAATCATGGTTGGTAGTTTGTCCGTCCCCCTTCTTCTTGTCGCCTAGAATCAAGGGGGAAGACACCCTCGACTAAGTTCCCCGCAATGCTGCGGAATTACCCTTATTCCTGCGCAATTCAACACCGAAAAAGTGAGATTCTAATTTTACATTGTTAGAAATGTTTGCAATTTTAGTATACACGGGCACATTAAATTTCCTATATGTTTACTAAATTCATTACACTTTGTAATTTTAGTATACTTACGTATACTAAATTTCTTTTATCAACTGATTTCCGGTCAGGTGCTCTAACCAATTGAGCTACAGAGAGATCAGAGAAAGATACTGTTTTTCTGATATATGCTAATTTTAGCAAGCGGTTACACAATACATATTTTTAAATAGGAATCTGTATTATCGTCGGAGATAGGAATTATCGATCCGTTGAGAAATCTAATCACACATACTGTGAATCATGGACACCTACATTATCGACCAAAGTTATCTGCTCTAATACAGTAAAATTATTTTAGTCATACAGACTAGATGGAGGTAAAAATTAAAACTTGTATTAGATTCAAATTTTATTCAGAAAAAAAGGATCTCTCTCCTTTCGCTCCACTGGGATTCGAACGCCAGATCAACTGATTTCCGGTCAGGTGCTCTAAACAATTGAGCTATAGAGAGATCAGAGGAAGATACTGTTTTTCTGATATATGCTAATTTTAGCAAGTTGTTACACAATCAATATTTTTGCATAGGAATCTGTATTATCGTCGGAGATAGTATTTATCGATCCGTTGAGAAATCCAATCACGTATACTGTGAATGATGGAAAACTACATTATCGACCAAAGTTATATCCTTTAAAACAGAAAAATTATTTTCGTCATACAGACTGGATGGTTGTATAAATAAAAATTTTTATTAAATTCAAATTTTATTCAGAAAAAAAGGATCTCTCTCCTCTCGCTCCACTGGGATTCAAATACCAGATCAACTGATTTCCGGTCAGGTGCTCTAACCAATTGAGCTACTGAGAGATCAGAGAAAGATACTGTTCTTCTGATATACGCTAATTTTAGCAAGTTGTTACACAATCAATATTTTAAATAGGAATATGTATTATCATCGGGGATAGTAATTATGGATCCGTTGAGAAATCCAATCACACATACTGTGAATAATGGAAACCTACATTATCAACCAAAGTTATATCCTCTAATACCGAAAAATTATTTTCGTCATACAGACTCGATGGAGGTATAAATTAAAATTTCTATTAAATTCAAATTTTATTCAGAAAGAAAGGACCTCTATCCTCTCCCCCCACTGGGATTCGAAAACCAGATCAACTTATTTCCGGTCAGGTGCTCTAACCAATTGAGCTACAGAGACCAGAGAAAGATACTGTTTTTCTGATATACGCTAATTTTAGCAAGTTGTTACAAAATCAATATTTTTAAATATGAATCTTTATTATCATCGACGATAGTAATTATCGATCCGTTGAGAAATCCAATCACACATACTGTGAAAGATGGGAACCTACATTATCGACCAAATTTATATCATCTAATCCAGAAAAATTATTTTCGTCATACAGACTAGATGGTGGTATAAATTAAAATTTGTATTAAATTCAAATTTTATTCAGAAAAAAAGGATCTCTCGCCTCTCGCTCCGCTGGGATTCGAACGCCAGATCAACTGATTTCCGGTCAGGTGCTCTAACCAACTGAGTTACAGAGAGATCAGAGAAAGATACTGTTTTTCTGATATATGCAAATTTTAGCAAGTTGTTACACAATCAATATTTTTAAATATGAATCTGTATTATCATCGGAGATAGTAATTATCGATCCGTTGAGAAATCCAATCACACATACTGTGAATAAGGAACTGACGAATTGATATGCAAGCTTTTATGCATATGCATGATCTTACGTGTTGTGACATCAAGGGCCTTAAGTTCATTCTTCGTCCATTGAACCACCCCAAACGAGTAGAGTGGAACCAGGACGGCAAGCATATTAGTCGCAGATACCTTGTTCAACGCCGACAGATTGGAAGACCAAATCTGTCGAAGAAAATGCTTGTATCTGCTTCGGAGAGACTCCTTTACTGATGTTATGTCCTGAATGCGGCTTTGAGGCACGCCCAGGTGTGTACAGTTCTCTCCAGTGTTAAGATGTCTAATAAAAATGATAACCATAAGCTCAGGGCCCTTGGGAACGCCAACAACATTTCCTTTCTTCAGATGAATTTTGGCACACACATCCAATCCAAAGTCCATCCCAATCTCTCCTGTGTACTTCTTGACGATAATTATGGCAGTTTGAAGTTTGTTTTTTTCAGATGCATAGATCTTCATGTCATACATATAAAATACATGACAACAAAGCCATAGACTTGTGTGACTCTTATTAGACCTTATGCTCGCGCTGGTTAGTGTCGCCACGGAGGTATCCAGAAGAATTTCGTAGAGCGAGAGATAGAGGCAGAAGTGTGATGCAAAAAAGCAAAGGGCTCATAGTATTGCCCTGAAAGACGCCCCTCTAGAAGGTGACGATGTTCGTTGTCACACGATAATTCCCAGATGAGATAGTAAATCTAGTTTTCTAATGGGGCATCAATCTCTCTATGCATCTCACTATGTGTGGATGCACCTTCAAGCTTTCCAACAGAAAGATGATGAGTCTATGAGAGGTTGAATCGAAAGCTTTCCGGTAGTCAATCCAGGCCATTGACAGCTTGCGTTTATGGACTGCAGTGTCTTCACAGACACACCTGCCAATTATCAGGTTCTCTTGATAGCCTCCTATACGTTTTTTCGAGCCACGTTGTTCGTACATCTCACACCACACAGGCTCAATTCGTTGTTTAGAATAGCTGTAAAGATCTTATACAGTGTGTTCGAACAAGTTATTGGCCTGTAATTCTCTGGGTTGGAGAAGTTGCCTTTTTTCGGAAGGAGTATAGTGCGTCCTAACGCCAATCACTGCGGAATCAGCGTCTCCGACTTTAAATATGATGTAAATATGCGGGCTAAATGTTGGTGTGTACAAGTAAACATCTTCCACCAGAAGTTCTTGATACAATCTGGTCCAGCACCGAAGAAGTTCTTTGTGCCTCTAAGTGCTTTTTTTACCTCTTCAGCAGTGATAAATGGACATTGCTCCTCAGATTTGATGCGGTTGTCGCAAAATTCCTTAAAGCGGATGACACTGTCAGTATCTTCTTTCAACTTTACTTTTTTCGGGATTTTGTATACCTCTGTCCAAAAAGTCTCTACCTCGTTTGGCTTGGGTAGGTTTTTGACAGAAACAGGGTGATCACTGAAGAGGCGAGATTGGTCAGCGGGAAATTTTTTATTCTTCCTGATCTATCTCTCCCTCTTCTGTATTCTCCTTCTTGCGTCAGATAACAGTTAAATTTTGTCAACAATATGCTGCTTGATTGTCAGCAGCTTTGACTTGTTTAGTGTGTGATTCAAGATCCTCAGTTCTTGCATTTTTTAGATGACAGTTACTCCCAGTGGGACCCTGCGGTGGTTGTTAACCTTTAGTTTTTAATTATATATAGATAACCATAATGTTCTTTTAATCATTTTTTTTTAAATTTGAATCGATTACAATTTTGTATGTAGGACTCAAAATTTTTAACTTCGCATTGAGCAGCGTCAACCATCGTGAACGGAGGATTCCTTGAATTTTCAATTATATGGAGATACTCTTCGGGTGTCTCGATAGCCTCCTGCATTTTTTTCTTCTGGCCATATTTACCAAAATTCCTGTCACATTCGCAGTAAGAATGACCGCGGACTCGGTAAAGATGTTCAATAAAAATTTCAAACTTTTGAGATAGCATTGATAAAAATAAAACTATCAAATAGTTCCTATTCTGACTGCCAGCAGCATCGGAATACAAATAAATTTTATCATAAACGTTTGCTTTGAACTCCGACTGTATAGCATACTATTACATATGGATATATTTTACGTATGCACAATAAATAAGTAGATTCGTACTAGAAAAACCTCTCAAATGATCCGAAAAATTATGAACAATAAATTATTTTTCACACTCTGTGAAGTATTTTTTATTTCACTCTCACTCGTTTTTTCTTGGCGTGATAAAAAAGTTGATTGTGAGTAAAGGGCAAGGAGAGCCCGCGAATGACCTTGATGTGACATTAATTTTTATGTGTGCAAAATTTTCGCTGCATCTGCTGTCTTCAGAGAGCCTTTTTCACGCAAAAAAAACGAGTGAGTGAAATAAAAAAAACTTCAGAGAGTGTCGAAAATAATTTATTGTTCATAATTTTGCGGATCATTAGAGAGGTTTTTCTATTACGAATCTACTTATTCATTGCGTGTACGTAAAATATATCAATATGCAATAGGTATGACTGAACAAAAATCCAAAAAAGAACGAAAGCATTCTCGAAACGAACAGCTATGGGATGTAAATATTCCAAAAGATGCTCGAAATAAAGTTAGTATTCAATTTCGTTTGAAGTATGGATCATAAAATAAATTAAACAATCACTGCATCTGTCTCTTTTTGTAATATTACGTAAAAAAATACTTTTTTTCGTTCGTATTGCAAAATTTCAGTATCTTTTGCGCTAGCAGAATGAAACATGCTACATGAAAATACTTTTACTACTCAGAAGGGTAAAGAATACACGTCAACTTCAAACCCTGAAATGACTGTAACTGAGAAAATATTTACAGACTCTTCCTCAGTGCGCATCATTTTGTTTTACTAAAACGATCAGAAAGAAAAACGATTACTCTCTGTCTATAAATGGACAAACTACGCATTTATTTATAAAAATTTTTCATGAAATAAACAAATAATATCGGATGACAATTACTAATAACTAAACACCACCACTTATATAATTTGAAGGCGTTAAGAATGAAAAACAATTACTTTCTGTCCATAAATTGCCAAACTATGCATTCGTTTATAAAATTTCTTCAATAAAATAAACAAATAATATCGAATGACAAGTATGCATCACTAAACATTACCACTATTATGATTTGAAGACGATCAGAAAGAAAAACGGATAGTTTCTATCTATAAATGGTCAAACTGTGCATTTTTTCATAATTTATATGAAAATGGACCGTATAAGGTAATAGACACGATTTCCGGGCACATTTGGTCCGATTTGACCCTCGTCCGCAGGGATAATTTTGGATTTTATTGTCGATTTTATTTTTCTTGTTTAATATATATCATAAGATCAACATTGAAACTGTCACATTTCATTAATTTTATATGAAAATGGATCGTATAAGGTAATAGACACGATTTCCGGGCACATTTGGTCCGATTTGACCCTCGTCTGCACAAATAATTTTGGATTTTTTTGTTGATTTTATTTTGTTCGGTAAATATATTTCATAATATCAACCTTTAAAATGTCACATTTCATTAATTTTATATGAAAATGCACCATATAAGGGAAGAGACATGGTTTCCGGGCACATTTGGGCCGATTTAACCCTCGGCCGCAGAGATAATTTTGGGTTTTATTGTCGATTTTATTTTGCTTGTTTAATATATATCATAAGATCAACATTGAAACTGTCACAATTCATTAATTTCATATGAAAATGGACTGTATAAGGTAATAGACACGATTTCCGGGCACATTTGGTCCGATTTGACCCTCGTCCACACGAATGATTTTGGATTTTATCGACGACTATATATTGCTTGTTTAATATATATCATAATATCAACATTGAAACTTTCACATTTCATTAATTTTATATGGAAATGGACCGTATAATGTAATAGACACGATTTCCGGGCACATTTGGTCCGATTTGACCCCTGTCCACAGGGATAATTTTGGGTTTCGTTGTTGCGTTTACTTCGTTTGGTTATTATATCTCATAATATCAACTTTTAAATTGTCACATTTTATTAATTTTACTTGAAAATGGACCGTATAAGGTAATAGACACGATTTCCGGGTACATTTGGTCCGATTTGACCCGTATCGAAACGGATAATTTTGGGTCTCGTTGTTGATTTTAATACGTTTGGTCAATATATTTCATAATATCAACTTCTAAAATGTCACATTTCATTAATTGTATATGAAAATGCACCATATAAGGAAATAGACACGATTTCCGGGCACATTTGGGCCGATTTAACCCTCGACCGCAGAGATAATTTCGGATTTTATTGTCGATTTTATTTCGCTTGTTTAATATATATCATAAGATCAACATTGAAACTGTCACAACTCATTAATTTTATATGAAAATGGACCGTATAAGGTAATAGACACGATTTCCGGACACATTTGGTCCGATTTGACCCTTGCCCACACGGATGATTTCGGGTTTCGTTGTTGATTTTATATCGTTTGGTTAATATATTTCATAATATTAACTTTTAAAGTGTCACATTTTATTAATTTTATATGAAAATGGACCGTATAAGGTAATAGACACGATTTCCGGGCACATTTGGTCCGACTTGACCTTCGCCCGCAGGGATAGTGTTGGATTTTGTTGTTGATTTTATTTCTTTTGGTTTATATACATCCTACTATCAACCTTTAAACTGTCACATGTCATTCATTTTATATGAAAAAGGACCGTATAAGGTAATGGACACGATTTTCGGGCACATTTGGTCCGATTTGACCTTCGTCCGCAGGGATAATTTTGGATTTTGTTGTTGATTGTATTTCGTTTGGTAATAACAATTCTGTTGAGTTCGTCAGCGTATTTCATAGTAGACTCGGTCAGCTCCAAATCCCAAAAGTTGTTTTTTTGGTTCAGAGAAAAAACTCAATAATGTCGACTTTTGTATAGATATTGCAAATAGTCTTATTTACAACATGTGGAAAATCTAAAGTTCTCAGACTTATATATAACTGGAAAAATAACAATTCTGTTGAGTTCGTCAGTGTATTTCAAAGTAGAATCGGCCAGATCCGAATCCCAAAAGTTGTTTTTTTGGTTCAGAAAGAAATCTCAATAATGCCGATTTTTGTATAGATATTGCAAATAGTCTTATTAACAACATGAAAAAAATATAAAGTTCTCTGACTTACATATAACTGGAAAAATCACAATTCTGTTGAGTTCGTCAGCGTATTTCATAGTAGACTCGGTCAGCTCTGAATCGCAAAAGTTGTTCTTGGTTCCGGAAAAAATCTCAATAATGTCGACTTTTGTATAGATATTGCAAATAGTCCTATTTACAACATGTGAAAAATCTAATGTTCTCAGACTTGTATATAACTGGAAAAATAACAATTCTGTTGAGTTCGTCAGCGTATTTCATAGTAGACTCTGTCAGCTCCGAATCCCAAAAGTTGTTTTTTTGGTTCCGAAAAAAATCTCAATAATGTCGATTTTTGTAAAGATATTGCAAATAGTCTTATTAACAACATGTAAAAAATCCAAAGTTCTGAGCCTTATATATAACTAGAAAAATAACAATTATGTTGAGTTCGACAGCGAATGTCATAGTAGAATCGGTCAGCTCCGAATAACAAAAGTTATGGTTCGTGGTTCAAAAAAAAATCTCAATAATGTAGATTTTAGTATAGATATTGCAAATAGTCCTATTGACAACATGTGGAAAATCTAAAGTTCTCAGACTTTTCTATAACTGGAAAAGTAACAATTCTGTTGACTTCGTCAGCGTATTTCATAGAAGACTCGGTCAGCTCCGAATCACAAAAGTTGTTTTTTTGGTTCAGAAAAGAACTCAATAAAGTCGACTTTTGCATAGATATTGCAAATAGTCTTATTCACAACATGTGGAAAATCTAAAGTTCTCAGACTTGTATATAACTGGAAAAATACCAATTCTGTTGAAACCGTCAGCGTATTTCATTGTAGTCTCGGTTAGCTCCGAATCCCAAAAGGTGTCTTTTTGGTTCAGAAAAAAATCTTAATAATGTCGATTTTTGTATAGATATTGCAAATAGTCTCATGAACAACATGTGGAAAACCTAAAGTTCTCAGACTTGTATATAACTGGAAAAATAACCATTCTGTCGAGTCCGTCAGCGTATCTCATAGTAGACTCGGTCAGCTCCGAATCCCAAAAGGTGTCTTTTTGGTTCAGAAAAAAATCTTAATCATGTCGATTTCCGTAAAGATATTGCAGATAGTTTTATCAACGACATGTGAAAAATCTAAAGTTCTCAGACTTTTATATAACTGGAAAAATAACAATTCTGTTGACTTCGTCAGCGTATTTCATAGAAGACTCGGTCTGCTCCGAATCACAAAAGTTGTTTTTTTGGTTCAGAAAAGAACTCAATAAAGTCGACTTTTGCATAGATATTGCAAATGAAAGTTTTCTAAGCAGTTGCAAGGATGTCAAATCTGCGGCAAGTCTCTTCAGCGGCATCTCTCACCCAAGAAAGTTATCTGATTAGTTGCAAAGATGGCAAAAATGCGGCAAGTCTCTCCAGCGGCATCTCTCACCCAAAAAAGTTTTCTATGCAGTTGCAAAGATGGACAGGCTGCAGCAAGTCTTTCTAGAGGCATCTCTCACACAAGAAAATTTTATAAGTAGACGCAGAGATGGCAAAACTGCAGCAAGTCTCTCCAAAGGCATCTCGCACCCATGACGGTTTTCTAGTTAGTCGCAAAGGTGGAAAAACTGCCGCAAGACTCTCCAGCGACATCTCTCACCCAAGAAAACTTTCTAAGAAGCTGCAAAGATAGCAAAACTGCGGTAAGTCTTTCCTGCGGCATCTCTTACCCAAGGATGCCTTCTTAGCAGTTGCAAGGATGTCAAATCTGCGGCAATTCTCTTCAGCGGCATATCTCAGCCAAGAAAGTTTCCTGATTAGTTACAAAGATGGCAAAAATGCGGCAAGTCCCTCTAGCGGCATCTCTCACCCAAGAAAGCTTTCTAAGCAGTTGCAAAGATGGAAAAGCTGCAGCAAGTCTCTCTAGAGGCATGTGTCACACAGGAAAATTTTCTATGTAGTTGCAGAGATGGCAAAACTGCATCAAGTCTCTCCAGCGGCATCTCTTACCCCTGTCAGTTTTCTAATTAGATGCAAAGGTGTAAAAAGACGATGGCAAGACTCTCCAGCGACATTTCTCACCCAAGAAAACTTTCTAAGTAGTTGCAAAGATGGCGAAAGTGCAGCAAATCTGTTCAGCGGCATCTCACTTCCAAGAAAGTTTTCTAGGCAGTTGCAAGGATGGCATATCTGCGGCAAGTCTCTTCAACGGTATCTCTCACCCAAGAAAGTTTCCTGAGCAGTTGCAAAGATGGCAAAACTGCGGCAAGTCTCTCCAGTGGCATCTCTCACCCAAGCCAATTTTCTAAGTAGTTGCAAAGATGGCAAAACTGCGGCATGTCTCTCCAGAGGCATCTCTCACCCGCAAACCTTTTCTAAGTAGTTGCAAAGAAGGAAAACCTGCGGCAAGACTCTTCAGCGACATCTCTCACCCAAGAAAACTTTCTAAGTAGTTCCAAAGATGGCGAAAGTGCAGCAAATCTGTTCAGCGGCATCTCTCATCCAAGAAAGTTTTCTAACCAGTTGCAAGGATGGCAAATCTGCGGCAAGTCTCTTCAGCGGCATCTCTCACCCAAGAAAGTTTTCACAGCAGTTGCAAAGATGGCTAAACTGCGGCAAGTCTCTCCAGTGGCATCTCTCACCCGAAGACCTTTTCTAAGTAGATGCAAAGATACCAAAACTGCGGTAAGTCTTTCCAGCGGCATCTCTTACCCAAGAAAGTTTTCTAAGCAGTTGCAAAGATGGCAAAACTGCAGCAAGTCTCTCCAGTGGCATCTCTCACCCAAGACAATTATCTAAGTAGCTGCAGAGATGGCAAAACTGCAGCAAGTCTCTCCAGATGCATCTCTCACCCAAGAAAGTTTTCTAAGCAGTTGCAAAGATGGCAAAACTGCAGCAAGTCTCTCCAGTGGCATCTCTCACCCAAGGAGAAATTCCAGTAGATCTTACACTGATCATTCTCCACAACGGACTCGAGTTCCCCCTGGGCGTATGGCAAGATAGGCAATAGATCAATACCGTAGATCACTACAATTGATAGTCCAGAGGTCTGACTCTTTGAAAAAATCTCCCTGAAGCTCGTCATTCAGTTCAGCCAGTTCTTTCGGCTTGAGAGAAACCTGGATTTTGATGTATCTCCTGGTCCCAAAGCATCGCTTTTGGTTGGTCTCAGTGTCGCCTCTCTTCCTGTACTGACGGCTTATTCTGGCTGCTGTCAATTAGACGCTCCGCTTATATAACCCCTCTTCCGGACTTCCTCGGCACGGTTTCGCAGACCACGGTGCAAAAAATGCGAGAGCTCTGGGTGCTTCTCGCACCACAGAGCGAGCAGTCGCGCTCTATAACTTTCTCGTTCAGGGGCCATACTGGTATCATAGCACTACAGCAGGTCGTTTCTGAGTCGAACCGTCCACTTAAAAGTATTGAGACTTGTCCGGTCCACCGCATTCACTCTGTCTTGATTGGCTCCACTTTAGGGTAGACGGCATTGTTATCCGTCTCATTTTCGTGAGCCATGCGCGTTCGATTGTTTTGAATCGCACTTACTACTATTAGGTTTGTGGTTATCATTGCTGTTCCCATGAACATCTAGGGAAAACTGTTCGTTTATCCTTGTAGAGCCCCGTATGCAAGCATAAGTCTGCATTCTCTGAGAGATAGCCCTGTATCTCAGAGCACCTTTTGAAACACCGCACCCAGGTGCCATTCAGTTTACGGCACAGTTGTTACGCCTCCGCTTGGGGGTTATTTAATTCAAATTTAGTGTGGTTGTGAATTTATTCACAAGCAGAATGTGGAGTCATTTATTTGCCACGTCCGCAATCGTTAACTCTGGGTTGGGCTGAAAGCAAATAAAATACGTTATAATAAAAATTCCTTGCAAGAAATTTTAATAGCTATTGTCCCAAAGTGTCCATCGCTTGAAAATTGCTACAAGCAGGTCAATCCTTCCGCAAAAATCCATTCCTGAACCACGCCCCCCCCCCCAATTGGTTACGTATTTTATGGACGGCCCTTCATCTCTACTACAAGCGTAATAACATGAACTAGGAAAAATGTAACCCACATATTATACTTGCATGCCCCTATTTAATCATTTTAATTCACATTATATTATATTATAAGTAATAAAATTCACCTATTTCTGTTCTTGCTTACAGAATTAAATTAATCACATAGTTTTCTCGGAATAATTTGAATATATTTGACGTTTTATTTACGTTTTTCTCTAATTTCCTGCTTCATTTAATAAGTTTTTCATTTTTTGTGACTTATGTTGACGATGATTAGCAAATTAAACTCCGAAATTTTTAGGTATTCTGAGACACCAATCAGATCACTCAATCGGGTAAGATCGAGAGACTCAAATATTTTTTAGATTGCTAAGCCACATACCTGTCTGTGTCTAAGGATTAGGACTCGCTTCTCTATATTTTAGAAAATTATATCTGGAAAGCAATAAAAAATAAAAATAAAATAACAAATAAAATCGAAAGGCTAGAGTTCTATGGCAGTAAAATTAATCCTAAAGGACTCGACGTTACGTTTGTTAATGTATTCTTATCTCGCTATAATTTAAAAATGGACCAAGAGTGGTAAATTTTAGAAAAAACTGCATCTTTCTCGAACCATTGTGAGAGAATATTATACTAACTAATAATAATGACTTGTTTCAACACTTACGTTTGTTATTGTATTATTATATCACTATAATTCAAAAATGGAACAAAAGTGGAAAATTTGAGAAAAAACTGCAACTTTCTAGATCCAGTGTGAGAGAATATTATTCCTAATAATAATAATAACTTGTTCAAACACTTACGTTTGTTAATGTATTATTATCTCGCTATAAGTTAAAACTGGACCAAGAGTGGTAAACTTTAGAAAAAACTGCAACTTTCTAGAACCATTGTGAGAGAATGTTATTCTAAATAATAATAATAACTTGTTCAAACACTTATGTTTGGTAATGTATTATTATCTCACTATAATTTAAAATTGGAAAAAAAATGGAAAATTTTAGAAAAAACTGCAACTTTCTAGAACTATTGTGAGAGAATGTTATTCTAAATAATAATAATAACTTGTCTAAACACATACGTTGTTAATGTATTATTATCTCACTGTAATTTAGAATTGGAACGAAAGTGGAAAATTTTAGAAAAAACTGCAAATTTCTAGAACCATTGTGAGTGAATGTTATTCTAAATAATAATAACTTATTTAAACGCTTACGTTTGTTAATGTATTATTATCCCACTATAATTTAAAATTGCAACAAAAGTGAAAACGTTTAGAAAACACAGCAACTTTCTAGATCCAGTGTGAGAATATATGATTCTAAATAATAATAGTAACTTGTTTGAACACTTACGTTCGTCAATGTGTTATTATCCCACTATAATTTAAAATTCGAACAAAAGTGGAAAATTTTAGAAAAAACTGCAACTTTCTAGATCCATTGTGAGAGAATATTATTCTTAATAATGATAATAACTTGTTCAATCTCTCACGTATGTTAATGTATTATTATCTCGCAATAATTTGAAAATGGACCAAGAGTGGTAAATTTTAGAAAAAACTACAACTTTCTCGAACCACAGTGGGAGAATATTATTCTAAATAATAATAATAATAACTTCTTTAAACACTTACGTTTGTTAATGCATTATTATCTCACTATAATTTAAAATTAGGAAAAAACTGAAAAATGTGAAAGCAAACACAACATTCTAGTACCATTGTGGGAGAATATGATTCCAAATAATAATAATAACTTGTTTATACACTTAGGTTTGCTAATGTATTATTAACTCACTTTAATTTAAAATTGCAACAAAAGTGGAAAATGTGAAAACAAACGAAACTTTCTGGTACCATTGTGATACAATATGATTCTAAATAATAATAATAACTTGTTCAAACACTTAAGTTTGTTGATGTATTATTATCTCACTATAATATAAAATTGGAACAAAAGTGGAAACTTTTAGAAAAAACTGCAACTTTGTAGATCCATTGTGACAAAATATTATTCTAAATAACAATAATAACTTGTTTAAACACTTAAGTTTGTTAATGTATTATTATCTCGCTATAATTTAAAAATGGACCAAGAGTGGTAAATTTTAGAAAAAGATGCAACTTTCTGGAGCGCCAGCGTGGCTGCCAAGGCTGCAGTATTGAAACATTGGACAATCACTATACCATCTGAGCCACGATGACTCCCGTTCACAACTTTTGTTTCAAAGATTTTGCATAAATTTGCATATTGACTAATCTAAACGGAAAAAACTTTGATTTTTAAGGGGCTTTTCCACGATAATCGATGTACCACTAATTTCCGCGAAAACTATTACTTGTAGATAAAAATTCTACAGACAAAATATGTGTAACTAGATTAGATGTGAAACGTTTTTTTTCAATATTTGATAATATTGGGCGTATTGGTTTAAATAAACGCAAAAAACGCGACCTAACGCATTTCCGTAACTTTCTTCGTCTTTTTCTGGTTTTTACAACGCAATCCTCTTTTTCTCAGAAAATAAAGGTTTCAGGCGAAAAGTGTATTCCACAAAAAAGATGTATTTTTATACTATGTAAAACTTTTGTTTGAAACGTTTTTCGATATTCTGCGTATTTACTGAGATGAACGCAAAAAACATGATTTTTATGTTTTTTTAAAATGTTTTTCACCATGAAAATCGCTTAGTCGCCAATTTTCACTATCATATTTGTAATCAGCGCATCAAAATACATAAGTATACGAAGTTTCAGTAAAATCGGAAAAACTGAGTATTCGGAACTTTATCCACAATTTCAAATTCAAATCACTATAAATTATTTAGAAAAATATTAGAATATTATTATAAAATTCAGCCAAAACTATTAAATAAACCCTGGAAGCTATTCAAAAGTCCTAAAAATGCCATGATTTTCATAAGAGAAAAAAAAGCGTTGAAACTCCTTTCAAACCATTAAAATCAATCGAGAAATCGCTCGAATTCAAAAAGAATAACACGTTCAATTTCAAATAACTATAAATTTATTAGAAAAATATTTGAACATTATTATTATAAAATTCAGTGAAAACCATTAGATTAATCCCTGGAACCTGTCAAAAAGTCCTAAAAATGCCATGATTTCCATAAGAGAAAAAAAGCGTTGCAACTTCTTTCAAACCATTAAAATCAATCGAGAATTCCCTCGAATCCAAAAAGAATAACAATTTCAAATTCAAATCACTATAGGTCAATTAGAAAAATATTCGAACATTATTATAAAATCCCGTGAGAACCATTAAATTAATCCCTTTCTTAATTAATTAATTAATTAATTCCATTAAAAGTACTAAAATCAATTTACAAATATAAATTTGTATAATCTACTTATCTAGCAAAGTAGACTCCAACATTTTCTATTTTCTTTTCGATTTTCAGGTTACACTGTTACAAAAAATCAAACATTAGTATTTTAAATTTTGTTTGTTTCCCAAATTCTGTGAGACACGACTTTCCTCTACTGAAGCACGCCCGCGACTGATTTTGAGAATAAAGGGTGGTCACGTGTCATGGGTCAGTTTACAATAACGTCTTTCTTTTCAAGTTAACTGTTGGAAGTATTGAGTGCTTTAAGTGGACCTCTCTGAGATATTCTCGAAAATGTAAAAAGAGAAGAAATTCCTGAAATATTGTGGAGGTCTTGATTTGTTCTGAGTAAATTAACTAGGAAAAATATTCGAACAATATTATAAAATTCAGTGAAAATTTTCCTTTACCAATTTTTCATTACCCCTCACAATTAATAAAAGAACAGCATTTTAATCCGATAACATTTTTAAGATGAGAATTTTCTATAAACGTAATAAAAGAATTTCAGATTTAAACTAAAAGTTTTCAAATTTATTCATTTTAACCAAGAAAAAATTATACTTCTACCACAAAAGATGACTTTTTAATAAATTAGTTGAATTTTCAAAGAAATAATTTGATTTTCAACAAAATAATTTAATTTTTAACAAAATGACTAAATTTTCAACAAAATATTAAAACTTTTACGCTAACAAGATAAATCTACAACTAAAAATGTAATAGTTTGCGTTTTCAACAAAAAAAGATGTATTTTCAAATGAAATTAGGAATTGTCCAACCAAAAACAGGAATTTTCAACAAAAAATATTAATTTTCTACTGAAACAGACGAATGTTCAACAAAATACATGAATTTTGAAACAAATAGTTGAATTTTCAATTCAAAAGGACGAATATTTAAGAAAATAGCTTAATTTTCTACAAAACAATTCAATTTTTAACAAAATAGTTAGATGCTTAAGCTACAAAAATTAATTCATAACAAAAATTTTATAGGTTACATTTTTAACAACAAAAAAATGAATTTTCAACTGAAATGAAGAATTTTTCAGAAAAAAAAAATTTTAACCAAGAAGATTAATTTTCTACCAAAGCAAACGAATTTTCAACAAAAGACATCAATTTTTAACCAAAAAGTTGAATTTTCAATCTAAAAGGACAAATTTTTAACAAAATGGTTCAATTTTTAACCAAATAATTAATTTTTTTTAACAAAATAGTTCAATTTTCAACAAAGTAATTAAATTTGTAACAAAATAGTTGAATTTTTAAGCTACCAAGATGAATTCTCAACTAAAAATCTAATAGTTTGCATTTAAAAAAAAAAAAGATGAATTTTTAACCAAAATGATGACTTTAAAAAAAAAAAAATTTCAACCAAGATGATTAATTTTCTACCAAAACAGATCAATTTTCAACAAAATATGAATTTTGAAACAAAAAGTTGAATTTTCAATCCAAAAGGACGAATTTCTAACAAAATTGTTCAATTTTCTACAAAACAATTAAATGTTTAACACAATAGTTGAATCTTTAATCTACCAAGATGAATTCACAACCAAAAATGTAATAGTTTACATTTTTAACAAAAAAAGATGAATTTTCAACAAAAAGCAAATAGTTAAATTTGCAAACCAAAAGAACGAATTTTTAACAATATAGTTCAATTTTCAACAAAATAATTAAATTTTCAACAAAATAGTTGAATTTTTAAGCTACCAAGAATAATTTTTTAACTAAAAATGTAATATTTTGCATTTTTAAGAAGAACAAAAAATTAATTTTCAACTAAAATTATGAATTTTTTTAACAAAAGAAATTTTCAACCTAGAAGAATAATTTTCTAACAAAATAAGCAAATTTTCAACAAAATACATCAATTCTTAAACAAATAGTTGAATTTTCAATCCGAAAGAACAAATTTTTAACAAAATAATTAAATTTTTAACAAATTAGTTGAATTTTTAAGTTACAAAGATGAATTCTCAACTAAAAATGTAATAGTTTACATGATAGAAAATTAATCTTGTTGAAGCATTCTCTTTTTGTTTGAAAAGTTTTTTGAAATTTTCATTCAAAATTTAACTATTTTGTTGAAAATTCTTGTTTTTTGTCGAAAATTAATTTTTGAACAGAAAATGTAACTATTGCATTTTTTTTAGTTTCTCTTTTGTAGTTGAAAACTCCTTCATTTTGTTGAAAAATCGTCTTTTTGGATTAAGAATTCCACTTTTTTGTGGAAAATTACTTTTTGTATCCTTTAAAATTAAACAAGTGTTGGAAATTGAATTTTTTGTTAAAAATTCATATTTTGGCGTTAAAAAATCAACAATTTTGTATAAAATTCGTCTTTTTCTTAAATATTCAACTACTTGGTTGAAAGTTCAGGAATTAATCTTCTTGGTTAAAAATCTATTTTCTTGGCTAAAAATTGATCTTCTTGGTTAAAAATTCAACTTTTTTGTTAAAAATTCGTTTCTCTTACTGGAAAATTTATTTTTTTTTTCAGCTGAAAATTCCATTTTTGTTAAAAATTTATCTTTTTTAGTTGAGAATTCCGCTTTTTGTTTGTAAATTCCTCTTTTTTGGTAGAAAATTAATCTAATCGAAACTTTTTTTTAAAAATTATTTCTTTGGTTCAAAATTGATATATTTTGGTGAAAATTCTTGCTTTTTTTTTAATTAATTTTTTTTACTGAAAATGAAACTATTGCATTTCTTTAATTTTGTCTTTTTCAGGTGAAAACT
>JAABKJ010075445.1:163683665-163776778 GCA_011634705.1 Andricus grossulariae | reverse complement strand
AATTTTTTGTTGAAAATCCATATTTTTGGGCTGAAAAATCAACTGTTTTATATCAAATAAATCTTTTGCTTAAATTTTTCTGGTAGAAAATGTATCTTTTTTGTTAAAAATCGATCTTCTTGGTTAAAAATTCATGTCATTGATTAAAAATTTAACTTTTTAGTTGAAAATTCGTTCCTCTTTCTTGAAAATTTATTTATTCTTTCAACTGAAAATTTAAATATTCCATTTTTGTTGAAAATGTATTTTTTTTAGTTGGAAAGTTCGCTATTTGGTCGAAAATTCGTATTTTTGGTAGAGCATTAATCACATTGAAACTTTATCTTTTTGTTTGAAAAATTATTTCTTTGGTTGAAAATTAAACTATTTTGGTGAAAATTCTTGTTTTTTGTTAAAAATTAATTTTTTAACTAAAAATGTAAATATTTCATTTTTTAAATTCTCTTTTTTAGTTGAAACTTCCTTCATTTTGTTCAAAAATCGTCTTTTGGGATTAAAAATATAACTTTTTTGTGGAAAATAATTTTTTTATATGCATTAAAATTGAAGAATTTTTTGAAATTAAATTTTCTGTTAAAAATTCATATTTTGGGGTTAAAAAATCAACTGTTTTGCATAAAATTCGTCTTTTCCTTAAATGTTCAATTACTTGGTTGAAAATTTATGGATTTTGATAAAAATTAATCTTTTTTGGTACAAAATTAATTTTCTTGGTTAAAAATGTATTTATATTTTTTTGAAAATTGATGTTTTTGGTTGAAAATTTAAGTTTTTTGTTGAAAATTAGTTAGTTTTTCTTGACAGCTAATTTCTTTTACAAAAAATGTAACTATTCCATTTTTGGCATAATATTAATCTCACTAGTTGATGGAAGAGATATGGAAGGATTTGAAAAAGAAAGTGAAAGGTTGCGTGCAAAAGAAGGTATTCAAAAGAAAGAAGGAAGGAATGGTGAAGTCGTGGTGGGATAGGAAATGTAAAGAGATAAAAAGGAAGGTGAAGAAGAAGTACAGAAAGTGGAGAGAGGGTACAGTGATAAGGGAGGAGTACGTAGAAATGACATAGGGGTTTAGATTGATGTGTAAGAAGAAAAAACAGGAAAAGGAGAAAGATCTGTAAGAGGAGTTAGAAAATTTTACGGCAAAGGGGGATGTATGGAAGATACTAAATAGGTTTGGAAATTGTAGAATGGGGATAAGCGAGAAGATAGGGAGTGAGGAGTGGAGGGAGTTTTTTGAAGAATCATTTTAGGGCTCAGATTCAAGGAAGAGGGACGGTGGAAGTAGAAGAACCGGGGAGGCAGAGATAGAGGAGTTGGATGATGAGGAGATAGAGAAGCAGATATGGAAGTTTAGAAGGTCAAAAGCAGCAGGGCTGGATGGGGTAGAGCACAAAGTATGGCTGTTTAGTACACAAAAGGTTAGGGAGAGGCTGTAGGAGATAGTGACGAGAGAATGGAGGGGGGAGCGATTCCCAGGAGGGTGGAGAATAGGGTTAATATTGCAACTGTATAAGAAAGGAGACAAGAGCAGACAGGAAAATTATGGAGGAATGACGCCAATGAATACGCTGTATAAGGTATACGCGATGGTGGTGGCGGAGAGGCTGCGGAAGGAAGTCGAGGGAAAAGAAATATTGCCGGAGACGCCGGCGGGCTTCAGGGCGGGTAGGAGCAATATCGACAACATAAACGTTCTTTAGCACGTGGTGGATAGATAATTAGCAAAGAAGGGGGCAAGAGTGTACGCATTTTTCGTGGATCTCAGATCTGCGTTTCCTTCGGTGGATAGGGCAAGGTTGTAGGAGGGAGTTGAGGGAGGATAAGGGAGTGGAGAGAGGCCTGATCGAGGGGGTAAGGGAGATATACAAAGAGACCAAAGATAGGGTCAGAGAAGGGGAGGGGATTTCGAAGGGATTCTGGATGGATAGGGGGTTAAGGCATGGGTGTCCGCTTAGCCAAACGCTTTTTTTTTATTTTAATTGCGGATATGGAAAGTAATTTTTAAGCCGGGGTGATAGAAGGAGTCAGGATAGTAGGGGTTAAAACTTGGTCACCGGCGTATGCAGATGACATAGTGTTGCGGGCTAGAAGTGAGGTGACGTTAAAGGAGATGATGAAGAGGTTGAGAAGATACTTGGATAAGAGCAGGCTAGAGCTGAATGCGGACAAGTCCAAGGTTATGGTATTCAGAAAAGAAGGTGGGAGGGATAAGGGAGGGGAGTGGACGTAGAAGGGAGTGGTGGTGCAGGAGGTGAAAGATTTTGTGTACCTAGGCTTTGTGTTTCGGAGGAATGGGGGAGTGGATGGTCACATAAAAGAAAGAGTGAGGAGGGCAAATGTGCTGATGAGGCAGGTGTGGTGGTTGGGAAAGAAGTTATTCGTAGATTATTATGAAAGGAGAATGAAATTGATCGACTCACTAGTGATGAGTGTGCTATTGTATGGAGTTGAGGTATGGGGGTGGAAGGAAAGTAAAGAGGATAATAGATATTTCAGCTAAAAAATATTTTAATTTAAAATAAACAAAGTTGAATTCAGCAAAAAAAGAAATTTAGAAATTTAAAGAGGTGACAAATTTTCAACAAAATAGTTGAATCCTCAACCAAAACAGATTTTTCAGTCAAGAAAGAAAAAAAATGTCAACTAAATTCTAATTTAAGAGGAAAAATAATTGTTAATACAAACAAAAAATTTTGAATAACTATTTATTTTGTGGGTTTTTGTTTTTAAAGTTATGTAAATCAATTTTTTTAAGATTCTTGAGAAAATTAATTTTTTTTTAGAGATCTCAGATATGTCTAATCAAAATTTTATCAAAAAGTTAATTTTGAACAAAATAGATGAATTTTCTACAAAATAGGTGAATTTTCTACAAAATAGTTGAATCTTCAACCGAAAAAGATTTTTCAGTCAAGAAAGAAAAAAATTTCAACCAAATTCTAATTTAAGGGGGAAAAATTATATTTTTTTTAAGATTCTTGAAAAAATTCCAATTTTGTTAAGTATTCAGATATTTCTAATCAAAATTTTAACAAAAATTTAATTTTCTAACCAAAAAAGTTCAATTTAATTTAAAATTAAATCAATAAGTAATATAATAATAATATAATAATATATGTAGTATACATATATAGTGTATAATATAATAATAAAAATAATAAATAAATTTATTTTAAAAAGATTAATTTTCAAATAGTTGCATTTTCAACCAAAAACGATTAAATGTTTTCGAAAAGAGACCAATTTTCTACTAAAAAGTTTAATTTTTAACCTGAAAATATGAATTTTCAAGATAAAAGGTATTTTTGAAGATAGAAGTTAATTTTGAAAAAAGTTAATTTTGAAAAAAAGTTAATTTAAAAAAAGTTAATTTGGAAAAAAAGTTAATTTTCAAGAAAAAAAGTTAATTCTCAAAAAAAAAGTTAATTTTTAACAAAAAAGTTCATTTTCAACAAAATTGTTGAATTTTCAACGAAAAAGAAATAAGAAATTTTCAACAAAATAGTTAATCCTCAATCAAAATAATGTTTTCAGTCAAGAAAAAAAAATGTCAACCAAATTCTAATTTGAAGGGAAAAATAATTTTGAATACAAAATAAAAATTTCGATTAACTATTTTTGTTTTTAATTTATTCCTTTATTTATTTTTAAAGTTATATAAATATAATTTTCCTAAGACTCTTGAGAAAATTCAAAAAAAATTTGAAAATTTCAGATATATCTAACCAAAATTTTAACAAAAAGTTAATTTTCAATCGAATAGTTGAATTTTCAACAAAATGGGTGAATTTTCAACAAAAAAAATGAATTCTCAACGAAAAATTTCATATATTATTGATATTTCAACGAAAAGAGATTTTAATGTTGAACCAAAAAAAACTCATAAAAAAAGACGAATTTTCCACAAAATAGTTGAATTTTTAATCAAAGAAAATAAATTTAAAAAAAAAATGAAATTTTTAACCAAAAAAGATTCATTGTTTTCCTAAAATTTGAATTTTCAACAGAAAAGTTAATTTTCAACCAAAAAGTTATTTTTAACAAAATAGTTGAATTTTCAAATAAAAAGATCAATTTTTATCGAAAATTATAACTCCTTGAATTCCATGAATTCCTTGAATTCCATGAATTCCTTAAATTCCATGAATTCCTTGAATTCCATGAATTCCTTTGATTCCATGAATTCCTTGAATTCCATGAGTTCCTTGAATTCCATGAATTCCTCGAAGTCCATCAATTCCTTGAATTCCATGAATATCTTGACTTCCATAAGGTCCTTGAATTCCATGTATTCCTTGAATACCATAAATTCCTTGAATTCTATGAATTCCTCGAATTCCAGGAATTCCTTGAATTCCACGAATTCCTCGAATTCCGTGAATACCTTGAATTCCATGAGTTCCTTGAATTCCATGAATTCTTTGAATTCCATGAAATCCTTAAATTCCATGAAATCCTTAAATTCTATGAATAACTTGTATTTCATGAATTCCTTGAATTCCGTGGATTCCGTGTATTCCTTGCATATCTTGAATTCCTTGAATTCGTTGAATTCATTGAATTTCAAGAACTCCATGAATTTCTTGAATTTCAAGAATTGCAAAGATTCCACAAGTTCCGTGAATTACTTGAATTCCATGAATACCTTGAATTTTATTAATTCCTTGAATTTCATGAATTTCTTGAATTCCATGAATTGCTTAAATTCCATGAATTCTTTGAATTCCATTGATCCCTTGAATCCCTTGAATTTCGAAAATGACGTGAATTCCGTGAAATACGTGAATTCAGTGATTTTCTTGGATTTCATGAATTCCATGAATTCTTTGAATTCCATGAGTTCCTCGAATTCCATCAATTCCTTGAATTTCATGAATTTCTTGACTTACATAATGTCCTTGAATTCCACGTATTACTTGAATACCATAAATTACCTGAATTCCATGAATTCCTCGAATTACATGAATTCCTTGAATTCCATGAATTCTTTGAATTGAATGAATTCGTTGAGTTCCATGAATTCCTTGAATTCCATGAATTCCTCGAATTCCATGAATCCCTTGAATTCCATGAATTTCTTGAATTGCATGTATTGCAAAACATCCATAAATACCGTGAATTACTCGAATTCCATGAATTCCTTCAATTCCTTCAATTCCTTAAATTCCTTGAATTCCTTGAATCTCATGAATTCCTCGAATTCCATGAATTAATAGATCCCTTGAATCCCATGAATTTCGGAAATGACATAAATTCCGTGAAATATGCAAATTTCGTCAATTCTGTGAATTTATTGAATTTCATGAATTTCTTGAATTTTATGAATTCCATGAATTCCTTGAATTCCAAGAATTGCAAAGATTCCATAAATTCCGTAAATCACTTGAATTCCATGAATTCCTTAAATTCCACGAATTCCTTGAATTCCATGAATTCTTTGAATTAAATGAATTCCTTGAATACCATGAAATCCTCGAATTCCATGAATTCCTTGAATTTCATGAATTCCTCGAATTCCACGAATTCCTTGAAATCCATAAATCCTTTGAATTCAATGAATTCTTTGAATTCAATGAATTCTTTGAATTCAATGATTTCCTTGAATTCCATGAATTCCTTGAATGCCATGAATTGCAAAAATTCCAAGTGTTCCATGAATTCCTTGAATTCCGAGAATTCTTTCAATTCCTTGAATTCCTTGTATTACGAACAGGACGTGATATTAAAAATCTTATATTTTATCCAACCCAATAAATCTTTAAAAATTTCTCCGGATTTTCAAGATATAACATCAAATTGCCAAGCGTGTCTTTCTCGTGTTTCAGTGGGCTATCACCGCTGGCGCAGAGACGCTTGGACATGGTTAGTCATATTTCGGGAACCCATAAGGATTTTTCAAGTTTTATTTTTTTGAATTGATGATAATACTTAAAAAACTGTGTTGTATGAATTTCTGATTTTTGCTATAACTTTTTTAAGTCATGTCATGAGTTGAATTCAAAATACAACATTCGAAAAATTCTTCCTTTTTTTCAAAACTTCTCATGTGGTATATTCTCTTCAAAATGTGCAGGGTTCGGAGCTGCTCAAGCTTAAAAAAGCAGTGAAATAGTAAGCATACTTCTCTCAAAAAAGTGATCGAAAATTAACAATAATTTGGCGAAAATGTAACCAAAAAGAAAGATTTTCTACCAAAAAAGACGAAATTCCCACTACAATTATGAATCTTAAAAAAATGAATGTTTAAGAAAATAGATTAACTTTAAACCAAATGATTGAATTTTTCTGACTAAAAGAGATGAATTGTTCACGAAAAATGTTACAGTTGATATTATAACCAAAAAATATTTTTATTCAATATAAAAAAAAAATAGTAGACATCATTCAAAAAGGACTATTTTTCAAGAAAATAGATTCTTTTTCAACCAAATTGTTGAGTTTTCAAGCAAAAAAGACCATTTTTCACAAATCAAGTTGAATTTTCAAACAGCATATATGGATTTTTAACAAAAAATTATCTTTAAACTAAATAGTTGAATTTCCTAACAAAACAGGGGAATTTTCCACCAAAGAGACGATTTTTCAACAAACTAAGTACATTTCTAACCAAAAAGATGAATTTTCGAATCAAATGATGTATTCTTTAACAAAAGGATGATTTTCAATTGAGAATATTAATTTTCTACCAAAAAAGACGATTTTTCAACTAAAATGATGAATCTTCAAAAAAAAAAGTTTTAAGAAAAATTGTTTAATTTTTAACCGAATGTTTAACCAAAGAAGATACATTCCATCGAAAAATATAATACATAGTTCGATATTTGAAAAAAGAAGATTTAAATTTTAAATGAAAAAATTACTAAAAAGTAACCCGTTCCGAGCTCTGAAAATGTGAAAAATATCTCTATTAGAGGTAATTTAACGTGGAGTTATATAAGCTTTTCCACGCTTTTCAAAAAAGTTTATCTTTTTTTAAAGAATAATCCCGTTTTAAGGTCAGCATATTTTTTAAAGCGAGAGAGCATCATTCAAAAACTGTGAAGCAGTTTCTATGCTTTTTTTCCTGTATTCAAAATCTGTAATCAGTATCTTCAAAATAACCCTGAATTTTCCTATTTCTATGTAATTTAATCTTTTTCTAATTTATTATTAAAAAAAGGGGTCCGATCGAAAATCCGAAAACACCATAATTTTTTAAAGTTCTGCAATTATTATAAACAGACAAATAAACCTATGGAAAGACAAAAATTTTAAACTTGACAAAGCATTATAAAGAAACTTAGGGTCTGATAAAAAAAAAGAACACCTCTTTGCTTCATTTCATTACATAGTTGAAAATTAACTTTTTTTATTTGAAAATTTATAATTTCGAGTTCAAAAATTTAACTGTGTTACAGAAAATTGCTTTTAAAAAAAAATCATCTTTTTGGTTAAAAACGAAACTGCTTGAAAATATATATATTTTTTTTTATGAATTCAACTTTTTTTATTTGAAATGAAAATCTTTTTTAGTTGAAATATCAATTACGCATTAAATTTTTCGTTGGGAATTTATCTTTTTGGCTGAAAATTCAACAATTTGTTTGAAAGTTGAACTACTTTGTTAAAAATTTATTTTTTGGTTGAAAATTGAACTATTTTGTTGAAGATTCTTTTTTTAAAAATAATTTTCCTAACCGATAATTTAACATTCATTTATTTCGTTGAAAATTCGCCTTTTTGGTAGAAAATTAATCTTTATGATTGAAAATTCAATTTTTTGCTCAAAAAATCAACAATTTGGACAAAAATTCAAATTTTTAATGAAAATTAATTTCTTTGATTAAAAATTCAACTGTTTTGTCGCAAACTTCCTTTTTTTTAATTTTCTTTTTTTTTTAACTGAAAATTTAACTACTCCGTCTTTGTTTGAAAATTTGTCTTATTTTAATAAAAAGTTATTTCTTTGGTTAAAGCTTAGCTATTTTATTGCAAGTTCTTTTTTTTTTTGAAATGATTTTTTTTTTTTAAATTGAAAATTTAACCACTTTGTATTTGGTTGAAAATTTACCTTCTTTAGTTGAAATTTTATCTTTCTTGGATGAATTCAACACTTTTTTATTTAAAATTAATTTTTTTCAGTTGAAATATCAATTATGCATTACACTTGTCGTTAAAAATTCAAAAATTTGTTTGAAAATCAAGTTTTTTGGTAAAATTTTTAATTGAAATTCATGCATTTTGTTGAAAATTCATCTTTTTGGTCAAAAAATCAAATATTGGACAAAAATTCATTTTTCCTGTTGCAAATTCATTTCTTTGATTAAAAATTGAACTACTTTGTCGCGAATTCTTTTTTTTTTTAAATTAATTTTCCTCTAGCTGGACATTTACCTATTTTGTGTTTGATTCAAAATTTATCTTTTTCAGTTAAAAATTCATCTTATTGGTCAAAAATTCAACTATTAGGATAAAAATTCACTTTCTTAATTGAAAATTTAACTATTTTGTCGCCAATTGTTTTTACAATTAATTTATTTCAACTGAAATTTTAACTACTTTGTGTTTGGGTGAAAATTTATGTGCTTTAGTTGAAAATTCAACTATTTGGTTGAAAATTCGTGTTTTTTGTTAGAAAATCAAACTTCTTGGTGGAAAATAAATCTTTTTTGGTTGAAAATTCTACGACTTGGTTGAAAATTGAACTACTTTGTTAGAAATTTACTTTTTTTGTTGAAAATTAATTTTTTTAACTGAAAATTTAATTATTCCATTTTTTATTCAAAATTTATCTTTTTTAGTTAAAAAATTAAACTATTTGGTTGAAAATTAGTGTTTTTTGTTAGAAAATTAATATTCTTGGTTAAAAATTCAAATACTTGGTGGAAAATTAAACTTCTTTGTTAGAAATTAATTTCTTTGGTCGAAAACTCATCTCTTTGATTGCAAATTTACCTAAGTGACAGTTCATCAATGCTAATAATAGTAATTATTTAAACAATTCATTATAATTAGTAATAATATTATATTTGAATAATGCTAGAAAGCTGCAGTTTTTTTTAATTTTTGGCCTTTTATCCAATTTTGATTTGGAGTAAAGTCATAATAAATTCAAGTTAATAAAATCATTGTTTAAACAATTTATGATAATTATTAATAATATCATATTTGAATAATGCTAGAGAGATGCGGTTTTTTTTTAATTTCTGGCTTTTTGCCCAATTTTCATTTGGAGTGAAGTAATAATGAATTCAAGTTAACAAAATAATTGTTTAAAGGATTAATTATAATTAATAATATTATTATATTTGAATAAAGCTGGAAAGATGCGGCTTTTTATAATTTCTGCCTTTTTGTTTAATTTCCATTTGAAATGAAGTGAGAATGAATTCAAGTTAACAATATATTTGTTTAAACAATTTATTATCATTGTTGATGATATTCTCTTTGCTCAATAGGTAGAATTTTGCGTTTTTTTTCTGAAATTGTCCTTTTTTCACTCAGTGAGGAGACAGTCATAAACAATAATAATTTGTTTAAACAATTATTTTTGCTGAATCTAATTGGTTATTAAGTTACGCCTAATAAAAAATAAACAAACAGTTGAAAATTTCAGAAAAAACAGCAACATTCCATCAATTAAGCAAAGGGAATATTATTAACAATGATAGTTAACTGTTTAAACAATTATTTTGGTAACTTGAATTCATTATCACTTTACTACCAATGAAAATTGGACAAAAAGCCAGAAATTAAAATAAAATGCATCTTTCTATCATTATTCAAATATAATATTATTAATAATTATAATAACTTGTTTAAAGAATTATTTTATTAACTTCAATTCATTATTACTGCACTCCAAATGAAAATTGGACAAAAAGTCAGAAATTTCAACAACAAAAAACGCATCTTTCTAGCATTATTCAAAAATATTATTATTAATTATAATAAATTGTTCAAACAATTACTTGGTTAACTTGAATTTATTATTACTTCACTCCAAATGCAAATTGGAGAAAAAGCCAGAAATCTATTAAAAAAACCACATCTTTCTATCATTATTCAATTATAATATTATGACTAATTATAATCAATTGTTTAAACAAAGTCCATTGTTAACATTGATAAACTATCACTTCCCTCTGATTGAAAATTGGACAACAAATGGAAAATTTGTGAAAAAATCGCGTCTTTTTAACTACATTCTATTATGAAATTGATAAAAACAATAATAAATTGTTTAAAAAATTCATGAAAATATCTAATTTGCAGTATAAAGTGATATTTCATGTATTGGAAACAATGCGCAATAAAGAAACCGCAAAAAAATCATAATCAGCGCGAAAAACTCACAAAACCTTTTTTTTGACTTATGGGGTTTCTTTGCGACCCTATGAAACAGACTTATAGGGGTCATATTCGAAAAGTGATATTTTATTCGTATTCTTAGGCTAATTATGAAGAGAAATTTTGAGTTTCAACTCTAATAAAATAATATTGAGGATTCTGAATAAGATTTACAAAAACATCTTTTTTTCTTATGGGAAATACATGTTAAACTTCATGGGTCTAATCTCTTTCTCACCTGCAGTTCGCTTCCTCCTCTCGTTTCGAACCAAAATCCTAGGTAGCAAAACTCCTCCACCAGCTCCACCACTTTTTTATTTATCTTCCATTTGTACTCTACTCTACCCTTTTTATTTCTAAACACATGTCATCTTGGTCTTGTTCACAGTCACTGTTAAACCCTTTTCTCTCACATAGTTTTCGAACACTCTCATCATTTGATTCATACCTCTTTCATTATCTGCTACTAGAACTACGTCATCTGCATATGCTTGCCTGTTCCTAACGTTGCCCCCCCTTTCCCTTTCCTCTCCAACTTCTCCTCTAAATCTGCCACAAGAATATTATCTTCACCCTTATCTTAGTTTCCACAAATATTTCATTAATCCTGTGTAGTAATCCTTCGTCTACTCCTATCTCTTGCATGGCTGCCCGTAACGTCATTCAGCCTATTTCCCACCCCTCCTAACAGCCCCTTGAAGTGCTTCATTCACTCTTTTATGCCTATTTCTTCAATCATGCCCTTCCTTCCTCATCTTTCCCTGTTTATCACTTCCTGTTCCCTCCGTTCCTTTATCGCTTTCTCTACATCGTCCATGTACCTTTCTTTCTCCTCCTGTCTTTCGTCTTTATCATTCTTTCGTGCTCCCTCTTTCTCCTGTTGAGTTCTACTTTTTCTATTTTTCCCTTTCCGCTATTTTCTTACATTTTCCTTCATCCTATCTTTATTTTTTCTGCATTCATCATCCCACCAACGTATCCTGACCCCCTCTTCTTCTTCCTTCGGTCTCACCTTTTACCTTACCTTATCAATCACTCTCTTGAGATTTTCTAGCAGCTTGTCTACTCCTTCCTCTTCCAAACGCCTAATTCCATTCTTACCCTTTATATTGCTGTTACAAATAAACCACCCCGCATCTCCCAACAAGTCCAGAAGCATCCCCGGTCCCCGTTCCCCGGTCCATGGATTCGAGTCCCACCCTCCCCCTATTAGGACAAACCTCTCATATTTTTACTCTGTCCATTTCCTTATTGTTCTCCATCCTCAATTTTCTCCTATCCTCCTGTACACGCATACTACTTCCACAATAACTTTTCCTTCTTTTATTCTTCTAACCATTGTTCCGTCCTTTTCTTGATACCATGCCACCCATTTCTCTCCCTTTCACATGCTCCTTTCTCGCTGCTTGCATCTTCCACTCATATGCTTTCGGTGATATTCTTTTCATGCATTTTCACTCCTTCTCATCTACCCACGTCGCACTCATCATCATTACATCCCACTTTTGCAATTCTCCACAAAATCATTTGTCCTTGTTGTTTAATCCTGAAACGCTCCAGAACGCTAATTTCACGTTGCTCTTTTTGCATTTCTCACCTCTCTTCCTTGCATTCAAGTCCTCTTGTCATTTTAAAGCCCCACAAGGATACGTGCATTCCCATTTTCCTCTCTCTTGTCCCCTTCATTCACTACCTCTTTCCTATTCTCCCTCAGATCATCTATTTTATCGTCCCAAATTCATATATCGCCGTTTACCTACATCCTATCTCTCCCAATCCTTACCGTGTTACCTTCACTCCTCTCAGTCCATGCCTTTCGCTCGATTATCCACTTTAATGTATTCCTAAAATTATTGAATCGATTAACTCAGCTATTTAGAGTTTCGTGGATCACGCCGGAAAGCTGGAATGTTGACCTAAAAACTAACTATTAACCCCTGACCACTAAAGTGCGACAATTCTATCTTCCCTTCACCCTTGGACCCCCTGCCCCATGGGGTTCTTTATTCTGTTCTAAGAAATGTTAAATTTTAGTTTTTGTTACGTTGAGTAAATTCTTGGACAATCCTTTCCACAAAGAATTATACAGTTACCTGATGTAACGCCCATGCAACTCTTTTTCTATAGTAAGTGCATGTAAATTTAACGTGAGCATAAAAAAATTGACTTCTTAATGTGACGTAATATGTGAACGTCCTCTAATGTGCTTTTCATTTACTTGAATCTATTTAATTTTTATGTAAGCTCTTATAATCAATACAGTTACTGTAAGCAAATTAGCAGTAGTTACAGCATTTATTAGGAATATTTTCATTTTTCCATATTTTTTCTTTTTGAATTTCAATTTATGTCACGTTTCGTATTAGATTTCATACAAGTATATAAGATTATGTGTTCGTGCACTGTAGCGTTCTATTGCATATCCGATTCAACGAAATATCAGGCCTCTGTTCAAAGGTACAGGGAGAGATTCATATCAGAAAAATGCATGTAGATGGATCAGTGTTATAACAACGTGTAAAAAAATGAATACTGCTACATGTGCATATAATTATCTAATGAAATTGACGATGGAATCAGCACCGTTTAGCATTCCCTGGTATCATAAATAAAATAGGAGATAAATCGTTAAAAAAATCATACTCTTATTTCTTTTTAATTATGTCATAAACAAATACCTCCATCTAACATAAAAAAAAAGAAACATTTATAGAAGTAGTATAATATTTTTAAATTTTAATGATCATATCTCCAATTGTTAAATACTTGTTAAAATCCTATAATCAACATCGAATTATTAAGAAAATTTAATATTTTAGCATACTTCATTGATTTAGTTTGAATACTTTGGGATATTAACATATTTGAATACATTTAAATACTAAATTTGTTTGTAAAAAATTTCAAACCCTTATCTTTTTATTGAATTATAGGTAATTAATATTTGAAAGATGTTATTACCATTTATAGATGTTAACGACCGAGTTTAAAAAATTTTAATCAATATAAATTTTGATGTTAAAACAATGACTTCAGATGCTTTAAGAAAAAAAATTTCAGAATTGATATGGAATTTAGAAAAAATCTTCAAAAATAAATAAGAAGTTGATACATAAGAATGACATTACAGTTTAGAAAATCCTAATAAGAATATAGTTCACTAAACAGTATATTCATTAATATCCTATCCTATATTGTAAAATATGATGTAATAAATATTTCATATTTACAAAAGACTGAAAAGCATGAAATAACATATAATAAAAACGATTTTCAAAAGACTGTCCTAGATGGTAAGCAATAGCGGGAAATTTGCGCGAGACAACATCGGCAAAATTGTTCCTTGGAGTCAGGTCTTTAGCCGCGGATAATCTTACGCGGCAGACGGGACAGTTGGAGATAAAGGTTTCAACTCTGGATACTTTTTTAGAGCTACTAACCCTTGTAGATCCGCCCGAGGAGACGTCCCCGCCACCTTCAGACTTACGGAGCCCAGCTGCAGGGACTCCAGATATTCAACCCTTAGGGGAAGAGGACCTACTTGAGCTGCGTGCCTCTCCCTTCGAATTTTCGCCTCCGAAGCCCATCGAATTGTCGCCTCCAAAATTGGTGTACTTTCTGTCGGCCATATCAAAGCTCCCTCCTAGGATTACACTGAGGGAAATCTCCAGCCTCCCTTCAACGAGTGCGGAGCCTATCAGAAAGCGAAGCCACGAGCCCGATGTTAGCCTAACTCTCCCTGACCAGAGTTCCAGCGAACGAAAGAGGCCAAAGTCTCGCCCACCCTAACGACGCTCGCCCAGGAAGTCGAGGACTTATCCGTCACCCCGGAGATCCCCTCGCAAGCAGCAGGCTCTCACTCAAGTGTACAGAAGACCTCCCCCCTTGGCCGTTGTTTCCAGGAAGGCTCCCGAACAGGACCCAATTCGTCCAAGGACCTACCGGATGCCCAAAAGGCTAAAGTCCATTGTCAGCCGTCCCCAGCCGACTACCGTGTGTCGAAACCTTTTCGACCGTTAAATAACTCTAAATCCATCATAATTTGTTGTAGTTGATAAAATAAAGGTTTTTCTTACTTGTTCTCTGAATAGTTGGAAAATTTATTATCAAACTATTTGGTTAAAAATTCATATATTTTGTTGAAGATATGTCTTTCTTGGAAGAAAACTAATTTTCTTGGCTTCAAATTCATTTTTTTGGTTAAAAATGAATAATTTGGTAGAAAATTTAACTATTTGGTTAAAAATTATTTTTTTTTTTTTAAATTCATATTTTCGGATATAAAATTTATATTTTTTTGTTGAAAATTTATTATTTGGTTTAAAATTCAATTATTTTGGTAGAAAATGGATCTTTTTTGGTTAAAATTGCAACTGTTTTGTTGAAAATTAATCTTTTTTGATAGAGGATTCAACAATTTTCTTCGAAATTCGTCTTTTTATTGAATTTAACATTCACATTTTTTATTGAATATTTAACTATTTGGTTAAAAATTCATGTATTTTGTTGAAAATGATTTTTGTTTATTGAAAATGCAACTATTCTGAGAATATTTTTCTTTTTTTCTTCAAGTTAATAATTTTTTTTTAGAATTCAACTATTTTCTTTAAAACTCGTATTTATTGGTTGAATTTAACTGTTTATGGTTAAAAATTAAACTACTGAATTGATTTTTGAAATAATTTGTTCAACCATTTTTTTTAAGATTCATCATTTTAGTTGAAAATTCATCTTTTTCTTTAAAAATTAAACTATTTTGTTTAGAAAAAAAGTATTATTATTAAAAATTCGTCTTTTGTGGTAGAAAATTAATTTTCTTGACTAAAAAGTCATATTTTTAGTTGAAAATTCATTTCTTTGGTTGAAAATAAACTTTTTTGTTGAAAATTTATATTTTCGAATTGCAAATTCAAATATTTTTTCGTTTAAATATAAATTATTAAAGTTTTCGTTGAGAATTCGAGCTTTTTGTTTGAAAATTCAACAACTCGGTTGAAAGTCGAATTTTCATTTTGTTATAAATTAGACTTTTTGGTTTAAAATTTAACTACTTGGTTAAAAATAATTTTTAAACCCGAAAATATGAATTTTCAACAAAAAAGTTAATTTTAAACCAAATAGTGGTATTTTCAACCAAATAGATGATTTTTTTTATATAAAAGACGAATTTTCAAAGAATTGGTTGAAGTTTCAAACAAGGAATATTTTTATTTTAAATTGTGATCATTTATATTTCAATTGAACAAGATATGAATTTTAAATAAAAAACTTCAATTGATCCAAAAAGGACGAGTTTTTAACAAAATAGTAGTTGAATCCTCAATCCAAACAAATTAATTTTCAACCAAATAGTTAAATTTTCAACCAAATAAATAATTTTCTAACTAAAATAATGAGTCTTTAAAGGAAAAAATTATTTGTTGACAAAGTAGTTCAACTATTACCCCAAAAAGATGAATTTTCAACGAAAAATGTAATTATTGATATTAAAAAAAAAATATATTTTAATTTCAAATAAATAGCAGTTGGATTGAACCAAAAAAGCAAATTTTCAATAAAAGAGTTGCATTTTCAGGCAAAAAAGATTAATTTACAACCAAAAAGATAAAATTCCAACCCAGACGATTAATTTTCTGCCAAAGAAGACAAATTTTCAACAAAATATTTACATTTTCAACTAAAGATTAAATTTTAACTAAAGTTATGAATCTTGAATAAAAAAAAATGAAATTTCAACAAAATAGCTGAATTTTCAACGAAAAATATGAGTATTCAATGAAAAATGTAATAGTTTGTATTTAAAATAAACAAGATTTGAATTTTAAATCAAACATAGTTGAATTCTTCCAAGAAAGACGAGTTTTCAAACAAACCAGTTGAATCCTCAAACTGAGCAGATAATTTTTCAGCCAGCTGCATTTTTAGCTGAAAAAGATTAAACTTTTCCAAAACGAGATGAATTTTCTACAAAATAGTTTAATTTTTGAATCCGCAAATATGAATTTTCAACAAAAAAGTTAATTTTAAATCAAATAGTGGTATTTTCAACCAAACAGATGAATTTTTTATAAAAAGACGAATTTTCAATGAAATAGTTGAATTTTCAAAAAAGGACTATTTTAATTTCAAATAAAAAACAGTTGAAATAACATTTTTAATCGAATAGATGAATTTTCTACCAAAATGACGAATTTTCAAGGAAAATTGTAATAATTTATATTTCAATTAAACAATATTTGAATTTAATTAAAAAAACTGTTCAATTGATCCAAAAAGGAAGAGTTTTTAACAAAATAGTTGAATCCTCAATCCAAACAAATTCATTTTCAACCAAATAGTGAAATTTTCAACCAAATAAATAAATTTTCAACTAAAATAATGAATCTTTAACCGGAAACATTAATTTTTTGACAAAGTAGTTCAACTTTTACCCCAAAAAGATGAATTTTCAACAAAAAATTTAATTATTGATATTTAACAAAAAGATTTTAATTTTAAATAAATAGCAGTTGAATTGAACCAGAAAGACGAATTTTCTATAAAAGAGTTGAACTTTCAGACAAGAAAAAAAAATTGCCAACCAAGACGATTAATTTTCTGCCAAAGAATAATTTTCAACAAAATATTTACATTTTCAACCAAAGATTAATTTTTCACTAAAGTTATAAACCTTGAACATTCAAAGAAATTGCTTATCTTGGTCACATAATTAGTAGTGATGGAGTGCAACCCGATCCAAAGAAGATTCAAGCTGTTTCATAATTCCACAGTCCCAAAAATCCTAAAAATATTAGACAATTTTTAGGTCTTGCGGGATATTATAAAAGATTTTTAGAAGACTTTGCAACAAAACCGAAACCCTTAACCAATCTCTTCAAGAAAGGAGTACTGCTTATTTCGGGTCTACAAGAAAAAGAAAGTTTTAACAATTTGAGACAAGCCTTATATGAAAGCCCTATTTACAGTACCCAGATTTTCGAAGACCATTCACTATAATAATCAATGACGCCTCAGGATACGCAGTCAGCGTTGTGCTAAGCCAAGAAAAGCAAGGAATAAATCTCCCAATATCACATTATTCTCACGTAATTATTAGTGCTGAATGTAATTATTCCACCACTGAAAAACAATGTCTTGCTGTTTTGTACGCAGTTTATGAATATTGACCTTATATCTGTGGAAAAGAATTTACCTTAGTCAGTGACCATGAACCATTAAAATGGATAAATTACAGAAATGGACGCATTACAGAAAGAACTGTAACCAGAATCTCAAGTCGATCTGCTGCAATTATAGAAAAAGGATAATCATACAAAACCCCTATTCCGAAACCTTCTACCTAAGGAAACCAGCGAGTAACTATCAAGCCTAAGGAAAATCAGTCACGGACCGATTCTGCGTCGAGACCTGCTGCGAAGTAAACGAAAGCAGTATAAGCAAACGACTACTATGACAAGTAGAAGAAACAAGAACTAGAATTGAACCTAAAAATCGTGAATACAGTTCAGAATCAGATGATAGTTCCAGCGAATCCGATATACCGGTACTGCCCCTATACTTCGAAATGAACGAAGTGTTTTACCCAAATTGGAGATACCTTTAGCGGCATTCCTCTACCGTCAATTATAAAAAATGCTACACCCAACCCTACAAAACAATTTCAGAAGCTATTCGGAGAAGAAATCGCATAAGAAACCTCTAATACAAATAGACTAACCAATCAGCATAAGATGAATAAGCGGGTGCTCAACAACGCAAGAGTGTAACCTTTGTACCACAGACAAAGATAACTACTACGGAAAATTTAGAAAATATCGAAGTATCAGGCAAAATTCATAAATCCCAAAAAATAGAATCAGGCCAATCTGAAGCACGCAATAGAAAAAACAGAGCCCGACCTAGCAGTAACTGCTATCAGTAGAAAAATCTAAAAATTGGACTACATAACTTACGTGTGGCCCTAGAAAGAGGAAATGCAAACTCTTTCTGAATCTCAATTCATGGAGATTTTACTGAAAATTTGCTAAAAGGTGCTATTTTAGACAGTTCAAAAAAAAATTATTGAATATAGCGACATTAAAATCGTGATATGCCATGATATGGTGAGCATACATCCTGAGGAAGAACGCAATCAGATAATAATCGGAAACACACTGATAGACACCTTTGATAAGGTATTCCTCAACACTGTCGGACCATTACCAATGACTCCACATGGAAATAGACGCTTTCTCACTATGCAAGATAACTTATCAAAGTATTGCATTGATGTAGCCATACCAGACATAACATCAAAAAAGAGTTCGGGGACGTCTGTTGTTCTATTTTATAGCATCTCCAAATACAGTTTTAAAAATTTTTAATTTTTGTGAACAAAATCCCGGGGGAAATGAAGCTCGCAGCGCGGATGGTCGCATGTATTCATTGGATTTGGGTGTGCTGGTTGCGTTCTTTTCAGTTGGTCGTAATGAGTTGCTTTCGTTTGGGTTATTGCTGTTGGTCACGTTGGTTTTAGTCGAGTAATAAGGGAATACCCTTATTACCTGACTTCATTACTTTTGCAATGAAATTCTATCTCAACAACAAAAGATTGAAATTATTTTTATTTATGAAGAAAGAGGCAGGAACATCAATGATGCTCTCGCGCTTTATGCTCAACGTTTTCCAGATAGTGTTCCTTCACGCTCTTCCTCTTACCGGGTTGTTCAAAACTTCATCACTGACGGAAGTGTACAACCGAAAAAAAGGAATCGTCGATTAACAGTTACTGGAGTTGATAATGAAATTGCAAATTTAATTGCAGTCAATCACGACCCTCATGTTAGTAGTACTCGACAACTAAGCCGCGATTGCGGAATGTCTCTATCCAGAGTTTGGAAGGTATTAAAACGTAATAAATATCATCGCTGTCATATTTTACTGCATCAAGAACTTCATGGCAATGATTGTCAGAACCTAGTAACATTTTGTCAATGGGCGGTTCAGCAGATACAAGGAAACCCGAATTTCTTTTGTTGAGTACAGCTTACAGAAGAGTCGTCTTTCATAAACCATGGTAACGTTAATCGGCAAAACATTCACTATTGGAGTGTACAAAATCCACACTGGTAGTGTGAAGTTAAGCATCAGCGTCCATGATTCGTGAATGTTTAGAGTGGAATAATTGCAGATCAACTTATTAGTCCATAATTTATTGTTGAAAATTGGAACGGTGAAAAATAACGTAGCTTTTTAGAAACTGAACTTATAATATTGCTTGAAGACCTAAGTTTGGGAGTGCGACACAACATGTGGTTAAAACATGATGGTTGTCCAGCACATTATTCGGCAATCGCCGATCGGTAGAAGAGGTCCGATAATTTGCACCAACCCAAAAATGATCTAAGTCCTACGTCAAGCGATGATGCAAGTACGAACCAGCTTGCTTCCCAAGAAAATATCGTTAGGCACGTTTTCGTAATATGCGATGAAATTGCATCTCATACTTCATTAACAATTTGACAAATAAATGATTCTCCTAGGCTATGATGTTTTTCTCAGCTGGTGCCGTAAATTCGATGACGAACATGATTCGTTTTTTGAAGTCAAGAAGAACTATGTCAGACCTCGAGTGTGCAACAGAAACAATTGTCGAGAATATGAAGTTGCAGTATATCCAACACTTTTCATTCTCGAGGATTGAATTTATTTCCCTAGGAGCGTTTAGCGGAGCGGTATTTGGGCTGATGCCGTGAGAATGACAGAGATGGTGCCTTTGGATGTAGATCGTTCCCGCATGAGTTGTACAACTAGATTGTATGTGACCTAGATGCTAAGGGTGTACATGAAACGCTCTGCAGCTATCATCGGAAATGTCTTGGCTCAAAATGTGGCGACGGTATGCTAGAGTGGAAATGACACCGTCTGTGCAGGTAATTTGAAAACTCAAATATGACATGAAACAAATATTAGATTCACATCATTCATTCTATCATATTGAACTCACTATTTTAGCAAAGATGTATGCCTACTGTCAATAATAATTTATAAATTTTCAAGAATTACATACTCAAAATATGACAAATGGGTACAAAGTTTTCGGCAAATTGAAACGTTTATATTTTTTATTTTATTCAAGCAAAAAACGATTAACGCTGGCATCTTTATTTTGACTATTAAGTTTAGGGATTGTTGAAAAATCTCGTTAACCAAAAATCCCTATATTTTTTTCAACAGATTCATCATTATCCATTTTTTCATCATCAAGAGCAACTAGTCCAGGTAATTTAAAATCTGAAATACAATCTAGAACAAATATTTCATTTACACTATCAATCGTAAAATATTAAATTCTTCATTTTCGCAAAGATCTATTACTAATATTAATAATTGATTAATAAATTTTATAGAATCACTCACTTGAAATATGACAAACGGGTACAATTTTCAGCAAATGAAAACGTTTATATTTTTTATTTTATTCATCTTCATTCTGACCATTAACTTTGGACTGTGTTGAAAAATGTTTTTGACTAAAAATCTCTATACACCTTTTTACAGGATCATCATCCAGTTCACCGTCATCAGGGGAGAACAGTCTAGGTAATTTAAAAACTAAAATACAATCCAATACAAACATGATAAAATTTTTCCAACACGTCTAGTTTCTCCCCTACATAAAGTGCCGTATGGGCGGATTCAATGATATTTGATAAAATAGTGTTTACTGAAAGCAAAAGAAACTAGTTGCGGTTATCTAAAATTTTATTTCTATTTCCATGTTCATCTATAGAATGAAATGAACTTTTATCAAATACTTTATTTATTGATTTATTTTGTGATTTGTTTGCGGAAAAAATTAAATGGCCTCATTTGTCATTCAACATGCATAATTTGATCTCTGAAAGCTTTGTTTGTGGGCAATTCGTATCGGGGAACATTTCTTCAAAGTACCTGAAAACCGGTGAAGGCAAATGATTGTACGGTATTTACCGATTGAACCATAAATTTTTGCACAGTTCCAACTACAACTTTTAACACCGAATAATATTCACTGGAGAAGGAGATATTTATTATATGAATTTTACACATTATACTTAATTCTATTAAATATTTCTAAACGTATTACAAAATGTTTGAATGGGTTTTATTAATAATTATTAGCTCATAAATTTGAATTCTGAAGAAAAAATTATATTAAAAAAAATATATATTTTAAATTAGGCGCTTCCTAATAATATGATTGCCGCGCCGATAAGATAATCTTATCAGTATATATATAGAAAATAATCATTATGACACGTGCGTGAACATCAGATCAAATTCATATGATTTATAAGGAAGCGATAATTTCGTATCTCGTGAAAATTTTTGTTTTAAAAACCTAAATAAAAAAAGAGGCAAGAAAGAAACAGCATGTGGCACCTTCCACTTCTACTGTTCTGTCTTGTCTTCATTTATTCGATATTTTCTAATATTTCAAATTGCGTAACAGATTTATGGTTCCCAGAAATAATAATGTATGGGACTTAAAACTGATGTTTGACATGCTTGTTACTTCTTGTGGTACGTCTTCAATACTTTATAATGGCCTAAATATATTTAATATAAATCTAGAAAAATATGTAAATTTTCAAAGACTGATTTTCTGAATTCCATATCACACCATAAAAAAAATTGCTGCAACCCGAGCTAAACTTCATACCTATACGTTTTTGATGTCGCTGAATTCGGATTTAGAGACCTCAAAAACGTCTTAAAGTAGTGGTTCACGTCGATTCAATGTTTTTTTCTTATTTTGACCTCAACTTGACCTTAATCCTGACTTGATAGGGTCAAAATGACCTTGTATTCGGATTGAGCGACCCTAGTAACATCCTAAGGTAGTGTTTCACGCGAATTCAGTAGTTTTTTCTCATTTTGACCTTCACTTGACCTTGGTCCTAACCAGATGGGGTCAAATTGATCCAGAATTCGAATTCAGCGACCCCAAAAACGTCTCAAGATAGTGTTTTACGCTGATTCAAGGGCTTTTCTTATTTTAACCTCAACTTGACCTTGATCCTGACCTGATGGGGTCAAGCTTACCTTGAATTCAAATTCAGCGACCCCAATAACGTCTTAAAGTAGTGGTTCACGTCGATTCAAGGTTATTTTCTTCATTTGACCTCAACTTGACCTTGATCCTGACCTTACGGGGTCAAACTGATCCTGAATTCGGATTCAGCAACCCCAGAAACGTCCTAAAGTAGTTGTTCATGCCGATTCAATGGTGTTTTCTCATTTTGACCTTAACTTGACCTTGATCCTGACCTGATGGTGTCAAAGTGACCCAGAATTCATATTCAGCGACCCCAAAAACGTCTTAGGGTAGCTCACGCCAAATCAGTGTTTTTTTCTTGTTTTGACCTCAACTTGACCTTGATGCTGACCTGATGGGGTCACGCTGACCTCAATTTCGGATTTAGTGACCCCAGAAACTTCTTGAAGTAGTTGTTCACGCCGATTTAATGGTTTCTTCTTATTTTGAACTTCACTTGACCTTGATCCTGACCTGATGAGGTCAAACTCACCCTGAATTCGGATTCAGCGACCCGAAAAACGTCTTATAGTAGTTGTTCACGCCAATTCAACAATTTTTTCTTATTTTGACCTTGAATTGACCTTGATCCTAACCTGACGGGGTCAAACTGACCACAGATTTGGATTCAGCTACTTCAAAAACGTATGAGTATATTGGTTTAGCTCGGGTTACAGAAGAAACGTTTTTTTGTGATCCTCAGCTACGTCGCACTTTTTTGCCGGCTGGGTGAGTGAGAGGAAGTGTGATGTGTGGAATTAGAGGAAGTGTTGTTTGGGAAAGCGAGGAGAGTGGAATTGGGAGAAGTGAGAAAAGGGAAAAAGGGAAATCAGAAGGCAGTAGGGGAAAGGAGGGGAGTATAGGTACGATAGTAAGGGAAGTAAGACGATTGTAAGTAAGAGAAGTGATAGGGGAAGTAGATAACAAAAATAAAGGTAGAGAAAGTAAGGAGGGATGTAGAAGAAATAAAGAAACTCAAGTTAAAGGACTAGCGTGATTAAGGGAATGAGAAGTAAGGATAGTGTGGGAAGTAGAAGTAGGAGTAGTAGGGAAACTAATAGGATTCTAACTAGGGATCAAAAAATGTTGATTGGTGTACATCTGAATTCAAAAATATGTTTGAATACTAAAAATAATTCAAAAGAATAAAAAGAATTAAAAAAAAAAAATCGCAAACATTTTCCAAAAAATCACAACAGTTCACAAGAGTTCCAGTGAATAAGAATACAAAGAATTAACACGAATTCAAGGGAATTAACAAAAATTTTAAAGAAATCAAGTGCACTCAGTGGGACCACCCAACTAAAAAAATTTTATTGGTGTACAGTATCTGAATTCTGAATTTAAAAAAGAATTCAAACGAATAAGAAGAATTCCAAAAATTTAAAGAATTTCAAATAAATTCGCAAACATTTTTTAGAAAATCACAAAAGTTCACAGGAATTCCAGTGAATAAGAATCCAAAGAATTAACAAAAATTCAAGTGAATTAACAAAACAAAAAAAATGTAATCAAGTGCACTCAATGGATCCACCGAATAAAAAACAATTTATTGGTATATATCTGAATTCCAAAATTTGAAAAAGACTAAAAAGAATTTAAAGAAAATCAAATAAATTCACGAACATTTTTAAAAAATCAAAAAAGTTCACAAGAATTTCAGTGAATAAGAATCCAAGGACTTAACAAAAGTTCAAGTGATTTAACAAAAATTCAAAAAAAAAAATCAAGAATTTAAAAAACACTAAAAAGAATTCAAGAGAATAAAAATAATTCAACAAAATTTAAAGAAAATTAAATCAATTCGGAAACAAATTCAAAAAAATCACAAAAGTTCACGAGAATTCCAGTGAATGAGAATCCAAATAATTAATAAAATTCAAGTGAATTAACAACAAATTTTTAAAAAATCAAGTGAACTCAGTAGGTCCACGCAATTAAAAAATGTTGATTGGTATACATGTGAATTCAAAAATTAAAAAAAAAAACTAAAAAGAATTCAACAGAATAAAAAGAATTCAAAGGAATTTAAAGAACATCAAATAAATTCACAAACATTTTCAAAAAAATCACAAAAGTTAACGAGAATTTCAGTGAATAAGAACCCAAAGAAATAACAAAAATTCAAGTGAGTTAACAAAAAATTTAAAAAAAAAATCAAATGCACTCAGTAGGTCCACCCAATTAACAAAATTTGATTGGTATACAGTATCTGAATTCTGAATTCAAGAATTTAAAAAAGGATTCGAAAGAATTCAAAAAATTTGAAGAATTTCAAATATATTCGCAAACATTTTTTTACAAAATCACAAAAGTTCACAAGAATTCTAGTGAATAAGAATCCAAAAAATGAACTAAAATTCAAGTGAATTAATCAAAATAAAAAAAAAAATCAAGTACCTTCAATGGATCCGCCGAATAAAAAAAAATTTTTTGGTATATATCTGAATTCAAACATTTTGAAAAGATTAAAAAGAATTCAAAAGAATAAAAAGAATTTAAAGAAAGTCAAATAAATTCACAAACATTTTTTAAAAATCGCAAAAGTTCATAAGAATTCCAGTGAATAAGAATCCAAAGAATTAACAAAAATTTATTTAAAAAAATCAAATGCTATCGCTGAGTCCGAAGCTTCCGGTCAGACCTTCACGGACGCTGTCCTTCCTCTTCTGCCTGGTCCCGTCGATATATATATGACCTCATTTCCACTTTGAAGAAAAGAAAATCCTTATATAGTTAGGTAGAAAATTCAACTTTTTGGGTAAAAATTACCTTTTTTGTTGGGAATTCAGCCCTTTTTTAATTAATTTTTTCCTGAAAAAAAGATTTTCTCCTTTCACTCCGCTGGGATTCGAACCACAGAACTTTTGATTTCCGGTCAGGTGCTCTTTCTATTATTATGCTAGATGGTACGAATCAAATTGAAAAAAAACTGTATTACCATTAGAGAATAACAGATAATTTTTAATGTTTTTTCCAGAATAGATGGAGTTATGAACTAGAAATAATTTTTAATTAATTTTTTTCTGAAAAAGAGATCTTTTCCTTTCACTCAGCTGGGATTCGAACCACAGAACTTCTGATTTTCAGTCAGTTGCAGAGATCGAGAGAAGAATATTTATTTCAGAAAATATACGCATTATTATGCTTGATGGTACAAATCAAATTTTTGAAGGAATCTGTATTATCATTAGAGAGTAACCGAGAATTTTTAACTTCTTTTTCAGAATAGATAGATTTATGTGTTAAAAATCATTTTTAATTAATTTTTTTTTTGAACGAAATTTCATTATATATGACCTCATTTCCAGTTTAAAGAAAAAAACTATCATTTTATAAAGGAGAACTTTTTTCAGAAAAAAGTTCATTCAAAATTATTTTTAATTTATAAGTCCATCTAGTCTGAAAAAGACGATTCAAATTTTCTGTTATTCTATAATGATAATACAGATTTCTTTGAGAATTTAATTTGTACCATCTAGCATAATAATGCGTATACCTTCTAAAATAAAGGAAAAGCACCTGACCTTAAAAATGATTTTTAATTCAACTCTTTTGTTGGAACATCGTCTCTTTGTTTTGAAATGGTAGAAAATTCAACTATTTGGTAGAAAAATAACTGTTTTGTTGAAAATTTATTCTTTCGTCTCAAAAATTGAACTGATTTGTTCAAAAGTGTTCTTTTTTGTTTGAGAAATAATTTCTTTCTGTAAACAATTTTCAGTATTTTAGGGTTAAAATACAACTGGTTAAAATGTCTGACTGAGAAATCTTTCTTGGTAGGAAATTTAATTCCATTATATATGACCTCATTTCCATTTTGAAGAAAAGAAAATCCTTATATAGTTAGGTAGAAAAGTCAACTTTTTGGGTGGAAATTAACTTTCTTGGAAATTTTACCCTTTTTTAATTAATTTTTTTATAAAAAAAAGATCTTCTCATTTCACTCCGCTGGGATTCGAACCACAAAACTTTTGATTTCCGGTCAGGTGCTATTCCTATCATTATGCTAGATGTTACAAATTAAATTCGTAAAAGAAACTGTATTATCATTAGAGAATAATACAAAATTTTGAATGTCTTTTTCAGAATAGATGGAGTTATGAATTAAAAATCATTTTTAATTAATTTTTTTCTGAACAAGAGATCTTTTCCTTTCACTCAGCTGGGATTCGAACCACAGAACTTCTGATTTTCAGTCAGGTGCAGAGATCGAGAGAAGAATATTCATTTCAGAAAATATACGCATTATTATGCTAGATGGTACAAATCAAATTTTTAAAGGAATCTGTATTATCATTAGAAGAAAAAACAATGATACCTTTTAAAACAGTAAAAGTATCAAAAATATAGAAGGGGTGATTTCCACCCCTAAATATGTACGATTGCCCAAAAAATTAATTTTTTTTATAGTCTGGTATCCTCTTTTCATCTGCAAAGTTACAACAAAATCGGCGTCGGACACCAACCTAACCCCCCTTGTCAGTGTAAAAAAAAGTGCGATAACTCTTGAAGTTATTATCCAATTTTCTTCTGCCTTTTTTTAAAATTTTTTTCATAATCCAACTAATCTAACGCAGCCTATTGCAGTTGTATGTATCAATATTTTTCCAAATCTTCATTTTCCTCAACTGGCTTTAGTTCTGTAACAATGGGAAAGTCACAGACCTACCGATACATTATCGACATACCAACAGTACCGTATCGTTCACTACCTCAACCTATCTTTCCACAGTTAGCCTACCGATCGTAGAGGAGAAGATTTAGAGCGCGGATAATTGTTAAACCGTTCACTGTTTACGAAGAAACTGTAACTCTTACAACATTCTCTCTTTATCTGTAATTTCAAGAACCGAAATAAAATAAAAAGGGATAAGTTACAATTGTAACGTTTAGTAGGAAATCAATACTTTTAATACTTTTTGTTAATTAAATGATCCGTTTTAATTATCTCTAAATACCCAACTCTGGCTAGACTGAAGCGTCCGCTGATACAATTATTGGGAAGGGGTAAAACGAATCATCGCAGTCTTATGATCAGCCGTTGGTTTTGTTTTAAGGTTTGCATCCGCCGAAGCTCTCGCTGTATCATACACACCACAACTGATAGTCCAGAGGTCGGATTCTTCGGAAAAATCTTCACGAAGGTCGTCATCCAGTTCAGCCAGATCTTTCGGCTTTGAAAAAACCTAGATGTTGATGTTTCTCCGGGTCCTGAAGCATCGCTCTTCCTCTATTGGATGCTTACTCGCGGTTGGTCTTAGTGTCGCCTTTCTTTCTCTATTGCCGGCTTGTTCTGGCTGCGGTTGAGTAGGCGCTCCGCGTATATAACCCCTTTTCAGAGTTGTTTGGCATGGTTTCGCAAACGTTGATGCGAAAAGTGCAAGAGCTCTGGGTGTTTCTCAAACCACAGAGCATGCAATCGTGCCATGTAACCTTCTCGTTCAGAGGCCACACTGGTGTCGTAGCACTCTAGCAGGTTGTCATTGAGTCGAACTGTCCACCAAAAAGTATTGAGATTCCGCCGATCCATCACACTGACTCCGTTTTGATTGGCTCCCCCAACTCAAGGCTATTCGGCATTGTTGATCGACCCATTTTCGGGAGCCCTACTCGTTCGATTGTTTTGAACAGTACTTAATACAACTATGTTTGGTGTTATCATTGTTGTTCCCACGAGTAGCCAGGGAAAGGGTTCCTTTATCCTTGTAGAGCCCCGCATGTAAGGATAAGGCTGCATACTTTGAGAGGTCGCCTGGTATCCCAAAGTCACCGTTCAAGACACCTCACCTAGGTGCCATTCAACTTTCGGTACGAATGTTACGCCTCTGCTTTGGGGTTAATTTCTTCGGAAATCCCTGGTGAAAGCCAGTATACATATATTGAAAGCCAATATATATATATATATATATATATATTTTTCAATAAAAAACTATGTTCCAAAGTTCACTGTCTTTAAAAGCTGTCAAATTTTCCTACTTTTTAACAGATTTTCGGGTCTGCAAGCTATGAAATTTTTTTTGGCATATTACTTACTTTTTTAACGTCAAAGCCAGAGGACACGAATTTTCTCGCCATTAGTATATGGTTTGAAATTTATTAATTTTGTTGCAAATTCGTATTTTTTGGTAGAATATCAGATTTATTGGTAAAACATGAAACTGTTTGGTTAAAACTTCTATAGTTTTGAGTAAGGATTCAACTGTTTGATTAAAAACTCGTCCGTTTTGGTTCAATTCAGCTATTTTAGTAGTAGGGCTATGTTCGTACGAGGCCACCGTAGAACAGAACCATCTGGGCCACTTACCGACCGAGCAGGTTCTGTTCCATGCTAAGTTACCGGCAGTCGGTGAGTGGCCTCGGTCGGAAATCCAGTTTCCTAATGTGGCAACAGATGGAGCCACCGTCGGTATTATCATCAATCGATAATGCTGTTTCCTAATGTGCCCAACAGATGGCGCTACCGTCGCACGTTACCGACAGTCGGTATATTATCAGTTTGGATGCCTGCTAAGTTAGCCTTATAATGTGCGGTTCCGTGCTAAGTGACTATTGATCGGCACAACAGTTTATTACCATCAGTCGGTAAAACAGGGAGATTGGTAACTTTTAGGTCAGAATTTCATCATCAGTCGGTAAGGTAGGAACAATGCTCCCATCAGTCGGCAGAACAGGGAGAGCAGTAACTTTTTATATTATAATTTTTCTATATGTCAGTAAGGTGGGGAACAATGTTACTATCAGTCGGCAAAACAGTGAGGTCGTTAACTTTTATTATGATCATTTTACCATCGGTCGGTAAGGTAGGGAACAATGTTACCATCACTCGGCAAAAAAGAGGCCAGTAACTTTCAATGTTATCATTTTACCATCGGTCGGTAAGGTGGGGAACAATGTTATTATCAGTCGGTAAAATAGGGAGGTCGGTAACTTTTAATATGATCATTTTACTATAGGTCGGTAAGGTAGAGAGTCGCAAGTTACGGACGCCAACAGATCTGACACCACCGACCAAGTAAGGGTTGTATTCCATGCTAAGTTATCAGCAGTCTATAACACACAGTGAAGTTGGTAATGCAAATTCCTGCTACTATAGCATTGCACCTTCGGTCTGTAAAGCAGAGAGGTCGGCAATTTTGTGGTTATGTTCTATGCTAAGTAGGTAAAACAGTGAGGTTGTTAATGGACATTCTTGCAAGCTAAGCATTATGAGGTTCTGTTCCAAGTTAACTTTGAGGTTCTGTACCAGGCTGAGTTACCAACGTCAGGTAATTACCATCGGTTGTTAAAAGTACACATCCTCAGCTATAGACTGAGCCTCAGTCGATACATCAGGAGCCTATCTTATCAATCGCGTGTAAATAACTGATGACGTCACTCAGTACTCCATGATTAGATTTTCTCAAAGATTTGGCGCATGCGCAATCGAATATATCTTCTTTGCGCAGACTCTGAATTGAAGTGGGGGTAGTGAAGAGTGGGGATAGCGTCCCATAACAGGTCCGCATAAACGCAGGCTGATCATTCCGTCGGTTTTAAATCTCTAAGAAACATCGAACTTGTAATCGAAACCTTCACAGTAGCTTCCCTCGCTGGTTGCAGTGCTGTATATGGTTCTAAGAAAGTTCCCGAGTTTTGGATTCAAAATGACCAAGAACTCAATATTGATGCCTCAGACTTGAAAGCTTTGTGGCTTTCACTGTTCTACTAGAAATTTAAATTCTTGTTAGGTTCTACTCACAATAGATAATATAACAGCCATCTGTTACATTCACTAAATTGTAGGCATTCAGCATGTTCATTTAAATTAGACGGTTAGAGGAATTTGAAAATGGTGTGAAGAACGAAACACTTTCATATTTATCTTTTATATTAGCTCTCAAGAAAATTTCGAGGCAGATCACGCATCCTGGAAATCATTGCCTGAAAGTGAAGATGAATTAGCCGATTTTGTTTTTAGATAAATAGCTAAACAATTTGAAACGCCAAATAGAAATTTATTTTCTGGCTGAACAAATAATAAATGTGTGCCTTATGTATCGTGGAAAAATAATCCTAATTCTGAAGCAGAAGATACTTTTACGTTGTCTGGGACAAAATGTCTTTGTCGTGCCTTCCCAACTTTTGCAATTATTTTAAAGGTCTTTGACAAAACCGAATCTGAGGAATCTGAGGGTATTGTGATTATTCCAAACTAGCCTATTCTTTCTCAGCAGTCTGTTTTTCAAATATTGCTTATCCAAGAATCAATTTATTTTGAGCCAAAAATGAATCTTCTACTTTCTTGTAATAGGGAACCACATCAACTTTGAAAACACCTTAATCTGATGGCCAAGAAGTTGTCCGGCAAGCCTTGAGGGGGAAAGTAATTCGAGAAACCTCGTTGAAAAATCTGTGTTTGCTACTTAAAACTCATCAATGAAGAACTATGATGTGGCTCTTAAGAAATGGCGGACCTTTTCCCTACGCAACTCTATGAATCCTTATAAGCCAGAAGTTCTTGAGATTCTCAAATTTCTTACTTAGGAGTACGAGAAAAGACTCTTCATATAGTATGATGATATATATTATACGACCACACTTAGAATCCGCATATAGTTTTAAATTAGTTTCCTTTCTAAGCGTCTAATGAAGACTTACATCTTTAGGATTGGTCCAAGAAGCTTGTAACGCTCCTAGCTCTTACTGCAAGTCATGGAATGCAAAACTTTGCTTCTATCAATATCAGTAAAGTTAGAAAGACTCCAACTTATGTTGAAATTCCGATTACAAATCAGACTAAAATTTCGAATTGCAATAAAGCGCAACCGGCAAGCAGAATTGACACCTAAATCATTTCCGAACATGGTATGCGACATGTAGCTACTTTTACCGCTAAGAATCTTGAAGTTCATTTGGATTTGATGAAAAGACAACTGTCTTATCTTCAAAAATAGTTTACAATTCGTTAATTCAATACTAAATTCCCATACTTAATTCTATGTTGATCCAAGAAGTTTTTATTTAACTTTAATATTTTGTTATAAAAGTATCATTCATGTTCCTCTATTGTAAAAAATAAATAAGCTGCCGTAATTCTTGTTGCTTTCTCAATTGTCAACAGTTGAAGGGCCAAGGAACAAACCGTCATATCCCACAAATTTTTTGATTTTAGAAGGTATAAAGCCATGAAGTTAGTAGACATCAAGCTACACGCCACACATGATTATCTGAAAATAATGCGGATTTTCAGCAAAATAATTATGGGGACAAATCAAATGGCATTAATAATAGAGATAATGATTTCTATAATTAAAATATAGATCATGAATAGTTAAATGCTAGTCTAAATGATGAGGATGATTTGGCGATTACTGTAGATTATTCTTAAGTGGAAATGTTGTTTTAAAATTAATTAATGCTGTTGATTACTGGTTCATATTTTCATTGAAAAATACCAACAGCGAGGCCTGAAAGTTTTTTTTTCACGTTTTGACCGTTCTTAGATTGTCTTCATCCAATAAATCCGGATCAAATGAATAGTCTTCTTCATTATTTTTCTTATGAATACCGTCGAAGAACGATCGAAACGTTGAACTAAACTGTGTAACATCGCAGTCGGTATTTTTCAATAAAAATATGGACCAGTAATCAACAGAATTGATTAATTTCGAAGTTACATCCTCACTTATTAGTTACCCTACTCAATATCATAACATCTTATGGAAATAATATTGTGAATGATTTTGTCACATTCTAATATGTCTTGTTCGGTGACAGTCTGGTGATGCTATTCCTTGGTGTAATAATACCCTTAACTCAATGTATATGGCAAAGTTGGTATTGCTCAGTGTGAACAAAAAGCTTTAAATTGCAGCAGTGTTTGTCGAGTTGGCCCAAAATACGTTAATAATTTGTTTTACGTAAAAACGCTCGAGTGCAATAAGAATTTCTACAAGTTCGACGCTTTCACGGTATACTGTTGGACGCGTTTTCTGAAGTATACACTCTATCATAGCGGATAATCTTAAGTTTCAGAAGGGTGCAGCAAGAAGGAAAAAACACGAAGAATTAAAAAACTAAAGAAAAAATAGATTTAAGATTAATTTATATATGAATTATCTTTGCCAGTTGATGTTGCAAAACAAGGTTCTGGAACAATAAACACTGATAATGTCGCTCGCTCTTTCTTTTCTCGGGCACAAGATGAAGCGAAATTCACTGAATGGAATAAAAAGCTTATCATTAGATTGTATGATCATTTTCAGGTTTCAACCTGTGGTAGGATGATCGATGTTGGTAATTGTAGAAAATTTCGTTTACAGACAGCATAGATTCGTGTGAGATTATATGGCTAGTGTCAAATACCTTCATCACTGTCAAAAAAAAGTATTATTTTAAGGTTAGATTCAGGCATTACAAATCATGTTGCATATCTATCGACTGGCATTCAGTGGAGCCCCAAGAGCCAACCAACAAGATTTTTTGGAATTCTAGTAGCAAATATAGCAGAGCATGAAATCGAGTATTGACCGATGAAGACCATCAGCTCTTCAAGATTCAGAAATAGCAAAAAGATCAAACCTCTATCGTATGAGGTTGAAACGTAATTGCTTGGTTAATGAATAAAAATTAGTATTTTGATGAAAAGTATTAGGAAATGCGAAAAAAGCATCAACAAATTTTAAACGCAAAAAATTTTCCAAACAAACTTTTAAGCATACAGAATAAAAAAACTCTTTTTAACAACTGCTACTTAACGATGATAAAGAGTTTTGACATTTTGAACAAAGTAGTTAAATTTGTAACCAAAGAGCTGAATTTTCAACTAAAAATGTGATAAATGATATTTCAGCCAAATAATATATTTATTTTAAAATAAAAACAGTTAAATTGGAAAAAGCTAATTTTTAAATAAATACTTGAATCCTGAACTAAAACAGATCAATTCCTAACCAAGAAGATTAATTATCTAGAAAAAAAAATAATTTTCAATCAAAAAAATTAACTTTCTAACAGAATTGTTGAATTATTAACAAAATATTGAAATGCTTAAGCGAGGAGTAAAGTTTTTGACCAAGAAAGGTGAATTCTTAATCGAAAATATAATTGTAAACTCTTCAAGAAAAAAGTTAATTTTTAAGCAAATAGTTGAATTTTCAACAAATAAATGAAAAAACAACTTTCTAACAAAATTGTTTAATTTTCAACAAAATAAATAAATTTTCAACCAAAAACTTAAACTTTGAACGAAAAAAGGTGAATTTTCAACCAAAAATATAATATTAAATTCTTCAACAAAATAGTTAATTTTAAACCAAATAGTTGGATTTTCAACAAAATAAATAAATTTTCAACCAAATAAAACTTTGAAACAAAAAAGGTGAATTCTCAAACAAAAATATAATAGTAGATTTTTACAATTTATATAAACTTCATGCAAATACTTAAAATACATTGCAATTACTCTATAATATATATATATATATTACATTATATAATATTATTATTATATATACATAATTACCAACAAGGTGGCCGCTAAACAATTTCTAAAAAAACTTCCAGTCATCGAAATTAAAAAACCCAAAAATTCTAAAAAAAAATCCGAAAATGTTGAAAACACCACCGAAAAAAGATAGTAATGGATCGAAGGATGAGAGAAATAATTATTTCTCCCATCCTTCGAATTTTAGAAGAAATGCGGAAAATAATAACAGAGGTAAAAGAGATGACGAAAAACAATGAAGGAGGAATGGGAAGAAAATAAACTAAGAAACTAGGAAAGAAATTACAAAACTCAGGTAATAGATGAAAAAATAGATGAGAAAATGATGTGGAAATGAGAAAAAAGCAAGTTTGAGGAAAGTAGAGAGAAAAGGAAAGAGAGAGGAAAAAAAGAAATATAGTAATAAAAGAAGATTAGAGGGTAAAGAATTCAAATAAGGAGTAGAAGTGAAAAGAAGGAAGTGAGAAATGTTGGAAATTATCGAGGAAGAGTATAGCAGGCACTGGTGAAACAAAAGAAATGAAAACATAAGAGGAATGTGATGCGAAAGAAGAGGTTATATGGAAACCCGGAGAGAGTAGAAGAACATGGGAAGAACAGGATAGTTAAGGAAAATAGCGAAAGAGGAAAGAAGGTAGGGGAAAGAACATTCGTTAAGTATGGAAGAATACAGATAGAAGGTATACAGGATGGAGTAATGATGGAGATGTGGCTACAAGAGCAGGGCTGGGAAAGAGTAAGGCAAGTTATCGAAAGGTTACAGATAGTAGGTTCAAAATGAAAAGAGGAAGAATAGAAAAGGCAAATAAATGGGAGGAATGGTGATAACAGCAAGGAAGCAGTGTATAAAAGGGAAGGTTAGGATAGAGATGAATGAAGAAAAGGGTCGCCAATTTTCTCTAGCATTTTCGTAATCAGCGCATCAAAATACATAAATATACATAGTATGAAAGAAATCGTCGGCTTACGGCTTACGGAAGTCCACCCTTCAAAACAAAAAAACTAATTTAAGTTTTCCCAGAAATCTTAAGAAATCTTTTTATTTTCTTTTTTTTTAATTCTTCGAAAATCTACATTTTTTAAAGATTTTCTTTATTCATTTCAAATGTGCGATATAATTCTTTAATCTTTCAAAAACTTCTGAATATCTGTTAAATTTACTCGAATTTTTTCTAACATTTTGTAATCTTGCAAAATTGAAAATTTTTGTTTTAAAATCTTCTACATTCTTTTTCGAAATTTTAGGAAATCATTTAAAAGATTTTTAATTCTTCTCTTTAAATTAATTTCCTGAAATAAAAATTGTTAAGAAATTTCGCTTATTCTCATGCAACCTTCCTAAATTCTTAAAAAGTTTATTTTTCCGACATTTGAAAAATCTACATTTGGTTTAAAAGGTTTTCAAATATTCTCAATATTAAAATTATTTTCGAATCTTTTGAAAACGAATAATTTGTTATCAATTTATCAAAAACTCTCAAAATTAAAAAATTTGAGACTAAAATGATAAAAGTTGGATAATTTCATTAGAAAGGAGTTGAAATTTTGTTATTTATAATTAAAAGCGCTAAAAATTCAATAGTTTGAAATTGAAAACTTTTGAATTTTAAATTGTTATTACATAAAGAAATTATAATTTAACATTAAAATATTTAAAATTGATTAGACAAATTTGTCTAAAATCCCAAAAATTAAGTCGTCATTTTCAAAGTTTAAAAAGAATAAATTATAAACCTTTAAAATTGAATTATTCTTCTTAAAAAACATTCAAAATAAAAAGTAATTTTCAATGGGGAACATTCAAAATAAGAAATTATCACTACGGAATGTTGAAAATCAAATGAATTCGAAATTAATTTAAAGTTGAAAAAATTTTAGGTCACCAAGAATTATTGTGATATTAAAATTTTTTACATTCTCAATTATGCTTTTCAAAATTCAACCATTTCAATTTTAATTGTAAAATTAAAACTTATAAAAGGCAAAAATTGAATATTTAGCGTTCAACATAAAAATTCCGAATTCTAAAATTGTAAACATTAAAATTAAATAAATTACTCAATTACTAAAGTATGAATTTCAAATAGTTTAATTTCGAAATATTTTTATTTTAAGGAACAAACTTTTGACCTTTTTAGTTTCAAATAGCTTATTTTTTAACAGTTAGTTTAGAATTAATATTCATTTTTGAAATTTTTCGAGCAAATATTTTTCAATTTAAAAATGATAAATTATTTAAAGTCTTTAAAAAAATCGGAAAAGTTTAAGATATTACATTGAAAGTTAAAGATTGAAAAAAATACAAAATACAAAACAAGAATACCTTTTTGCAGGAAAGTACTATACGTATTTCTCAACTGCGACAAATGTACCATTTTTGATTAACGTAGGTTTAATCTAATTAATATTTGGAAGATGTTATTACCATTTAAAGATGTTAACGTCCGAGTTTTCAAATGTGTGCCACTGATTACGAAAATGATAGTGAAAATTGGCGAGTTTTAACAAAGTATTTTAATCCTCGACACAAATAGATTAATTTTTTAATCAAAAAGGGGAATTTTTAACAAAAGAGTTGAATTTTAAACTCAAAAAAGCGAGTTTTCAACCAAATAAATTTATTTTTAAGTAAAAAATTTTGAATAAAAAATGGAATAATTACAGAAATAAATACAGTTTAATTAAACGAAAAAATTCGAAATTTTAACAAAGTATTTTAATCCTCGACACAAATAGATTAATTTTTTAATCAAAAAGGGGAATTTTTAACAAAAGAGTGGAATTTTAAACTCAAAAAAGCGAGTTTTCAACGAAATAAATTTATTTTCAAGTAAAAAGTTTTCAACTCAAAACAATAAATTTTGAATCAGAAATGGAATAGAATAATTACAGAATTACAAGAATAAAATCAGTTTAATTAAACGAAAAAATTCGAAATTTTAACAAAGTATTTTAATCCTCAACAAAAATAGATCAATTTTTTAATCAAGAAGCGGAATTTTTATAAATTTTGAATAAAAAATTGAATAATTAAATTTTTAGCTGAAACCATTATTTTCACAAGAAAAAAGGAATTTTCAACAAAATAGTTGAATTTTCAGATAAATAGATGAATCTTCTAACCCAAAAAAATAAATTCTCAAGAAAAAGTGTAATAGTTGATATTTCCACCAGAAAATATTTTAATTTTCAATTAAAAACGGTTTGATTAATTTAAAAAAATAAATATTTGAGGCCAAGAATCCGAAAAGGGGGAATATTATATATTATATTTTCAAATTAATTTTCACCCTTTTTTTTCAAATTTTAAAATATTTTCTTAAATCTTACAATTTAAGGAATCTAATAAGAGGTACCAAAAATGAATCCGGAAGATCTAATACCTTAAAAATTTGCAGAAAAACTGGTAGGAGATTGGACAACAATAACAACGGAAATGGATCATCTCTGCAAAGTAAAATCTCAAATTCATCAAAATTAAAACAGAAGAGTGTGAAAAATAAAATTTCACCGGATGTCGAACTGTTTACGAGATTTTGTAAAAAAGCACCAGAGCCTTGCACTACTTGCGGACATCCTGATCAACCAGAACGTTTTCATAGTCACCCGAAAATACCGATTCTTAAAAATAGAACTGGGGCCAACCTTCAGAGATTAAATAAAATCTCAGTCACGAAAAAGAGTGTCCAAAAACCAGTAGCTTTGAATTTTCGAAGCGATAGGAATAAAAAGAAGATGGAAAAAAATTTGGCAGCAAAAGCAATCTCGGAAAGACAGAGCAAAACCCTCAGTCCTCTTGCTTCGAAAAAAAATCCGGGTGGTCCTTCAAAAGTTGGAATAAGAGGATTTAAGAGGTGCTACATTTGCAGTCGGGAATTTGGAACTGCCAGTTTTCCGATTCACGAACCGAAATGTTTACAGGTTGGTCATTTTTATTGATATTTTTACTAAAAGACTGAGGGGGAAACAACTTCTAAAAAATCGGATCAGTGGAGGTGGATTACTACGGATATACGAATTTTTGACTAAAAAAATGAATTTTCAACCAACAAGACGAATTTTCAATTAAAAAATTTAAATTCAAAATCAAAAATGGAATAGTTCAATTTTCAGTATGCTACTCATTATTGAACATTTGAATAATTTTGGTACTTTTATTCTGATGTTGAACAAATTTATGTTTGTTTAAACAATTATTTTTTCACACAATTTTTTTAAAGTAGTATTTACTGAATTAAAATAATATTGAATGATTTTGCGGAGTAATAGATTCTGCTGAAAATATTATGGTATTGTTTAAACAATAAATTATGGTTGACTTTCAAATTTTTTCCAAATTGAGTATGTGTGGCTTACATATTTTTCGGCGTACTATTGAATCAATCATAAAAGGCATAATAAAATCAAAATTATAAAAGTATATTTATTTTTGTATTCTTCATATTTTTGCTCTCTAAACCATGATTTTATTATAAAGGAGTACATTCGATAATAAAAATTAGGATTCAAGTTACGACATTTTCTTTGAACAACATTGTTAAGGAGAAAAATAGAATAAATAAGAAATGGAATAGAAAATACAATATTTAAAATATGTTTTGGGAAGAATAATTGTTTAAAGAAATAGAAATTTGTTCAACATCAGAATAAAACTACAAAAATTATGTAACTGTTCAATAATAAGTAGGATAGGATACCAATTCTTGAAAAGTGGACATATCTGGCGTGATTGTGAGAAATTTTGAAAATAAAAAATAATAAATTATTCAAATAATCACATGATGTATTTGAAAAAATCCACCACCCTAAGCAATGACCAACTTATACTTCATCTAGAAAGTAGGATTCTTTTTCAAAATTATTGGAAGAAATGATTTTTTAAATAAGTTTTATTTATATAAACAATTGAAAATTGTTAAAAAAGTCATAATGGACATTTAAATTATTAAATCATATTTATTCTTATTAAAAAATACGACAGAAAATGATAAAAATGAACAATAATACGTTAAAATGTATTATCTTTATCTTTGTGTCATATTTGGAGACTTTGGGTTTGGAGGGTCAGACAAATTTAAAAATTGAATTTTCTGATATGGTTTTATTCCATAAACGCTCCTCTTCAATCCTTAAATATTACTCAAGCACTTAAGATATTAATAATGTTAAGAATAATTTTTCAAGAACAATTCTAAAAAGATTCCCGAGTCAAAATTTCTGATTCCTACTTTAGGCCTGCATGATTCCATTTAAGGCCTCCTTTAGTCCTCCTTAGCCCTCCACGTCCTCTTTTGAATCCCGTTGGACCTCGAGGCCCTCTTTTGATTCGCGAACGTCCTGACGAGCTATGTGCTTTTCTCGTATTTATATAATTTAATTATTCTACTTAATTACATATTTATTATAATTAGTTTATCTACTTAATTTGTTAATATGCATAATAAAAACAGTTATGGTATATCAGACAGAGCTGTAAAGTTGGTTTCTGTGAAATACGAAGAAAGTCAATGCAAATTTGAAATTCGTTAATATCTTCTGTTCTGTGTTTTATGGGGAAACAATTATCGCACATCATTCATTAGCACAATTTTAAGTATTCGAACCAGAACATGAAAATAGAAATTTGTAGTATTTTTTGGAAAATGTACAAAAAAAAATTATTTTTAGCTGCAGATTTGAATAATTTCACATTTTCGTTAGAAAAAATTTTATATATATATATATATATATTATATTACATTTAAATACAATATTTGAAGTTTCAACAAAATAATTTAATTTTTGACAAAGTAGTTGAATTTTTACCCAAACACTTGATTTTTTTTTACCTAAAAAGATAGATTTTCAACCAAATGGTGGAATTTTAAATTAAATAAAACTTAAACTTCAATAAAAAAAAGTTAAATTTTCAACTAAATAGTTTAATTTTAAAGCCAAAAAGACTAATTTTTTTAGAAGACAGTTGAACTTTTAAACGGAAAAGTTGAATTTTCAACAAAAAAAGATGAATTCACAACAAAATGGTTACATTTTTAACTAAAACAATAAATTGTTAACAAAGTGGTTGAACCAAGTGTTCAAGTTTCAGCCAAAGAAGATGAATTTTCAACGAATAATGTAATAGTACATATTTAAAAAAAAAAACAAGATTAATTTTTATCCAAGCAGTTGCATTTTCATGCAAAAGATGAAATTTTTAATAAAACGAATGCATATTTAAAACAAACAGACGAATTTTGAAAAAAAGTTTTATTTTCAACAAAACAGTTGAATATTTAGCCAAAAAGGATGACTTTTTAACAAAACTGTTAAATTTTTAACCAAATAATAAAATTGTTAACTAAAAATATAATAGTCAGGTGGAAGCAATTGCATAAAAAAATAGAAATACAAGGTAAATAAATTACTGAGAAGAATATAATTTCAGGGTGGCCGCAAAACTTCATTTCCAAAATTCTCTGATATTTCCCTGACCATTAATATTGAAATAATTATTATATTATACATTTATTAATTGAATAAAACAATTTCAAATAAAAATTTTCAAATTTATTATCCTTGAAAGTTATTGAAAGTGCCTTCAATAAAAATTCCGTGACATTTGCAAGATTTTTTCAAATTAAAATTTTCCCTAGCCTACGGCCACTCTGTAATAACTAATAACAAAGAATCATTAGAGAAAAGCGTAAATTACGCCACATTTTTCATAATGAATAACCTCACCTGTCGTGCTTTCTGTTTTTCCATTGTATCTGTTTTGGGCGCTCAGAATCTTTCTTTAAATTCTAGCAACTGGAGTAAACAAGTAAAAAAAAACTCGCTGTCACATCACATTGTAGGAATCAATCTTAGACGACTGTCATATTATCAATCGCTCTCAATAATTCCTGAAGATTATTGAGGATTATTTTGCTTACGCATATGATTCTGCGTCGCGTGTCAAGTTTTGTAAAACAACATCGATTATTTTTTACAACAAATGGCATACTTTACAATACCGAGTAATACGTTTCTTCATTTGATAACTTTAATTTTACAATAAAGTTATTAGTGTTGGTTGATACTTGGAAATATTATTGCACTTTATCGTTTATTTAGCGCAGTTTGTCTTTCTTATCTCAAAAGAGATGAAGTACACTGACAGCTCACAACAGCTGACACCATTAAACTATCGATTAAATCGATTAGGCCAAATAGATATTGTCACTTCAACCACCAGCTAACTTCACTTCGTTGAGTGCTGAGGGGAAAACAGCCCCGTGGCCTGGAGACGATCATTTGCACACCTTCACCCCCTACTCTTTAGCCTAGACACCCGTTTTCGCGCACGCGCACCGTGTGTTAGTAGAAAATCCCCTCCCATTTGGCGCATACGATAATTTTTATAAAAATTGCATGAATTTTTGAAATTTTTGGAATTTCACAGAAATTCAGAGTACAATCCAGCAAACAATCTGTCAACGCTAAATTTGGAAAATTTTGTAATTTAAAAAATGTTTGTAATTTTTTGAAATTTACGGAAATTTAGAGTCCAATCTATCAAACACGAGGTCAAACAGTGTAATAACGCGATTAACTGAACGCTGAATGTGGGAAAATAATTAAATTTTTGATAATTACCGATATTTTTTCAATTTATGGTCAAATAAATTATAAATTACTACAAATTTGAAGTTTTCGAAATTTAAAAAGTTTGTGGAAGTTTACGGAAATACAGAGTGCAATTTGTCAAAAAATCTGTCAACGCTACATTAAAAAAATTTTTGAATGACGAAAAATTCTGAAAATTTTGAAAACTTAGACTCCAATCTATCAATCACTCTGTTAAGATGATCAATTGATCGCTGAATTAGGGAAAATTTTTAAATTTCAAATAATCATGGAAATTTTGAAAATTTATGGTGAAATACATTAAAAATATAAATTACTCAAAATTTTCAAAAATTTTGGAAGTTTACGTAAATTCAGAGTCAAAAAATCAAAAAATCTGTCAACACTGAATTTTGAAAATTTTGAAATTTTGGAAGATTCACTCAAAAACATGTCTGGTTAAACCAACCAGAATTCTGGTTAAATATGCCCTACTATTTCTTCTGGTTAGACTAACCAGAATTATGGTTGAATCAACCAGAATTCCGTTTAAATTACCCAGATATTCTGGTGTATTCAACTATAATTGTGGTTAGTCCAACCAGAAAAATAGTAAGGGCATATTTAACCAGAATTCTGGTTGATTTAACCAGACATTGTTTTGTGTGAATCTTCCAAAATTTCAAAATTTTCAAAATTCAGTCTTGACAGATTTTTTTGATTTTTTGACTGAATTTACGTAAGCTTCCAAAAATTTGGAAAATTTTTAGTACTTTATATTTTTAATATATTTTACCATAAATTTTCAACATTTCCATGATTATTTGAAATTTAAAAATTTTCCTAAATTCAGCGATCAGTTGATCGTCTTGACAGAGTGATTGATAGATTGGAGTCTAAATTTTCAAAATTTCCAGAATTTATCGTCATTCAAAAATTTTTCAAATCTAGCGTTGACAGATTTTTTGACAAATTGCTTTTTGAATTTCCGTAAACTTCCAAAAATTTCAAAAACTTTTTAAATTTCGAAAACTTAAAATTTGTAGTAATTTATGATTGATTTGACCATAAATTGAAAAAATATCGGTAATTATCTCAAATTTAACAATTTTCCCACATTCAGCGTTCAGTTGATCGCGTTATTACATTGTTTGACTTCGTGTTTGACAGATTGGACTCTAAATTTCCGTAAATTTCAAAAAATTACATACCTTTTTTAAATTACAAAATTTTCCAAACTGAGCGTTGACAGATTTTTTGCTGGATTGTACTCTGAATTTCTGTGAAATTCCAAAAATTTCAAAAATTCATGCAATTTTTATAAAAATTAGCGTATGCTCCAAATGGGATGGGATTTTCTACTATATGAATTTTCAACTTAAAGCATGATCAAATAAATGAATTTTCAACGGAATAATTGAATTTTGAACTAAAAAACATAAGTTATGCACAAAAAATGGGATTAATTTTTTACCAAACTGATGAATTTTCCTGGTTCAAAATTCATGTTCAAAATTTTATAACCAAAAACTTAACTAAATTGTTTCACGAAAATTTCTTTTTTTTTATTATTATTATTATACCAAAGCCGTTTCATCTTTTTCATAGAAAAGTCACATTTCGTTGAAAGTCACATTTGTGACTTTCCAATTGAATTTAAAAAGCTGGACATATGAGGAATTTCACTAATATTTAAAGAAAAAGAAAATCATTGAATGGTCTAAAAACTCAGAAGTTCTTAAAAGTATTTAAAATAATACACAGATTTTACAGGTTGTAATCAATGATTGAAATGAAACTTTTGAACTCAGAAAAGTTATGTCTATAATTTAGACACTAAGCGAGATATAATGCAATTTTATTACTTTATTCAAAATTGAACAATGTTGCTAGAAGCAAAACAGCCAATCTCGTGGAAAATTCGTCTTATCTGGTCGAATATTTACTTTCTTGTTGAAAATTCATAGAAAAGGAAACATCGAATTGCCTACAGAAATTAGAAGTTGAGAAAAGTATTTAATAAAATAGTATTCAGTGTGCACATTGAACTAAAATTATTTGAGTTCAAATGGTGACGTCGAAAAAGTTACTTGTATAGTTTATAAACTTAGGGTATGACACCTATCATTGAAATTTTTTTTGAACATACAAGTCAATCTTTTTGGTTGAAATGTCAACTGTTTCGTTGAAAATTCGTCTTTTTCGGTCGAAATTTTGTTGTCGAACTTTTTTTCTGAAAATTTATATTTTCGGTTTGAAAATTGTACCATTTTTTCGAAAATTCGTCTTTTTGTGAAGAAAATTCCGCGATTCCACATTTTGGATACATTTTTTTTCTTCTTGTTTTTGGGTTAAAATATAATCTGTTAGTTGTAGAAATTTAATCTTTTTTTGGGCGAGAATGGAACTTTTTGGTTGAAAACAGATATGTCTATTGAGAATTTTTAACTATTATGTTGAAAATTTGTCTTCTTGGGTTGAATTTAAGTGTTTTTGGTGTCGAATTAAAATCTTTTTCGCTCTTTGCTTCAAAATTTTAATTTGGTAGTTAAAAATTGATGTATTTGGTTGAATATTAATTCATTTAGTTGAAAATTCAACTATTTTGTTCAGAATTGCTTAGTTTTTTTATTCACATTTTTTTCTTTATTTGGGAATATAAATATTTCATTTTTGGTTGACAATTTGTCTTTTTGGTCGAAAATTTAACTATTTGGCTTGAAATTAATTTTTTTATTAATGATTCATCATTATAGTTAAAAATTCATTTACGTGGTTGAAAATTTAACTATTCTCTTGAAGTTTCTTTTTTTGGTTCAAAAATAATTTTTTTGCTGAAAATTTAACTTCTCCGTGTTTACTAAATATGTGTACGAATTTTTATTTTTTTGCTTTTAAATACTTCGAATCAAACATCGTAGACGTGATCAATATGCAAAATTCAAAAAAATTAAGAACCAAGATAAATTTTTAAATATCAAATAAAACCACATCGCAGTAAGACATTCTCGTACATTAAACTTTGTACACTTCGCTTAGATGGCTATAATATCACAATTTGAGAGAACGTACTTTCTATGATGAAATAATTGTATGATATCGTGCTGGGGGCGAACTATAAAAAAAGCTGCACAAGAATTTACTCTATCACATCCATCCTTTTGTCTTTATCAATTTTATATGAAGGTATTCCGTAAAAATTATACATTAGACTATTTTGTACAATTTTTAATGTAAACTTCTTTAAGGTTCTCAGGTTCGTTTTAAAGTTAAAATTTTTTACTTTTCCGAACAAAATGTGTTTGATGTTCTCGCACTTTTTTACTAAAATCTGCCAGCGGTATTCTAATAATTTGACCTAAGCAAATTAAAGGTATTTTTGACACCCGAAGGTAAAACAAAAATTTGAAATCGGTTGATGCTTTCGGTTGGGTTTTTGAATTAGAAAATTCAGAAAAATTTCCGTATGGACAAATTTATTATGGCGAAATTGTTTTTGTTACAGTTTTCTATGACAAAAAGCTACAAAAAAAAAAAGAAACAAACAAAATTCTGTGCACGTTACAATTTTATCAAATTGTTCAGAAATTTCTTTTTAAAATGTGAATAACTGCACTTCAAATAAAGTTATATAAAATAATTTGAAACTTGAAATTTCATCAGGCTTGAATCGACGAAAGATGACATTATTTTTTTATTAGGAACAACTTGATCGTACTTTCTAAAAAGTTTCAAAATCGTGTATTTTTTTCTAAATGATTTTCCCGCTTAAAAACCAAAGACAACTTTTTTCCTATAGCGGCAAAGTAATAACGTGTTTCGTCGATTCAAATTAAAGATATTTCAAGTTCGAGGTATTGTGCAACGTTTTTGAAAATAATGTAGAATTAACTAAATTAAAAAAAGCTATGCTTATTCACCGTAGAAATCTTCAAGTGTCAAGAAATTCGCCATAATATTTTAGCCCGAAGTTAAATTAAAAATTTTTAAACCAAACAGAAGACATTAACAGATTAAAAATTGTCTATGTACATCTTTCGGAAGCCAGCCCCTAACTTTCTTTTGCTTGGCTCAGATAATTCGAACAATTTCATTTTGCTTTACTGCATACTTATGAGGAACAAAGTTTTAATTTTCATTTTGCATGAAAAACGATAAGGCTGTTTTGACAACCACAAAACGTGAACGTAAGCTATAGCATAAAGGTAACAAGATTGTACTTTACAAATACTGCACACCTTTTAGGAACAAGTAATCGAATGATTTTAACTCGAAATAAAAATTAAAGTAACGTGAAACGTTAAACTATACTAAATATAAGGAACAAATTTATTAGTTGGAACTAATCTTCACCAATTTCGCCATTTTTGGCCTCGCTATCATCATTTTAGTTAGGGATCAATGAGTAGTAAAAGCTGTGGTATTTCGTTGGAATGGTTCCACCTCGGCACAACGACAGTAAATCTTTAACCTTCGCTGCAGGTAACTTTTTTCCCATGGTCATCCTTAGCCCAGGTTTGCCCATTTATAATAGCTTTGACGTCAAAAACCTGCTCTTGGCTTAATTCGCAAACAACATACGGATGCTTGCCGATGTTAGTCATCCTTTTTTGTTGAATTTTTTTTTTTTTTTTTAATTCGTCTTTCTAGGTTGAAAATTCAAGCGTCTTCGTAGAAAAATTGTTTTTATTTAAAATTCATACATTGGTGTCAAAAAATCAACTAAAATCTTTTTTGGATGAAACTTAAAATTTTGTTGTTGTTGAAAATTTGTCTGGTTTATTTTCAAATTCGTTTGTTTTATTAGAAATTACATCTTTCTTCGATAAAAATGCAACTATTTAGTTGGAAATTGAACACATGTGTTAAAGTCATCCTTTTTGATTCAAAATTCAACTGTTTTGTTGAAATTTCGTCTTTTTGGGTTGAAAATTCAAGTATCTTCATAGAAAAATTAGTTTAAAATTCATATTTTAGTATTAAAAAGTCAAGTAAAATCTGTTTTGAATGAAATTCAAATATTTCTTTTGAAAATCTATCTATTTTATTTTTAAATTCATCTGTTTTAGTAGAAGTTTGATCTTTCTTGGATACAAATGCAACTGTTTGGTTTAAAGCTAATCTTATTTGTTTGAGGATTGAACTATTTTGATGGAAAATTGTTGTTTAACCACTTTGCTAAGAAATAATTTTTGTTAAATATATATTTTGGTTAAAAGTTTACCTATCATCTTGAAAAATTATATTTTTCAATTGCAAATTCAACTGCGTAAGTAAAAGTTGAATTACTTTGTTGAAAGTTTTTTTTTTGCTGAAAATTTATATTTTCTAGTTAGAAATTCACCTTTATACAGAAAATTCGACTTTTGGCTTGAAGGTTCAAAAATTCAGGTAAACTTTCTTTTCTTTCTTGACTGAAAACTCTTTATTTATTGAAAATTCGTCTTTTTTATTTCAAACTTCTTTTTTTTTCAATGAAATTTCACCTTTTTTGATGGATATATACACAATTACATTTATTTATGCTTTATCTTTTCAAGTTGAAAATTCAATTATTTTTGTAAAAATTTAATTCTTTTGTTGAAAATACAAGTATTTCGTTAAAATGTCGTTTTTTTATGATAGAAAAGTCATTTTTTTGTGTAAAATAAATGAATTTTAAAGTTTTTGCTTTGTATTTGAAATATTGTTTTTATCAGTTTATAAAAGATCCGCTGTTGAAAATATTACAAGATTAAAATGCTGGTATTTGAATATTAATGGTCAGGGAAAATAAAAAATAGGGCAAGGAAAAATCATAGAATTTAAAAAAATGAAGTGTTCACTCTGCAATGTGTGTATTATTTTAAATACAAAACAATTTTGTTAGTTTCAAGTCTCATATCGAGTTCTTTGTGGAAAAAGGCGACTTTTGTATTTTAAATAATTACAAATGCCGAAATTTCCCTAAGGGGCCGTGCATAAATTGCCTAAAGCAGGCGCGGATCCAGAGAAGGGCTTTAGGGGGGGGGGGCATCCAATAATTTCCCGTCCCCTCCACTCTCAAGGGGGAGGTTAATAATAATTTTAAATTTATTTCTTTTCCTTGAATGTTCATTATAAATTATATAAATATATTAATCATGAATGTTATAAACATAATTAACAAATGTTTAAATAGAAACCATGTTTTTATATTTACAAGCTGCGTCTTGTGTGTCATGGTATATCATTTAGCTAAAAAAAACTTTTTTGTCCGACCTCCCTTGAAAACGCGCTATTGCATTCAAGTGAAGCAGGCGTAATGTGGCCGCTTCCAGCCCAATCACGTTCGCAATGCGCACTTCGTCGCCAGGCCAATATGAAACTTTACGCTCGCTACATGAAACTTTACGCCCGCTACACATACACTGCACCCCGCAAGTGAGAATATGGAGGAATTGATTTTTATCTTTGAAAAACATGTATTGCTAGACCCGACAGTCTCCCTTCTGCAAAGTACGCGATTTCTTCCTTTCACCTATAATCTAAAATTATCAATTTAAATTTCTCTTTGGCTTATGTTTTTCAAAACCAAATGGCAGTAATCAAAAACTTAGGTGACAGAGCTCTAGGTTTGTCCCACATTTCATTTCACGAAGAGAATTTGACTATTGGTAGGAATATCCTTTTTCTTAATCATGACACGCAAAAGTCAATTGAGCAACATATCATAATTAGAATTGAACAAATCAAAAACAAACAAAGTAACATTTTATCTACAGATAATCAGAAGGAATTGAGAGGATACAGTTCTTTTAATACTCTTGTTCTTCCACCTTCTGGTCAAATTTCGAAAACTATTGATTTTATGTTGAAAAAATTTAATATTCATATTATTTTCCGTGCACCATTCAAAATAGATTCAATAATAACTTTTGTAAAGATCTATTAGATAAATTTGAAAAAGATGGTGTTGTTTACAAGATCACTTGCAAGATATGTGAGATGACTATCATGGGACAGACTGGCAGACATCTTAATAATTGGATGGAGGAACACAAAATTGATGTTCGTTTGGGACGTTGTTATAAGTGTCCTTACTAGACATATGAGACGGTTTGTTGATGTATACATTGACTTGGGTGTTGGACGTGGAATGGGATTTTGAGTTTGACTATAATCTAATTTAAAATTCCTAAATCGCATCTTGCTATCTCCATTCTAATAGAAAATTGCTAAGAGAATAATAAAATATTTAAACAATTCATTTAAACATCTAGTTATCAGTGTGAAGTAGTATCTTAAGCATTAGAAACAATTTTCATTCAAAAAAATCATAATTAGCGCTAAAAACTCGCGAACCCCATTTTTTCAATTATAGGAGTTTTTTGAAGAGAACTATTGAGTTTCAACTAGATTCAGCTAATATTGGTCCGCTTTGGCTATCAGCCCCTCAGTCAAAAGAAAAATCACATCACAATTATAGCCTGACGAAAAGAAACGTCAAATTTTGTGCTAAGTCTAGTAACCCATTTCTCTGTAAAGGATTTAAAAGTAAACAAAAAACTTTGTCTAAATCTATTTATTTAAGAACTTATTTTAATTACATAAAAACTATCGCATTTCCAATAATTCTCTGTCTGAAATATTTTGTATTAGTCTTGCTCAATTCAATCACTACATTAAATAATTCCTGCTGAATAATAAGAAAAGTAAAGAAATATGTTCACGCGTTTAATATAATTGTATACATTTTCAACGACTTTAATTTTACAACACAGGGTAACGCGTGAATATTGTGAGTTTCATAATGATAATGTGAGAATGATCGTTTGTCGTCGTAAGAAACCACTCGGGTTTCAAATTTTTACATTTCACTCTTGAAAATTATTCGTTCACAATTATCATTTTAAAACAATATGAAGTATAAAAATTTTCAACGACATTCATCATTTTTTGAATTATATTTCCAAAAATGAATGAATAATTTTATTAAATTAAGGTAAAAAATGTATCCCTTTTATTATCACTTACGTTGAAATATAAAGTCGAATTTTAAAAAAAGATGTAAACATTTGTAACATAATACATTTTCAAAATAAGATGCCTAAAAATTAATTAATAATTTGGTTGAATTTAGTATAACAATTTTTTTTATTTCATTTTTTTGTTGTTGGAAAATTAAGCACAATTTTTTAGATTTTATTCATGATAATTATTCGTTCACTTTTATCATTTTAAAATAGTATAAAGAATAAAACATTTTAACGTTGCCCATGCTTAGCACTAAATTTTCAGAAATGAATGAATAATCTGATTTAAGCATTTGTACGATAATCCCTGTTCAAAATTATTTGCCTAAAAAAGAATGAATAATTTTGTTGAATTTGACATACAATTTTTTTTAATTTTCTTTTTTGTTCAAAAATTAACTACAATTGTTTACATTTTACTCATGAAAATTATTCGCTCAATCTTATCATTTTAAAAAGTATAAATAAGATTAAAACATTTTAACGGTATTCATGTTTAGAATTATATTTTCAAAAATAGATCGATAATTTGCTTAAATTAAGGTTAAAAATTCATCTCTTGTATTCTCTTTTTCGTTAAAATATGAAGTAGAATTTTTTAAATACATTTAAGCATTTTTACGATAATCCATATTCAAAATTATCTACATAAAAATCAGTGAATAATTTGATTGAATTTAGCACAAATTTGTAGTATTTTTCAATAGTATTTCAATGGACACAATGATTTATTCGCTTCAATTATTTTAAGAAGAGTATAAAGAATAAAACATTTTTTCTCAAATATTTGAAAATTTTATGAATTCATTGAAACATTTTCAAAAATTTGTGAATTTCTTTTTGAAATATCGAGAAATGTTTGAAATATATTTTTAAAAATCATGATTGTAAACTATTAAAACTATTTGCCAAATTTTTTAAACAATCCCAAAATATACGTACAATTTATAATATAAAAATTCAAATTTGAAAATCTAAATGTAATTTCTATTTTCACAGAAAACGTCAATTCAATGGCGTTGGCTGATGTAGCCGCTGCGGAGCGATTGCGTCACAATAACGCTGCTGGGGAATCCAACGATGGTGATTCTTCAGACGAAGAAGAAGAAGAAGCACAAGAAGAAAATCTACCGGAACCTTGACGGCCGTGGCAAGAACCAATCGCTCCACAGGCTGGTGCTGGGCAGCAGCAGCAACACCATCAGCAGCATAAGGCTGAAGAACGACAACAACAGCAGCAACAACAAGGTGAGAGAGAGAGTTTTTTTTCCATAATGTATGAGAATGCGCGTTTTTACCATAAATTCAACCTTAGCGGTATCGAGCTTAAGGTTAAAATTAATGAACCGGAAAATAATCGGGCCGGTGAAGTCGTAGAATTTTGTGAAAACGCGGTTAGGGCTTTGTATGGTTATTTAATGGAAAAAGTAAGCGATAGCGATGAAATCTTTTGAATGTTTTACAACTTTTGTAAAATATTTAAAATCCTTGAAATCTTGAAAATCATTAAAATTTTCGTGATTTTTTTTCAATCTTTGTGAAATCTTGACACTTTTCTGAAAGGTTTTGAATCTTTAAACATTTTTGTAAAATTTTTGAAATCTTTCAAATCCTTGAAATATTTGTGACATTTTTTTTAATCTTTGTGAAATCTTGAAACTTTTCTGAAATGTTTTGAATCTTTAAACATTTTTGTGAAATATTAGAAATCTTTAAAATCCTTGAAAACTTTGTGAAATCTTGAAATTTCTGTGAAATCTTTTAAATGGTTAAAAATTTGTGTAAAATATTTGAAATCCTTGAAATCATTATGAAACTTTTTTAAATCTTTGTGAAATCTTTTGAATGTTTTACAACTTTTGTAAAATATTTAAAATCCTTGAAATCTTGAAAATCATTAAAATTTTCGGGATGTTTTTTTTTCAATCTTTGTGAAATCTTGACGCTTTTCTGAAATGTTTTGAATCTTTAAACATTTTTGTAAAATTTTTGAAATCTTTCAAATCCTTGAAATATTTGCGAAATTTTTTTAAATCTTTGTGATTATGAGTTTTTGCGGGGCAGAAATAACTTCTAATATTCATTATAGATAAATCATTATAAACCTACACTTTTTTTTTAATTAATACAAATTTCGATGTTCAAACGATTATTTCAGACAAATAATTATTGAAGCACAAGAAAAAAATATGCCGGAGCCCGGATTTGAGCCGGTAACGCCAACCCATGAGTGACGCGTTAACCAACTGGTTGTTGCTCAACTCACATAGTGGCGTTCCGGGTTCAAATCCCGACTGAGGCAAATTTTTTATTGATTACCCCGCATCCAAAAAAAAATGGGAAATGAAAATTGACAAAAGACAGTCGGTTCTAAAATCCGATTCTTGTTTTAAAATTAAAGTTGAAATAATTTTTTTTTTTATAGCCTCGACCTCATGAGACTGGAGGAACCTATGGAAAGGATGTGATTGTGAAGAGGTATAGAACAGGATCCGTTATTCCAGTACGAGTTGAGCTAACTGCGAACCATAACGGATATTTCGAGTTTCGGACATGTCCCATGACCTATAAAGGAACGGAAGTGACCCAGGAGTGTCTGGACAAGTACCTTCTCCGAGGAGAAAACGGGACAATTCGTTACTACCCCGCTCCCGGAAATGGAATTTTCGAAAGCTATTATAAACTTCCGGAAGGACTCACTTGTGCCCAGTGCGTTTTTCAATGGCGATATGTCGCCGGAAATAATTGGGGCAAATGCGAAAACGGCACTGGTATGTTCAAAAATTTTATTATAATTTCTTTTTTAATCAAAGTTTAGTTTTTAATTTCGAAAAAACGCAGAATTCGAATCTCTAATTCTGTGGGACCTTCCAGCGCCCAAATTGATCGTTTTTAGTTGCAGATTCTAGCATTAAAATTTTCATTAAGGCCATGTGACGAGTGAGTCACGTGACCGGCTTCCTACCTTACCGACACTGTTTTTATTTGTAAACTTATTTTCACACGAATAGCCGCATCGAGTTGAAAATTTGGGATAATAAATAAGAAGCACTAACACCTGTCGTTTTCCCACAAAAAGTCCCTGATGAGGAAGTCTAAATTGGCTTCAGAACATGTTGGTCCCTATAGTACTATAAATTTTTAAAATTTTCTTTTCTCCTTCTTTTGCTAATTGAGAACAAACCATTTTTCACCTCAATTTCTCGAAAGGAATCTATTTTTTATTTAAACATTTTACAAAAGGTTTTATATATCAGGAATTTTTTTAACGTATGTTTTTTTTATTAGTTCTTTTCTCATTTGGAAAATGTAATAATCTGAATAAATTGGTTTGGAATCAACCACAAATAGAGTTTTTAATTATTTTTTTTTGTTGAACTTCAATTTGAATTATACCTTGGATAAAATCTTCAAGGCGATTCCACAATGGGGTGTCCTTGTGAGAAGCGAAATAGGATTTTTAGCTCATGATGGAGATGGTGAACATAATAAGCAGCCAGGGTCTCGCCTGAAGACACCCAGTTTACCCATCTGGGTGACTCTTTGTCTCGGTCATCATGGTGTTCTCTTCAATACAAACCGTGAACTTCTCAGGAACTATCATGCTGAAAGACGGTGAGTTTGCAATAAAACACGCTGTCTCACACCCTTTGCTATTCACTTTTCCTGTGTCAATTCTGAAGGTAATCGACGAAGCCTACTTGCAGAATTGCTGCAATTTTAGCCTGCCATTTTCTGTAATAACTAACAAATTCTCAAAGAAAAAAGGTCAAACTGTTTTCCGCTGAAAATAACTACTTTCGAGACGCTACTGATACAAATCATGTATTTTTCTCCCATAGGATCCTGCTGCACAATGATACCTAAATTGAAATTATATGTACTGTTTTACCTGAGTTTTTTTCTGAATTAGAGTTTTCTGATTCTAATCAGAGAAAACTAAATACAAATATAATTTGAGTGAAATTCAACAAGTTGGAATTATTTGGTTTTGAATTGAATGGGAAAAATTATTTCAGATCAACATAAAACATCTCTTTTCTATTTGTATCTATTAATTACAATAAGTGTTCAAAAATTATTCGAGAGATTAAGAAATACGCTCTCATTTTATAATTATGATTTTTTGTATATAATGAAAATATTTTGATATCAACTCTGAAAATTGAAATTTCATTATTATTATTCTTTATAATAAAATTAGCTAAACTATTACCGAAATAAAATGTCTATGTAATTGATTTTTAATGTCGTTAGTTTGTGCATAATATTTATAATATTTATTTAACGGGATTACAATGGATTTGACAAAATATCAAAGGATTTTTATGGTATTTCAATAGATATCAAAATTTTGCAATATTTTTATAGATTTCAAAGAATTTCACGAGCATTAAGGGTTTTTGTGGGATTTCAATGATTTTCAACATTTCCAAATATTTTACAGGATTTTTAAGAATTTGAAGGGCCTTTTAAGATTTCTGCGCATTTCAATAACTTTCAGAGATTTAAAAGCACTCCTAATAAAGTATTTTAATGAATTTTGTCAGGGTCTCAAAGCGTTTTATAGGAATTAAAATATTTGAAGAAAATTCAAGGAAATTTAAGGAATATTATCGAGAGATTTGAAAATTTTCAAAAGATATCAACGAATTTTAAATATTTTATGATATATATATATATATATATATATATATATAAAATTTATATTCTTCGGAAATACACAAATAATCTCTAGAATTTTGTTACATAAAACCAATATCTTTTTAAATAAATCGTGAAAACCGTGAAAATAGATGTAGTTTCAAAAATTCCCTGATGTACCTCAGATATTAAAATGTAGAGAAAAGCAGGTTTTAAAATAAAAGTAAAATTGACGAAAAAATTCAATTTCAAAAAAACAAATACGTAAAATTCGAATTTGAAAAATCTCATACTTCATTTTTGGGGTTCTTAGCCACTTACTATTAGGAAAAAGATCGCTGACACGGTCGCGCAAAATTTTGTCTTGAATTTAAAAAGATCTTTGGAATGACCCATATGTATTTGGAAGATTTAATCAATAGTTTTGAATTTATTGCTACATAGCTGTTTATGATAACAATAGATTATAATTATATTGTAGAAACATCAGAAGTCGCTATACATAGAATTACAATAGAAATACAATCGTATTTTTAAATCTTGAAAAAAATTTTTCTAAAAAATATTGAAAATGGTCTTACTTTTTGAATTTTCATCCAAAATATTTGGCTGGCGAACTCAACCTTTCTTTTTAATCCCTAAAACTGTGTGCCAAAGCACAATCTAATCCGATTAGCCTCCCAAAAGTTATCCGGTATACAGACGATAACAAACAACGCCGACGACCACAACGAGAGACAGACACCATCGTAGCACTGGTTTCTTCGGATTCAAGGGGTCTCGAAACGTGGAGATTTGCAGAAATCCGCTATAGTCAGTTTTCAAAGAGAACTAATACCTTCTCATTATCAGAATGTAACAAGATATTTCGAACCCAAGAGATTCGGCGACTTCAAGTGTAGAACTCTGTCTGATTCGAAATGAATTCGGTCCAATAAATTTTTTCCTCTGAAAATGGAAAACAAATTAAACCTGATATTTTTTGATAAATAAGGGCAGTATCTAGAAAATTAAAAACTGTTATCAGAAAATTCTCTAAACCTATATTAGTGAAGTTTCATTAATGGCTAGTGAAATTTTAATGAATCATTTGAAGAAAAATGAGCCACTCGAGATTAGTCGAAAATTACTAGCAATATTTACCAATTCGTTAGTTGGAAAATTACTGATTGCTTGGTAAAAACATATGAATATACGTAGGGCTGTTTTTCATTCATTAAAATGAGGATATAGAAATATGAAGCCTGACGAATAGAAAAGCTGAATCAAAGAACGCGATTATGTTATATTTTCAACTTTATTGAAACAATGAGAAGGCAATAATATGAAACTTGTCAATAGGCTGCGTCACCTCCACTCACAAAACGTATTTGCAACCGAAAAAAAAAGAATTATGTACACACTTAATCTATTTCACCATACTTTATTTACGTTAAAAATAACAAAGTGCCTATGGTCGCCAAAAATATTTGTGCAAAGCTCTTAAATTTTCAGGGTAATTTAAAAATATTTGTTATTACGAGTTTAAACTTGTCTGACTCCCTGTGGGCACCTTAAGCCTATGGATTACACTGGTTTACAAAAAAAAAAGGTGAGGACTATTTGACAAGACCACTTTATCCTTATGTATTTTGACGCGTTAGGATCTACGAGACACCACGGAAAAGAAAGAAAATCATAAATAAAAGATAATATTACGTATTAGGCGCTAATACTTGCAGACATGCTATTTATGGTGGAACTTGAAAAAAATTAGCAGAACCTCATTTGTGACGCCGAGGCCAAACGGGTGCAAATGTGGCCTAAGGTAACTTTTCGTCGTTTCCAGCAGAGCAGCTGTGGAGCGACTAGCGCCAAGCTGTTGTACCCCGGGAGGGAGGGACATTTTAAATTTTCGGTCTGCCCGATTTGAACCCGTATGGCCTCTGAGGGTTAGGGTTATGTCAAATGAAGCTTTTTACTGATTTTGAGGTCATTGTATAATATTTAGGTATTGATGAAATTTCTCATGTATTTGAAATAAAAAATGTTTTGCAAAACATTAAAAAGAGATGGATTTCTGAAATTTCATTGGAATGTAATGTCGATCAATAAAATGGTATTATTATATAGTGAGAATAAAAAATCATTTTAAATTTTTTCATTAATTTTGATAAGTTTTTTAACCTTTTTGAAGCCTTTCAAAATGATCAAAAACCTTCTTCATTTTTTTTACATCTTCAATAATCTACATTTTTTTGTAAATCCTTTCAAGTTTTAAATTATTTTTCAATAATCTCAAAACTTTTAAATATCTCTTAAACTTCCTCGAATTTTTCTAAATTAATAATTGTTTAATTTTTATTTATTCATCAAATTTTTTTCTTTTTTTAAATCATTTTAAACATTCTCTTAAATGTTTTTTTTTCAAAATAAAACATCATTTGAAATTTGCCCATGAATTTCAACTAATTAATTTTATTATCTTGAGACCTTTCTAAAGCCTTTAATAGCATCTAAAATTTATTTTGTAATCTTCAAAAATTTACATTCTGTTTTAAATTTTTTGAAATCGTTTCAAGTTTTAAATCAAGTTGGAATATATTGAAAACTTCTGAATGTCCCTTAAACATACTTGAATTTAAAAAAAATTAATAATTGTTACATTGTTATTTATACATCAAAATTCAACAATTTTACTTACAAATTAAAAAACATATGAATAGAACAATTACAACCGTGACGTGCAAAGTTTAAATTTAGTTGTCTGAAATTTTTTCTAGCCAACGGCCACCCTGAATAAGAAGTTTTTTAAATTCAAAATAAAAAAAGAGAACATAAAATATTAAGCGATTTCAAAACAATTTTTTTTCTCTTTTTTCGGATGTGAGTTCGAATGCCAGCTCACAAATTTTGGTCCCTTAGTTCAAACTTTCGAGTTAAAGAAAATCAAAATATATTTACCATAAATAAATAAGGTTTATAAAATTTTGCGCAGACCTTCCTTCAGATTAGTACTTTATCATGCCCATTTTTTAAAATAAAAAATTTAAAACTAACGCTGTTCTCAATTCCGTCTAGGTTTTACATATATATGATTAAAAACTAAAGGTTAACAACCACCGCAGGGTCCCACTGCGAGTAACTGCCGTGTAAAAAATGACATCGACTCTTAGTAGGACCGCCGTAAATCCCAATCGTGGCCACGTCTCACAACCGTGAGATGGGTGGTCACAGGACACGACGAAATCACAACGACAGGCCGGCGAAACCCTACAATCTTTTACTTTATATTTGAATTTTAATCGTGCATTTTCCTTTATATGCGCCGCATTCGGCGCCGCTCCCCTACAATTACAATTTTTTAACTTGGAGCATGAGTGAAGTCTTTAACCTTGTTAGTTTATTATATAAAAAATTAAAAATGGTTTTAAATATGATAAAATTGTTATGACTTTCCCCTTTTTTGAATCTTCCGAAACTGTAAATTGAACCTATTTTAATCATGTTAATAAGCTTTTAGCTCGAAACTTTCAACATAAAAATTATTTCAAACTGGAATCGTTTAAAATTAAGCAATTTTAAATTGAAAACTTGTATCGAAACATTGAAATGGTTTGCATTCATTTTTAAATCTTTTCAAATTGTACTGTTTGAAAATAAGAATATTTTATAGATGAAAAATAATAAAAACCAATGATTAGTCAAGTAAATAATTTCAACCTGAAATTTCCATAATTGCCTGAATAAACGTTTGAAATTGAAAAGTTAAATAATTGTAAATCTGAAATCAAAGTCTTCGATATTAAACTTTCTTATTAATTAATAATATCTTATTATTATTTAATGTTAACTAATATTAAAAGATATTACATTTTTAAAAATTAGTTAACTGTACAACTTAAAAATGGCCCATTCTTAAATTCAAAACATTAAAAATTGAATTTTTTTAATTTGAATTGCTCACAGTGGTGCAATATCAAATTTATAGCTTTCAAAAAAATGCATAGCTTTTATAAAGAAAATAAACAAGAAATCATTGCTTTTTCAAAATAATTAGTCTAACGTTTAGAGAAATTAATATTTGGAAGATTCCCTGAATTCCTGCCTTGAATTCTTTAAAATCTCATATTGTATGCGGTTGCCGGAAGACTCCGTGGAGCGGATGATATTATCAGTATCTTCTTTCGACTCCAGTGTTTTCGGGATCTTGTATACCTCTCTCCAAAAAGTCTCTACCTCATTGGGCTTGGGTGGATTTTTGTCAGAAACAGGAGATCGCTGAAAAGGCGCGATGGGTCAGCGAGAAACTGTTGATTCTCTCTGATCCATCTCTCCCTCTTCTGTATTCTCCTCCTTGCGTCAGATAACACCGCATTTGTCAACAATATGCTGCTTGATTATCAGCAGCTTTGACTTGATCAGTGTGTGATTGTGGATTCTCAGTTCCCGGGCGAACTTTCGAACCCTTTCTGTGAACGGTCTATCAGATGTTATGTCTGCAGTAATTTGTAAAAACACCGTTACCTGCAAAAAAATTGAAAAATAAGTTTTTTATATCGTGGGAATCGTGAAGAAAAGATACACCTGATGCGACAAAGTTGAGCAGGGCCGTTGCGCTGTGAACTGGAGCCATGAGAAGTTGTAAAAAACTCCAGAAATGGTTCCATTTCAAACCAATTTTTTTAATGGATGCTTTCGGGTCCCTGATTTCATATCTGTTTTTTCAATTTTCGAAAACAAAATGTCCGATCCTATACGGTGATGAAAAAGCTCAAAATTAAAAAGAAAAGGCAAATATATTAATAAAGAATAGATCATAATTGTTCAAAATATTTAAATAAAATAATTGAGTTATTGTTTAGTAATATATTGGATGGAAATTATACACATCATCGAGCGCGAAGCGCGAGAACCAACAGTCGCGCGCCCTAGGCGCGCTCAAACTTGCGAGCGAAGCGAGCCACGCACGAAGCAAGCGATGAGAATATGCCCGCGCAGCGGGCAGATTTTTTTAAATTCTAACCTTCCCGAAACATTATGATTAATGGTCACATATTTCTATACTTTTGGACAAATTTTTTATTTTGTAGTCGAGGAAAAAGTTTATTTGGTGTCTTTATATACAGTTGTCATTCTCATAATTTCATAAACGTTTATATAACAGTATGGACTTTTTTCGACATTTTAGCATATCGAAGAATAAGAGTTTGATTTTGAATTTTCAAACTTTTTGAAACTTTGAGTTCGAAACACTATAATTAAGAAATTATTAAGCTTAACATTAAGCAGTTTCGAAGACTGAATTTTAAAATTTTTGAAGTCTCTGAATGTTTACTTATTCATATCAAATCGAAACAAGATTAAAAATGTACATTTTTCATGCTTAAATTTCACATGGCGTAATTTCAAATTAATCTAAATTAAAGGCTTCTGAATCCATTTTGTACAATTTTGAATGCTTTTTTTAGAAAAAGTGTCTAGAAGCCTTGTAATTTTTACTTACATTACTGAATGTTTAAACTCGAAATCGTTATATTTTGAATGTATTAATTTAATATTCAAAATGCTTAGTATTCAGAAAACTGTCATTTCGAATGGTTTGCTTTGCAATTTAGTCTTAAATGCTTTAAATAAAAAAAAGTTTCAGCTTTAAAAACCTAAACTTTGAGATTCACTGACTGGTGTCAATTTTTCTAAATCAGGAAATGATTTCAAATTTTTTCTTTGATTTCAGTGGCCAGCTTGCGAATAATAAAAATGTAAATTTACTGTTCAATTTAGAAAGATTTTTGTCCATAATTTTGAGTACTTATATTTCAATAAACTAAAAATCTAAAAAATTGAAATAATTTATACTTTGTTATTATAAGGTGAATTTATGTGTTAATTATAGCGAATAATTAAAAATTGAGACCCCTTTCTGATAAATAAATCTGTTATCTCTAATAGCATTTGTTAATTGTTTAACTTTACTTAATTAATAACAGCCTGGCATTTTTTTATATATAATAAAATAGTACTTTAATCGCTTTTCTGAAGTTTCACGTTTTTAAAATATTCGTTTACTTTTTTTGTAATTTCAATAGATTTTAAAACTTATAAGCATTTATAGAATTTTCGCTACAATGAACAATCCAAGAACGCATAACAAAACATAAAAATTGTGCTTCTTTCACTAATATAAAATTAACATCTTTATTTTTATCTTGTATCTGATTTTATTTTTTCAATATAAAATACTATTAGCACATTTTTTATCGTAGCATCACTTTCATCTGGTAAGAATTATTTACAAAATGTTTATTTACTTTCTTTCGAAATACATACTTTTTAAAATTTACGTTATTCCAAAAAAGCAAATAACTGTCTTTAAATAATTGTCATTGATATCTAATATAAGTCACATTAGAAACAGTCAATCAGGGTAGGGAATCGATTTCCAGAACTCGCATTTGCCAGAATGAAATTTTGTCAGAAGAACGCTAATTTCAGAGCGTGTTAATTTTTGGGCTCCTCAAAAATACCAACACCAATAAGTTTCTGAAGTTTGGGGCTTGTTTTGATTTTTGAGATGTAAGGGTAGTATTGCAACAAGAAAATTGAGGCATTTGACAGCCCAAGAAAAGCCCTACACTACTGTCTGTTTTGGTATTTTCCAGGTTTGAGTTTTGACTAAGGGTTTGGTTTTTTTTGTACATAGGGTTGGTTTCGGAAAATTTTTTTTTGTGCATTCGAGAGCCCAATGTATGCTTAAAATTCTAAAGCACTTTTTTTTAGCAGATTCAATTTTTTGCAAGGGTGTGGTTTTTCTTTTCATAGGGGGTGGTTTTTTGAATTATTTTTCGTGCATTCAAGAGCCCAAAATAAGCCTAAAATTATGGTGTACGTAGTTTTTTCCGAGTTTGAGTTTGTACACTGGGGCTAGTTTTATTTGGAGTAGGGGTTGTTTTTGCAAATCGGTTGTTAGCGCATTCGAAAACCCAAAAGAAGCCCAAAATTCTGTCGTTCTTCATTTTTAATTTTTTCAAATTTTTATGTAGTGGAGGTGCTGGCTTGAATCAAGTCAGCACCTCCACTCCAAATTTGAATTTTCAAAAAAAGTAGTGTAGCCCAAAAATCGGCAATACAGCCCAAAAAAAGCCCAAAAGAGCCCAAAATTCTGATACAAAGAAATTTGGGAATTTCGATTGTGGAGGTGCTAGCTTGATTGTCCTCCATATAAGGAATGAAAATGCCTAATATCTCATCGACGTCATTCTTCGCAAGTAAATTCAAATTGTCAAAATTATGTAAATTTTATATTCCTAAATAAAACTTGTTTATGAAGATGCATCTGAATGTATAAATGTCTCTGAACGGCTTTTATGCCATTTTATTTACATATTACGGGCATCACCTAGCAATCTCCCATTTCATGTCATTGGAATCAGTAGAAACAAGTGCAATGTTTCTTGTGTCTCTATAATTTGCGGTAAACGAATAAAAATGTTATGCAAAACCAGACGGAGTCTGAAGTTCTCGTTTCTTGGAGGGGGTATTTTGCCAGCCGGCTGCCGTAAAAGTGTACTTTTCCGGAGTGCGCGCATGTGCTTTTGGTCCAAGCGGCGACACTTTCCTGCCTCTCTCTTCTGACGCATGCGCGGTACTTATGACTGTTATTTGTAGACTGTACAATACAGTTCTAGAGAGCATGCCGGGCGGAAACACGCACTAACACATGAGTCAGATTGCACGATTGCACGAAAGCCCGCGAGTATTTCGTCAACCGATAACAATGAATACGTGTGGCAATGGCATGTGATAATAAATATGGATAGTTTATGCAGTGCACTCCACCTCACTGGCGAGAAGAAGCTGAAAATGATTCAACAGAAAATTTAACTATTCTATTTTTGGTTGAAAATTGATATTTTTTATTAAAAAATTAAAACATCGGCCTCAGACAGGTCTTAGCTATGTGGAGAGAAATAGACTTGAAAATGATTACAGACAGAAAAAGAGGAAGGTAAAACGACTAGTCAAGGGAAGTAAAGATGAAATCAGAACAGAAGAAGAAAAGAAATTACAAAACGACTTTCAAGGAACCATGAAAATAATATATAAAGAGATGAACGCTATTATCCCTCAAAAAAGAGTTCGGGGACGTCTGTTGTTCTATTTTATAGCATCTCCAAATACAATTTTTAAAATGTTTAATTTTTGTGGTCAAAATCCCGGGGGAACTGAACCCGATTGAACGCAAGACGAAGTATCACATGCGCTTAAGGAATATAATGAGATTATTCGTAATCAAAGTTAGTTAAAATATTATTTTGTTTAACTGCAGTCTCAAAAACGAATTGAATATTCCCGCTATCTTTTAAAAGGTCTAATTTTCAAAGCTGCTCGTAAATTATTTACTTTGGCTAAGGTATGAGAAGTCTATTCCTTATAAAGTCGACGAAAAGTTCGAAAATACATTGTTAAGTATTTAAGTTATGCTATAAAATTTATGTGCTGTGGAAATATGTCTTTTTTCTTAAAAAGTTTAAATGTCGAAAAATCAATCTTTCAGCATATTACTAATGAAGCCGTCTCATTATTATAGATTTTTAACTATTCAAAAAATGCTTACAGAAAAAAATTCTTTCTTTAAAATCCAGTACATTTTATCCCACATTTTACCTATGAATATAGACTAAACAATTCGTACGAATTTTGTGTAGGTGTAGTTTTTAGAAGTAATGTTTTTTTTCATAACAACAAAATAATTATATGTTTCTATTATTCAAGCTGAAGAAATTTCAATTTCAATTTAGTGTTGATTTAAAAACGACTTTTCTTCTCAAAGTAGATAAAGAAAAAATTATAAATTGCAAGTGGCCTACCCTGTCAATAAAATTACTTCATAATTAACACTTTTTTGCTCCTATGTTTCGTTTATTTAAAATTTGTATATTAAGAAAAATAGTACCACAAACAATTAATTCTGAATGATTCTTGCGCAGTATTTCCAATTTTTGGTTATTTCAGAAATAAAGTTATTATATGTCTTCTTAATTGAAAAGATGATTTTTATTTCTTGAACTGGATTTATATGAATACCAAAAATTATTAATTCTCCTTGGCAGTATAAACAAAAATGAAGATGGGGGGGCGGTCTCGTAATAAATGTATACAGTGGCATTTTCCACGATGTGGGCGTATCTAAAAATGAACAGGCAGGTGGGGGATATATATAAAGACGTGGAAAAAACCGGTACATAACAGTCCATAGTTAATTTGATTTTTTTCGAAAAATAATAACAGTATATCGATAATTTGAGCATATGTGTTCGTTACATACCTTCTGACATCGATATATACAATAAAAAAAAAATGAGTCGTGGAAACGGGCGATGGTTAGTTGCGCCAATCGCCCTGCCTCTAATCCCTAGATCGAAAAAGGTTCTCTAATCCTACGGGTCAGTTGCGCCAATTTTATACCTGTCCGAAAATTGAATAAGCTCAACTTCATCTTTTGAAATGTGCCTGAGAAGTAGTGTGATAAATAATATGTATAACAGATCACTGGATCCTAATGAGAAATGAGCGGGAAACTGTAGAATATTCAGAAGTAATACTTTCACTTTAAACCCAGGACTCTGTAAATACAATGAAAAATTCCAGATAGTGCCGGATATATTTTTAAAATTAAATTTCAGAATTTTTAGGGATGCAGTAGATTTGCGTTAAATAATGGATCTCGGGTTACAATATGTATGTATGTATATATGTATATATATATATATATATATATATTCGGTTTCGGTTTTGATTCTTTAGGAATCAAACCGAAGCGCCTATGACAAAGCCACCGAACGCGTTCTCAGGTTGCGGATAGAGGGTCATTGTACCAATAATTTCTGCTAAATATGGTTACAATAATTAATAAGTAGTCGCGGATAATTGTCCAGGGATGGTCCCGAAGCAATAACCCCTGAGCACCTGGGTGATGTGTCTCAAAAGGTGAGTCTGGGATCCAACGCGACCTCTCAGAGTATGTAGCCCTATCCTTGCATGCGGGGATCTACAAGGATGGACAAACCCTTTTCCCTAGCTGCTCGTGGGAACAACAATGATAACACCAAACATAGTTGTAGTAATTGAGGTTCAAAACAATTGAACGCGATGGATTGACCCGCAACATCTCATTACATTTAAGTGGACGCGTCAAACCAGGGACGACCTGCTGGAGTGCTATGATACCAGTATGGCCCCTGAACGAAAAGGCTACATGGCGCAATTGCATACTCTGTGGTGCGAAAAACAACCAAAGCTCTCGCATTTTGCGCATAAACGTCTGCGGAATCGTGCCGAGGAACTCCGAAAAAGGGGTTATATAAGCGAAGCGCCTACTCAACCGCAGCCAGAACAAGCCCGCAACAGAGAAAGAGAGGCGACACTAATAATAACCGCGAGCGGGCATCCAATAGAGGCAGAGCAATGCTTCTGAAGCAGGAGAAACATTAATATTCAGGTTTCTCGCAAGCCCAAAGATCTGGCTTTGGCGGATGCAAACCGTAAAACAAAACCAACGCTTGATCATAAGACCAAAAGACGAATGCATCAACTCAGCACAAAGATAGGTTGGGCAAGGCCGTACCCGTCCCGCATTCAGTGTGCGATTGACTACATAACATCTGGCAGGACTTTCACCGCCAAGGGTCGACAGTTCACGCGCGAACTGCAGATCTGTCATCACACACTCAACAAGTCAAAGCTACGGACCATCAGGCAGCATATTTTCGACAGAATACAAGTACTATCTAACGCTACGAGAAATGTAGAAAGAGGTGGGTCAGAGAAAATCAACAGCTTTTGTCTGACCCACCTCGACTCTTCCAAGACCCTCCAGTTACTGACGTCCACCCGCCCACACCAGATGATGTCGAGGCATCTTGAAGAGAAGTCTGCGAAGTCCAGCATCCACTATTCCGCTCCGAGACCAGGTGGTATTATATGCCTTCAGGTGGAAGAAGTTTCTTTCAACCCAACCAGCATCTGGTCCGCATTTTCACCTCATACCTTAAGTCCGAAGAGCCGATTCCGGAGTAGTTGGTAGAAGAGGGCACAGTGGTCCTGCCGATGACGGGAAACTTAGCTGACCCTAAAAATTACAGGCCAATAGCTCGTCTTCAAAACCTGTATAAGATCTTCACAGCTTTCCTAAATGATAGGATTGTTCGAACAATTGAACCTGCGTGGCGAGAGATGAACGAACAACGCGGCTCAAAGAAAGGCGCAGCAGGATGTCGGGAGAACCTGCTCATCGATAGATGTGTCCGTAAAGACGCAGCATTCTATCAGCGTTACCTATCGACCACAGCTGCCCTCGCATCGATCTCCACAGTCAGGGTTGGCGACAATGGTTACCACTCGGATCATTTGCCGGTTTTCAGAAGGCTGGATGCCTCTCCATCTCTCTGTCGCTCCTCTTCCAATAGATTTAATATAAAATCGTTGGACTGGGTCCTATTTAAGAAGAAAATGGAGGATCTACTTCCAGCCTTCAGCTCAGATCTTGTAAGGGGAGGGATACCTGCAAACATTTATGATACATTCATGATGGCGGTTTTTGACTCCCTAGAGGAAAGTGGTGCTTATAGAGCCGACTCCCTGGGCAGAGTTAGGGCTAGACAGCCACTCTGGTGAAACGCCGAGTGTGAGGTGATCCAATCTAGAAGGAGACTGGCAAGAAAGAGGTTCTTGGCTAAACAGACTGATAAGGAAGTGGATGCTTATAGGAAGGTGGACAGTGAGGTGAGGGCTCAGTTGAGGAGAATAAAGCACCAGTCCTTCCGAACCTTTTGTGAATCCTTGGATCCAGCAACTGGCTTGTCGAAGATTTGGCGCACTGTCAAGGCGCTAGCCTCTAGAGCAGGACAGCCTCACACTGTTGTGGTCACAGATCCGGACTCACCCTCTGTCCAAGCCCTCCAGGAGGAGCTGATTCGCCCGGACATTCCTCCACAGATAAGAGACCCTATTCCAAACCCGGACGAGCTCGACCCCATGAATTAGCCTTTTTCGTGGGAAGAGTTCCAGGTGGCGTTAATTCATTGCAAGGCCAAGTCTGCCCCTGGCATGGATGGCCTGTCATATGAGGTCATGCGGGGCTGCTCGGACCCATTGTTGAGATTCGTGCACGGCCTGTTTAACGCAATGTTCCATGTCTCTTCTTTCCCGGAGGCTTGGAGAGACACCCGTGTTTATTTCATTCCCAAACCGGGCGGGAAGAGCTTCCGGCCCATATCTCTCACTTCAACTCTCTGCAAGTTGTTTGAGAGGTTGATTCAGAGAAGACTGGAATACTTAGCCGAGCACAGCAACTGGATCCCTGAATTCCAGTTTGGCTTCAGAAGGGGCAGGTCTTCTATGGACTGTGCGGCCTTGGTCGCTTCGGATATTATGATGGGCTTTGGCAGACGCAAAAACACCGTCCACAAGGGACTGGTCAGGGCTTGCCTGAAATGGGGAGCTCCGTCAAATAGGTTCATACTCCGCAACTTCTGCTGGAATAACAGCCCTCTAGCTGCAAGGTTGGAGTATTAGGCCACGGAGGCTCGTTCTAAGAGCTTCAGGGTTAATCCGGACAAGTTTGGCTTATTATCAGCGTTTGATGCCATGTGCGCTTTCACCGGGGCCATGGAATGTTCTTCTCGTCCGGGTTACTTTCATGACCGTTGGAGTGATTTGCTGGCTGAGATCTTGGTCGATCTGGAGTCTGGTGAGGCCTTCAAGAACTGTGAGTTCTCGCAGCAGGTCTTCGGCGAATTCGTGGACCGACAATTCCCTGGAGCAACATGTATCTTTACAGATAAATCGGTGGATCCGTCTCTGGGGGTTGTGGGCTGCGGATACTACATTCCTTCTAGGGATCGTAGGTTTGGAGTCCGGCTGCGGGACCACATGTCTGTTCTCTCGGCGGAACTATGACCGGAAATCAGTTGACGTGGTGTTCGAATCCCAGCGGAGTGAAAGGAGAAGATCTTTTTTCTGAATAAAATTTAACCATATTTTATAGTTATAAAAAACGTGTGTAGGCCCAACTTGAACTACCGACGTTGGCAGACTCAGACTGATAGAATATTGGCCCATCTTTGGCCCAAACATGGCCAGACCATCGTTTGAACTATAGAAATCTTCCTCATACTAGTAACGCCTACTATCGACCCACTGTGGCTTAACCCTAATTGTTGGAGAAAGGTGGTTGAAAATATTCACCCGAATACTGGCCTAAATTTGACCCAAACGTGAACCGCATGTGCGGTGAACTGAGGGAAATGTTTCTCAAAATACTAATTACAAAATCTGGCTCGTCCCTCGGCCAAAAGTTGGGCCGAAATCAGTAAATATTGTACATCACGACAAGATTCTGATAGTGCGAAATGGTTTCCTTTGAACAATGAGTAAAACATACCTGCGGTTTCTTGGATTTCGTTAATATTCTAAATAAATAAATATTTTATAAATAAATGAATATTGTAAATTACTTCAAAATTTTTTGTATAATCGAAGAATTTATGGTGAATTTTTGTCTTGTTTACTGTTTTTGGTTGTGAATAAAAATAATTCAAGCGGCTAACCGGATTGCTGTTCAAATTATGAAAAAAATGTGATCGGGAATTTCTGTTTAAATATTTAGTCTGTCGACAATGCAATAGATAGATAAATAGAACGTTTATTGCCCCTCACGGCAATGATGATGGTAGCCAGATCGCGGCTGGATGCTGGTGGTTAGAATTGAATTAGGCGAAGACGAGGTTGTCCGATGGGATAACGTGAGTGGCTCTGATCAGAGCAGCCCAGATAACAATCGTCGGACGTACGCTTCAAGCACGCGTGTGAGTCGCACGATGCGACCCATAAAGCACGCAAATGGCAGGCACATTCCGCGATGAAGTAATGGGTAAATGCGTCCGTGCACAATGAGGCTCATTCAGCCACCACTCATATTTCGTCGTAGTCCTTGCTGTAAAAATATAAACAACATGTCAATAATATTTTTATTGAGCAAATTCGATTCAGTTGAATCAAATTAATATCTCATTTCAAATGATTGATGTATTTATCTTATTCCAAATAATATTTGTACCTGTATTGTACATGCACAGAGTTGTCAAAGTTCACGGTTCACCGAACATCGCTGCCGACGTTACCGTCAGTGAGGTTATGTGAGTGTCATGTTGTGGTGTATGCTAGTGCTTTTCCAGTTGTTATAAAGTTTCAACGAACTCGATCATTGCGATATAATTTTTCGTATATTTGAGCCTTAATTAATGTTTTCGTGCGACGAATTGTGTTAAAAAAACTGGTAAGTAAAGAAAAATATAAATATATTTTTTCTTTTAAATAGCAGAATATTAAAAGTTATGTTAAAAAATCTCACTTTTCCACGTGTATATATGAAAAGACATATAAAATCATTTAGAGTTTTAGGATGCTCTTCTAGAAAGAAAGGATAGACTATATTGACTATCTTGACGTCTACTGATAAATATGGAAAAAGTTTGGAAGGCCACAAAGACAAAAAACTGACAGAGGAAACTGACAAGCCTACCCGCGGCGCGACGTCAATTCTCGGAATCCGTAAATTCGGGAACGTTGAATCCGAGTTCGACTGTATTTAACTAAACGGAGTGATATTAACCAAACTTTGACTCCAATTCGGCGATACACAAGATTTGACAGACTCAATTCTGCAAGGTGTAGGGCGATCGACGCGGTGGGTAACTGGTAACTTTGTTGCCGACAGTTGGTAACCCACCGCGTTCATCGCTCTGCACCTTGCAGAGTTAAGTCTGACAAATCATGTGTATTGGCGAATTGGAATCAAAGTTTTGTTAATATCACTCCGTTCAGTTAAATAATTAATATCGCTCGCCCGAAACGCACGAATGTATTTGGCCAACTTTATTTTACATAATTATACTCATTGCTACCCTGCAAAAATTATAATTTCCCTTCACTTCATGAAATAAACTCGGCCGAATAGAGGCTAGTGCATTGCAGAATTGAATGTAAAGGTCCAAATCGATAATGGCAGCAAATCGAATACACCAAACATAATCTGAATTCGTTTTCGCGTTATATCTATTTAATTTTTTTTATTGGGCTAGTGGTAAATTTTGAGAGCTTCGCTGTGCTTGTTTTAAAAAGAGAAAATTGTGTCTATTGTCTCAGGCTAAGACAGAGTAATATTTATTTTTAATAGCTTAAAAGTAATGCAGGTATAAACTGAGGGGTACATACTAGAAAAATACTAAACCTTGTTTGATTCTTGTCTGGATTGTTATTTCTTTTCAAGAGGGGACTAGAAGATTAAAGTCCGGCACAATTTGCCAGAATAAAAAATTTCAATCCGGGCAAATTTGCTTTAGACAAATACTCGACCTATTAAGTTTGAGGTTATGGCAGGCTAGGATGTATACCAAAGTAGAGGACAGTGCATTCAAAAACGTAAATACATTCATATGTACATTAAATACCTTTCGCGGGTTTATTGCTAGCTGGTAGTTATGTAATAACAATCATATTCCTATATCCTTCGAGTTCCTTTCACTAGTCACTAGATATTAATATCAGTTGATCAACGGTTGTTTCCAGTTGTTTCTTAAGGCCGTTTCATACCTCGCTTACCGGCAGTGGCAGGCTGCCTAGTGCCCATGATCAAAAAATACATGGTCTAGCCTTAAGCTCTCCCAGTTTCGTCCCCACTCGCACTCTACAACAGCCAGCCATAGTGCAGGCGTAGACGGTCCATAGTGAATCTTTAAGTAGAATGATTGAATTTTCAACCAAACAGATGAATTTTTAACTAGAATAGTGAATCTTCAAGTGAAATAATTTAATTTCCATTCAAAAAGATGAATTTTCCACTCGAATAGTGAATCTTTAAGTAAAACAATTGAATTCTCAACGAAACCCTAATAGCACGGAACGTTCCGCGGGCAACTTCGGAACGTTCCAGCGGAATGTTCCAGAAAAGTTCCCGGGAGGTGTAAAATGTCCGCCAGTTGGGAACGTTCCAATGGAATGTTCCAGGAACGTTCCATTGGGACCTGAGGGGCACCTTCCATTATTGCTATTTTTAACAACAATTATCTAGTAAACCGTAAGAGATAGGTGAAAATGGATGTCATTTTTGAGTTTTGAGTACCGCGCTTTGCTGTCTGATAGATCCCATGCCTCCGCTGCTAGTTTTGATGCGTCATTTCCATCGACGATTTCTGGTCTCGTGTTCTTTCCATTCACGTATCCCCAGCTGTCATTTTTGATAAGCAGTGCCTGTGCTTGTAACTTCCAAGTGTCGTAATTATCATTGGAAAGCGGTTCAATACGAAAGCTTTGAGTAGACATTTCTACAGCAAAATTCAAATCCGATGACGTTTGGCACCTCAAGCCTGTTTATGGTTTCTAGGTCACTGAACCTCAGAAAAGATTTGACTTTCAATTTATCACGCACTAATTAATTAAAACAATCTCTAGGCCCATAACCTGTTGAGACTTAAATTAGCAGAGCGTTGAGATTCATAACTAAACATATTATTTATTCATAGAACCACTATTTATTCAGGCCTTTAAATTTCACATCATAAACTCAATAGTTTGGTTATGACAGAACAGAATCGAACAGAAAAAAAAGCTTCACTTGAACATCCGTTCTTTTGAAATACAAATAACAAAATACTTGCGTACGCAGATCCCTAATTCAAATTCAAATTATATAAAGAAGTTTGCTTTTTCAACATGATCTGAAACAATAATAATTATCTATCCTGATTGCATGCGAAATTATTGGTTTTCACGTATGAAAAAATTTGATAACTGAAGAAATATGGCACAAAAATTATTTTATAAATACAAATACTAAATGTTTTCCAAATACTAAATATTTTCAAATGATAAATACTTTCAGTTTCCAATTTTTATATCACATATGATCTTAAACTATAATAATCATCTGTCTTGTTTGAATGCGAAATTATTGGTGTTCACGCATGTACAAATTTGATGACTGAAGAAGTATGCAACAAAAATTATTTTATAAATGCAGATACTAAATATTTTCAGTTGTCAATTTTTATATCACATATGATCTGAAACAATAATAATTATCTATATTGTTTGAATGCGAAATTATTGGTGTTCACATATGTATAAATTTGATGACTGAAGAAAGATGGAACAAAAATTATTTTATAAATGTAAATACTTTATATTTTCAAATAAAACATATTTTCAAATTATAAATATTTTGAGTTTTCAATTTTTATATTACATATGATCTGAAACAGAAATAATTATCCATCTTATTTGAATGCGAAATTATTCGTGTTCACGTATGTACAAATTTGATGACTGAAGAAATACGGAACCAAAATTATTCTATAAATGCAAATACTAAATATTCTCAGTTTTTAATTTTCATATTACCTATGATCTGAAATAGAAATAATTATCTGTCTTGTTTGAATGTGAAATTATTGGCGTTCACGTACGTACAAATTGGATGACTGAAGAAATATGAAACAAAAATTATTTTATAAATGCCAATACTGAATATTTTCAAATACTAAATATTTTTAGTTTTCAATTTTTATATTACATACGATCTGAAACAGTCATATTTATCTATCTTGCTTTAATGCGAAACTATTGGTGTTCAGGTATGTATAAATTTTATGACTGAAGAAATGTGAAACAAAAATTATTTTATAAATGCAAATACTGAATATTTTCAAATACTAAATATTTTCAAATAATAAATATTTTCCATTTTTTAGATGACAGTTGCTCCCAGTGGGACCCTGCGGTGGTTGTTAACCTTTAGTTTTTAATTATATATAGGTGATTCTCTGTATTAATGTAATATGCAATTAATCAAATATTTGAGCTTAAAAATATTTTAAAAAATGTTTTCAAACAATTTTTTGACAGTTATCGGTTTCCTTTTAATTTCACTTTAGAAGTGAGTATTGTAAAGTTTTCTGGGTCGCTGATTTCGAGTTTTATAACAGAATTTCAACATTAAAGATGGCTGATTCAATATGGCGGCTCAAAACTTTCAAATAATAGAATTTCCAAACTCAAAATAGCTTATCCTATATAGTGGATGAAGAATTAAATAAAGATCTTTTTCAACGAACGGTTGGCCTTCCATATTTCGGGTCACTGCATGAAAATGTGATAAGCTGGACGAATGAACTTCCTAGTACTCTAAGATTCAAGAAAGGATTTTATAATTATTGATAAATTTTTGTTAAGACAGGCTATCATTTATTCAAATCAAAAAACATAAATGAATTATTTTAAACGCTCCCAAAACATAAATTATATTTTCACGTATACTCACATATTTCAGTACGTTCTCTTAGTCTAATAAGGCTTACATCAGAGGAATACGTCTCTAAAACACGGATTTATTTTTTCGCACGTCTCTTTATTTATTTGCCAACGTTTTTATCCTTTTTCTATTCAGTTGGCCAATAATGAAATGGCCGCATCTTACCAAAGAAATAACAGATTCCATCACACAAATACATTGAAATACACGTAGTCGAAACTGACAGCTCAGAGCCCGATCACAGCTTATGGAGCGAGGCCCCAAATCATTATTAATCTTTACCTTCGAACTTCTCTATGACAAAATGCATCAGATATTTTATTCATTAACAATTTCAAGTATTGCAGGATAAAATAATGTTAATAGAATGCTTTGTTTAATAAACAATCATGAGGCACATGGTTAACTTATTTGTGTTTCAGCCCTGACTTTGAATTCTGTGACGTGCGATTACACCTTAAATTTGAATCAGTCAAAAATGACTGATTGCCAGTTAATTTTGACTCATTCAAACAGTGCGGATTCGACGACTGGCAATTCAGTCAAAAATGACTGTTTGAATCAGTCACTTCGTGTGACTGACTAAACCAGTCATTTTGACTGATTTAAACTGTAGCATTGACTGTGTAAATCACTCATTTCGATTGATTTGATCAGTCATTTTGACTGATATAAACTGTACCTTTCACTGATTAAACCAGTCACTATTGATTGATTGAATTATTTTGTTATGTCTCATTATAATTATTTTGTAAAATCGAGGAATTTAATTAAGAATGTTGATATACAAGTAATTACGTTTATATACATATATTTATTCAAACAATGCGACCCCGTATGTTAACCCCCCGTATATAAAGAACTTAAGTACTAATTATATAATAATTTATTCAATATTGCAGAGTAAAATATTTAAAGTCGTCACTAAATTTTCAGACTTTGTGTTAGTCTCTTTATATAAATAGGACTCTATGAAATTATAAAAAAAACTTCAGTGAATTCGCGTAGCAAACATTCGTAACGTAGTGCAACTTAAAAAGGGTAGTGTCGCCTCTCTTTCTCTGTTGCCGGCTTGTTCTGGCTGCGGTTGAGTAGGCGCTCCGCTTATATAACCCCTTTTTGAGAAAGTCACATCTGCGAGGTACCAAGGGGTTGATTTTTAATGTTAAGGGTTGGTGCCCAAAAATCGGGGTCGGTATTTTCGAGTAGCCCAAAAATCAGAGACTCTATCCACACTGTTCAATTTCCAAAAACATTACTTTGACAAATTTATATCTGCGTTGTGCTAAGGGGTTGATTTTTAATGTTAAGGGTTGGAGCCCAAAAGTCGGAGTATTCTTAAGTGATAAAAATTGAAAGCAAAGATATATTTTAAGAATCAGTAGACATTTTTAAAACAGGTATGAAAGTACAATCTTGTAAATTCTTGATTGTAGTGTTTTTATTACACGATTCAATTTGAAACAAGAATCTTATCAAATATTTGAAATAAAATTAATCCAAGTATAACCATTTTGAGAAAAGAGCTTGCAAAAGTCGTGGAATTTCTATAAGAGAAACGTTAAGCAACTGTCAAGAATAATAAAGATCTATTTGGAAGAGTTAACTACTTGAATTTTTATCGTAGGGTAGGGCGGGGTAAAAAGTCCCAGAATTTACTTTTTATAACACTGTGTTCAAACAAAATTAGGTATTGCCTTGGGTTTTACTTAAAAATATATTTAAGACAATAAAGTTCCAAATTATATTCATAATAAATTTACAGGCATTCCATCTATTATGTTATATTATTAACAAGAATTAATTTAGACAAAAATTATCGACTCACACTTGACAACAAACTTTTCATGAACCTAGTTTTTGCATACGTAACACTGGATCCATTGCTCGCCTGGGATGATTTCAGAATAAGCTTCACAACAGGCAGACGATAATCCATTTTTTTACAGCTAGTGATAGTGAAATAGCCTAATGCCATTTAAACTCTGGGGTAAAAAGTGCCACTTAGCAATTTTTACCCCGCCCCCTCCACATTCCCATAATTTACAATCAACATTTCTGAAACAACACAAAATATTTTGAATATTAAGCTATAAGTCTAAGAGCTGGTGACGTTTATCGTGAAGTGGGAGTATAAGTCCTAGTTTGTGGCGAATAAATCTGGGAAATGACCCTTCTTTCGAAACCCGTGAATGCCAGACGTCCTGTCTGGGGCATTTGAGCACCTGAGCCAGGTGACGAAATTGGAAAGGACCCCGCAAATCTCGTTCCAACGCTCCGACTTTAACTTCAACGCTAAGCGTAAAAGGTATGTTTGTACATACGTGGATCATAAAATCAACCCCCAGCGGTGCTGTTTTCGTAGTCAAATGATTATTGCGGACTTGAACTGGCTGATCAGCGCCAAACAGCAACGCTGGGAATTTATTATGTCGTCTGAATGCTTTTATTAAACGCTTAGCGTTGAAATTATGTTGGAAGCGTTGGTACAAAAGGAGAATTCTGTAAAAGATGCTTTAAAGTGCTTGACATAAACTTGTTGATCAGTGCCGAATCGCAGCGCTGGGTATCGATTCTTTTATCTGGCCATTCGACTTAAGCGCTTTGCGACGAACTTAGGATGCAATGTTTCAAACGAAAGTAGCGTTTGTCATGCGTCACGTTCCAGTTGCGTCGGGATTGGTTGCTTTAAGGAACCATGATCGCAGCTTCCGGAGCCTAAAACTTCTCTCATAATAATTAAAAAATCCTAAAGATCTTTCAAAGTACCTAAGATATTTAAAATCCTTCAAAATATTTTGGAATTCCTTGAATTTTTTAAGCTCTTCAAAATCCCTTGTAATTTTTAAAAACACACTAAAATATTTCTGATCCTTTGAAATTCTTTCAAATTATTGAAATAAAAAAATCCTTCGACTCTTTAAAAATCACTTGAAACTTTTTTAAGCTTTCGAAATTGTCTTGGCATCTTTTAAAATAATCTAAAAGTTCTCAAATCTTTCACAATTTCTTTAAATTCCTTTAAATCATTGAAATCTCTTGGAAATGCCTTGGAGTCTTTTCAAATTCCTTACATATTTATTTGAAATATTTTTAAATGACTTGAAATTTTGATCTTTTTAAAGCTTTCGAAAAAGCCTTGGAATCTTCCAAAAGACTCAAAAATATTGCAAGTCGTCTGAAATCAATTAAATTACTGAGATCAATTGAAAACTCCTCGGAATCTTTTAGCATACTCTAAAAGTTTTCAAATCCTTAAAACTTTTTTTAAATTCCTTGAAACTTGAAATTTTTGTTTAATTGCCTCGAAATTTTTTTAAATACTCCAAAATATTTAAAACCCTCTGAAATAAATTGAAAATTCTTTGGATTCTTGAAAATTTTGTAATCTCTTTAAAATCAAAGAAAAATGTTAAAAACAGCCTTGAATATTTCAAATCCTTTGAAATTCCTTCAAATTATTCAAATACCAAAAATTCAATGTAGTCAGTAAATATTTCAAGACCTTTTAAAACTTTAAAAATCACTTAAAACGTTTTAAACCTTTTGAAAATGGCTTGGAATCTTTTAAATTACTCTAGAATATTTCAAATCCTCTGAAATCAAATAAATTACTGAAATCAAATGAAAAATCATTGGAATCATAAAGAAAACTTTAAAAGTCTTCAGATCCTCTAATTATTTTGAAATTCTCTAAGGTATTCCTAATCTTTAAAATTTTTTCAAATTATTGAAATAAATACGAAATTCCTTGAAATACTTCAAAATTCCCTTAAATATTTTAAGCTCTTTACAATTTTTTAAAAAGTCCTTGAAATCGTTGACATATCTTCAAAATGCCATGGATTCTTTTAAAATACACTACAATATGCCCAATCCTTTAAAATTTCTTTAAATTATTGAAATAAAAGAAAGTTCCTTGGAATCTTATGAAATTCTCTAAAATATTTTCCTAAAGTATATATTCAGTTGAAATCTTTTATCACTCGATATTTTTTATATCCTCTGAAATGCAATTAAATTACTGAAATCAATCGAAAATTCCTTAGAATCAGTTGAAATACCCTAACACATTCCAAATCCTTCAAAATCTTTTGAAATTTATTTAAATCATTTAAATATCTTGTAAAAGCCTTAGATTATTCTAAAACACCATATAATATTTCCAATCCTTTGGAATTTCTTCAAATTATTGAAATAAATACAATCACTTGAAACTTTTCAAAGCTTTCGAAAATGACTCAGAATCTTTAAAAATCATCTGATATCAGTGGTAAAAATTTTCTGAAGAAAACATTTTTTCCCAAAAATTACAAAAGCACTATCGGCTATAAAAACAACAATAAAATTAAAAATTTCGATAGCAAATTTTCTGAGGCAAAATTTTCTGAAGAAAAACTATGTTCGCAAAAATGTCAAAGGCACTATCGGCATCAATAACAACAATAACATTAAAAATTTCGATAGTAAATTTTCTGGCTGAAAATGTTCTGAAGAAAAATTTTTTTCCCAAACATGTCAAAAGCACTATCGGCTTCAATAATAACAACATTAAAAATTTCGATAGTACATTTTTTGGTGCAAATTTTCTGGAGAACAAATTTTTTCCCAAAAATGTCAAAAGCGCTATCGGCTTCAATAACAACAATAACATAAAAAATTTCAATATTAAATTTTCTGGGTAAAAATTTTCTGAAAGAAAAACTTTTTCCCAGAAATGTCAAAAGCACTATCGGCTTCAATAACAACAATAACATTGAAAATTTCGATAGTAAATTTTCCCGGTAAAAATGTTCTGAAGAAAAAATTTTTTCCCAAAAATTACAAAAGCGCTATCGGCTTCAATAACAACAATAACATTAAAAAATTCAATTGTAAATTTTCCCGGTAAAAATTTTCTGAAGAAAACATTTCTTCCCAAAAATGTCAAAAGCACTATTGGCTGTCATAACAACAATAACATTAAAAAGTTCGATAGCAAATTTGCTGAGGAAAAATTTTTTGAAGAAAAAATTTTCTCCCAAAAATGACAAAAGCAATATCGGCATTAATAACAACAACAACATTAAAAATTTCGATAGCAAATTTTCTGAGGCAAAATTTTCTGAAGAAAAACTTTGTTCGCAAAAATGTCAAAGGCACTATCGGCTTCAATAACAACAATAACATAAAAAATTTCGACATTAAATTTTCTGGGTAAAAATTTTCTGGAAGAAAAACTTTTCCCAGAAATGTCAAAAGCACTATCGGCTTCAATAACAACAATAACATTAAAAATTTTGATAGTAAATTTACTGAGGAAAAATTTTATTGAGAAAAAATTTTTCCCCGAAAATGTCAAAGGCACTATCGGCTTCAATAACAACAATAACATTAAAAAATTCAATAGTAAATTTTCCCGGTAAAAATTTTCCGAAGAAAACATTTTTTGCCGAAAATGTCAAAAGCACTATCGGCTTCAATAACAACAATAACACTCAAAACTTCAACAGCAAATTTTCTAAGGCAAAAATTTTCTGATGAAAAATTTTTTTCTCAAAATGTCAAAAGCGCTATCGGCTTCAATAACAACAATAACATTCAATATTTCGATAGTAAATTTTCTGAGGCAAAAATTTTCTAAAGAAAAAATTTTTTCCCAAAAATGTCAAAAGCACTATCGGCTTCAATAATAACAACATTAAAAATTTCGATAGTAAATTTTTTGGTGCAAAATTTTCTGGAGAAAAAATTTTTTCACAAAAATGTCAAAAGCGCTATCGCTTCAATAACAACAATAACATTAAAAATTTCCATAGTAAATTTTCCGGGTAAAAATTTTCTGAAGAAAACATTTTTTCCCAAAAATTACAAAAGCACTATCGGCTATAAAAACAACAATAAAATGTCTCAATGTCCTCTGCCACAGACTATCACAATGCGACTACCCCCCCCCCCCAACTGTGACATCCTTTATGGAAACTCCCTATACAGTGTTCTGACACTCAAGTCAGAACGCTTATGGTAAACATGAGAGTATTTTCGGACATAAACACGCCCGCTTATCACCTGACTATATGTAAGTTACGAGGTCATTATTCAGATTTGTCGATACAATTCTTTGAAGAGTTATCTATATTCACTGAATCTTCTTGAAAAGCACATAATAACTATCTTTATTTCTCAATTACAATGGCTTATTACATTGCACACTCGTGTATTTGGAGTGCGAGGAATGCTAGCGCTCCGCGCTCCGGCACTGAGAGTAAGACTAACCTCAAAACTCGCTACTGGGATCGACAGGATATCGCGCGCACGAACAATTTAATATTTCATGTTTGTGCATGTGAAAAATAAGCTTATATATTTATTAAAACTTACTGTCTATACATTTTCACTCGCTGAATCCAAATCTGAACTTAATTTTTTGATATTTCTCAAGTAATTTAAGAGTTTTCGCCCGGGCTGATAGGTCATATGATTAAGGTACGCGGATTTGAGACTGCAGTTTAACTAATTTTTTTGGAAAGGCAAATTGACTATTTAATACTCTACCGTGGAAATTAATTGAACAACTATCAGAGTAGCAAATCTCAGCCAAATTTACATTGATTTTAATATTTTTTCTCACATGAAAACCAATTGAATATGCGTGGGACCGACAGGACATGAAAAAGAAGAACAACTTTGAAAAATTTTGTAACAATCGATAAAACAAGAATTGAAGTTACAAAATGTACTTTTTCATATTATTATTCATACTAATGATATAATTTAGGTTGCAGAGAGATAAATAATGGTAATAGTAGTTTAGTGTTGCTAAAATCCGAGAAAACTCGTACTGGGGAGACGGGACCGACAGAAAATTTTTGATGGTTTTTTATTATTAGCTACAATTAGAAATAATCAAGATTCATCAAAATAAGGGAGGTTGTTCTTTATGTTGAGCTTCTATTATAATAATTTTTTTCATTTCCCATCTCTTCATTATCATTGATTGCAGAGCTTGGACTCAAAGTGGCCGACTTTTTGAGAATAACCCATATATGCGGTCCTGAGTGTTGACATAATTAATTAAGTAAGAAAGGGATTCATTTCATGGTTTTCACCGAATTGTATAATAATGTTCGAATATTTTTCTAATCAATGTATAGTGATTCAAATTTGAAATTGTTATTCTTTTTGAATTCGATGGAATTCTCGATTGATTTTAATGATTAGAAGGAAGTTTCAAAGCTTTTTTTCCTCTTATAAAAATCATGGCATTTTTAGGACTTTTTGACAGGTTACAGAGATTAATTTAATGGTTATTATTGGTTTTTATAATAATGTTCGAATATTTTTCCAATCCAATTTATAGCCTTTTGAGTTTGAAATTGTTATTCTTTTTTAATTCGAGGGAATTCTCGATTGATTTTAATGGTTTGTAGGAAGTTTCAAATCTTTTTTTTTCCTCTTATAAAAATCATGGCATTTTTAGGACTTTTTGACAGGTTCCAGAGATTAATTTAATGGTTATTAATGGTTCTTATCGTAAATTTCTTGTGAATTATTTTCAAGGGTCTGGATCTGGTTCTGGAAAATAATCCTTTCAAAAAGAGGCGTTTACAGTATGCTGTTGGATACGGCCGTGTGATTCAAATATGTATGTTTTCAAATTATCTTATTCATGTAATTTTTTTCTAAATACATACACTATCAACTGACGATACTAAGAAATGAGAAATTTATTAGATTCTCATCCTAATGAGAAGGTATTTCATCTTATAATTGAATTTCACGTAAAGTTTTACTTCATCGGTTTTCATCAAATCTCCACGCTTTAAGATCTCCTAAGTAAAAAAAAGAAAATTCTCACAAGCCTGGCTCTTCCTGTGTCAAAACTTGTGCCTCCCTGTATTTTTCAGGCACGGTAGTGCTTAGAAAACTTATTAAATTGGATTGAGCTTTGGCATAGTGTCCAAGGCCTAAAAAAGAAAAAAGGTGTTCCTCATTAGTCATTCTTGACAAACATTTCTGGTTTTATCCACCAAAAAAGCATTTTAAAAATCAAATTTTTTTCGTTTGCTCTCTTTAATCCTTATTTTATCCCATTTATACATAATTACATCCTCTAACATTGAATATAAGGAATTTTGACTGAAAAATTAGTCATAGATGATAAGAAAATAATCGCGTCAGCTTATAAATTAATCAATATTTGACTGTAGTCCAATTTCTCTTTGTTTAAAACAGTTAAATACGTTTCCAAAAGAAATCAAAATGTAAGGTACTAGGATAACAATCATATTATATCATATTCTGCTATTTCGGGCCATTACAATAACACATTCATCAGTATCGACAATATCTTATTGCGTGCAAATGATTATTTCCATTTGGGTGTGTAAACTAGATTTGTGTATGTGTCAAAAATTGAGTCATTAGATTGAATCGTTTTGTTGGAAGGAAGAAGTTCTGAATGAAGAGAACATTACAAAAAAAATTTCTCTTTATAATTACTTTGAAAACTTTAAGCATTCAAGAATATGTTATACAATATAATCTGCAATCATGGAGATGTATTAAGCGTCCAAGATGACTTTATCATGCAAAAAATATATTAGATTTATATGATGTCATGGAAAATCAATCTAAAGATGCCAAGGAAATCATTTTTTGACAAATAACCACTGAGTCAAGCATTGATAACTTCCAAATTACCAATAATAGTAATAGAAAATGTAATTTAAAAACTAGAACGACCGACCTTGAGCGTACCACCTGATCTACCGTATGGGCGAAAATGACTCATATGGGAGAAAGATCGTAAGGATAGAGTGAAAAACTTTACAAATTCTCGAAACGTAGACAGTCAGGAGCGAATGAATCGTTTCCTGTGGATTATACTGCGTGCTAAACTATATTTCGGAAATTATTTTTATAATACGAGGACAAGGGTAAACGAAATATTGACCGGAGATGAGGAAGAAAGTTAAAATGAATGTGTTTCCTGCCTACGTACTTGAAACGTTTGCAAGCCGCTAAGCAATTCGTTTAAAATGAGAACTTTCTCTTTAATAATCGGTCCAGATGTCGTTCGCTTGAATAAGCCATTTGAAGATAGCAACATCCAGAAGAACATAATTTTTTTCAACTTTGTCAAAAAATAATGTTTTTCAGAATTTTACAGTGTAAATAGGGTCTCTGATTTTTGGGCTCCTGAAAAATACACTGATTTTTGGGCTTCAATTCTTAGCGTTGAAAAGCAACCCCTTGACACCAAGTAGATATGACTTTGTCAAAAAATAATATTTTTCAGAATTTTACAGTGCAAAGAGGGTCTCCGATTTTTGGGCTCCTGAAAAATACACTGATTTTTGGGCTCCAATTCTTACATTTGAAAAGCAACCCCATGACACCACGAAGATATGACTTTGTCAATAAATAGTGTTTTTCAGAATTTTACAGTTTAAATAGGGTCTCTGATTTTTGGGTTCCTGAAAAATGCCAACACTGATTTTTGGGCTCCAACTCTTACAGTTGTGAAGCCACCCCTTGACACCACGAAGATATGACTTTGTCAACAAATAATGTTTCTCGGAATTTTACAGTTTAAATAGGGTTTTGTATTTTTGGGCTCCTGAAAAATACCAACACCGATTTTTGGGTTCCAACCCTTACAGTTGAAAAGCAACCCCTTGACACCAAGTAGATATGACTTAGTCAAAAAACAATGTTTTTTTAGAATTTCACATTGTAATTAGGGTCTCTGATTTTTGGTCTCCTGAAAAATACCAACACCGATTTTTGGACTCCAACCCTTACAGTTGAAAAACAACCCCTTGACACCAAGTAGATATGACTTTGTCAAAAAACAATGTTTTTTAGAATTGGACAGTGTGAATAGAGTCTCTAATTTTTGGGCTCCTCAAAAATACCAACACCTATAAGTTTCTGAATTTTGGGGCTTGTTTTGATTTTTGAGATGTAGGGGTAGTTTTTGCAACAACAAAATTTAGGCGTTCGACAGCCCAAGAAAAGCCCTACACTACTTTCTATTTTGTATTTTCCAGGTTTGAGTTTTTACAAAGGGGTTGGTTTTTTTGTACATAGGAGTGGTTTTGGAAAAATTTGTTTTGTGCATTCGAGAGCCCAAAGTATGCTTAAAATTCTGAAGCACTTTTTTTTGCAGATTTTTTTTTTGCAAGGGGGTGGTTTTTCTGTTCATAGGGGGTGGTTTTTTGAAAAATTTTTCGTGCATTCAAGAGCCCAAAATTATGGTGTACTTCGTTTTGTCCGAGTTTGAGTTTGTACATTGGGGGTAGTTTTATTTTCAGTAGGGGTTGTTTTTGCAAATCAGTTGTTAGCGCATTCAAGAGCCAAAAAAAGCCCAAAATTGTGATACAAAGAAATTGGGGTATTTCGATTGTGGAGGTGCTAGCTTGATGGACCTCCATGCGCAAGTATTTTGGGATCACTGTTGTAAATAGTAATCGAATCGAATTGTAGTTTGAGTTCGATAATACGACAACGTGTTTCTTCGTATTTAGTAATGTCATCAGCGTGTTATATACAATATGAATAAATGATGAAAGAAATAAAGTTGGTGAGTAAAGAGAAGAAAGAATATAGGGCCATCGCGTGTTCCTGTTATTGTGTTAAATAGAGACAGAGTTTGTAAAACTCGTAGGCGTTTCGGTTCTAATTTCCCTATAGGATTAAAATCTCCATTTCCTTATAGCGTCATATTCGAATAATTAATTGTTTTGGAATTCTCGTTATTATAGGAATTCATGAAATTCACGAAGTTTACGGAATTTATGGGATTCATGGGATTCATGGAATTCAAGGAATTCACCAAATTCATGGAATGCACGAAATTCATGGAATTCACGGAATTCATGGAATTCACGAAATTCATGGAAATCACGGAATTCATGGAATCCACGGAATACATGGTATTCCAGGAACTCATGAAATTCATTGAATTCACGGAATTCATGGAATTCGCGGAATTAATGGAGATCACGGATTTCATGTAATTCACGGTAATAACGGAATTCATGGAATTCACGGAATTCGTGGAATTCACGGAATTCGTGGAATTCACGGAATTTACGGAATTCATGGTATTCATGGAATTCACGAAATTCCCGGAATGCACAGTATTCACGGAATTCACGGAATTCGTGAAATTCACGGAATTCACGGAATTCATGAAATTCACGGAATTCACGGAATTCGTGAAATTCACGGAATTCACGGAATTGACGGAATTCATGGAATTCACGAAATTATCTGAACCTTTTTTGTTAATTTACGATGATCCGTTGAGGAGTTATTCTGTGCACCGCAAAGTCTCTTTTTCCAAAGGTGTCACAGAAAATCTCGTGGCAAGGGCTCAAGTTTGTTATATTTTTGACCAAAATTTTATGAAATCTTCTTTATATATAACTTACATATTTACAAAAGTCTTTAAATGAATAACTTTTACTGTTGCTTGAGAAAAAATTGCTAAAAAACGCTTTTTTTACCCATTAGACTTTACCCCACACCCCCTTAAATGGCCACCCTTGACCAGCGGTGGCGGTTTTACCCTTAAAAAATTCAAATCAATATTTTGAAATATCCATTTTTAGCCAAGTGACACATGATTAGAAAAAAATGTTGGAAACAAAAGTTGTTCATCTGAAAAAGATCTACAAATTTGATATAGATCATCTTTCAGTATGTTTTTTGTTTTAATCCTTCAAATCTACAAAAATGATAAATTTAAAGGTTTCACGGAATTGATGATGTTTACGGAATTCATGGAATGCACAGAATTCATGAAATTCACGGAATTCATGGAATTTACCAAATTCATGGAATTCACGGAATTCATGGAATTCACAGGATGAATGAAATTCACGGATTTCGCGGAATTCATGTAATTCACAGGATTCATCGAATTCATGCAATTCAAGAAATTCACCAAATTCATGGAATGCACGAAATTCATGGAATTTACGGAATTCACGAAATTTACGGATTTCACGGAAATCGCGGAATTCATGGAACTCACGGAATTAACGGAATTCACGGAATTTATGGAATCCACGGAATTTGTGGAGTTTACGGAATTTGTGGAATTCACGGAATTTATGGAATTCACGGAATTCATGGAATTCACGGAATTCACGAAATTTACGGCTTTCACAGAATTCACAAAATACATGTAAGTCACGGGATTCATGGAATTCTCGTTATTATAGGAATTCTTTGCTTATTGTTTACTAAAATAACTCTTCTAAAATAATTCAAATAAAAAAAAAAGGGTTTTTGGCTCCATACCTAGTAGTTGGCCGGGAATTTAGCAGATAGGAGCATATGAACTCTTATGCCCGGTGTCATCCGGCGGTTGACCGGCAGATGCTCACCGCCTGGCTGAGAGACATGGAAAAGCGTTGGCGCTTGCGGACGCTGCTTAACCAGGTCTGCATCGTGGATCGCTTCCTCGACCACCTCGTGGAAATCGGGCGGATCGCCAACAACCCCATCGCGTTGTTGCGCAGTCAGTACAACGTCAAACAAAACAAGCCGATCTGGAGGGCGCTGGCTTCGCCCAATCCCGACGAGGCCTTGGCCGCGTTACGACGGCCGGTGCCCTTCGGCAGCGTACTGGGGGACTTCATGCGCGACCATGTCATGCTGATGCGCAGCAGGGGATATCAATATGAAGCACAAGCTCACTGGCTGCTGCGGTTCGATCGGTTCCTTCAGGTCCATCCGGAGCTAGCAAAGAAACCACTTGAGGCAATGCTTACGAGTTGGGCGGCTGCCAAGCCGACCCGCAACCACGCGGCGGAATGCCAGAAGCTAGCGCGCATCCTGACCAAAGCGCGGTTCCGCCTTGATCCGACCATCCCACCGAAGCCGTTCAACATCCGGCCTGAGACGGAAATCAGGCGTGACCATAGGCGTCCGCATATCTTCAGCCCCGCTGACGTTCGGCGTATGCTCGATACCGCCCGGACTTATCCGTCGCCGGACGCTCCGCTGCGGCCGTTGACCCTCTACACCATGATAATGCTGGCCTATTGCGCCGGGCTACGGCGAAGCGAACTGGCATGGCTCGATCTTGGTGACGTGGACCTGCAAGCGGGCACGATCACGATCCGGGAAACGAAGTTCTACAAGACCAGGATATTGCCGCTATCCAACAGCGTCCTGGTTGAGCTGCACGCCTACATCGATGCAAGGCGGCGCGCCGGCGCGTCTCAGGACCTGCAATCAGGGCTGTTCTGGCATGCTCACTTTAATGGCCGCTACAGTCCCGAGGCGGTAACAACGATGATCACCAACGTCATGCGTCGTGCTGGGCTCAAACCTGCTTCTGGGCGAACGGGACCTCGTGTTCATGACCTGCGTCACTCGATGGTGGTGAATCGAATCCTCCAATGGTACCGATCCGGCATTAACCCGCAGGAAAAGCTGCACTTCCTATCAACTTACATGGGCCACCGGGATCTTCACTCCACGCTGGTCTACATCACCGTCACGCAGGAGCTGTTACAGGAAGCCAGTGAACGGTTCCGCGCGCTCGGCGCCCCGTGCCTCGGCATGGAGGTACGGCTATGAAGAAAGGCAATCCCTTGCCCGCGTTGTTGCGGGCGTTCTTCCAGGAGTGGCTGGCCGAGCAGCGCAGCGCGTCAATCCACACGATCCGCTCTTATCGCGACGCCTGGCGGCTGCTGCTTCGGTTCGTCGCGGAGCGAAAAGGCTGCGGGGTTGCGCGACTGATGCTCACCGACGTCTCGGCCGGCGAGGTGCGCGCGTTCCTTCATCATACCGAGCATGGCCGCAAGACCACGATCGGCACGCGGAACTGCCGACTGGCCGCCATCCGCAGCTTCTTCAGCTTCGTGGCGGACAAAAATCCGGAATACATCGCGCAGTGCTCAGAGGTACTGGCTGTACCGTTGAAGCGGGAGCCCACCCCCGCGCCGTATTACCTGTTGATACTTCTATGAAAAATAGAAGAATTTGGAGAAAATACATTCATTTTCAATTAAAAAAGATAAATTCACAATCAAAAATAGAATAGTTAACTTTTCAGCTAAAAAAATAAATTAGCAACTGAAAAAATGAATTCTCAACCAACAAGATTAAATTTCTACCAAAAAAGACAAATTTTGTACAAAATACATTAATTTTGAACCAAAAAAATTAATTTTCTACCATTTTTGTTTTGAATACATGAATATTTAACCAAAAAGAATACTTTTTTTAACAAAGCTGTTTGGTTTTAACAAAGTAGATAAAGTTTCAAACAAACAGTTGATACTTCCACAAAAAAAAATTCAACCAAAAAGACGAATTTTTAACAAAATACATTAATTTTCAATTAAAAAGTTAAATTCACAATCAAAAATGGAATAGTAAAATTTTCAGTTACAAAAATTTATTATCAACTAATAAAAAAAAAATATACCAAAAAAGACAAATTTTAAGCAAAATACATTAATTTTCAACCAAGAATGACGAATTTTCAATAAATAATATTAATTTTTAATTAAAAAAGATAAATTCACATTAAAAAACGGAATAGGTAAATTTTCAGTTAAAAAAAAAGAATTATTAATTAAAAAAATTAATTTTCATCCAACAAGATTAACTTTCTACCAACAAAGACAAATTTTGAACAAAATACAATTATTTTGAACCAAAAAAGACGAATTTTCAACAAAATACATTAATTTTCAACTAAAAAAGATGAATTCACATTAAAAAATTAAATAGGTAAATTTTCAGTTAAAAAAATGAATTAGCAACTAAAAAAATGAATTTTAAACCAACAAGATTAACTTTCTACCAAAAAAGACCAATTTTGAACAAAAAAAAATTAATTTTCTGCAATTTTTTTTTAAATACATGAACTTTCAACCAAAAAGGATACTTTTTAACCAAATGATTTAATTTTTAACAAATTAGATTAAGATTCAAACAAACAGTTGATGTTTCCACACAACAAAAATTTTACCAAAAAAGGCGGATTTTTAACAAAATACATTAATTTTCAACCAAAAACGACGGATTTTCAATCAAATATATTAATTTTCAATCAAAAAATATAAATTCACGATCAAAATAGGAATAGTTAAATTTCCAGTTTAAAAAATGAAGTGTCAACTAAAAAAATGAATTTTCAAACAACAAGATTAATTTTCTACAAAAAAAAAAACAAATTTTGAACATAATACATTCATTTTGTACCAAAAAATTTAATTTTCCGCATATTTTTTTGTTTAAATACATGAACTTTTAACCATAAAGGATACTTTCTAATCAATTTTTTTAATAAAAAAAAAAATTAGATTAGGTGTCAAAGAAGCAATTGGTATCTTGACCAAAAAGGATACTTTTCAACAAAACTGTTTTTTTTTCAGTTAAAAACATTAATTTTCAGTGGAAAAGGATAACTTAAAAAAAATTGTTTAATTTATATAAAAAATACATGAACTTTTAACCAAATAGTTGAATTTTCAACGAAAAACATTAATTATCACCTAATAAGATTAAATTTCTAACGAAAAAGACGAATTTTCAACAAAATGGATGCATTTTCAACGAATACTAAAGTATATAAATAACAATAGTATACATATATATATATATATATACATATATCATATATATAATAATTACGTATATAATATTAATATTTAAATTATATTAATATATTTGTATTAATATTAGTATATTACTGGACTTGACTATTTTGTTGAAAATTCGTTCTTTTTGGTAGAAAATTAATTTTCTTGGTTGAAAATTCATATTTTTTCTTTAAAATTCAAGAGTTTGGTGACGATTGGAAACTTTTTTTCTCTCTTGACTGAAATATCTTTCTTGGATGGTTAAAAATTCAACTCTTGTTGAAAATTCGTCTTTATTGGTTGAATTCAACTGTTCTTGATTTAAAATTAAAATCTATTTTGGTTAAAATATAAACTATTCTATTTTCCGTTGAGAATTCATCTGTTTTGGTTGGAAATTCATCTCTGTTTAAAAATTGAAGTATTTTGTTGAAAATTCGATCTTCTGGTTACAAATTGATTTTTTAACTGATAATTTAAGCAATTCAGTTGAATATTTCATTAATTTAGTTGGAAATTCATCACCTAGGTTGAAAATTTAACTATTTTCATGAAAATTCGTTTTTATGTTGTAAAATTAATTTTTTAAACTGGGAATTTAAATATTTAATTTTTGGTTGGAAATGTATTTTTTTGTTTTGTATTTGAAAATTCAAGTATTTGGTTGAAAATTAATGTGTTTAGTTGAAAATTCACCTCTTTTGACAGAAATATAATTATATTATTTGAAAATTCAACTACTTGGTTGCAAATTAAACTTTATTGTTAAAAATTCATTTCTTTCAAATGGAGATTCATTGAAAATATATATAATATTTTAAAATTTTTGGTTGAAAATTTACTTTCTGTAGCTGACATTTCGTGTATTTTGTTGAAAACTAGTTAGTTTTTTTGTAGAAAATTAATCTTTTTGGCTGAAAATTCATCTTTTTGGTTAAAAATTTAACTATTTTGTCGAAAATTTGTTTTTTTGTTGTTGTAAAATTAATATTTTGAACTGGAAATTTAACTATTACATTTTTGCTTAGAAATGTATTTTTTTATTTGAAAATTCACCTATATAGTAATTAATGGTTTTATTTGAAAATTCGAATTGAATTAAATAATTTTAAATAATAATAAATAATAATTTTTTTGTTATAAATGAAGATTCACCTTTTTAATTGAAAATTCATCTCTGTGGTTGAAAATTCTTTTCTTTTGAAATTTTTTTTCATTTGAAAATTTAATTTAAAAATGTTTGGTTGAAAATTTACTTTCTGTATCTGAAATTTCGTGTAAATTGTTGAAAAAAGGTCGTTTTTTTTGTAGAAAATTATTCGTCTTGGCTTATATTTTAAACTCGAAATTTAGTTTTTTTTTCATTTGGAAATTCAAGTATTTGTTTGAAAATTCGCCTTTTTTGAAAGAAAATTAATTATTTTATATGAAAATTCAACTACTTGTTTGCAAATTAAACTTCTTTGTTAAAAATGCATTTTTTTTAAATGCAGATTTATCTTTTTAATTAAAAATTCATATCTGTGGTTGAAAATTCTTTTTTTTGTTTAAATTAATTTTTTTATTTGAAAATTTAAATAAAAAATTTTTAGTAAATATTTGTAAAATATGTAAGTCGTCTTTTTCGCTTGAAATTCAACAATTTTATAGATACTTTAACTGTTTTGTTGAAAATAATCTTGTTTTTGTTGTAGATCCATATTTTTAGGTTAAAAATGCAACTTTTCTGTAGAAAATTCATCTTTCTTGGCTCCAAATTGAACTTTTTGTACAAGTCATCTTTTTGGCATGAAAATTCAACAATTTTATAATAACTTCAACTATTTTGATGAAAATGAACTTTTTTCTTGAAAATTCACATATTTGGGTTGAAAAGTCTACTGTTTTGTAGATAATTCGTATGTTTGGGTTGAAATTTGAACTTTTTAGTTAAAAATAAAATTTTTGGTTGAAACTTCATACTTTCCGGCTGAAACCATAAATATTTTGAAAACAAGTTGTCTTTTTGGCTTGAAATTTCAACAATTTCGTTTTATTTCTTTTCTCTCCTAATTAAAAATTCGTCTTTTGTTTGAAAATTCAGTTATTTGGTTGTGAATAGAACTGTTAAATAGTTGAATTTTCAACAACAGCAAAAATAACATTTTTAGAAAAACAGTTCTATTTACAACCAAATGATTAAAATAACCAAATAACTAAAAAAAAACTGAAAGAGATGAATTTTGTTGTGGAAAATTCAAGTGTTTCGTTGAAAATTCATCTTTCTTGGTTAAACATTCTACTCTTTGTAACAAAATTGTCTTTTTGGCTTGAAAATTCAAGAATTTTATAGAAACTTCAACTATTTGTTGAAAATGAACTTTTTTCTTGAAAATTCGTGTTTTTGGGTTGAAAATTCTATTGTTTTGTAGGAAAATCTATCTTTTGGTTTGAAATTTGAATACTTTCGTAGAAAATTCCACTATTTCGTTAAAAATTCAACTGTTCGAGTAAAAAAGATCTTACTTTATTGTTGAAAACTGATATTTTCGGGTCAAAAATCCAACTGTTTTGTAAATATTCTTCTTGCTCGGTTGACAATTGAACTACTTATTTGGAAATTAACTTTTTTGTTGAATCTTCGTATGTTCCGGTTGAAACTAAATTTTTTGTAATAAATTCGTCTTTTTTGGCTTGAAAATTCAACAATTTGGTTAATTTTTGTCTCTCTTGATTAAAAATTCTTTATTTATTTTTTTAATTCAACTATTTGGTTGTAAATAGAACTTTTAAATAGTTGAATTTTCAACAACGACAAAAATAACATTTTCAGAAAAACATTTCTATTTACAACCAAATAACCAAATAACTTAAAAAAAGAAACTAAAAGAGGTGATTTTTGTTGTGGAAAATTGAAGTATTTCGTTAAAAATTCATCTTTCTTGGTTAAAAATTCTACTCTTTGTAACAAAGTTGTCTCTTTGGCTTGAAAATTCAACAATTTTACAGAAACTTCAACTATTTGGTTGAAAATTAACTTTTTTCTTGAAAATTCATATTTTTGGGTTGAGAATTCTATAGTTTTGTAGGAAATTCTTCCTTTTGGCTTGAAATATGAATACTTTCGTAGAAAATTCCACTATTTGGTTGAAAATTCAACTGTTCGAGTAAAAAAGATCTTACTTTATTGTTGAAAACTGATATTTTCGGGTCAAAAATCCAACTGTTTTCAACCAAATCGTTGAATTTTCAACTAAAAACTATTAATTTTCCATCAATAATGGAATAGTTCAATTTTAAGTTTCAGAAATTATTTTTCAACTATAAAAACAATGATTTTTTAACAAAATAGTTCAATTTTCTATTAAACAGGTGGATCTTTAATTTTACACCACTAATGGAATAGTTCAATTTTCAATTTAAAACATTAATTTTCAATAAAATAGATCAATTTTCAATTAAAACAATTAATTTTCAATAAAATAGTTCAATTTTCAATTAAACAGACAGATAGATCTTCAAGTAATGAAATTAATTTTTAACAAAGTAGTTAAAAATCAAGCAATTAGTGGAATTTTTAATCCAGAAGATTAATTTTTTACCAAAAAGACGAATTTAAAACCAAATATATCATTTTCTAACCAAATTTCAATCAATTTTCCAATTTCCAGATAAAAAAAAAATTTTCAACTAAAAATGAACGAATTTTCAACAAAATAGTTTGAATTTTGAACTAAAAACGATCAATTTTCAATCAAAAATGCAAAAATTAAATTTTCAGTTTAAAAAATGGATTTTCTGTTCAAGAGAATTAAATTTCATACAAAAAAAAAAGAAAATTTACATCAAAATACATCAATTTTTATCCAAACTTATGAATTTTCAACTAAAAACGATCAATTTTCACTTTTCCAATTTCTAGATAAAAAAATTAATTTTCAACTAAAAAAGAACGAATTTTCAATAAAATAGTTAAATTTTCAACTAAAGAGATGGATCTTCAAATAATAAAATGAATTTTTGACAAAGTAGTTCAACTTTCAACCAAGTATTTTAATTTTCAGTCAAGAAGATTAATTTTCTACCAAAAGCGACGAATTTAAAACAAAATACATAATTTTTCCACAAAATAGTTGAATTTTGAACTAAAAACGATAAATTTTCAACAAAAAATGCAAAAGTTAAATTTTCAGTTGAAAAGTTAATTTTCAGCTAAAAATAGAACGAATTTTCAACAAAATAGTTAAATTTGCAAACAACAACAACAACAAATTTCAGCCAAGAAAATTAATTTTCTATCAAAAAATACAAATTTACAACAAAATACATCAATTTTCAACCAAACGTTTTACAGTTAAAAAAATTGATTTTCAACAAAAAAAGAACGAATTTTCAACAAAATAGTTACATTTTTAACCAAACAGATGGATTTTCAACTAACAAAATGAATTTTTGACAAAGTAGTTCAACTTTTAACCAAGTAGTTGAATTTTCAATCAAGAAAATTAATTTTCTACCAAATTGTTGAATATTCAACTAAAAACGATCTATTTTTAACCAATAATGGAATAGATAAATTTGCAATAAAACAAATGAACAGGCATGAATTGAAAATAATTTTAGAAATCCCTTAAAATGATTAAAACCCTTAGAAATCCCTGAAAATTTTTTATCCTCTTGAAAATGCCTGGGAATCTTTTAAAATACTCTAAAATATATCAAAGTTTGTGAAATCCCTCTAAACTATTGGAATAAATAAAAAAATTCTGGGAATCTTTTACAATGTACCAACAAATATTTCAAATTCTTTAAAATCTTTTGAAATCTCTTGAAATTTGTTAGACTCTAGTTAAAGATTGATAATTTTAGATGAAAATTATTTGTTTTGTTTAAAATTCAGCGATTCCAGTTGAAGATTTATCATTTTAGTTGAAGATTTATCATTTTAGTTGAAAATTTATTTTTTCCAATGAAAATTTAACTATTCCATTTTTTGTTGAAAACTGATCTTTCTAAGTTCAAAAATCATCTTTTTGATTGAAAATTTGTATTTTCCAGTTGAAAATGTAACTATTTCGTTGAAAC
>JAABKJ010075445.1:163586432-163683655 GCA_011634705.1 Andricus grossulariae | reverse complement strand
GATTCCAGTTGAAGATTTATGATATTTTTCTTTTCCAGTTGAAAATTGAACTATTTCGTTGAAACTTCTTTTATTTTCTTAAAAGTCGTATTTTTTGGTATTATTTTTTGTTGTATTTTTGCTCGAAAATTCAACACCTCTAGTTAAAGATTGATAATTTTAGTTGAAAATTATTATTTTTTTTTTTTGAAATTCAACGATTCCAGTTGAAGATTTATCATTTTAGTTGAAAACTCATCAGTTTGGTGAAAAAATTAATTTTTTATCTGAAAATTTAACCATTCCATTTTTGGTTGAAAACTGATCTTTTTTATATCACTGTGAATGGATATCCAACGACTTGAGTATATCCAATTTTTTAAAAATAAATTCTTGAATGGCAGAAATGATTGAAAAATCATTGAAAATTATAAAAAGGTCGTTTTTTCTTTTCGACATGTAAAAATAAATGTTTAATCTTTCCCCTATTTTGCCCTTTTTCGTGAGAAAATTACCCTATAGTAAGAGATACATTTTCAAACCAAAAAAATAAAAAAAATATGTAGTTAAATTTTCAATAAAAAAAATTGTTAGTCAAGAAAAAAGAAAAAAGTTGCAATCAAATTGTTGAATTATTAAGCCAAAAAGACTAATTTTCAACCAAACAGTTGAATTTGAACCAAAAAGTATGACTTTCTAAAAAAATTATTGAATTTTTAACAATACAATTCTCTTCTTAATCAAATGTAATAAAATTTTTAAATAAAAAAGATGAATACTCAACGAAAAAATTTAATAGCGGACTTTTCAATCGAAAAAAAATGAACTTTCAACCAAAAATAATAAATAGGAATTTTGGTAATTTATAGATTAAAGAATAACATTTTAAATAGCAATAAAGTTCATTTTTAATACTCAGTTTTATAAGTTAAAGATTCGTCATTTTAGTTGAAAATCAACTATTTGGTCGTATATTAAATTTTTTTATTGAAAATTCATATTTTCTATTCAATTTTGTGTTTAATTCTTTTTTAATAATTTTTTTAACTGAAAATTGAAAATGCAATTGTTTGGTTGAAAATTATTCTTTTTTGGTTAAGAATTCAACTATTTTTTATTTAACATTAAAATCTTTTTTAGTTGAAATATCAGCTATTACATGTTTTCTTGAGAATTCTTGATTTTTATTTTAAAAATCAACTTATTTGTTGTATATTGACTTTTTTATTGAAAATTTATATTTTCAGGTTAAAAATTCAACGGTTTTGTAGAAAATTCGCATGTTTTGTTTGAAAATGTAATCATTTTGTAAACAAATTAAACTATTTGGTTGAAAATTAATATTTTTGGGTGAAAAATCAATTGTTTTGTAGAAAATTTGTCTTATTTCCGGCTTAACGGCTTCCAGTTCTGGTGACTCGTGCCTAGAATCTTAGACAATTATTCCCTCTACCATCCGATTCAAAATATTTCTACTTAATTTGGACTCAGTTCGAGTTTAATTTGACGTCAAAATAAAAAAATAAATAAATAATGTCTCGCTCGCGGACAGGAGCCTGACTTAGAGGTTGTAGACTCGAACTTGTCTTAAAACAAGAGGTCTTATTGTGAGTCCTAATAATTATACCGATTTCTTTTTAAGAAAATTATATTGTTAATTCATAGTTCAGGTCCTTTGAAATTAGGAAGTAGGCTTTAAAATTTTTCAGTGTGAAAATTACAAAATATTTCGCTTGTGTATTTTATTTGCTATTATACTCCCACCTTTATGAAAAAGGGACAATATTCGCTATCCTAAGAAAATAATTATTGCAGCTCAACGAAACTTATTAATACTTAAAAGATAAATATAATGATGCTAAATAATATAAAAATTTTGAAAGATTTAAAGCAGACTGGTGATGATCCTCGGAGGCCTTGGAGAACTTTTTTTCTCGAATTTTCAGGCATGTCGCCCCAACATTTTTGCAAATCCTCACAAAAAGGATACATTTTTTCTTTAAAAGAATTATTTTTAGGGGTTCCGCAAGCCCCATAAGGTTTTACATGTATCTCCTATTAAAAAAAATACTTTCGGTTCAAAATTCACATTTTAATTAAAAATTTAACCTGTTGATTGCAAGTGGAACTACTTTGTTGAAAATTCATTTTTTTAAGATTCAGCTCTATTTTTCTGAATTAATTTCGTTTTGAATAAATAACTAACTCGGATTGACTCAAAACTGATTTAATTTTATAGATTATCTTCAAATATAAATGAATAGTTAAATTTTCAGTTGAAAAAATTAATTTTTAACTAAAAAATGGATTTTCATAAAAATAGTTCGATTTCTAATCTCAGTGATGAATTATTAACTAAAATTTTCAATTTTTAACTAGAATAGTCAAATTTTAAACCAAAGTGATTGACCTCCAACTGAAATAATTTATATTCAACTTAAACACTTAAATTTTCAGCGAAAAATTTGAATTTTGAAACAAGAAGATTAATTTTCCAATAAAAAGATTATTTTTCTACCGAAAAATACAATTTTTCAACAAAATACATGAATTTGTTCGAAATCAAACAAATAGTTGAATTTTAAACAAAACAAAAATTATTTCAGACCAAAAGTGTAATAGTGAAATTTTTAGTTTAAAAAATTAATTTTAAACTATTTTGAGAGTTTTCAACCAAAATGATGAATCTTCAACTGGAACAGTTGAATTTAAAAAAAAAAAAAATTTTCAGTAAAAAAGATAAATTGTCAACCAAAACTGAAATGATTGGATATTAAGTTAAAAAAATTAATGTTACACCAGACAGATGAATCTTCAACTGCAACTATGGAATTTTCAATTGGAATAAGTTAAATTTTCAGTAAAAAAATTACTTTCAACGACAAAAAACTGAATTAAAAAAATAGTTACATTTTCAAACAAAGTGATGAATTCTTCAATAAAATTGTAAATTATTATTAAATTTTTGACCAAAAAGATTGACTTTCAACTAAGAAGATTATTCTTCAGTTGAAAATTCAACTATTTGTTAAAAGTTTTATATATTTTGTTAAAAATTCTTTTTTATTTGTGAAAAATAAATAATTCTGGATAAAAAATTCTTCTTTTTGGTTCAATTCAACGATTTTTTATTTAAAATTAAAATCTTTTTTGATTGAAACATCAACCAAACCATTTTTTGTTGAGAATTCATTTTTTTTTTAAATTGTATTGCTTGGTTAAAAGTTTAACTGCTTCGTTCAAAAATCTTTTTTTTTTTATTGAAGATTCATGACTTCAGTTGAAAATTCATATCTTCGTTTAAAATTTAACTATTTTGTTGAAAATTTGTTGTTTTTGTGGATTAAATTTTTTTTTTTAAATAAAAATTTATCTTTTCCACTTTTGTTTAAAAATTGACCTTTTTAGTTACAAATTCAACTATCTAATTGAAAATTCGTCTTTTTGCTAGGAAATTGAAAATTGCTTGATTGAGAGTTGAATTGGTTGGTTAAAAATTCATTCTTTTGATTAATTTTTATTGTTGAAAATTTATTTATTTCTATGAAACGTCGTCTTTTTTGCTACTTTCTAATTTGCAATTAAAAAAAAAAAGAAAAAACTACAAAACCATTGAATCTTCAAAAAAATACACGAATTTTCAACCAAATAGTTAAAAATTTTACTTGATTGTTTAATTTTTGAGCCAAAATACGAATTTTCTATAGAACAGTTGAATTTTCTACTAAAAAATTAATTTTTGATAAAGCAGATTAATTTTTAACATATTGAGTATTCAACCCAAAAAACAAACATTTTTCTACAAAATAGTTGAATTTCCATTCCGAGAATATTTAATTTCAACTATACAGTTAATTTTCAACCAATCAGTCGAATTTTCAAGAAAAAATTTCTTTTTTCAATTTGAAAAATTTAATTTTTAACAAAAAAATACGAAATTTCTTTAAAGGTTTTAAGAAAATAAGAAGTTTGCTGGGTTTAAAATGATTTTTTATTTCGAAAAATTAATTTTGAGAGAATATTGGTAAAGATTAAAAAATTTTTTTTTTAATAATAATTGACAATTGAAAAATAATTAATTTGTCAAATAATCGAGTAAGTTTCAAATATATTTTGAAGTTTCAAAAAGATTCAAAAATAATTTAAAACGGGAAAAGATTTCAAAACATTAAAAACACAATGTAGATTTTTCAAGATTTCGAACACAACATTTTAAAGCGTTTCAAACATTTTGAAAGGTTTTAAATGAATAAAAAATTTGTATTAAAATTCCTCGAAAAACTAACAATAATTTTTTTATTGAAAAATTAATTTTTAAAAACTATCCAAATTTTTAAAAAAAGAATTCTTGTATAAAATTGAAACTAAAATAAAATACAAAAATGAACAAAAAATGCGAAACAAGTACAAAATTCGTCTCAATAATAGAAAAAAATTTTGGTTGTAATTTATTGTATTTATTTGTAGATTCATGTAAAAATAGTTTCAGTTTTCTGTACTTTTTCGTAAAATTTTTTCCACTAGCCAAAAATCTGAATTTTGTACAAAACAGTTGAATTTTGAACTGAAAAATTAACTTTTAATAAAACAGATTAATTCTTAGCATGTTGAATCTCTCCTCGCACTCACATGGATTCACTGGATTTTTCCCAACCGGATTTAGAGGCAGGATGGAAGAAATTCCCTGGAGACGACGTCGCGTACTCGCCGAAATGTGACGGCATGGCCTCTCTGTACAGTCACATCTGCAACAAAAAATTTAATAATACGTTAAAAATTGAAGATTCATCATTTTACTTAAAAATTCATTTCTTTGGGTGAAAATTCATCTTTTTGTGTGGAAAATTCAACTACACTCAAACTCCAAAGATACGAGAATCTCGGAAATCGGAAACTCTAAAGATACGAGCGTGAAAGGGGCTCCCACTCCTGCGACGTTTAGATTTCGTGGGTTATGCGTGAGAACGCACACAGGCCTACTACGCGCATGCGCGCGTATGCAATTAACAGCGAACAAACGTCGAGAATTCGACGTTTATTCGCGCGCGCCTCATTCTCGAGTAGGGTGGGGGTACAGGGGAAAAAATTCCGCTCGCTCCTTTGGAGTCGGACCGCTCGTATCTGTGGAGTGCTACTTTCTTTGAAGCTCGTATCTTTGGAGTTCGAGTGCATTACATTTTTTGTTGAAAATTTATCTTTTTTTAGTTAAAATTTCAACTATTTGGTTGAAAATTTATGTACATTGTTAAAAATGCATGTTTTGGTAGAAAATTAATCCTCTAGGCTGAAAATTCAACTATTTGTATGAAATTTTATTATTCTATTTTTGTTTCAAGATTGATATTTTTTTATTTTAAAAATTTAAGTATTTCGGTTGAAAATTTATATAATTTTGTTGAAAATTCGACGCTTTTGTTATAAATTAATATTTTTTGTTACAAAATTAAATCATCTGGTTGCAAATTCAACGGTTTTATAGAAAAATAGGATTTTGGACGGAAAAATCCACAATTTAGTAGAAAATTCTTTTATTTGTTCGAAAGTTCACCTACTTTGTTGAAAATTTATTCTTTTAGTTAAAAATTCACTCTTGGATGAAATTTTTTATTTATTTAATTTTTTTTGTTTGTTGAAAATTCAACAAATTCGTTGAAAATTCTACTATTGGTGAAAAATTCAACTGTTTTGTGGAAATTTGTTTTTTTCTATTGAAAATTTTACTATTCCATTTTTGTTTCAAGATTGATCTTTTTAAATCAAAATTTTTTACTATTTTTGATGAAAATTTAACTATTTGGTCAAAAATTGATGTATTTTGTTTAAAATTTGTCTTTTTAATACAAATGTCAATTTTTAGAAAAAATGGAATAGTTAAACTTTCAGTTAAAAAAATTAATTTTTAACAAAAAAACGGATTTTCAACAAAATAGTTCAATTTTCAATTAAAGTGATGAATTTTCAAATAAAATTATGAATCTTCAACTATTATGGGTAGTTAAATTGAAAAAAAAATAATAATTTTCAAATAAAAATATTAATTTTCTACCAAAAAATACAATGTTTCCACAAAATATATGAACTTTGAACAAAATAGTTGAATTTTTAACTAGAAAAAATAATAATTTATAACCGAAAATAGAATAGTAACATTTTCAGTTAAAAAAATTAATTTTGAACCAAACATAAAAGTTTTCAGCTGAAACAATAAATCTTCAACTGTAATAATTCAAGATGAAGTTTCAACTATAAAAGTTAAATTTTCAGATAAAAAATTAATTTTCACCCAAAAAAAAAGTAATTTTTATGATAATAGTTCAATTTCCCACCAAAAAATAAATTTTTCACTCGCAAAAAAAAGGAATTTCCAACAATATAGTTCAATTTTCAACCAAGAAGATGAATTCTCAACTGAAGGTATAAATCTTTAAATGAAATAGATAAATTTTCAGTTAAAAAATGAATATTTAACAGAAAAATACGAATTTTCAACATAATAGTCAAATGTTCAATCAGAAGATAAATTTCCAACGAAAAAGGTAATTTTTAAGAAAAAAAACAACAAATTTTGAACCACGAGTATTAATTTTTGACCAAAAAAGACAAATTTTTATCAGAATACATGAATTAGAACAAAGTAATTTAATATTCTACTAAGAAGATGAAGTTTCAACTATAAAAGTTAAATTTTCAGATAAAAAATTAATTTTCACCCAAAAAAAAAGTAATTTTTATCATAATAGTTAAATTTTTAACCGAAAAATGAATTTTTAACAAAGTGGTTCCACTTTTAATCAAGCACTTGAATTTGTAATAAAAAAATGAATTTTACACCAATAATATTAATTTTTCATCAAAAAAGACAAATTTCAACAAGTTACATGGATTTTCAACGAAGTAATTAAATATTCAACTAATAGAATGAAGTTTTAACTATAATAGTTAAATTTTTAGTTAAAAAATCAATTTTTAATTTGAAAAAAAGAATTTTCAACAAAATTGTTCAATTTTCAACCAAAAATATTAATTCTCAACTAAAAGGATGAATATTTAACTGGGATAGTTAAATTTCCTGTTGAAAAATCAATATTTAACAAAAAAATACGAATTTTCAACATAATAGTTGAATGTTCAATCAAAAGATAAATTTCTAACAAAAAAGTTAATTTTTAAGAACAAAAAAATAAATTTCAAACCAAGAATATTAATTTTTTACCAAAAAAGACAAATTTTTATCACGATATATGAATTTTGAACAAAGTAATTAAATATTCTACTAAGGAGATGAAGTTTCAACTATAAAAGTTAAATTTTTAGTTGAAAAATTAATTTTCACCAAAAAAAAAAAGTAATTTTTATCTTAATAGTTAAATTTTCAACCGAAAAATAAATTTTTAACAAAGTGGTTCCACTTTCAGTCAATCAAGGTACATGGATTGTCAACGAAGTAATTAAATATTCAACTATAAGAATGAAGTTTCAACTATAATAGTTAAATTTTTAGTTAAAAAATCAACTTTTAATTTGAAAAAATGAATTTTCAACAAAATAGTTCAATTTTCATCCAAAAAGATGAATTCTCAACTAAAAGGATGAATCTTTAACTGGAATAGTTAAATTTTCAGTTAAAAAATCAATATTTAACAAAAAAATACGAATTTTCAACATGATAGTTAAATTTTCAATCAAAAAATGAATTTTCAACAAAAAGTTAATTTTTAAGAACAAACAAATAAATTTTGAACCGGGAATATTAATTTTTTACCAAAAAAGACAAATTTTCATCACGATACACGAATTTTGAACAAAGTAATTAAATATTCTACTAAGAAGATGAAGTTTCAACTTGAGGATTCAACTATTTGGTAAAAAATTAGTTCTTTTATTGGATGCAGTTGGTTGACATCTTTTTTTAATAAATTTTTCAAACTGAGAATTTGACGATTACATTTTTGGTTCAAAAAATATTTCTTTAGTTGAAAATTAAACTAATTGGTTTCAAATTAATTTTTTTGTTATTTTTCTTCAAAATATTTAAATGTTTCGACCAATAAAATTTTGCAGTTGATAGAGAAAAAATTGTCATCTAAAATCTTCAATTTCCAAATATTATAACTTTTCAATCAAGGGAATGCATTTTTAAATCAAATGTTCAAACTTCCATGAAAAACAAATGTTTAATAAAATATTCAATTTTTCAACTAAAAAGATTCATTTTCAACAACAAAATTAATTTTTTACCAAAAAGATGAATTTTTAACTGAGAAAAAGATAAATTTCTTGCTTAAAATAGAATAATTAAATTTGCATTCCACAAAATGAAATTTCAAAAAAATAGTTACCATTTCAACTAAGATTATCAATCTTCAACAAAAGAAATGGTTTTTTTTTAACCAGAAAACAAATTTTCAATCTAGAAGATTAATTTTCTAACTCAAAAGGCGAGTTTTCAACAATACGCATTTATTTTCAACCAAATAGTTAAATTCTTCACAAAAAAAGTTACTATTTTAACCAAAAAAGAAATAGTTAAATATACATTTTAACAAATTTATTAAATAGAAAAAAAATTAAATAAAATAGTTAAATTTTTAACCAAAGAAATTACTTGAACTAAAATAATAAAACTTCCACCAAAAAAGTTATTTTTAAGCAAATTATTGACTTTTCAACTAAAAATATGATATTTTAACAAAATACCTTATTTTTTAACCAAGTAGCTACATTTCCAACTATAACTTATCAATTTTTAACCAAAAATGAACAAATTAAATTTTCGGTTGCAAAAATTAATTTTTAACAAAAAAAAAAGAGGAATTCCCCAAAATAGTCAAATTTTCAATCACAGAGATGAATCTTCAACCAAACAAGATTCTTTTTTACACTAAAAAGACCAATTTTTCAAGAAGATTATTGAATTTCGAATCCTTAAAAAAAATGTTCTAACCCAAAATATGGATTTTCTACCAAAAAGAGAAATCGACCAACAAATTACACATTATAACCAAAAAAGATTAAATTTCTAGCAAAAATTTTTTTCAGTAAAGAAAAATTTATATCCAAAATGTTGAGTTTTCAAGCCAGAAAGACAAACTTCCTACAAAACAATTGGATTTTTAACAAAAAGTTAGTTTTCTAACAAAATATGTTCCTTTGGTCAGGGTGGCGTAGCCCATTACAAGGAAGCACGCACTTTTGCATATAACGCATAATGCATGACGCAGTTTCATAACATGTGAATTTTCTACCATAAAAGACAAATTTTCAAAAATTACATACATTTTCAACTAAATGCTTTTAAGAAATTAATAAGAAATTAGTGTCCACTAAAATGATTGAAATCGAATCAAAAAATAAAACTAATTATTTAACAGAAATGAGGAAGAAAGTTTGCTGTTATTCGTTAAAATAAATGTGCTTTCTGCTGACGTACTTTAAACGTTTCCGGGCCGTTGAGCATTCGGATTTTCATGAAGCTTGGTATGTGGGGGTTTTTGGGGCCTCTGATAACGAATCCGAAGTCATATTTTCAAATTTCAAAATAGCGGATCCAATATGGCGGACAAGCTTTCGAAAAATTAATGGATTTTCATGAAACCTGGAATCTGGGCGTTTTTGGGCCCTCTGATAACGCATCTGAAGTCAGATTTTGAAAATTAAAAATGGCGGATCCAATATGGCGGACGAGTTTTAAAAAAGTTTAAGGATCTTCATGAAGCTTGGTATGTGGGGGTTTTTGGGGCCTCTGATCACGAATCTGGAGGCTGTTTTTAAAAATTCAAAATGGCCAACCATTTTTTTTTAAATAATGGATTTTCATGAAACTTGACATCTGGTGGTTTTTGGGGCCTCTGATAACGAATCCGAAGTCAGATTTTCAAATTTCAAAATGGCGGATCCAATATGGCGGACAAGTTAAAAAAAATTAATTGATTTTCATAAAACTTGTCATCTAGGGGGTTTTGGGGCATCTGAGAACGAATCTGAACTCAGATTTGGAAAATTCAAAATGGCGGATTCAATACGGCAGATCCAATATATTGGATCCAATATGACGGATCCAATACGGCGGATCTAATATGACGGACAAGTTTACAAAAAATTAATGGATTTCCATAAAACTTGGAATCTGGGCGTTTTATGGCATCTGATAATGAATCTGAAGTCAGATTTGAAAAATTCAAAATAGCGCATTCAATATGGCGGATTCAATATGTCGGACGAGTTTATAAAAACTTATTGGATCTCCATGAAAATTGGCACCTGGGGGGTTTTTAGGGTCTCTGATCATGAATCTGGAGTCAGTTTTTAAAAATTCAAAATGGCGGACCATTTTCAAAAAAATCATGGATTTATATGAAACTTGACATCTGGGGTTTTTTGGGTTCTCTGATAATGAATATAAAGTCATATTTGAAAAATTCAAAATGGCGGAGTCAATATGGCGGACGAGTTTTCGAAAAATTGATGGATTTTCATGGAACTTGTCATCTACGTGTTTTTGGGGCCTCTGAGAACGAATCTGAACTCAGATTTGAAAAATTCAAAATGGCGGATTTAATACGGCGGACGAGTTTTCAAAAAAAATCATGGATTTTCATTAAACTTGACATCTGTGGGCTTATGGGGTCTCTGATAACGAATCTTAATTTATATTTGAAAAATTCAAAATCGCTGATCCAATATGGCCGAAAATATTTCGAAAAAATAACGGATTTTCATGAAACTTGGTATCTGGGAGTTTTTGGGGACTCTGATCACGAATCTGAAGTCAGATTTTGAAAATTCAAAATGACGGATACAATATGGGGAAAGAGTTTTCAAAAAATTAATAGATCTTCATGAAACTTGCCATCTGGGGGTATTTGGGGTCTCTGATCACGAATCTGGAGTCAGTTTTTATAAATTCAAAATAGACCATTGAAAAAAGTGGATTTTCATGAAACTTGACATCTGGGGTTTTTTTGGGCATTTGATAACGAATCTGAAGTCAGATTGGAAAAATTCAAAATGGTGGATTCAATATGGTGGACGAGTTTTCAAAAAATTAATGGATCTTCATGAAACTTGCTATCTCAATATTTTACAAAAATATTGATTATCGACCATGCAGACAGAAAACATTAACATCATATTACAGAAAACTATTTCTTGGAATGATCGAAATTTATTCGACTTAGGTGAAAGAGGGACCCCAAAATTAGCCGGAAATCCGCCCGTTTTCTTGCGCTCAACGTAGCTTTTAAAGGAAAGAACGTAAATTGAAGCAAAAAAGCTGAAAATAATAGTCAGGGCATGCTGTAACCAGGTTGGTCATTAGTTCACCCTTTCAACCCCTTTTAACACTGGAAAATTGAAAATCTACCCCTAATTGGGAATGAAAAGCACTTCATGCATAGGAACGTGATTGAAATAGCTTTTAACTATGTTTTTTATGTAGGTAAGAAAACTACCCTTATAAGGAATGCAATCTACACCGGTACTATAAAAGTAGGTAGACTAGTTTTGAATAGTTTTTCAACAAAAAGTGACGCTTCGACTTTTGAAAATCGATAAATTACCCCTATGAGGAGGTGGTAAATACGTCATAAACAAGAATGTGTATACAATGTTTTTGAATTATTTTTTCCCCCATAGATAGAATCAATTAGTGTCAATGTACAATAACTACGTTAATTCTACATAAGTAGCACCATTTCAAGTCATACAAACCGAAAAAGTACCCCTATCAGGGGGTAGAAAGTACTTCATGACCAAGAACGAGGATACAGTATTTTTTAATTATTTTTCTCTATAGATATGGCCAAAATTGTGTCAATTTATAATACCTTTGTTAATTATTAATAGTTACTACCATTTCAACCCCCAAAATTCCCAAAACTACCCCTATTAGGGGGTGGAAACTACACCGGTACCATGAAAGTATGCGAAATAGTGCATGCACATGTACAAACATAAACACGTCACGCACCTTCACTATATAGGGTCATATAACTCATAACCCAATAACTTATTGTAGGAGTAGTTTTTCGATATTCAAGAGTTCAAGCGTCACTGAGTAAGTATAATTGAGGTACATATTATACTGTTATGATCAAAAACTATTAGACACTACTTCACCTACTTTCATGGTACCGGTGTAGTTTCTACTCACTAATAGGGGTAGTTTTTGGGATTGTGGAAGTTGAATTGGTACTACGTTATAATAATCGACAAAGTTATTATACATTGGCACTAGCGTGACCATATCTGTAGAGGAAAAATGGTTTTAAAATATTGTATCCTCGTTCTTGGTCATGAGGTACCTTCTACCTCCTGATAGGGGTAGTTTTTTTTTGTGGGTTGAAATGGTGCAAAGTAAGTAAAATTAACGTAGTTAGTATGCATTGACACTAATTGATTCTATCTATCAGGGAAAAAAATAATTCAAAAATATTTTATACACATTCTTGTTTATGACGTATTTTGTACCCCCTTATAGGGGTAGTTTTTCGATTTACAAGAGTCGAAGCGTCACTGCTTGATCAAAAACTACTGATAACTATTCTACCTTCTTTTATAGTTCCAGTGTAGGTTTCAGTCCCTGATAGGGGTGGTTTTTGAGATTCTGGGGGTTGAAATGGAGCTCAGTAAGAATAATTAACGAAGATTTTATACATTAGCACTAGAGTGATCATATCTATAGAAAAAACTACGCGTCCTCCCTTTTTTGGGATCCGTAAGTGTTGAACCCCCCTTATACCTAACGTAATTTTTAACTTATAATTTTGAAAATTTGCAACCAAATGGTTGTATTTTTAAATTACGAATGATCAATTTTTAACCTGAAATGGAATAATTACATTTTCAGTAAAAAAATTAATTTTCAATTAAAAACACACAATTTTCTACCAAGTAGTTGAATTTTCTAAAATACAGTTTCATTTTTATTCCGAAAATATGAATTTACAATCCAAAAATATAAATTTTCAATAAAAAAAGTTAATTTTCAGCCCAAAAGTTGAATTTTCTAACAAAAAGATCAATTTTCAACTATAATTATGAATCTTCAACCCAGGAAATAAATTATCAGTTAAGTAATTCAACTTTCAATCAAAGATTTGATTTAAAAAAAAATTAATTTTCAACCAAGAAGATTAATTTTCTATAAAAAAAGACAACTTTTCAACAAAAAAGATAAATTTTTAACGACATGGTTTAATTTATTAATTAAGAAAAATCAATTTTCAACCAAAAATTGAATAGTTACATTTTCAGTAAAAAAATTTAATTTTCAATTTAAAACACACAACTTTCTACCAAGTAGTTGAATTTTCTGAAAGAAAGTTTAATTTTTATTCCGAAAATATGAATTTTCAATCCAAAAATATAAATTTTCAATAAAAAAAGTTAATTTTCAGCCCAAAAATTGAATTTTCTAACAAAAAAAACAAACAATTTTCAACTAAAATTATGAATCTTCAACCCAGAAAATAAATTGTTAAGAAAGTAATTCAACTTTCAATCAAAGATTTGATTTAAAAAAAAAAATTAATATTCAACCGAAAAGATTAATTTTCTACCAAAAAAAGACAACTTTTCAACAAAAAGGATAAATTTTTAGCGACATAGTTTAATTTATCAATTAAGAAAAATCAATTTTCAACCAAAAATGGAATAGTTACATTTTCAGTGAAAAAATTTAATTTTCAATTTAAAACACACAATTTTCTACCAAGTAGTTGAATTTTCTGAAATAAAGTTTAATTTTTATTCCGAAAATATGAATTTGCAATCTGAAAATATAAATTTTCAATAAAAAAAAGTTAATTTTCAGCCCAAAAATTGAATTTTCTAACAAAACAAAAAAACAATTTTCAACTAAAATTATGAATCTTCAACCCAGAAAATAAATTGTTAGGAAAGTAATTGAACTTTCAATCAAAGATTTGATTTTCAAAAAAAAAAAATAATAATTTTCAACCAAGAAGATTAATTTTCTACCAAAAAAAGACAACTTCTCAACAATAAGGATAAATTTTTAGCGACATAGTTTAATTTATTAATTAAGAAAAATCAATTTTCAACCAAAAATGGAACAGTTACATTTTCAGTGAAAAAATTTAATTTTCAATTTAAGACACACAATTTTCTACCAAGTAGTTGAATTTTCTGAAATAAAGTTTAATTTTTATTTCGAAAATATGAATTTTCAATCCGAAAATATGAATTTTCAATCCAAAAATATAAATTTTCAATAAAAAAAGTTAATTTTCAGCCCAAAAATTGAATTTTCTAACAAAAAAAACAAACAATTTTCAACTAAAAAGTACTCCGGTCAGTTTTTTATTGTTTTTTGATCATAAAATAATAGAAAGTGATAAGAAAATTTTGGAAAATTTAATTTTATCTACTTTTGATTACTGTTAGTGAGGTGTTTTAATTTAAAAAATTTGTGATGCATTTTTGTTATATTTTTCATAACTTAAAGTGTCCAAAATGGGTTGTTGAGGAGCGTGCAAGTACTCCGGTCAGTTTTTTATTGTTTTTTGATCATAAAATAATAGAAAGTGATAAGAAAATTTTGGAAAATTTAAATTATTTACTTTTGATTACTGTTAGTAAGGTGTTTTAATTTTTAAAATCTGTGATGAATTTTCGTTATATTTTTTATAACTTAAAGTATCCAAAGTGGGTTGGTGAGGAGCGTGCAAGTTCTGCGGTCAGTTTTTTATTGTTTTTTGATCATAAAATAATAGAAAGTGATAAGAAAATTTTGAAAAATTTAATTTTATCTACTTTTGATTACTGTTAGTGAGGTGTTTTAATTTTAAAAATTTGTAATGCATTTTTGTTATATTTTTCATTACTTAAAGTGTCCAAAATGGGTTGGTGAGGAGCGTTAAATTACTGCGGTCAGTTTTTTTATTGTTTTTTAATCATAAAATAATAGAAAGTGATGAGAAAATTTTAAAAAATTTAATTTTATCTACTTTCGATTACTGTTAGTGAGGTGTTTTAATTAAAAAAATGTGTGATGCATTTTTGTTATATTTTTTATTGCCTAAAGTGTCCGAAGTTGGGTGACCGAATCCCAAACTCCCTACACGATACTATAATTCAAAATTCAAAAATTATCATTTCATTTTATCTGTTTTTTTTATTGCAAAAATATTTTCTTTGAATTAAAGGAAACGTTTTTTTTAATAATTTTTTTAGTCAGTTTCAAATTGAACTAATTTATTAAAAATGAAACTTTTCTATTTTTAGAAAATTGATCTTGGTTAAAAAATCATCTTTTGGGTTGAATGTTGGACTCTTTTCTCAAAAATTGATATTTTTTAGTTAATTATTTAAGTTAAAAATAAATCTCTTTAGTTGAGAATTTATCTATTTTGTTAAATAAATATTGCATATATTGTTTTTAACTAAGAATGTAACTATTTCATTTTTTTATGTAAAACTGATATTTTTAATTAAAAATTTACCTTTTTTAGTTGAAAATTAAACTCTTTAATTAAAAATTCATTTATTTTATTGAAATTTCTTTTTTTTCGGTACAAAATTAAAGTTCTTGGTTGAAAAATCATTATTTTTGTTAAAAAATGCAACTGTTTGTTTAAAAAATATTCTTTTTTTTGGTTGAGGATTCAACAGTTTTGTTTGAATTAAATTGTTTTTTATTTTAAATTAAAATCTTTTTTTGATTGAAATATCATTTATTACTTCAAAATTCAACAATTTGGTAGAAAATTCAATTTTTGGTGTCAAAATTAACTATTTAATTGAAAATTCATATTTTTTGTTTTAAAATTCAACTATTTGGTAGAAAATTAAACTATTTGTTTAAAAATTAACTATTTTGTTGGAAATTCATTTTTTTTAATTTAAATATTTGGTTAAAAATGAAAATATTTGTATAAACATTTACCTGTTTGGTAGGATGAATTTTCAACTGAAATGTTGGATATTTAACTGAAAGACTTGAATGTTCAACAAAAGAGATGAATTTTCAAACAAGAAGATTAATTTTCTACCAAAAAATACGATTTTTCAATAAAATACATGACTTTCAAACGAAATACTTAAATTTTCAACTGAAAAAGACAAGTAAAATTAAAATTTTGAGTAAGAAAAATTAATGTTTAATCAAACGGATGAATTTTCAACTCAAAAGATCAATTTTCAAAGAAGAACATTAATTTTCCTCAAAAAAAAAAGAATGTCTAAAAAAGGGATGAATTTTCAACTAAAATGATGAATCTTCAACTGGAATAGATAAATTTTAAACTACAAAGATAAATTTTTCGTAGAAGAGTGTAACTTTCAACCAAAAAGATGAATTTTCAATCAAGAAGATTAATTTTCTACCAAAAGATACGATTTTTTAATAAAATACATGAATTCTCAACTAAGAAAGACAATTTAAATTTAAATTTTTATTTAAAAAAATTACTTTTCAATCAAACGGATGAATTTTAAACCCAAAAGATGAATTTTCAAAGAAGAAGATTAATTATAATTATCTAAACCAACTTTTTGGAGCGAGATTCCAAGTTGTTGCCTTTTTTCTTCGACCATTGATATAATTTCAAAATTTAAAAGAAGAAAGAAAAGCTTTTAAACATTAAATTTTAAGAATATTAATTTTCCACAAACAAACAATTTCTACCAAAGCGATGAATTTTCAACTGAAATGTTGGATATTTAACTGAAATACTTGAATGTTCAACAAAAAAGATGAATTTTCAAACAAGAAGATTAATTTTCTACCAAAAAATACGATTTTTCAATAAAAAATGCATGACTTTTAAACGAAATAGTTAAATTTTCAACTGAAAAAGACAAGCAAAATTCAAATTTTTAGTAAGAAAAATTAATGTTCAATCAAACGGATGAATTTTCAACCCAAAAGATGAATTTTCCTGAAAAAAAATGTCTACAAAAATGATGAATTTTCAACTAAAATGATGAATCTCCAACTGGTATGGATACATTTTTAGCTACAAAGAAGAATTTTTAGCAAAAGAGTGTAACTTTCAATCAAGTAGTTTTATTTTCAACCAAAAATATGAATATTTAACTAAAATGTTGAATATTTAACGGGAACACCTGAATTTTCAACAAAAAAGATGAATTTTTAACTAAAGTGATTAACATTTTACTGAAATTCATGAATTTTCAATCAAAAAGATGAATGTTCAAACAAGAAGATTAATTTTCTACCAAAAAATACGATTTTCCAATTAAAAAATGACATTTAAACGAAATAGTTGAATTTTCAACTAAAAACGAATTTAAATTAAAATTTTTAGTTAAAAAAATTAATTTTCAATCAAACGGATGAATTTTCAACCCGAAAGATGAATTTTGAAACAAGAAGATTAATTTTCAAAAAAAAAAAAATTTCTACAAAAGTGATAAATTTCCAACTAAAAAGATGAATCTTCAACAGGAATAGATGAATTTTAAACTACATAGATAAATTTTTAGTAAAAGAGTGTAACTTTCAACCAAGTAGTTTTATTTTCAACCAAAAAGATAAATTTTCAAACAAGCTATTCGTGTGAAAATAAGTTTAAAAATAAAAAAAGTGTCGGTAAGGTAGGAATCCGGTCACGTGACCCACTCGTCCATGGCCTTAACTAAAACAGATTAATTTTCAATCATACAGTTACATTTTCAAAAAAAATAATAATAATTTTCTACCAAAAAATACTAATTGTTAACAAAATACATATATAGTTAAATTTTAAATCAAGGGGATTAATTGTGTACTAAAAACATGAATTTTCGAAAAAATACATGGATATTGAAAGAAATAATTGAATTTTCTACTAAAACAAATTTTCAACAAAAAGTGGAATAGTTACACATTTTTTGTTAAAACCTTTAATTTCAAAACAAAAAAAGGAGAATTTTCAACATAATAGTAAAGTTTTCAAACAATGAGAAGAATTTTTAATTAAAGTGATAAATCTTCAACCAAAAAACATTAGTTTTTAACAAAAAAGTTGAACTTACAACCAAGTAGTTGAATTTTCAAGCCAAAGAGACAATTCTCAACAAAACAGTTACATCTTCAATCTGAAAATACTAATTTTCAGCAAAAAATATAATAGTTGATATTTAAACAACAAAAGGTTTTAATTTTAAATAAAAAACAGTTGAATATAAACAAAAAAGAGAACTTTTGTACAAAAAACTTGAATCCTCAACAAAAACAGATTAATTTTGAACCGTATATTGCATTTTTAATTTAAAAATTTGATTTTCTACCAAAAAATATAAATTGTAAACCAAATACATATATTTTTCACCAAAAAGTTACATTTTCAACAAAGAAGATTTATTTCCAATAAAATACATCAATTTTTAACCAAATAGTTGAATTTTCTACCAAAAAATAAGAATTTTCAACAAATTACATACACTTTCAACTAAATATTTTGAACAATGGATGCGATGTTAGTCAAAATTTTATTTGATTAATTTTTAGTCTATATTTCTTTCGTTTCTAAAATTTTGGAATTAAATAGTTGAATTTTTAAGCCAAAAAATATAATTCTTTAACCAAAAATGATATAGTGTAATTTTTATTGAAGCGAATTAATTTTCAATAAAGAAAAAAGAATTTTCTACAAAACAGATTAAATTTATACCAAATAGTTTAATTTTATAGCAAATTGTGAAATTTTCCAGTCAAATAGACGATTTTTCTATAAAACAGTTGAACTTTCAAACCGAGAATATGAATTTTCAACAAAAAAATTATTTGACAACCAAGGAGTTTAATTTTTAATCCAAATAGATGAATTTTCAACGAAAAATGTAATATTTGATATTTCAACAAATAACGTTTAAATTTAAAATAAAAAATAGTTAGATTTAACCGAAAAAGACAAATTTTCAACCAAATACTTAAATCCCCATCTAAAACAGATTAATTTTCAACCAAACAATTGCATTTTGAACCAAAACATTGATTTTCTTCCAAAAAATACAAAATACAAATGTAGTTAAATTTTAAATCAAGAGGATTAATTGTGTACTAAAAAAACATGAATTTTCGACAAAATACATAGATTTTCAAAGAAATAGTTGAATTTTCTACTAAAACAAATAAATTTTCAACAAAAAGTGGAATAGTTACACATTTTTAGTTAAAACCTATATTGTTGGTCTCAGGCCACCAGTTAGAGAAAATAATGTAAATATTCTTATCACTTATACTGTGATGATTGTAAACAAATTCATAAACAAACATTCATCTTTGAAACTTCAAAGTAATTTCAAACGTTTTTTTGAATAACTTTCCGAAAATAACCTTTCTGAACAGGAAACTGAAGAGGCAAGCACAGCAGGAAATATATGGCTAAAGCATGGGCCACGGCTGAATAGTAGCATGGCTAAAGCCTTGCCCTTGTCCGTCTCCCATGCTTAGGACACGCTAAACCCAAATGAATATTCTTAAGAACATGCAAATGTTAGAGAACAATAGCGCGCGTTGAAAATTAAAATCTTAAGTTTGCCAATAACCGACACATCTCAAAATGGTGAGTCCACTACCCGGGTGCACCGGAACTTGCACCAGGTGGTTCAAGACGTTATCTACGAGAACTTAAAAAAATTTAAATTCCGCCTACAGCTAAAATAACTACCAATGGTGAGTCGACGATCCGGGTGCACCAAATCGCGCAACAGATAGTTTAGCACGTATTCTATGCAAACATTTTAAAAGTGTCAAATGTGCCAACATCCAAAATAACTACCCGCAGTGAGTCGACGATCCGGGTGCACGGGGTCACGCACCAGGTCGATTAGCACGTATTCTATGAGAACTTTTTTAAATTTTAAATTGTGCCAACGTCCAAAAAAGCCGCCCGTGGAGAGTCGACGATCCGGGTGCACCGGGTTGCGCACCAGGTCGATTAGCACGTATTCTGCGAGACCTTTTTTTAAATTTAAATTGTGTCAAAAGCTAAAATAGCTACCAATGGTGAGTCGACGATCAGGGCGCACCGGTTTGCGCACCAGGTCGATTAGCACGTATTCTGTGAGAACTTTTTAAAAATTTGTATTATTTCAAAAGCTTAAACAACTACCCGTGGTGCTAAAGTATCTGGTGCGCGATACGGTGCACCCGCGTAGTGGACTTACCATTTAGAGATGTATCAGTTATTGGAAAAACTAAGATTTTAATTTTCAACACGGGCTATTGTTCTCTAACATTTGGATGTTCTTAAGAATATTCATTTGTGTTTAGCGTGTCTGAAGCATGTGAGACGGACAAGAGCAGGGCTTTAGCCATGCTACCATTCAGCCGTGACCCATGCTTTAGCCAGATATTTCCAAGTTTATGCGTGATCCATGCAAACAGGCTGGTAAGGCCTGACCAATTATTTGTTTGTGGGTTTGTGTGTCATTTATCAGCCCTGCGCGGACTGAGTCAGATTAAAGTGTTCAAATGAATGAAAGACAGTTGCTTTAACAATTGATTTATTTTAAGGAGTCAGAACAGAGCTAAAAGTTACATAAAATAAACTTAAATGCACCTTTCTACCCTTGAAAGGGCAAGAAAGAGGTTCTTTGTCGTTTAGATCTCCGCTTATGACGTGAAACACCGACGCGGTTTTACCTCTACGACGACCGAAAGCCTCAGCCGAAGAGACTCAGTTCAAGACTCGAACGCGTGAACTATTTTAAATTAAACTTGAAAGTACACGTCTTAATCAGAGCGTTTCTTTGGTCACAATAAGCTAGAAACCGTAACTTTGTCAAAGTGATCAAAGTTAATTTTTAACCAAATAGTTAATTTTTGAAGCCAAAAGGAGGAATTTTCTACAAAACGGTTGAATTTTCTACCAAAAAATTAATTTTTGACCACATAGTTGAATCTTCAAGTTAAAAAGATGAATTTTCAACTCAAAGTTAATTTTCAACCAAATAGTTAATTTTCAAACCAAAAGGATGATTTTTCTGAAAATCCGTTGAATTTTCGACAAAAATGTTTATTTTCAAGCAAATAATTTAATTTTCATGCGAAAAATATGACCTTTTAACAAAAAGGTTAATTTTCAAGCTAAGAAGGCGAATTTTTATATAAAAGTTAATTTTCAACCAAATAGTTAATTTTTCAAGCCAAAAGGAGGAATTTTCTACAAAACGGTTGAATTTTCTACAAAAACATTTAATTTTAAAACAAATATTAGGATCTTCAAGCTGAAAAGACGAATTTTCAACAGCAAAGTTAATTTTCAACTAAATGGTTAATTTTCAAGCCAATGGGACGATTTTGCTAAAAGACCGTTGAATTTTCAACAAAAAAGTTAATGTTCAACCAAATAGTTCAATATTCAAGCTGAAAAGACGAATTTTTAATCAAACAGTTGAATTTTCAAGCTAAGAAGTATTTTTTTCAATTCTTGGAAATTAGACAAAAATGAAATGGCGTAATTAAAAAAGTAAATGTAATGCAATTAGAGATAATTTTGGCAATCGGTAACGATAAAGTGGTTCGAAGAAAGCGAAGCGATGGAAAAGGGTAAGGGTAACGGAAGGGTAAGCGAAGGGTAACGGAAGGGTAACAGAAGGGTAACGGAAGGGTAAGGAAAGAGTAATGGTAAGGAAAAAAGGTAAGATCCTGAGAAATGTTTTCTTTCCCTCGACACAATAATTTCCGGTGTTGACCCATTTGATCCGTTGCACAAACGCATCGTGGCACATGCGTAAGCTGGCTTGGCGTGTATTTATAATCGAGAAGGTCATGAAGAAAGTGCCAGGCAGCAGGCAGGCAGGCATGCCCCAGCCCATTCTTTCGAAATCATCTTCGTCGGCGACCTATTTTCGATTTTTTTCGACACCTTTTCCAACACTGACCTACTTTTAGAGCTTGAGTCGATGCGACAGTTCGCTAAATCGCTACTGCTAGCAAAGAAGCTTCTTCGTTCGCCTTCGTATCATTTATCATTAGACTATTAGAGTTTGAAATTCAATGATTGCTCTACACTCGCGATAGCGAGCGCGAGGACACTCGTTCGTTCATTCCTTCATATCTCGAGGCTACACTATCAGAGTCTCGTAATTTCAATTTCTTTTTTTTCTGCCTGATTCTGAAGCCAATCCATACAGATTATTTCATTTTCCAAATAGGAAAAGGAAACAATCCAAAATATTAAATGCATTTCTAACTAAATTTCTAAAATTCAAAACACTCTTTTTGCAAAAATTTGCATGAAAAGAAGACTTCTCACAAGAAAATTGAGTAAAATGTGTAAACTCAATTTAAAGAAACCTTAATAATTTAATTCATAAGCAAACCCTACAGATTGGAAAGAATCATGAGTTTAGTGTCTCTATTTAAATTTTTATAAATTAAGATTAAAAAGAAATCCATTTTATCGCGAAAGGATAGGCCAGATTCTGAATTCACTTTGAGGTCGCCTTGAAAACTTGAGTAATTCTTGATGAACTTTCGTGCTGAATTATATTTTCCAAATAGAGATTAAATTCAAAAGTCTACTTTTTAAGAATTCATCTCTTTTGGTTAAAAATCCTATTATTTCTTTAAAAATTGAACAATTTGTTGAAAATTCGATTTTTTGTTGGTTTAAAATTAATTTTTTGAACTGAAAATTTAACTACTCTTTTTTTGGCTAAAAATTGATCGTTTTTAGTTCAAAAATCACCTACTAAAATTTTGATTGTGAAGTGGTTTTTGAACGGCCATAATTGCCTTATTTTATAAATATAATACAAAAGTAGGAAATATCTATTTCATTTTTAGCTCTAATTTTAATCCTTTTATATATTCTCTATATTAAAAATACGGTAGTTGATTTTCTTTAACAACAGCATTTTATAAAATCGAATTCACTAATTAAAGACGAAACGAAAGTCTACTACCAAGCTCAAATGCTGCTGAACTGAGGCATAATAAAGTTTGATTAAAAAATGTATCCAAGTTGGCGAAAAGAAGAACACAGCCACATATATATTTCAATTCAAAAATAATTAAAAATTTGAGAACATTACAACAATTTTTTGAGAAACTGTAAACTGTTGAAGATTTAGAAAAAAATTCTAAAACGTTTTAAGAATTTTGAAATGTTTTATGAGAATAAAAATTTGTTCTTTAGATTCATGGGAAAATTTGAAACGATTTTTATTTAAAAAAATTATTTTAAAGAAAATATTAAAAAATATTTCAAATCATTTAAACAGGTTTCTAACATTGTCAAAATAGGATTCTAAAGATTGATTTAATTTACTAATTTTAATTGTGCAAGTTACAAAAAAATTAAGAAAAATTCGAATCATTCAAAAAAATATTTACCTAGAAGGTTTTAAGTTTTTGAAAATACTTACAAATATTTTAAAATTTTAAAATATTTCAACAATTTTTTGACAAAATGTAGATTTTTGAAGATTTAGAAAAATTTTAGAAACGTTTTAAGAGAATAAAAGTCGTTCTTAAGATTCATGGGAAAATTGAGAACGATTTTTTATTTTAAATCATGAAATCTAAGATAAAATTAAAGAAGATTTCAAAACATTTCAAAAAATTTCCAAACAAAAAAGTCATTGGAAGATTTTAAGGCAATTTTTTAATTTAGCAAAATGTTTTTAAAAAATGATAGGAAAAATTGATATAATTTTAAAAGATATTTATGAATTTTAGAACTTTAGAGAGAATAAAATTTTTTTACAACTTTCAAAAGATTTCCAAAACTTTATAATATATTTTTTATTTTCTGCCAAACTTGTGAAATTTCTAAATATATTTTTAATTAACTCCAATTTTTCTTAATATTTAGTGAAATCCTGTGAAATAATAATAAAAAAATGTCTTAAAACTTTTCTAGATATTTCTTTAACAGATTTGAATGCTTTAACTGTAATAATATGCAAATTCTGCTTTGGTAATTTTCGGCTTGCACATACCCAGCCATTCATTCTACTCATCGAGTTTTCTTACAATAGAAATAGACCATAAAAGGAGGAAATTCCTAAAATTGTGATTTTTAACCAAAAAATTGATTTTCTTACAAAAAAGACGAATTTTCAACAAAATACATCAATTTTCAACCAAATAGTTAAATTTTTATTAAAAAAAAATCATCTTTAACAACAACAAAAAGTTTTTAAAATAAAATTATTAATCTTTAACCAAAGAAAAAAACAATTTTTAAGAAAGTAGTTCAAATTTCAACCAAGGAGTTAAATTTTTAATCTAAAAAGATGAGTTTTCAACGAAAAATGTAATAGTTAATATTAAAAAAAAAATTTTATTTAAAATTAAAAAATAGTTGAATTTAACCAACAAAGACCAATTTTTAACAAAATACTTGAATCCTCATCTAAAACAGATTATTTTCAACTAAACAAATTGATTTTTAACCAAAAAATTGATTTTCTTACAAAAAAGACGAATTTTCAACAAAATACATCAATTTTCAACCAAATAATTGAATTTTTTACCAAATTCTTTAATTTTCCAGCCGAAAATACGAATTTTTTACAAATAATTTTAATTTTTAACCCGAAAATGTGAATTTTCAACAAAAAACTCAATTTTCAACCGAAACAGATCAACTTTTAACCGGACAGTTGCATTTTTAAACAAAAACGATTAAATTTCTACAAAAAGAGATACATTTATCAAACCAAAAATATGAATGTTCAACAAAATAGTTTAATGTTCAATAAAATAATTGAATTTTCAATTTAAAAAAATGTATTCAAGAATGAAAGGAAATTTTAATCAAACTGTTGAATTTTCAACAAAGTAATTCAAATAAAAAGAAGGGGAAAAACTGTAAAGCCTGCGATAAATAAATGGGAATTTTGATAATTTATAGTCTAAAGAAAAACATTTTTAAATAAACATTGAACTTCATTTTTAAAACTCGAAAAATTTTATGACACTATTTTGACACTTTTTTTTTTTTAATTTTTGACACACTTTATCCCTAAAGTGAGCCCGAGTCCTCTATTAAAAATAGAGCACTGAGTCTAAAATTTCCAATAATTCAAATAGATTGTCAGGATTATTAAGAATTGTAAGACCTTCTAGAAATAGAATTTATAGTAGTTGATAAAAACCGCTTACTTTTCAATGAATTATCCAGTGAGTGATAAGAAGACTCGGAAAATTAACCTATACTTCATGCTCGAAGCTTTTTTAACGATTCAGTGGTTTTAGTTTCAACTTTGAGTTGGAAGATAACATCAGATTAACTTAAAAAAAATCAAAATATTTTAAATCATTAATCTAATCATGATTTTTGAAATGAGGAAACTTATGCTTCTTTCAGACTTTATTTCTTAGGAGATTCACTTTCAAAATTTATAAAGTCTAGTTTTGGTTGCGATTATTTATATCTTTAAACAGGGTATCCAGTGTCCTGGAAATCCTTGAAAATCTGGAAAAGTCGTTGAATTTTGCTCATGGTTGTGGAATTTTTATTCCCTTAAACAGGGTCCTTGAATTTTTTTCCTGGAAAAACCTGGAAAATTCCTTGAATTTTGCTCATAGTCTTGGAATTTTCATTTCCTTAAGGGCATGTGATACTTCGTCGTGTGGTAAATCGGGATCAGTTCCCCCGGGTTTTTGTCCACAAAAATTAAAAATGACGCTGAGTGGCTCTCGAAGTCCCATAGGTACGCTCTGCGTTCTCCTCTGCTGTTGAAAAAGACGGTTTAGTAATCTTAAGTCGGTCAAGCATCTATGAGAAATCAATTTGCGGGTGAACTGAGGCTTCTTACTCATCTTTCAAAGAAGGTTCAGTGATTCCCTTTTTTAAGCATCTCTGAGAACGATTTTGCTTCTGCATTTGCTTTCATAGAAGCTTCAGTTCGTTTGATTTCTTTTAGGGATTTTCAGTGAGCGCGTGCTTCTTCCTTTTCTTTCAAGGAAGAATCAGTGACTCTCTTTGCTTTTAGCATCACTGAGAACGATTTTGCTTCTCCTTCTGCTTTCCTAGCAGCGTCAGCTTGCTGGATTTCTTGTAGATGTTTCACGTGAGTGCGTGCCTTGCGTGCTTCTGTCTTTGCCTCCTTGATGGTCCTATCTGCTGTTTCTGTGGAAAGACAAGGAAAAGTGATTGCTGAATTTTAAATACAAAATTTTATTTAGAAATACAGGCAATCCACGGTTTGCCTTTATATCTGCTACATAATGAGGTCGTAAGCACGGTCTGGCCTTTGTGGACCCCACGTGGCGATGATAGGCAATCTCTAACCACCAGCGCACTCTTGCCCCTCTAGTCTTTTCCTCAATCGCAACAACATATATTCATGATCCTACTGATAGTGTACTGACAAAATTATTTTACTTACACACCTTTCATGGTGTCTATTCGGCTGGCAGTCCAAACTCGTTTGAGTTAGCACTTGGCAGTGCGTAAATTATTTTTAAAAAATATTTTATTTAACAAAAGACTGAAATGGTAGTGTGTGCCGGCAGTAGGGGACTGTCTATCATCACCTGAACTGATATAAGGCCCAAAATTGATATAGAAACCAAAATTGACATAGGGCCCACAACTGATATAAAGCCAAACATTTATATGGGGCCCAAAACTGATTAGGGTTATAGCCTACGAAACCCTTTTTTGCAGGCACAGAGCGCCTACTTTATGTTACTTTTATTTTAGAATTTTCAATATCTGGTTGCAAATTAAGTATTTTGTTGAAAATTCCATCTTAAATTCAAAATTCAAAAGGTAAATTCTTGTTCTGTGACTCTAAAAATCCCTTCAAACATACTTTTATGAAAATATACCACTTTAATCTAATTTTAAAAATTTGAGTCAGCTTTTGGAAGTTTGACCCCAATTCTTTTAAAATTTTTCAGAATCAAAACCCATAATCGTATTACACAATCGATAAATTAATCAATTCATAAAGTAATGCTTACGTAATTTAACTTTGCTCTGCTGACACAAAAAATTCTTTATATATGATCAAAATAATTTAAATGTTGCAGGGAGATGTGTACATTTTCTAAGAATGAAATAATAACAATTATTTTTATACTTACCAATTTCATTAAAGAAAATGATAAAGATGAAGCCGAGCGCACCGTAAATATGCCCCATTTCTCTGTACGGAGATAAAAGTCATTTTTTTAGAAGTTTGTAAAAGGCGACTGAAGGTTTTCAGTATTAAGCTTTATAAGTACTGGACTTAATAAGTATGACGCGAAATTCTACATATGTAGATAACATCAAGGTAAGACCAGTGGTTGTTTTCATTTTCAAGGACCATTTAATGAAATGATAAAATCGATAATTATTTGTTTTATCGATTTTATCAGTTCATAAAATGGATCATGAAAAATAAAAACTAATTTCCCAATACAGTTACGCTAAGACATGATTTTTTGTAAAGATTGCAAAAAAATAAAGTCAGTCCCATCCCTAATAACAAGTATGTTTAGGCATGTGGATATCGTTTCTCAAATTTCCCTCGAGAATCTCTGCGACGACGGATATCCAAATACTGTAATCCAAAAGTAAAACCCAGTAAATAATCTTTCCGATAGAGATCACTTTTTCATGCATACGTGATGGAAAACAGCCCTTACAGCAAATGGCACTTACTAGGTCATACTATCGGACAGCCCTAATAGCACAGTACGTTCCAGGAACGTTCGGCGGGAACCTTCGAAACTTTTCAGCTGAACTTTCCAGCACTGGGACTCCGATATCGTGCCGTAGTCGAAAATCGAACGGCCCTCTTTTTCCAACGTGTGTAGATATGTAGATTCGCTGCTTGCGAACGTTCCACTGGGACCAACCGGAAACCTTCCATTATTGTTATTTTTAACAACTATTATCTCGTAAACCGTAATAAGTAGGTAAAAATGGATGTCATTTTTGAGTTTTGAGTACCGCATATACTACAATATAATATGATATCCATATCATAAACTGACATCGTTTTTCATCTATCACTTACGGTTTACGCTATATTTATTGATAACAATAACAATAACCGTAATTTATATTTGGAACGTTCCAATGGAATGTTCCCAAACGGCGGACATTTTACACGTTCCGCGAACGTTCCAGGAACGGTCAATCCTATTAGGGAGCAGAATAGTTTCTCTTTCACCATAGTGGAAAAAGCCAGAGATACGTCTAAGAATATCTTTCCTGACAAGGTGATGTCATCTTGATTTTGTTAATCTCTGTTTGAAAATTTTTCGACGGAAACTTTACATTTTCATGTCAGGATGCCTCATTACGATCGCACATCTTCTTCTGCCATATGCGTTACACAACGAGGTACGATCGAATTCGAAACCATCCTTTCGAAACATTTCCTTTTATTGTATGAAGTAGGCAGAGAGCCTCCGTTGCTTTTGAACGACAAGTCATACTTAGCGTTTCGAAACAAGCAAACCCTCTCTGTCTATCTCATACGATAGACAGAGAGGAGTCGAAATGATCATTTTAAATTCGATCGGACCTCGTTGACTATCTAATATGGTAAAAGAAGAGGTCCGATTATAATGAATCATCGGAATCCCAAACCACAGAGAATACCTTCTACTTTAAAGCCCGTGGCGACTTTTGAGAGCTGTCACATTTATTGTCACAGAGACCTGTATTTGCATAATTTATCGTTAAATTGTCCATGAAAACAAATAATTGAAAAAGTTATATATATTGGAAATGTAAACACTCGCCGTTTTCACTAGTAAAGACAAAGATGTTGGGTCATTTCAAAAAACAATGACAGTTACTCTTAACTCACGGTAATATTCCCTGTTTACCCATCAGAGCAGGTAATAGCAGACAGATTACATCGAACATGGGTAATATTTATCTTCTACCTACACCAGCGAGTAAAAACACTCAAACTGTGAACTTAAACCTGCAATAAGAAAAAGAGGATTAAAGTTTTCTTAAGCTACACAATCTTATGTTTTTATTTCAGACTTATGTAATCTTATACATAATGTTGTGATTAGAATTCATTGATGTAAATTAAGACACAATTTACACACATTTTTAGATATATAGGAAATCATTCCGAACCGATTGGAAGCCAGTTTTCAATCTTTCAACTACATATACTACCGTCGCAAATTGTCGGTACAATCAGCAAAAGTACTATTAAAAATCACTGCTGACTTCGAAACGTGATTACGCGTTCAAAAATAAAGCGGGAAACATTTTTAAACAACCCGTTAGAAACCTTATAAAATTAAGCGTCAATTGAGTACCAATGGTTATTTGTTTGACCTTTTGGAGAAATAGGGTGGGTGTACAAAATTCCGCCTACCCTGACTTTTTTCCCATAGCATCTCTGTTCACAAGTAAATCAATCCGGAAAAATGCTAAATATTACCAGCGAAGTCCTGTTTTTGATAAATAAAGCCCAAATTACTGTGAAAAAATCCTGCTAGAAAGTATTCTAGAAAGAGTGAGAAAACACAAAATCGCGATTTCCAAAAAAGCGTTCCCAATGCCGCCCACCACGTGTTTCGAAAACTGCTTGGTAAGAAGAATTAGGAACAGACGACGGACCAGGGATATGAAGAAGTAAAGCTCATTTGGAACGTAACTGAACTTAATTTTCAATCGAAATAACGACCTTCACACGTGCTAGGTAGAAATCTCTTCAATTGAAGAAAAAGGTACACTTGTAATAGTTTTTTTATCGCTTTAATCAGTAACACTTATTTAAATAACACGTTTTTTCCGCAACACTGCTCCGACACAGGTTGCTGATCAATCTCTCTAGCGATCACCCCAAGTGAAAATGCTGGGTATAGAAATCTTTACATTCATTCATTCATTTTGTCCACATTCAAACCCTTATTTTTTCGCTTACTTTACGCTTGTTTTTCGTCTTGCAGCTTTTTTTATGTCAATTTGACAGTTTATTATAATATACGTAAGCTTTGACTTCGGTTTTGATTTTAACTCACATGCAGTTATTCCATCTGCATGGAAATGCTTTATAATTGATCATCATGTTATTATTTGATTATAACGGCTTAGTTTCATGATCCTATTTTTAAAATACTTCAACTTCAAACAAGTATTGGAATTATTTAATTTTTAACCGTTCAATGAAGCTTCTATTCGGTACTCTTAGAACTTACAATTATAAATCATATATTTTCAAATGAATTCATCATAATTAAACTTTTAACGTTCACAATATTTAAAATTTTTGAATTTTGACCGTTGGGTACTATAGTGACAGCTTTTTTGTGTCTAGAAATCTCCTTTTTTAATAATGAAATCTATCCAACCACTGTGAATGTCACTTGATACTACCTTATATGATATTATGCGTAGTTTGGGTTTTAATAGTAAAAATAACACTAAAACTAAATTGATAGAAAATCGACATAAGGTAAAAACAAAATTGAAAAACCAAAGTTTTTCAGCCCAGGAAGAACTACAAATTTGTTATCGATCATTTTTTGATAAGGAAAATAGTTTTGGTTTTGATGATCATTCTCAACCAAATGAATTCGGTTGGCGAACAAAAGAAAATCGATCTCCGATAAAGATATGATGAAAAATAGCAATGGATTTAAATTATTTATATACTTAATAAAAATGTAGTTTAATTACACTGATCAACAAAAGTGACCTATGTCTTCGCTGAATGCGACATATCATTTTCGAAATACTTTTCAATGCTGCAAACGAATTTGGCTTTCGTTAATTGCTATCGGGTCTAGTTTAATAGATATTTGCAATTACAATTTTGAATAAAAAATGAAGAAATTGTTCGGGAATTGAATTGACCCTGAAAAATTAAATTTTGTTAACCCTATAGCCAACAGCTTACATAAATAATTTCTACAAAAATTAAGAAATTCAACAAATTCAAACATTTTTTTAACGAGCGAAAAATGATTTTACGCCCTCACCGCAGGTCATGTCCATGCGTTTTTAACGCAGTTTGTGAATATAATCATACGGTTTTATTTATTGTAACGACGTCAATAACTCGATGACAGCTGTCGTACATAAGCACATAGCCAGCGAATAGCGTTTAATCATCGATTAAAATAAGACTAGCCTGAAAGGCGTTCTTCTGCATGATGGCAATGAGTGTCCTTCTATACCTATTGCCTATGCTTCACATTTAAAAGAGGATGCTGCATGTTATGAAAATGCTTCTTCTGAAAAACAAATTGCCACGCACACTGCTGGTCAATCAGTTCAGACTTTAAAGTGATTTTTATTCTATTAAAACTGCAGACAGGATACACGAAGTATTGTTGCTTCTTATGTTGTTGGGACAGCCGTGCTAGGGAAGGCCGATTCCCGACTCGCACCCGCTGACTTGGGTAGTAGGGCGATTGTCAATTCCGCACGGGGTACCTGAGGGAGGTTCCCCCACTACACGGCTTCCCCTGACTCAACCGAGCTGCTGTCGTCGGTCCTTGTCAGCGGGAGTCCTTTGTACATAATGAGCACTAAAATGCCTAGTATGAAATTTTTTTAATTTAGCACTTGGTAATCTACAAATAAATTATTCGAAACCTACGAATTATAACGATTCCAACGATATGTTATTTGACTTTAAAAGTTAAAAATCAAAGAATGTTCAAATGTATAGGAAATTTTATGGAAAATTTTGGAGTATATTTTACTCAAATACACTGTAGTAGCTTTAATTCATAGGTACAATATTTTACATAATTTGGGAAACTTCGGAATCTAAAATTTGGCCTAATTTGAAAACGTATGAACTAACATCATGAATACGGTTTATTTCCCAAACAATCGCATTTCTCAAAATTATCCTTGAAATAATTTTCGATGAAATAAAAAAGCGAGTTTCAAATAACTTGTGGAAGGCAATTCTTGACCGATTTTGGATTTATTTGTTTGAATAAATTAAGCATTTAGTTTCGAGGAGATTCATGTGGCCTGATTTTTTAATATTTGTCTGTTTCAAAATTTATGGCAATGCAAATAGCGAAGAATAGTCGTTTTTTTGTGTTTATTTTATTTCCGTGGAGAATTTTTTCCTATGTTTAGCATCGCTAGACTGGATGCACCGGGGATGACAAATATATTAAAAAATAATATATATATATATATATATAAGACGACGGGCAAAAATAAACATGGAAAGCGGCGCGATTACCTCCTTGACCCCAGATGAAATTAGGGAATCTCCAGTGAGTCGAAGTCGCTCAGTCAAATTTTATTATGTAGTGGAGTTTGTAAACCAAAATACTACACACCCTCAAAACAGAATGAAAACCTAGAATAGAAAATTGTTCATCTTTCAGAGCCACCCTAAAATGTTACAAGTAAATATTATTCACAAACAATAATAAAAGGGTGATGTATCATGGTTCTCAAGACTTCAATCTTTCGCCAATGCCCAGCCAGTCTTATTTAGAACCAAATGAAAAAATTTATGGTGCATTCTCTTACGCGAATAGTTTTAAGAATTATAATTATAGGGTTATAATGATTTATCTGTAACAATTTTCGAATGGGAAGATCACCCTGCTGTAGATAAAAAAAAAATTCAATATGATACAAAATTTCATGGAAAGACTTTGAATTGAAATCAGTTTATCCTGCATAAAGACATTCTTCCTATGTTTATTCTACGTATTTCTAATTTTTCCCATAGAAAATAGGAAAAAACTCCAAGGTCGGAAGAGCAAAATAACAATAAATTCCTATTCACTTTCATATATATTACAGTTGTAGCCATTATAAATTTCATACATTGAGCGTATAATTATATATTAATAATATATTCTAGTTATTTAAACAAAAATATCAGTTTTTTCAACTCTGAGTGGCAATTATTAAATTTAAAGTATATCTATAATTGATTCAATTTGAAATGTTCTTTGAAATCAGGGGGAAGTAGGGATCAAATGTGGGCTGCGCTTCCACTTCCTCTCGCAAACATTCGTTGATGAAAATTCATAATCGCCCCCTCCAAAAAAAATTCTGGATCCGCCCTTTATACTTTCTAATATTTGAAGGCGAGAAAACGAACTTGAGTTAGGTTCAATTATAAAATTTTACAAAACAACAAATTTTGCTAAAACGTAAAAGGTTATATAAATGTGATATCAGTTTGAACGAATGTTTTACCCTTCGTACAACACTAATCAAATATAAATGTCTTTGAAGGACAACCTCACCTCCAAGACTATACGAGATAACGACTCTCAAATCGAATGAAGTACTAGAATATTGACTAGCCACGTTGTTAAAAAAATTCTTTACATAGTTCAATTAATTATTTTTTCGTCTTATCAGAAAAAATGAAGATTGCTAATATTCTCGTTCCATCCCTGGCGGTTTTCCTAAATTCTATTGGTGAATATAATGATATATCTATAATTTTAAGAACATTTTTTATGCCATAAGCAAATCACAAGTTGTACGATTTGATTTACAACTTTCCCACTTGCTTTTTCCTCTCAAACGTCGAGTTTTTCTGAAATAAGTGCACAATCAATCTGAATTTGTTCCTGGGAAATCTAGAATTTTCGTGCTTCAAAAAATTTGCTTCGACAAGTGTTCTCATTGATACGGAATTCGTACCGTATGGAACGCTCTCAAGTGAAAAGTAGCATGCCTACTGAATTAGGCCCAGCCCACAAATTTCAGACGGTGAGAGCATTGGCTCAAGACATCGCGAAAATGCTATAACACATTCTGACATAATTTTATCATTTTTTCGTGGGGATGGGATGGGATGGGATGGGATGGGATGGGATGGGATGGGAAGATGGAGGTTAAAAGAGAAAGGTATTTTAGAAGGAATGGGCTGCAGAGGGATGAAGTGAGAAGGATGCATGATGAGGGGAGAAAGGTATATGAGGTGGTCAAGAAGAACGGCATGGAAAGGGAAAAGGCAGTAGGGGAGGAGAGAATAAGAGGGTCAAGGTTTAATAAGAACCACGTGTGGATTATGCCAAGGGAGAGAGAGCAGTATTTTCGTATAGGTTTGTATTTTTGCAAGGGTATGCAAGGTATGTGTAAAAAAGCGGACAAAAGGGCGGTTGCATGGATGAAGGGGGTGTTTGGTAAGGCTGAGAAAAAGAGAAGGAAGAGGAAGCAAGGCAATTTTTCAGGGCTAGCAGGCTGAAAAGTAAATGATTATCTACTAGTTAAGGCTACTGATGGGATTGTAAATACTGGTGAAGAGGGGAAGTAGGGATGATGAGGGTCGGGAACTGAGAGTGACGACAATGGGAAGTAGGGAGGTGGTAGTGAAAGGCTTATGAAGGCTAGTATGTAAGCGAAAGTAGGAGAAGTGAGGTGAGGGTAATTATTGAAGGTGAAGTGAGGAGGAGAAGAAGAAGATGAGAGCTTAAACATGGGATAGGAGGGGAAGTTGGGATGTGGAGGATAGGTAAGTAAGAGAAGTGATGAGGAGGGAGGGTACAAGAGGGGGAGTAGGGGAAATGTTAGTTTGGAAGAGTAAGGGAAGTAGGGGCTAAATTTGGAAGAGAGAGGAGAAATAAGGATGGGAAAGTGGGTAAGTGAGAGGTTAGATGAGGAGAACGACAAGGTCTATAAAGCCTAGTAAGAGAGGGGAAGTAGTCGGTGAGGTTGAGCAGAAGTGATTTAAATATTGAAGTTATATTTGGCAAATGCTAAAATTTTTAAGAAAGGTGAACTGATTCATCTTTGACTTGTAGGTCAGGCTCGATATCTATAAAGGAAGGGAGGGTCACCCGGTTAATGGGGCAGTTGACGTCGGAACATAAAGTTTTTGAAAAGCTATTCGGAATGAAGGGTGGATTAAAATTCTAGGCCAATCTGAAATCACAGGGAAAAGCACATAACGTAACCTCAACTTAGTTATCTTTTTTTTGACCAGGAATCGAGGTCAACCTAGAATTTTAATCCACACCTTTGATCTCGATCTTTCCGTTACCAAAGACTTTTCTCCATTCATTTCTTTTGTAAATTCAGCACTACTGACTTGAATTATATTACTATAGAAACCCTAGTGTTATGCATTAGACAAATCTTGAATACCAAGTAGCTCTAATCTCGTTTTTCATCACATGTACTCTATTCTCAAACGTGCGGCTACACACATATATATATATATAATGATAGAGTTACGCATACACGTAAGCGATATGTACTTCTAAGCAACACTCTAAATTTTATTCATGAAAATAAAAAATTTTAGTAACTTTCAAAAAAGCTTTGAAAATTTACATACATTTTTGGTGAAAATATAACAAAAATTCAAAATAACTTCAATGAATTCAAGAGAACTAAAAGGAAATAAGGATAATCAAAGTGAATTCAAGAGAATTAAAGAGAATTTAAGCAAATTAAGGTAAAGGTCAAGTTTCAGGCGATGATAAATGTAATATACATTTCATATAATAGTGTCGCATATTGTAAAAAAGTCCGCGTTTTGAACAAAATCGAGAGCGAAGCACGAGATACGTGATATTGAGAATGTGTTCGTTAAAGCCGTAGGAGCTTTAACAAAAGAGAATTCATAATCACCAAATTACAGTTGTCGATGCTTTGACCTTCAATTTCGAAAGGTCTGTGCACAAATGTGAGGGAAATACAAAGACCGAGCGCGTAGCGCGAGGTAAATGCACTATCGAGCGCGAAGCGCGAGGTAAATATATAATCGAGCTCGAAGCGCGAGAGAAATATATAATCGAGCGCGAAGCGCGAGAACCAACATTCGCGTGCCTTAGGCGCGCTCAAACATGCAAGGTACTTGCAAACTTAAAACAACTAAATTTGTTATTGTTAAAATTTCGATAGCAAAGTTTTGAAAAAAAACTTTGAGAAAAATTGTTTTTTCCTCACAGCGCGTGAGGAATTCCTCCTCGCTGCAGCGTTATAGGCTGCATTAAAAACAACTAAATTTGTTACTGTAAGAATTTCGATAGCAAAATTTTGAAACAAGAATTCTCGAGAATTTTGTTTCCCCCTTAGCGTTAGAGGCATCAATGAAAACAAATAAATTTGTTATTGTAAAAATTTCGATGCCAAAATTAAAAGAGAAATTTCGTTAAAATGTTTTTTTCTCGCGCAGCGCTATAGACTTCAATAGAAACAACTAAATTGGTTATTTTAATATTTTCGAGGGCAAAATAAAAAAAAAGAAATTGTAGAAGAAAAATTGTTTTTTCCTCACAGCGTTGTAGGCTTCAATAGAAACAACTAAATTTGTCATTGTAAAAATTTCAAAAGCGAAATTAAAAAAAAAAATTTTTGGAGAAAAAAGGATTTTTCCTTACAGCTTTATTGGCTGCAAAAAAAACAACTAAATTTGTTATTGTAAAAATGTCGATGGCAACATTTTGAAAAAAAAAATTTTCGAGAACAATTTTTTGTTCTCCACCGCGTTAAAGGCTTTAATAGAAACAACTAAATTCGTTATTGTAGAAATTTCGATAGAAAAATTTTGAAACAAGAATTATCGAGAAATCCCCTCCCCCACGGCGTTATAGGCATGAATGAAAACAACTGAATTTGTTATTGTAAAATTTCTGACGGCAAAACTATAAAAAAGAAATTTCGTGAAAATTTTTTTGTTTTCCACCGCGTTATAGGCCATAATAGAAACAACTAAATTTATTATTGTGAAAATTTTGTTCGTAAGCTTTTGAAACAAAAATTCTCGAGAATTTTTTTCCTCCACAGCGTTATAGGCATCAATGAAAACAACTAAATTTGTTATTGTAAAAAATTCTATAGCAAAATTTGGAAAGAGAATTCTTGAGAAACATTGTTTTCTCCTCACAGCGTTATAGGTTGCATTTGAAACAATTGAATTTGTTATTGTAAAAATTTATATTCAAATTATAATGAATTCATATTGAATTTATAATAATTATAATATGAATAATGCTATGTATTATATTTATAATATTCCAGAAAATCAAATTTTAATATAAATGATTTATTTAATTTATTTTAATCTGACCGAGTTACGGAACGTCGGGGTGTTCCCCGTGTTAAGAATATCTAAATCAGTGGTGATTAGGTATTCCAGTAGTTCATTACCGTGCTGCCCCATAAAGTATGGTGGGAATTAGCATCGCATCCCAACAGTAGAGGAATACCGCGTTAACTCCCTTTGTCAGTATGCAGGCCCTTGGTTTGGCCGCCTCGGGGTCCCTGTAACAAAAAAGACCAGCCCCCCCCCCCCTAATCACCATATGGTATCTCGAACTAACCAAGGTTCTTAGATTAGCGAGATACCTGTGTGCCTCGCAGCCTTGCCCCTCTGCAAAACTGCAGAGGCGCCTTTGCTGTGATGCAAGTTAATCTGGGTAATAGTGAAACCAGGAGCAGTCATTTAGGTCTGCTCCCGATCTTCCTGTGACTCAACCGGCTCCTCTTGTCCCTGGCCGGCAACCCTAAAGTTGACCTGTCCAAAGTGATAGTAGGGCTTGTTGTTGAGGCCCGCAAGAGCCCTCGTCTGGGACTCAGGAATCTGCACAACTAGGAGGTGCTTGGTTATGTTATACCCTTTAAGACCCCACCCCTCTCCCCCCTCCGCCAACTCCCTTCCTCCTCCTTTACCGTTTTTGTGTTTGGGCGTGTTCATTTTGATCCCACGAGAAGCTAGGGAAATAAAAGGTCCGCCCCTGCAGAACCCCGCATGCAGGGGTAGGACTGAATACTCAGGGAGGTCGTCCGGTGCTCCGAAAGGCCGTTAGGGCAAATCCTTAAAACCTAGGTGCCAAAGTGCCACGAGCTCGATCACTCTACGTTCATGGCTTAGGGGGGTGGCAACATTGAGTTGCTCCAACTGGAAGCAACTGCCATCAAAAAATGACACTAGCTCCCAGTAGGACCGCGGTAAATCTCACTCATGGCCACGTCTCAAAACCGTTAGATGGGTGGTCACAGGACACGACGAAGTCACAATGACAGGCCAGCAAAACACTCGTGTGTTTTGAGGACACGAAGCGACCCAAGGATGACAGCTCTCTGCATCCATCTAGCAAATGCCTTGGCATATTTTTGGCACGCGTGTATGGCTTTAAGGTTACGAACCAGTTATAGTTTCGCATCTCCAAAAGCACCTATCACAATGAAAATTACTTGTACCGAATATTTTGGGTACAGTCGTTGCAGCTCCCTTTTAAGGTCTTGCTACCTTTCCTCCTTTTCTTTCTCCTTGACAATGATGTTGTATTCGGAAGGAGCCGAGAATTCGATCACGAATATATTTCGTTTCTGGAAGTCTTGGAGAACAATGTCAGGCCTCGAGTGTGTACCGGAGACTTACCGCGGTCCTACTGGGAGCCGGTGTCATTATTTAGATGGCAGTTGCTCTCAGTTGAAACCTGCGGTGGTTGTTACCCTTATTATATATATATATGTTCGGTTCGGTTTTTATTCCTTTGGAATAGAACTGAAGGACCTATGACAAAGGTACCGAACGCGTCCTCGGGTTGCGGATAGAGGGTCCCTGTACCAAGGGTTTCTGCTGAATATGGTTGCAATGATTAATAAGCAGTCGCGGACAATTGTCCAGGGATGGTCCCGAAGGAATAACCCCTAAGCGGAGACGTAGCAACCGTGTGAAATAGAACATTTTTAATCCCTTTTCACATGCACATTTCGTTGTACTTATTTATTGTTTTTCGAATAATAATGAGGGTAAAAGCATTTAAAAACACAGTATTATTCATTTTTTTAGCAGAAAAATAAAACAAATTCACATTCAACCCAAAAACATCCTAGTGACTGTCGACGCATTATCTCTCTTTACGAAAGTACCAATCACTGATACAATCGATATTAATAAATCCTTTGCAAACTTCCCTTCTAATCTCATACCTTTGATAGAACACTGTCTCAATAATACCTACTTCTCTTTCAATAACCAATTCTACGAACAAACCTCAGGAGCAGCAATAGGGTCGCCAATCTCACCTGTAATAGCCAACATCTTTACGGAAAATCTAGAAACTAAAATCTTCAACCACTTCAAGCTTACACCGAAACTTTGGTGCCGTTACGTTGACGACACTTTTGTCATCTGGAAACATGGACTAGAGGAATTACAAAAGTTTTTCGATCTCATCAATCGATTACACCCTAATATCCAGTTCACCATGGAAATTGAGCAAGACGGAAAATTGCCTTTCTCAGGACATAAAGTTTACAGAAAACCCACCCATGCAAACAGATACCTACATGCCTCCTCCCACCACCACCCATCTAAAAAGCAATCGGTCATCAAATCCCTTGGATACAGAGCTGTCTCCATAACAGGTATGGCAATTGTCAAGCCGCGGCCGCCTCATAAATTGATTCGAGGTTTCAAGTTGAAGCATTCTTATATCCTTAGCGATTAATCTCAGTTGCAAGAAGGAGTAGCACTAGCACTGCACACCGACCAAATGCGGAACGAATGCTCTCAATGGGCATGCGCAGATGAAAGGGAAATTTAAATTAGTACCCAGATAACTTTCAAGACTATTTAGATCAGGGAGCTTTCACATATTACGTAACATTATTTTCGACCTTTTTGAACCCCCCACCCCCATGTAACAGACCCTAACAATTTCTTTGTATCCCCCTCCCCTCATCGCCGTTACGTAACACTTTTGTATTATGTTTCAAACATAATAGACGTTTTCTAGGTAAAAAAAGGTATTTAAGATGAAGTATTGTCTAGAAAAAAATAAAACAATATTTTTCTGTAACACTGAATGCTTTTTCAATATTTTTTTTTAGTTATAAAAATATTGAAGCTACTTAATATAAGTACTGATTGAAATTCACCAATTCAAAACTTTTTTTAATATCATAAAAAACCCTGCTGAAAGTAAACAGATAGAGATCCTATCCCTTTGAATCTTTATGATAGAAATAGAGAGAGAAAATGTATCCCATTGTATCTCTTTGTCAATCTAAATTCGCGCTTATCTTTTTCAATACTCTCTTTCCTATCTCATTCTATAATTTATCTATCCATGTCAATCTTTTTCTATCTTTTTGTTAATCTAAATTTACGTCTTTCTTTTCCAATCTCCTTTTCTCTATCTCGCCCTATCCTGATTCTATCAACATCAATACTTTTCTATCTCTCTATCAATCTAAACTCCCCTTATCTTCTTCAATCTCTCTTTCTCTATCTTATTCTATCCTGATTCTATCAACGTCAATATTTTTCTATCTCTCTATCAATTACTCTATGACAAGTAGTTGTTTGCAACAATTTTCCTATCATTGACGAACATCGGGAACGTCAAGTAGACAAAATGGCATAGTTCTCAACAAAAAATTGTCCACTGCCCAGTCATTTTTTTACCATTTACGAGTTTTAGTGTTTATCTAGCATATTTTTCAGATGCAGGCGATTGCAGGGAAGTACAAGAACTCCGTCAAATACGTTTACAAGAATGAATCTTATCATTTAGATAAACGAGGTCATGAACCAGCAGATCCCTTTATTTTTGACAAGCTGCTAATGAAACTGGAAATGAAGCAAAGATCTGAGCATATCAATGAAAATTTGTTAGACATTTTCAACGATGTATGCAGAGCGTATGTTTTTTATTTAATGGCTCTTTGTCTATTGTTTGTCTATCTCTGATATATTTATAAAGCTAACTCTCTTTTATACTTTAGTAAGCCAGAAGCTGCCTCGACTCTAACATTCGAGAATGTAATTTGAAGCTGCCACTATGAATGCTTTTCGCTCCAGGTTTGAGGATGCCATCCTGATAAGCTGTTGGTTCCACTTTGCTCAGGTAATTTAAAAATCAATAACAATTTCTAATTCCTTTTGTCCAAGCAAATTACACATCCCTACATTTTAATTTCCACAGGGTGTTTAACAATATTCTTTTTTTTACAGTGCCTTAGAAGACGTTGGATGAACCTAGGGTTACACAATGCTCCCAAACAAATACTCTGGATGGCTATGTCTCTCGCTTTAGCACTAGCTAATATCTTTGAAGAAGGCATTCTAATTCTAAGACAAACTGCTGATCAAATGGCAATTGAGTTTTCCAGAGTTTTGGAATTTTTACACTATCTGCGAATACAGTGGCTCCTCATCGCAGAAATCGTCAGTGTTTTCCACTGCAGTTCAAGGATCAATAATATATATGAATCCTTCCACAAACGCATTCTCATGCTACTTGGAGGCATCCATCTAAATGTTTGGGTGTTTTTGGGTAAACATATATTTTAACTTTTAATTTCTCCGATTGCATATTTTTAAAGTTCAAATATTAGTACTAAACATTTATTTTTCTATACTTTCAGGGAATTTAGTAAAATTGATCCAGGATGAAGATATCAACCTGAAGCGACTGAAAAATGGTCTTTGTCCTCGACGTGCTAGATCAATCCGCTACTGGGATCGCGATGTGGCAATTCGAGATGCTCAGCGACGCCTGACCGGTGAAAAGTAAGTATAGGTGTTACTGAAGCATTTTTGCTGTCACTTTGCCACCCAATGAAATTCGTGATAATTATCTAATATCTTCAAATTTTCAGCCCTGCTTTGCCACTTCGAGATTTTCTAGTGCGTTGCTCCTGCAGAACAAGTAGTGCTTTCATCGCCAACAATTTGGAATTGGGTAAGATCCAGTAGCTAAGAAAATAAGCTTAAGCTATTTAACATTTGTTGCTGACAAAAAATATTTTTAATGAATATAGAGATCGAACGTCTTGATCCTGCGCTAGCGCATACAGGACTACTGGTCCAACAAGGTCCTCCAGCACTTCCGTTTCATGGAAATCGAAGCACTACAGCCACTTCTGGTAAGTTCGAATGAAAATTGACCCAAGTTCCATACTAACGATTTCAAAGTTCACTACATTTTCGCAAACTGAATATTTTTAAAGTCCCTAGAAAGGACCCCAGATCAAACTGGGCCGGAAGTTCCTAGGCTGGCTTCACCCCCGTGCTTGAAACCTTGATAATACGGACAAATACTAGAACAGGCGCGATTTACGAGTACCGGATTACCGGGTAAGATTTGAAAGATAGTTCCTCACAGGCGCTGTGTACACAAGTACTTTACGCAGCACGTTAGTGAAGGACGTGTTGTAAAAGTTAAATGCCATTTTTACACGTGGACAAATCAAAATAATACGACGAGAACGATTATTTATATAAAAGATTTATGCAAAAAGTACCCGGCAGTAGTTAAACAAGAAATTAGTACAGAAACGTGTACTTCTAATCCTGATCTATCTGATCTTTCTTATGCAAATATGTATTTCTATATCAAATATTTAATGAAAATATTGAGAGATATAGCATTGATGAAAATTAAAGCGTTTTTTTTTAAAGAAAACAATTTATAAAAGTAAACCTGATTGTTTAATGAAATAGCAGGATGTTATTTTATGCGTTTACATTCGAAGTTTCTAAATTTTTAATGAGGTCGTTTTGAAAATGAAACATTCTAAAAACTAAATATGTTTTAAATACGACATTTATTTTCATTTAATTGAAATCAATTTTCAAATTTTTAAAATAAAATATTTCAAAAATTACAGCTTATTCACAATTAACACGTGATTTATTTATTTAAATTATTTGAAACGATTTGCCTTGAAACACAAAGGATACCATTAAATGTTTATATTTAATACTTAATAGCATTTTTTATATTTTGAATTTTTCCGCCCTAATGTTTGAAACTTTGAAAGCTTTGAAACGTTTCCAAAGTTTCATGAAACTTTTCATTTGGTCAAAGTTTCATGAAACTTTACAACCCTAAGCAGCTCCAACGAATATACAATAAATAAGTCACCGCAAATTACAAATGGGGTGAATAGTAAGGAAGGAACCAGCGGACAATGATATTGACATGGAGAATGTTGAAGAACATGCACGTGAATCAAGTGCTTCAGAAAATAGCGACATGGAAATTGAAGTATACGAAGATCCACGTTTTTGACCATACATACAGTTCGTTGAAATCAAAGAATGTCTAGGAATAATGTAAACTTAAGACTGAAGTTGAAAAGTAAAAAAAAAGTTTCTAAAATATAGTTATATTAAGAAAATCTCTAAAGCATTATTGTCGCTTTTCCACAATTTAAATGGACACTTTGCACTCGTTTTCCATATTTTCTGAGATGAATAACATAACTCATAATAATAATAATAATAGTGAATAAATAAAATAAACAATAATATTTTGAATTAATGCGGGGGGTTATATTGATCCTTCAGATTGATAGATCCTTCGTAGTTGATGTTGTAATTGGCTTTAGGATCCAGAAATAAGAAATGCTTGATTTTTTTACAAGTCAAACAGACGTTTCGACCCAGGTGGGGTTCCTCATTAGTGCTTTATTCTAGAAAAATGATTTTACATGGTACAATGTGAACATTTGTTTGCAAGGTATGCTTGTAGGGGCTGTTTAACTATGTTTTGGTATGACGGAAGTGCCATAAGTACAGCTTTAAATATGGCGCCATACAGTCTACGGAACTCCATCAACACTGCATTAGTTTACAACTCCCTCAAATACCATCGTTTGTCCATATACTCCTTATCTTCCATTCCTAGACTTTGAACAAAGACTAGCGTCGAGCGAGGCAAAGCCCAACCAGCCGCCGACTGGCGCCAGACGCATGTGTATACCAAATTGTAAACAGTTTCAATCATATTTGCCTGAGTAAAAATGATTAGTGTGTTAAAAAATAATTGAATTTGGGAAAAATGTTTTCCCACTTTTTCAATTTTATTATTAAAACTATACATCGGAAAGGAAAACTTTAAATAGAAAAAAGTCCAATTTTAATATTCTCTACAAGTCTATTTTTTTTTAAATTTAATTCTTTAAACTTTAAAATTTAGATATCACAAGACGATTGGACAATACTTTTTCACGTTTTCGAGCGCTCGCCCGGTTCTTGCATCCCCGCCTTTAGATTTTGTACATCTCCTTGCTCTTTAAGTATGTTTAAGAATTTTCGATCATGTTTTATATTATCTTTAAGGGCATTTTTATTGAGTCTTGTTTCCCTTTGAAAACATTCTTTGATAATAAAGGAGGGAACTTGTTGATCTAATTTTTCTATAATTTATTTTACCTTGACATTCAAAGAATGTATCTGTGAATCGCATTCCTTAATAGTCAAATTCAAAAGCGATTTTTTTTTAATTTTCCAGTGTTTTTATCAAATTTTTCTTCATTACTTTTGTTTTTGAAATCAAAAATAACCTTTTTATTGATGTCAAAATCGTAGAAGGGCATATTAAGTCTGATGGCTGGTGGCGGGAGGGCCCCTTGGCATTTTTAAAAACATTTACAAATTTCAATTTTCTAAACATATATTCTTATTTAAAATTTGAATGCGCATCTTTTTTCCTATCGAAAAAAGTTGTAGCTCTGTTCATTCTTGAAATAATTGCAAAAAACATGAATTTTGAAAACTGAAAATATTCCGTCTTTTCTTACTTCAACTCGCTCTAATTCACAGAATATTAAAGATTTTCACTTCAAATTTGGAAGAATTATATTTCAAAGTATACTTTAAAAGGTAGAGTAGTTTATATTTATTTGTTTTGTTATGAAAAATTGTTAATAATGTTTTTCTAGGTAAGTGTAAGAAAATGGTTTCAATATTTTCAATCGCAAAGTCTATCGAGGTAAGTTTAAGCTATCAAAAACTTCTAGCGGATGAAATGTCCATTAGAATTCGTAGAAGTTTTTTGTGATGTTTCACTTCAATTGAACAAAGTGTTAATAACCTACGAGTAATTTATTCTCTCAAGCAACGCCGCGAGCACATAACTCAGAGGCGCCTTTTAGCTGCATAGGCACGGCCATCTACGAAAGATGGAAAATTGTATTTTTCAACATCAATTTGTTTAAATTATGTGATTATCAGTTACATTAACAATAATGATCATACACATTTATACTGAAGTTAGAATTCATTTTCGTCGCCATTTTTTTTTTAATATAGAGGGCTTAAGCGAGTTTACACTGAATATTGTATTCTTATAATTCTTCACCTTAATCTAAAAAAATATATGCATGAGATCATTAACATAATATGCTTTAAATTATAGTGAGAGTGAGTGTTAGTCACAATTTTTATGGAACATCAACAACTGTAAATGTTGTAAACAATTTCTTGCAAAAATTTTGAATTTCTTTCTTCCTTCATTATCTGAAATTATGTACATATTTGGAAAAGTGGTATATGTTTCGTTATGTGTGCTCAAATACAACAGTTGTTCATTTTGTAAGCAAATGAAATAAGTAAATATAAAACTTTGTCCTCGAAAATAATTTTTGTTACACTGAAACTGCTTCGAATGTTTGTGAGAGAGATTTGCAGTAACTCTTTCCATGTAAAATTCACAAGAAATCGTTGTTATCATTTAATTCTTGTTTCTGGAGCCATCTGTAAACCAGTCATCCCCATAGTGGGCAGGTGTGCTTCGCCGCTAACCCAATCCTTCTTCGTGGATAGGCTAATACAATACTTTTTGTCAATGAGATAGGGAGTGGGTGTTTTGACTTTGAGCATGCTCAGTGTCGGCCTACTCGCGATGTCGGTTGGGATTCGCACTTCCATTTGTATCCTTCCGCCCTTTACCATATTTATTCTCCAGGCCGCGTTCGCAGCTATGGCCTTGATGATGAGATGGAGGGGCTCCGACCCTTTTATTGCCCCAATGCCATTGTGGGTGTCGATTTCGAGGCACTAGTGACGCCTCTTAGAATCAGTGTCCTGATTCTTTCCAGTCCCGACTTCACATTGGAGGTCTCGACCCTGCTCCACCAGACCACCGCACCGCCGCGTAGGTTAGCCTGGGGCGCAGGATCGCTGTGTAGGATGACTCCTAGATATTTAGCTCGTTCTTTGATTTCCAGTTGTTGTCCTACCAATTACAGTGTACTCGTGGTTCCCCACTTATACCGGCTAGTGAATACAGCCACATCTATCTTACTCATATTGACCGATAATCCAGTCTTCTTGTACCAAGAATTCACTATCCCCAGTGCTTGCGGAATCACTCTGAAAAGCGCATGCAGATGCTGGTTGCGCACGATAACCAGTCTTGACACGTGAGTAGATGAAGCAGTTCATCCACTATCAAACACCACAGAAGGGGCAATAGTTGAAGGCTCTTTCCTTTTGAAGCCCGGAAAATGTGCCTTGATCAGGTGAGCGAAGATCTCCACGCTTGACGCTGAGTATCCGCCGTCGGGCAATTTTAGGGTGCCAAGAATAGCATCCAGGTTTCGAGTGAGCAGCTTTTCCAGTCTAGCTGACCCTGCTCCGTTCTCGATGTCTGTGCAAAAGTTTGTCCGGCTTTCTTGCTTTGCATTACGTATTGCACCCCTGTATTCATCCCTCATCGTCGTAAATAAGGTCCATAGTTCATCCGTTTTGCCAGTAATGGCACGTCTAAACCTCTCTCTGATTTACCTGCGAAGCTCTTCGAGTTTTCCGTTCCATCAGTGTGTCTCTCCAGCCTTTCGGAATCTTGCGGGTTCAAAATTAATTTCATGAGGAGATTTGATGGCCTCCGTGGAAATCTTGGCTGCCATCTCCAGGGTGTCTACGTCTCTAATTGATCTGGGCAACTCCGAGACTTTCCAAATATTGAAATTGTTTTTAAAACAAGCGGTACAAAGAGTGATGTCGATGACTTAAAATTATAAAAACCATTCCGTTACTTGCTCAGCGGTGTTTTCTTTCATAAGTAGGTGACTTTTTATGATTAAAATCGGTTATTTTTTTATAAATATTAAAAAAGGCTAAACTTCATAAATTTTCTTGCATCATTCCCGTACGGTATAATACAGGAGTGTACGACTGCTTATATACACGTGCTCTTGGATCGGGTGGGCTGGTTTGTTTTCTGTTTTCTAACCTCTATTCATAAATATACATAACTCGATAATTGAGCTAAATAAGTTAATTAGAAAGAAAGAGATGTGTTACAAATTTTATTACAGCACAGGTAGCCAGTCTCAATCGTCTCAATAAAAAGTAGAACTCCTCTTGGAATTAAAAAAAAAATACATATTGCTATAATGTAAAGAAATCTCGTGTAAGTTACAGACTGTATAATGAAAAAATAGAATTTTTCCTAAATGGCATATGTTACAGTATTCGCTTTTGAACTTTTTAAAAGCTTGCGCTTTCTTTCATGAAACGCCAGTTTCAGTATTTCATGTTAGAATTTCATTATTATTTCTCGTTCTCAAAACTGCCCCCTTTGGATTTTAAATTTTTAGATGTCATTAGATCAATTTCCGTTATGAAATATTCAATTCCTAATAATAACGTGATTGTCACTGTAGGTACTAAAATTGACCTACAATTTGACGATTACCCTTATGAAAAATACATTTGCACCTATATCTCAGTTTGACACTGACTGTAGGTAACGGTAAAAAAAACATACAAATCAAACAATTTTCGATATGGTAAAATTTTGAAGAAACGAAAACATTTCGAATGCAGAGAAAAGAAATCTTACTTGTATAATTTCTGAATGAAAGCGTTAAGAATTAAATAGCTTGAAATTGAAAGTGTTTAAATTTGAAATTTTTTAAACAGATTCTCTCGAAGTAGAAAAATTTAAGACTACTATTTTGAAAATTGCACAAATTCATTAGAAAGGAGTTCAGATTTTATTATTTGGAATTCGAAGTGTTCAAAATTAAACTATTTTATTCTGAACAAAAGAAGCTCAAAATAAAATGATTTCAGATTAAAATTTCGAAAATAGTACAATTTCAAAACGTTAAAAATTAAATATTTTTATATTAGAATTTTGAAAATTGGATCATTTGAAATTCACAGAAATCAAAATTGTATTATTTCTCAATAAAAACGTTTAGAATTGAATAATTAAACATTGTAAACTGTAGAATTTAAGTAATTTCAATTCGAAGCGATCCAAATTTGACAATTAGAAATTTAAAGCTAAATTAAATGTTTTAAAGTCTAAGCTTCTGAAATTATAGAATTTTTTATTTTATTACATTAAATTAGTTTTTCTAAGATAAGAAACAAAATTCGCCTGCAATTTCCCAGTTAAAAATGGAAAAATTTTCAATTATAAACCTTCCAGCTTGAATTACACAGGCCGACAAATTTTAAAGCCAGGGAACAGACATAACATTTCCGAAGGATTTTGATGCGCTGAATCCGAATCCGAGCTCAAAATTGCTCCTGTATGTCAGGTTTTCAAGATATCCTAACCTAAAAGTGCAAAAAACGCGTTTTTAGCTGTTTTTGAGGTTATGTAACGGAACACTTTCAGGCCCTTTTGATAAACGAAGAATCCAAGATAACGAGCCGTCAGTCTCCAGAATTCTCATTACTTTGTGTTTCTAGTCAGTACAGCGCCCTGTCAATGGTCTATCACTCGAGCTACCCACTCCTGGTGACCCTTAAATGTCTCATTTACGATGTCCATGTCATCGAGATACGCATAGACCAAAGAGCATCCTTGTGAACTGAAATAACCCCATTCCCGGGGCAATAAACGCTTTGTACTACATGATACCTTTGGCCATCGGGATCTGGGAAAAGAAATAGTTCTTCTTAGCCACTTTTTTTAGCATAAAATAGTCCACACAGAATCGGTGTGTCTCGACGTCTATGTTATGAGTTATGTGATCGGTTGCTGAAAGTACCGCAGGAGGGGGCTCAATGATTTCGGCAACTAACGTGTCCAGTTTCTGTTGCTCCTCAGCTGTGATTTCTTTGAGGCCGCAACACCGGTTTAACGTTGCCGGTTTTTCATCCCTCATCTCCACTTCGAACTTTATACCATCCTCGGTAAAATAGTGAATTGTTTCCGGTTAGTCCGCCCTATAACAGGCTCGTTTGCTACCGTCGTGCACAATTCCGAATGTATGGATGAAGTCCATACCCAAGAACACCTGTTCCCCCATGCTCGGGACGATATGGATCTTCATTATTCGCGAAATACGATCCATTTCGATAGGGAGATAACGCGTGGTATGGACTTGACTGACTGTACCGACAGCAGATATAACCGCTTGGCTCAGTGTGCAATGTGGCCTTATACTGTTCTGCTATAACCAAGCCAATATCTCCCATTACTGTTCGGAATGCCCCGCCGCCAATCAAAGCGAGAACCTTAGGTGTATTACCGATTCGAGCAGTCGTAAAGACTCGCAGGGTAATCCGTTGTCCTTCTTCAGGGGCTCCTTCGCATCTGATCGTAGCGGTAGCAAAGGGCCTTTTTCTGGTCATACCACCGGTGGCTCGTTTGACTTCAACAGGGCATAAACGGAACAATGGTGTCTTCGATTTCTGCCGTACGCGTTACCGGGGTGTGGTTCGCTGAAGACAGGATTTCTATGAAAGGAGGACCTGCCTGATGAGCTACCCTCACTACTGTCGGTTTCTTTAACTCGAGCATGTTCTGTTCTGATTTATACCTGTGGTCCTGTGAAGTGAACTCGGGGCTGGAGGAATAAGGGTTGACCCTTTACGCCTTCTCTCCTTTTTGTTTCCCGGACAATTTCCGGACAGTTCACACCCTTGGTAGCCACTTGACCCTTTAGTCGGCAGTCCCAACATTCTGCCTTCAAATCATTCCCTTTCCTATTTAAGGTGGATGACTACGAACCCCTCTTTGGAGATTGCTCCGACTTCCTCAGAGTTTCGAAGGTTCCTACCGTTACGTCCGTTGGATCGCTCGAACTTCGGCTTGCACATGGGCCACAGAACTGCCTTTTTTGGGCTGTACCCCCTTGCTTTTGCTCTTCTAACCTTTTCTGGTAGAAGGCGTCCCCGAAGCGAACCTGGAAATTTGGTATGCACTGCTCCCAGGTGTTCCATCTCAATCGGTTCTGACGGAACCAGTGCCATGCGATATCCTTCAGGAGGAAGGTCGTTAATTTTCGTTTCCTCTTTTGGATATTGAAAATGCTGTAAGTCTGAAAATTTTCATTTGATCAAAAAATGTCATTGGAATAAATTGTTTGAATTTTTGTGAACTATGAATAGCCGCACACATAATTTCAAAATTTTGAAAAAACATGGCTTCAAAAATTTTGAAAATGCTCTGACTTTCCGAATTTTTATCCAAAATGGCTGACTAACGAACTTGACCTTCATTTTAGGAAACTTGAAGAGTACACCAAAGCCCAATCAAATCTGTAATTTCTTCCGAAAGTCATCGTGCTGACAGACTAAAAATCTACATACATGCATACACAAACATACACACAGCCAGACGGACATATTCGGAAAAACCTGTTTTTTGGGTTCAGAAGGTCTCAAAACGTGATCATTTGACAAAAACGGGGGGGTCAAATATCACACAAATGTAATACCTTGTCTGGATGAGAATGTAAAAATACAAATTTTCAAGTACCATGAGCATTAATGATGGTTATTTTACTGTTTTAATCTTTACAAATAGTATTGAGGACATCAAAAAAATTAAGTATTATGGAAACCCACACACGAGATGGGGGAAAAAAATAAGCAAAGTTTTGATGAGAATGTGCCCACTACTCGGGCCGATTTTTTTACTGCTAATGTTATTTTTTACGAATAAAACGAAAACTACACATCCTATCAAAAAGTGACCCATAACAAATTTGTAGATTTTTTTTTGAGTGCATAATTTTTGCAAAATCATCATTTGTCGTATCTTGTATAGTTTGGCCGTAAGAATAAATTTTTTGTTATTTTTCGTGCAATAAAAATGAGAATTTTCGAGTTTTGAAGAAAATTCACGCAGTTGTTATGATATTCTTGTAGGGTGTGCAAAAGGAAACATCTTGGTCATCATGACTTTTTTTCGGGTCGTGCGTTGTTTGGCTGAAAATCTGAACTTTCGTTTCCTCTTTTAGATATTGAAAATGCTGTAGGTCTGAAAATTTGCATTTTATCAAAAAATGTCATGAGAATAAATTGTTTGAATTTTCGTGTTCTATGAACAGCCGCACACATAATTTTAAAATTTTGAGAAAGCATGGCTTCAACAATTTTTAAAATGCTCTATCTTTTCGAATTTTCATCCAAAATGGCTGACTAACGGACTTGACCTTTATTTTAGGACACCTGAAAAGCATACCAAAGCCCAATCTAATCTGCAAATTCGTTCGAAAGTTATCGTGCTAACAGACTAAAAATCTCCATGCATACATACATACACACATACATACACACAGCCAGTCAGAAACATTCGTGAAAAACTGTTTTTTGGGTTCAGAAGGTCTCAAAACGTAGTCATTTGACAAGAACCGGGAGGGGGGGGGGTGAAATTTTACATAAATTTAATACCTTCTCTGGATGAGAATGTAAAAATACAAATTTTCAAGTATCAGGAGTATCAATGATGGTTATTTTATGGTTTTAATCTTTACAAATAGTATTGAGGACATCAAAAAAATTAAATATTTTGTAAACCCGCACACAAGATGAAATAATCAAAGTTTTGATGAGAATGTGCCCACTACTCGGGCCGATTTTTTCACTATTAATGTTATTTTTTACGCACTTAACCTGAAAAAGGGAACGAGCATGACTGATCACATTTCCGTAACCAGTCAGTAAATACGTAGCCCCCTCCCAAATCAAATCTGAAAAAGGGGACGAGGGTGACTGAATGTATTTCCGTAACCAGTTAGTGAATACGTTGCCCCCCCACTTTTACCTAGACAAGGAAGTGACCGTAACTGAACGCATATTCGCAAGCAGTTAATATATGCGTAGCCCCTTCCACATAAACCTGGAAAAGGGGACGAACATCATTGTACGCATTTCAGTAACCAGTCAGTAAATGCGTAGCCTTCCCCCCACTCAATTCTGCAAAAAGGGGACGAGCGTAAATGAACGCATTTCCGTAATGAGTCAGTACATTCACAGCCCCTCCCCCCCTTATCAGCAAATGAAGACGAGCGTGACTGAACACATTTCCGTGATGACTCAGTAATTCCATGCCTTCGACCCCTGCATAAACCTGGAGAAGAGAACGAGCGTGAATGAATACATTGCCGTAACCTGTCAGCAAATACATAGGCCCCCCTCGATTGGAACCTGTGAAATGAGGCGAGTGCAACTGAATGCATTTTCGTAACTAATCGATATATGCGTAACCCCCACCACCACTCAAACCTGAAAAAGTTGACGAGCGTGACTGAACACATTGCTGTAACCAGTCAGTGAATACATAGGCCCTCCTCCACTGAAACCTGGAAGAGGAGGTGAATGTAACTGAATGCATTTTCGTAACTAATCGATATATGCGTAGCCCCACACTTACACCTGAAAAAGGAGACGAGCATGACTGAACACATATTCGTAACCAGTTATTAAATACGTAGCCCCTCCCCCCCCAAATTGATCTGAAAAGGGTGGCAAGTGTAACTAAGCGCATTTTCGTAACAAATCAGTAAATGCATAGCCTCCCACACTGAAATCAAGAACGGGCAGCGAGCGTGAACGAACACATTTCCGTAACCAGTCAGTAAATGCGTAGCCTTCCCCCTAAAATTGAACCTGGAAAAGGGGAGGAGCGTAACTGAAATCATTTCCGTAACCAGTCAGTACATACAAAGCCCCTCCACTTACCTGGAAACGAGGACGAGCGTGACTGAACACATTTCCGTAAACAATCAGTAAATACATAGGCCCTCCTTCACTGAAACCTGGAGAAGACGACGAGCGTGACTATACACATTTCCGTAACCAGTCTGTATATGCGTAGCGCCCCCTCCACCCCCCTCAAAAAAATCTGAAGAAGGAGACAAGCGTGACTGAACACATTGCCGTAACCAGTCAGTGAATGCATAGGCCCCCCTCTACTGGAACCTGTAAAAGGAGGCGAGTGTAACTGAATGCATTTTCGTAACTAATCGATTCATGCGTAGCCCCCCCCCTCACTTGACCTGGAAAAGGGGACGAGCATGACTGAACACATTTACGTAACCAGTCAGTAAATGCACAGGCCCCCCTCTACTGAAACCTGTAAAAGGAGGCGAGTGTAACTGAATGCATTTTCGTAACTAATCGATTTATGCGTAGCCCCCCCCCCACTTAACCTGAAAAAGGGAACGAGCATGACTGATCACATTTCCGTAACCAGTCAGTAAATACGTAGCCCCCTCCCAATTAGGCCAATTTTTAGCCCGATCGGACAACTTTCATTTTGGAGGTGGGTACACTTCAGAAATTATGCCCCATATATTCAACCTAAGGTTCTTCAGAAAGTGTATTAATCAAACTCTAATGTGCTAATGCATTTATACACATTTATTTATTGAAAATCAGTAATATTTGAGTTTTGATCAAAGTTGTGCTTCGGGGCGGAATGAGCCAGGTTTATGGGACGAAATGAGACGCGCATTTCCTGCTTGTCACTGAGCGTTGTTAACTTTCTTATGGAGCCAGCCGAAAAGTTTCAAGTGCAGAATTTAAAAATATAAAATATTGCAATGATTAGAACTTACAGAAGAAAAACTGACTGCCAGTCATGGTCAGAAGAGTCTATGGCTGCGGCTGTAAAATCTGTCTTGCAAAACAATTCTGGTCTTAGAGCAGCTGCAGTTGCTCACCAAGTTCCAAGAGCAACTTTTGCTTGTAAAGTTATAAAATGTTGACAAAAAGATGTTTCAGTGAAAAATTCTTGCAAAAAAGTGAGTGATATAAGTATACGTACATATAATTTATAAAGTGCTATCTATTAAATTATAAGTCTTCGTTATTATACGATACAAAGGTTAATTTTAATAATAAATTTTAGACGTTTTTGCCGTTGTTTTTTCAGCATATTCAAGACAAAATGTTCAGTTCTATTCACACGGATAAGTTGCAGAAATCTTCTAAAATTTATATGTGCAATTATTCCTTTAAATTTTGAAAAAAAGAAGCTTAAGACTGTGTCAAGACTTTTACCTCCCCCCTCTCTCCCCTCTCCCATACATCTCCCTCTCCTCATCCCTACCCACCCCCTCTCCACCTCTCTCTCCGTTTCACTCTCCCACTCTCTCTCCCTTTGAATCTTCCGGTCTCCCCCACTCTCTCGCTCCTTTTCACTCTCCCTCTATCTACCCCTCTCCATATCTCTCCCCTCTCTCTCGCTCTCCCTCTCGCTCCCTCTCTCTCGACCTCTCTACCTCTCTCTCTCCCCCTCTCTTTCCCTCCCTCCCTCTCTCTCCCTCTTAATTGTCAGCAGCTTTGACTTGTTCAGTGTTTGATGGTAAATCCTGGTGTTCCATTCAAGCGATATTTAACGAGAAACATACTAAACGAGAAAAAGGCTCGTTCAATTGTCAAAATCATCGTCTCGGCTCGTCTCGTTTCTACGAGAGTATCAGTTCAACCGAGCGATGTCGAGCACATTTATCGAATAACTTGATTTTTTAACCTGTTTATTATCAATGAAAGTAAATGTGGTTATCTTTCTATATATCCGAACGAGGTTTTGCGTCGTTTCCTAACCGTGGACGAAACATGGATTCACCCCAACACACCAGAGACCGAGAAACAATAAAAAAAGTGGGTTTCTCCAAGTGAACGTGCACCAAAAAAGGCCAAGGTGGGTCTGTCGGCCAACAAGGTTATGTCCACAGTTTTTTGGGATGCACGAAGTATCATTCACATAGCTTACCATCAGAAGGGTAAAACGATCAATGGCCAATATTATTCGGAGCTTTTGGACAGATTCGATATTGATTTGAAGCAAAAACGACCGCATTTGTCGAAGAAAAAAGTGCTGTTCCATCAGAAATTCGCAACAATTTACTACTATAACCAGTGGCTAGAAGGAAGTCGACGGGGAGAGCAGAAAATAATTTCCGAATCCGATTTCAGACAGAAAAAGATCTTGAATTTCGAAATGCACAAAAAAGGCACATTTTTATATTCTTATTTTCAGCAAATAAAAATTCAATGAAGTACGTGAGGAAATTTTTTTGGAGAATATTCTTTTTATATGGTAGAAGAAATCCTGTGCACATTACACAAGGCAAAAAAAAAATAGGAGCTATCTCAGACCATTAATTGTAATAAAATTATAGATTTTCTTATTTTAGGCCTGATGATATGCTAAAATAAATTTATTTTTGTTTTATGAAATTTAGGGATTATTCCTCTACAAAGAATAAGTAATTTCTTGTGATGAAAGATTCTTTTAGCTTAAAATTTGTATTTATTGAAAATTGAAAATTAAAAAAATTCATGTTCAGACCTAATACGGCCTAGCACTCTCAGCTCCCGAAAATTATTACAACAAATGTATTTAATTTTTTTAATGAACATATGCCTTAAAATTTGTTGATTCGAAAAAAGTAAATAAACGTTTTCAAATAATTCCTGCGAGACGAAAGTGCTGCCATCAAATCACCGCTTCATAAACTCCAAATCCTACTACCGATTGGCCCGATTGGGAACGATTGGGAACGATTGGGAACGATTGGGAACGATTGAAACTTTACAACACTCAATCGTTTCCAATCGTGCACCACGATTAAGAAATACGATTAGAAACAATTCAAATTTCTTTTTATCGTTCTGAACTGTTTTCAATGAATTATTTCTAGAGGGGTAAGCAAGATTTCGCGGACAATTTTCACATACATAAAGCGAGCGCAATTTCAATATTGTTTTGAAATGTTGCAGAAATATTCCCGACCAATATTGCGTGGGTCGGACATTTTAATGTTTCTTGGACGTTGCTTCACTATTCATTTGGAATGTTGCCAATGTTTCAAATAAATATTCTAGCAATATTTCTGCAACATTGTGCGTTATGGGGGAATTTACAAATTACTTGCGCCAATTTGAAATTAAACAAGGTTAAATTCTCTGTGCGTGAATATTTCCAGATTGTGCAATTGTATATAAAGGGCAATTTTACTTGAGAGCGAAAGGAATATTCTTGAAAATCAGGAATATTTCTGTTTTTAGGTTGTAAATTGCATTAATAAAAAAGCTGCACTATTAGAAAAATCTGTATTAAATTTAATACAAATGTATATGAAGTCATTTGCATACACGGTAATTGAAATTGAATATACATTAAAATATGAATAGCTGTACACTTTATATCAAATTTAATATACAGGTCGGTATAGCAGCGTGCTTGAAAACTCATAGTGCTTTTATTTCATTAAATCTCTAAAAATATTCGGAAATGAAGTAATAACCTAGAATTCGTCGATTGAATTGTTTTTTATGATTAAAGTGCAACGTACATGTGGAACTCTTTCCAAAATTTGCCCTGAATTGTAGAAATTTGATGTGAGTACAGTTGATTGTAGGTAAGAAGGTATCATGTTTTATTATTAAGAATCGAAAATTACTGCTAATTTAATTTTGATTTTGTGTAAAATGGAATTATTTTTGGCAATCGATGCGTCTCGAAGACGTGAACAAATATATTATATACATTATAGTTGTATTCCCAATATTAAAAAAATTTTCCTTCTACCAACAAGATCAGCAACATACTTTTTCAATTTATAAATCGGTATTCTAGATCATAAGAGGTTATAGAAGGTTCGTCAACAGGTCATTCGACGTGTCTCGAAGCCGCAAACAAACATGTCAGATACAGTACTGTAGTACTCCTAATACGAACAAAGTTTTTCTCATATAAACAGAATACACCAATTTTGTAAAACTTCATAAATCGATACTGGTCGGTCATAAAAGGTTCACCAATAGGTCTATCGATGCGTTTCAAGGATGCGAACAAATACTTTACATGTAATATTGTCATGTTTTGAATGTCAAAAAAGTTTTTTTTCCATATAAACAGAATAGACCATTTCTTTGAAATTTCATAAATCAGTACTGGTGGGTCATAAAAGGTTCATCAACAGGTTAATCGATGTGTCTCAAGGACGCGAACAAATACTCATATGTAATATTGTCGTATTTTGAATATAAAAAAAATTTTCTCATATAAACAGAATGAACCATTTTTTTAAATTCATAAATCGGTACTGGTCGGTCATAAAAGGTTCACCAATAGGTCAATCGATGCGTCTCAAGGACGCGAACAAATAGTCTACATGTAATATTATCAGGTTTTGAATATCAAAAAAGTTTTTTTCATATAAACAGAATAAACCATTATTTGAAAATTCATGAATCGGCACTGGTAGGTCATAAAAGTTTCAACAATAGGTCAGTCGATGCGCCTCAGAGACGCGAACAAATACGCTAGATATCGTATTGTTGTATTTTGAATATCAAAAAAGTTTTTTCTTATATAAACAAGGTAAAATTTTTCTTTTGGAATCTCTAAACGCAAGAAAAAACTACTTCTAAATGGGCGATCTAGCTTAAAATTCTATCAGACCTGAATATTAATCGGAGCTACACTTCATCCAAATCATAAGCCTTCCTCTATGAGGAAGCAAAAATAATAATTTGATTAAACAATTATTTTTGCCGAATTTTATTAATTATTACCTAACTCTAAGTGAAAGATTGACAAAAAGTGAAAAATTTCAGAAAAAACGGAACTACCTAACATTACTATAGGATGAAATATTTATACACAATAATAATTTGTTTAAACAATTATTTTGGTTAAATTTCAATAATTATTACCACACACTAAATAAAAAGTAGACAAATAGTTAAATATTTCAAAAAAATACGCAACTTTCTAAACATTATTCAACGAGAATATTATTTAAAATAATAATAAGTTGTTAAAAAAATTATGCTGATTAACGTGAATTAATTATTACCTCACTATAATTTAAAAGTATACCAAAAGCGGAAAAATTCAGAAAAATCCGCGACTTTCTAACTCTATTTTAAGAGAAAATGGATATAAACAATAATACATTCTTTAAAAAATTTATTCAAACATCTAATTATCAGTGTAAATTAATATTTGATTTATTAGAAATTCACAGACTTAAAAATAACTAGAAATGTCTAATTATATTGTTTTACAGTAACAGAACAAAAAATATACATTCAATTTTATGTAATAAGAAATATTTTGTGGGTTTCCACATGGGTTCTTATATGAATACCGTTATGGAAACCTATGAATTGCTCCTACATGAAATCCTACATGGGATTATAACTTTTTCAAAATGAAATATGTGTTGAGAGTTTTTGGTGCATAGTCGGAAATCTTAGAAACCACCAAAAATACTGCGCAGCCGTAGCTTTCATAGAAAACTACTGCGTACTCGTTAAATATCAATTTCAAACCCATCCATGTAGGAACCTTAGTAAAAACCCATAATAAGAACCGATATAGATTCCCACCCTATATTCCTATCTCAGATCGTAATTTTAGAGATGAATTCAAAAAAGGATCCAATATAGGTTCCCCCATAAGTTCCAATGTAGTTTACTATGTAAGCTTATTCAGTAGGGAAGCTCTGAACTTTTCAGAAATAAAAAATAATGTTTTCACTTGTCACGCTCAAAACAATTATTTGGGACCAATCCTCTGATACTCGTAGATTTCAATGCCACTGACAAAATTATTTTCTGAACTTACTTTATCTGATCCCTCTTCTTATTTTATCCTACAATACTTTCAATGATAAGTCAGGTAGGTTATGTGAAGAAGAAGGTAATTTTCGACGAAGCCGGAATTGAAAATGCATTTCTATTAAGCATTCTCAAGTTTCCAAGTTTGCGTCCCCTAAGATTTCGGTATCAGATGGTTTCAGAAGGCCATAGTTTTAATGTCTCGTTACAAATTATTATTTAAATTTTGTCGATGGAAAAACCACGGCCTTTCTCGAGATTCACTTCATGGACAATGTCTTCTCCGGCGTGCAATTTCGCGTCCCCTAAGATTTCAGTGTCAGGAGGTTTCAGAAATCAATAGACTCATCGAAAAATATCATTTAAATGCAGTCAAGGAAAAAATTCAGGCCGTTTTTCAAAACATTATTATTATTATATAATATATACAAATAATAAATAAAATAATAATGGGATGTGCGACCACATCGCCCGAGAGCTCCGGCTCTTGCAGTCAACCACGTTGTATTAGACAAAACTCCCCAATGCAACGAATTATGCGATTACGTCACCAGTATTGCTCAGGGCCACCCACAATAGGCCTCTCTCGTATGGAGGCCATAGTTCAGTTGGGAGTGGCAATAGGACCAAACCAAAGCGACGAACAGGCAATGGAACCGGACAAACGCGAGAACATCGTTTTAAATGGTCGGACCAACTCAGGAGGGACATCCTTACCTGTTGGCAAAGAAGCCTTTTCAAGAGATCAGGTATCCTTTTTGCGCAAAAACGGATATGAACCTCTTTATATAGAAGAGTAACATCCTCCAGCGAACATACCAACAGTTCCAGCAAGACCACCTTTGCAGATAGCCGATAATGCCAACATGAGAAGTAGGAGAAAAAAAATCCACCAAAAAGTCTTTCTCAGGATGGACAAATTAGCCGAAGCTAATACAGCTCTCCCCGATTTGCTTCCCGAACATGATAGTCGATGGAATCTGAACTCTGTAGTTTACGAGAAGGCGGTCTCCCTGCTTAACGACAATAGAAGTAACGATACTTCAGTACGCCTGAGTAAGACTCGCGAGCGTATTGCACAGCTTCAGTTTAAAATTAAAACTAGATCCTTTTCGTATTTTTGATGCCATTTTCCTTCTCGTTTTTAATTCAGGAACGTGATATACACCCAACAAAATGAAAACACAAACGAACATAACCTACGTATGCATCGAGATGTGAAAATATAACATAGGGCAATTGATTCAACAATTATATATAATAACCGACAACTGTACGCAGTATGAAGCTAGTTCTGTTCGTAGCATGAAGTTAATTTTGTTCGCCGCCAATGCATTCTGTTCGCAGCATGAAGTTAGTTCGTGGTGATGCTTTTGTTTCCTCATTACTTTATTTAGGGATTGAATAATAAATTAAAAATTTTAAATTTTGGCTCACTTAATCAATTTTAATCAAGCAAATGCAGATTTTCATTAATTTTTTTCAATTTTTATAAACTAATAACTTTAGACTGACACAAAAGTCATATCACTCATATGACTATTAAAAACTTTTAAGTTGAGTACGTCGGTAATTTCTTGTCGGTAAGAATTTAAATTTTATAAGTTGATTGTAAAAATAAGTGTTTTAAATTTTTAAATAATGATCCTAATTTAGATAGTAATTATATATTTTGATATTCAGTTAATTCTTTAGATTGACTCAAAAGGCATTTCACTCATAAAATTATCAAAAGTTTCTAAACTTACAGCGTCGATAACTTTTTCTGCTAATAATAAAAATTTAATAATGTACATAAAATTAAACCATTTCGAATTCATATTTACCTTTTAATTTTTTCAAGTTATAGACACAACTTCAGTCCTTAGAAAGGTTTAATATATGAACAACGTGAAAGTAAGAATGTTCAAAATTCAATAGTTTTCTTAATATCTTCAAATAAATATATTATAACTTGATATTTGATGCCTTAGAATTTCATTTTTTATGATTTTAAGTGTAAAAAATAAATACTTTATTCGTTTGCACATAATGCATTACATTCACAGTAAAAGGAAATAATACGTTTAGTTGATAATATATGAAATTCTTTGGCGTCAATTTCAAATCTTCGAAATTGTACAACAAACTGAAATAAATAATAGGTAACTCATAGTTTTGAAATAAATATATTTTACGTTTTACTTAATATTTGTCTTTAATTTTCTTTTTCAGCCAATAACTTTTTCATTTTTTCATTGCCTTAAATACTTGACATCATGAAGAAGACTTTAATATTGTTTACTTCTTATATTTGTTTCAGTAAAAATATTTAAATGACCAAAGTCTATTAATATTACAATTTTTTAATTTCAAGGAGTGGAGCCCTTAACCATTCGAGCAAAGATGTCCAAGCGAAGAAATCCGCAAGCGACATCGGCTAAATTCGGCAAGCAGAGGGTCGTTTGGAATAGTTCGGAGGCGCCGCACAACTTCATCTCCAGTGGTCAACGGGCGGCTACATGATAAGTTTATTAATGCACGTATTGATCGCTGTAGGGCGCGCGACTGTTGGTTCTGGCACTTTGCGCTCGATAATATATTTATCTCGCGCTTCGCGCTCGATGATGTGTTTACCTCGCGCTACGCGCTCGGTCTTCGTATTTCCCCCACATTTGCGCCCAGACCTTTTAAAATTAAAGGTCAAATCATCGACAACTGTAATTTGGTGATTGTGTCTTCCTATTTATGAATGGCTCTATTGAGCCAAAACTCTCCGCCCTCAATCTCTCCCTTTCTACCGTTTTTCTGTACCGCCCTCTCTTTTTTGACTCAAGTTTCGGCGTACAGAATACTTCCTCGTCCGAATCCCATTCTTCTTTGCTATCGCTGTCCCCGTTATCCATCAAGCCGATTCGAAGTAACCTCTGTCCGTAACTCCATACGTAACTTTCGTTAAATATATCTTTACTGTGCTACCCCACCCTGCTACCGTACCTTCTTTCGAGCTTCTCTCTACCTTTCCCTCCCTATCGCCGCCACTCGGATGCGCTTGTCTCCCCATCCTGCTTCTCACGACAGGCCGTTCACGTCCGCAAAAGGGAGACACCCCAAGTTGCATCTGTACAAAGTGACGGCAAAAAATCTCCAAAAGGATCATTAATAACAATAAAGGATGTAACAAATTTATCCTTGGCTCACCAATTGAAGAACCCATTTCAAGAACCATCTGTTACGTCGCAACGTAAATTACAAAGGTTTAGATTCTAACATTACACACTGTGAGTAGGACTTGATTCTCAGTGTTCTTTTAATATCATACGCGAGAGCTAAAGCTCTTTTTCTATTGACCGGACCAACGGCAAGAAGCGGGCAGAGAAGGGATGGAGCGGAGTACGAGTTCGCGAGCGACGTTGGCGCGCCACGAGTTATCTGCGATCGATAGTAGTGAAGTGTTGTGTATATCTCCGAAGCGGCGTGCCCCGTAGGATTTATACGAAAAGACGGATATATCTTTTAAAAACATTGATATCCTTTTTCTGTTTATTTATATTATTCGCTTATTATTTATTTGTTCTATGCTGTGCCATGTAACAAAATATCGATCGGTTTTCACACGAAACCTCTTCCCCTTGATTCAACAGAAATACCAGAATAAAGGGTGAATTCCCTACGGGAAATCTAACCATATCATTGGTACTGAAACAAATCTGCTGCAGACTAAAACGTTTCACACCAAAGCAAACTGCATTCTCAGCAGCGAAGCTGATTTCCCTCTTTTCTGTCCAACATCGCATTTAGTCATTTTTTCATATATTCTAAAACCACGTGGCGACGCCAACATCGCTTCATTTTCTTTCGCGCGAGCGAGTTCCTGATATATATCCATAAAAATTCGTTTTGCAATGCCAGGTATCCATTGAATTATATTTCTTCTTAAAAATAACTTTCATTCGTGCATAGCCTTCGTATCGTTTTAATGTTCTCTGGAATAAATCTGGAAATAAATCAATTCATTTTCGAACAATCTCGAAAATTTTCGTTGGCACCGTCACGTGGTGGAAACTTCCGGCGCTGGTATTTGCGCGCGCATCACAACTGTGGCAGGCAACAAGAGGAAGGAGAGGGTGAGTCACTCGAGGTCAAGCGCCGTTCGCCTGGGCGGTTATCTTTCGCACTCAACCCCACTTCTGCCAGCCAGAGACAAATGTCTGAGACCACGCCACTTTGTCTTCCGCCCAGTGTCTCCAGAACGTGGGATTTTTCGGCACCCAACACTTTCCCATCTGGGAGAATACATGCAAGCGTAGCGTCGGTGAGTCGGCCAGCCTCGTGTAAAGCCGAAAACGCACAAAGATCCGTTAAAAACCAGATATCGCAAATTTGGACGATTACATTACACTCTCATGAATGAGAATGTAAAAATGGAGGAATAAATAAAAATGCGAAATCGTCTTGCGGAAGAGTCCAGAAGGCTAGCCACTTTCTTCTTGCAAGTACTAAGTGGCTACCCTTCTCAAGTAATAAGTTAATTTTGACAAATAAAATGTGAGAAAAAAAGATAATAACTATTTGTATCCAAACGAACTAACCTTTCTTTCTTTATATTTTGTTAGCTGGAAAATTAACTTGGATAATAACAAAATTTCAAGGGAAGAAACAAAGTCTACCGGAGTTTTAATTAGTCAAAGAAAATATTTTGATTTTTGGAATTTTTGTTTTTGAGGACAACCTCTGGGACATACTTGTAAAAAGGTATCAATTCCTTCAGCAGATTCGGGTTTAAAGCAGTCTGCTGGTGTCTGATCCCCGCAACATCATTGTGTCTACGAGTATACTCGTCATGAGCTAACTTTCTGCAGCCATCAATGATGTGCTAGATGGATTCATTAGGCATAGGTAAATGGCATACATGCTTTTCGTAATTCCTGGTGACGATTACCTTGTCGTGGATGGCCACGACAAACGCCCTCCTTTGCTGGAAAGAGTTTGCCTCTCCGTAACCACAGGTTGGATGCCCCCTATCCGCGTTAGGTTGATCTTGTGTCCTTGGATGCTGTCCATGTCATTAGCTATCTCCCTATTCCTATGTAATTTTGTGAGGAGACGGAGCCAGATAAACACAACTGACGGACATCCAGCACGCCTCTGCCCCCGCCCGCCCGCAGCGTGGTAGGACTATTCTCTCACTTGTTGAATTTTCGTGGTGCATTCGATATTTTGTTATCTGCATGCGAATGGTTCTGTTTCAATTTCCCAGTTTGGCATTGGATAGTCTTGATCCTGCTGGTCTAGTTGAGCCTAATCTTCCTCATCGACATTGTTGCAACGAGCACTGCTTGTCAAGCCCTAACTCCGGGTTCATCACTCTCTAAGTGCAGTTTTATACACTTGACCAGCCTGAGTTCCAGATGGACATTATTAAAAGACTGCAGGATGATTTCGATTAACTTCCGTACCTTGAGCTGGCGTACTTGAGCCTTGTGCCCATTAGAGACATGATGGGACTTAGAAATTGAATCACGCACAGGCAGATGTTGTATGTCCTGAGAACCTCAAGCTTGCAAACATGGTATTCAGACGGTTAGGAATACCTCAGATTAGCTCGAAATGAAACTGATTGGTTCGGATAAACATTTTGGAATAAAATGGATTTGGATGGATAGAAACTTTTGCCAGGGGGTTGTATTATAACCTTAAGATTGTATAAGTGTAGCGTACTAATCTTACAATAATTTTTTTTAAAATAAACAACCGTTTTTGATTAATTTAACAATCATGTAACATTGATGGTGGTTTTCAAAAGCACTGGCAGCTACTTGCATACATTGCAATTCCACTCGGGTACATAATTTAATGAGAAGCCATGTGAACGCCGATTCAAGTGGCTAGTTATTATTATTATTATTATTATATCATTAAGCCGTTTCCCTTTCGGGGTAGGCGTGAATTGCTCGGTTGGAAAGTTTCACGAAACGTTGGCAAGTTTCGTAGTTTTGCACACGATTGAAACCCGAAAAAGCTTTAAATTTAAATTTATCATCGTAACACTGTTACATATTTGTTACGGCACTATTACAGAACGATTTTACTTTGTAAACCTGTTCCTAAATTGTTCTACAAACATTTGTTGACATATCACGCTGTTCCAGAATTGTTACAGAACAATCACAGAGCAAATTTACATCGCCTCTTACGTAAATTTCCCGCTCTTGATTATCTTCTGAGAAAAAAGGAGCAGAAGTGGATCGCGTACACGTTCCAATTGCGTGGGGATTAGTTGATTTAGGGAAACATGATCGTAGCTTCTGGAGCGGACAACTTCCCAAATAATATTATAGGAACTTTCATCTTCAACTGTACCGTCTGACGCGTAAGGTCATCTGCAGCTAGAGACCGGACTCGAAGGAACAGTGTTGTACGAAGTCCATTGCGTAAATTTCCCGCTCTTGCTTACCTTCTTGGATAGAAGGAGCAGGAGTGGATCACGTACACGTTCCAGTTGCGTCGAAATTGGTTTCAGGGAACTATGATCGTAGCTTTTGGAGCCTACAACTTTTCAATATCACGTTGTGATGGCGAAAATACCGACAAATTTAACCTCATATGCTTCGCACGTCGTGTCAACACAGCGTGTCGGTACACTGGCCTTACGATGCAACTAAATATGCGACGCACGTCGTGTCGGCACGCGCGTGCCGCGAAACAGCCCTTGTGTAATTATAATAATTTGAAACATTTTATTATTAGTTCAGCGGACAGATCAAATAAAGAGACATAAATATGTCCCCTTACTTGATCCGTCCTCTCAATTGAAGAAGTTTCAGGAACAATATAGAAAAAAAAAGAAGTTAACTTGATATATTCAGCAATATATTTTATTAATTCTATATAATACTTGCATAATTATTTGATTTTACAAACATAAATTGTTTAGTTTAACGCAGACTTTTACAATATTATACTAGGAAACAGGGGCCCGACCGAAAATTTCGTTCCACTTTCGTTGCTGCCAGTGAAACAAAACAATTTTGATTTATCAATTGAAGTAATTTGATATATCATCTAGTCTCGTCCAATTTGAAGATAGCAGTTCAAAGTTTATAAAAAAATGATTTTTTTCCCATCAATAACGAAATAGAATGAAACTTTCCATCAGGTATTTGTTTTTTAAACGATAATTATATTTATCTAACGTAAATTTTTCAGTTTAACGCAGACTTTTTCAATATAAAACTAAGAAACAGGTATCTGACCGAAAATTTCATTCAATAACGAAATAGAACGAAAATTTAGGTCGGGTCCTTATTTTTTAAACGAAAATTATATTTTAAAAACATAAATTTTTTCAGTTCAACGCCGACTTTTAGAATATTATTATATATATATATAGAGAGAGAGAGAGAGGCGTCCTTCAGGGCGATACCATAAGCCCTTTGCTTTTTTGCCTCATACTTCTGCCTCTATCTCTCGCACTACGAAATTCTTCTGGATACCTCTGTGGAGACACTAACCAGCGCGAGCATAAGGTCACTCATGTATTTTATATGGATGACCTGAAGATCTATGCCTCTGGTAAAGGATATTGAAAAGCTTTTCATTTACAACGATTTGAAAACATCGATATTTCGGACCGCCTCGGGTAGAATACCCCCTTAAAAACAATTTTATCTTTATTTTAAACAAAGTAAAGTTATTATGAAAGTTGAAAAAATAAATTACCTAATTTTTTTGGTTATATTCACAAACTCCATTTAGTATATATAATAAATATAATTTATGTGACTGCGGTGCATTAACGCCTTTTTATGCGACAGCGTAGGGTATCGTAATGCTGTACATTACGATACAGCGGACGATCACTCTTCACATTAGACTCCGCTGTATCATAATGTACAACATTACGATACTCTACACTGTCGCAACAAAACTTGTAAATGCACCGTCCTCACATAAAATAGTATATGCGCCAATGCGCACAATTCGTGTCTTCACGCGACTCGCTTAGAATGCTCGCAGGACTTATCTCGCCTCATCTTCGATCGGCCTGCGAGCGTTACCGCTCGTCGCCTAAAGACTCTTAATTATGCACCTCGGCATAATTTAGTGCATACAAACTTCTGAAGATGGCATTGCATCATATATACTGCAGCGCCATCTTCAGAAAGTTTATCTGGGGTATGCTCACTAAGGCCCGACCAGTGCCTGATTAGAATTTTTTGGTTCTCTTATCTAAATCAGGAACCAACTAAAGCCTGACCCAAATACAAGATTAGGGCCTAACTAGACGCACAAAGTTTTTCTGGTCATAAGGAATAAAAAATCTTAGCAGTGCCTTAAAGGGTCCTGATTAGAACTTTCTAGTCCAGTTGCTCTAGTGAGATTCTGGCTATTGTCCTAATAGAAATGGGGACAAATGGGGCGGTTTCCAGACGGGTCCGCGGAGTAACACGCTTGCCACACTGGGGTGTCGGCCACCCCAACCATAAAAACTGTAATAAAAAATTAACTATTGAATATGTTTATTTAAAAATTAGTATGGAACTTCTCAAAAGCTTACCTTAAAAAATCATATAGGTTATATGGTCAAAAATGTAATTTAAAAACACAAAAAAATGTGCAGAAGCAAAACAAAAAGAAAAAATGACAATTTTTACAAAAAAATTCATATATTTTTTATTTTTTAATATTAATGGCTAAGATTTAAGCTGAGTCTTCTACTTATGTGTCACTATAAGAAAAAAATATAAGTTTACAGGATCTTTCAAAAAAGGTGATGATTCTGAGGAATGAAGGACGAAATTTTACGGAAAACTTAGTTATGCATTTTTGCCAAAAAATTATGTTTTATTTACGAAAAATAAAGAAAATCTTACATTATTTTTACTTAAAATGGTAAAAAAAAACATTATCCTGAAGAAAAACTAATCCATTTGAAGTATTATTTTAAATATCAAGATCAACACAGTTATTGCACATAGGTACGCTGTGCAGTTGACATACTGCACGATGACAGGATGTACAGATAGTACCGCCTGAATTGCTTTTCCAGTCTTCTTTTCTTATGCAGATTTCACATCGACGTTGAGTTTCGAATACAACTCTCTGAAAATTTTCGAATTGAACATTAAGTTTCAAAATGCCAGCAAAAAAAAATTCAACCCGAAAAATCAATTTGGATCATACTTGCCACACTGACCCTATTTGTAATTACTTAATTTGGGCTCTGTTGGTTATTGATCATGTTATTTCTATTTCTACTATCTTTTCCTATATGCTACCATTTTTTCAGGTAACCTGCAACTTAAAACTAACCATTTTACATTTTTCAATGAATATCTTAAATATTTGTCATGTTAACTTTATAATGCTTATTACTTTTTTAATTTTTCCTTTTTATGTGTCTTATTCCCGGTTTTCAATTGTAATAATGTGAACTGGATTTTGTTCGTTAAAGTATCGCAGACACGTCTATATTTAACCATAATAGATTTAATGCTTTCACGATGATTCATCATGATAAATTTAAATAAAAAATTTTTAAAGCTCTTTCGGGTGTCGATCGTGTGCAAAACTACGAATCTTGCCAACGTTTCGTGAACATTGCAGTTCACTTCTTCAGGGCTGACCTGAAACTTGAGTTTTAGGTTATGTTGTTCTTATACAAATTCTCTACGATGCGTATGATTGGCCGGAGCGCCCCATGGTGGGGAGTGCTCGAACTTGATTGGCCAATCAAGTCTTTTTTTAAAAACCCGGGAGGACGGAAAGCCAAATGTGATTGGTATTATATCCATTGTACCTACTGATGTTATTAAGGTGTTTTAAGATTTTCATTGCTTCTCTATGTTTTCTTGGAAAAATATTGTACGTTTTTGCGATGACGGTTGTCTTGTCAAATAAAATGCTATGTCCTGTTTCAATATAATGCTCAGCTAGTGCTGATTGAGTGAAATGTTTTAGCCTGACTTTACTCCCATGTCCCTTTACACGTTGGCTCACCGCCCTGCCGGTTTCTCCAATACAGACTTTGCCACAAGAACAAGGGATTTTATATACTCCCGGATTACTAAGAGGTGCCTTTTTATCTTTAGGGTTGTTCAGAAGTTGTCTTATTTTCGCAGGTGGTTCAAATATGGTTTGGATGTTTTGCTTGTTGAGAATTCTTCCTATATATTCTGTGATACCTTGAATGTAGTGTAGGATGGTGGTCGTTTTTCTCTCTCTTTCTTCAGTGGGTTGTGTTGATTTGTTTTTTTGAGTGTATTTTCTTATTTCTTCCTCAATTTGTTTGTTTGTGTAATCGTTTTGCATTAGGATTTGTTTAACATTTTGTAATTCCTTTTGTAAGTTATCTTTATCTGTCCTGGAGACAGCTCTGTATACAAAGCATGTAATTATCTGTTTGTATGGGTGGGCTTTCTGTCAGTTTCGTGTCCTAATGTGTTGTCAGATCAGTATCAATCTCTGATACAATCGATATCATTAAGTCCTTTGCAAAATTTCCTTCAGATTACATACCTTTGATAGAACACTGTCTCAATAACACTTACTTCCCTTTCAATAACCAATTCTGTGAGCAAACTTCAGGAGCAGCAATGGGATCTCCAATCTCATCTGTAATAGCCAAAATCTTTATGGAAAATCTAGAAACTAAAATCATCAACAAATCCAAGCTCAATCCAGAAATGTGGTGCCGTTACGTTGACGACATTTTTGTCATCTGGAGATATGAACTAGATGAACTACACAAGTTCTTCGATTTCATCAATCATTTACACCCTAATATCCAGTTCACCATGGAAATTGAACCCGGTAGTCCGGTACTCGGTAATCGCGCCTGTACTCGTGTTTGTTTGTATTATCAAGCTTTCAAGTTTCAGCACGATAATTCGATTGAAAAACGCCATTATACTACCTAACCTCAACCTGACATGAGTGCGCAAGCGCATAAGTGTTTGTGAAACTTTGAAACGTTTCAGAAACTTTTGTCCCATGAAACGTTTAATTGATTCATGAAACTTTCAATGTTTCAATTAAACGTTTCATGGACTTACACAAAGATATTGACTTATAACCCTAATTGGGGTTAGTGATGCTAATAGGTAGGTATGGGTAGGTATGCAATCCAGCGAAACTCGATTTAATCGAAATGTCATTTCAACGAAAAAGGTATAGTTTGTGCACAGTCGTAAAATGTGTTCGAAAGATGGCCGTGCGTGTATTAAAAGGTCAGATAATGATGTCAGAATAAGTGTCCAATTGGCGTCGTGACGTGCATAATCTGTTTATTGCCGCATAAAGTTTAAAAATACAAATGAATAATATTAAATAGCAAGAAGTGAATTGTTTATAGTGAAATTTTGCACTTAAAAGCATTTCAAAAATAAATTGTTGATTAATGAAATAGAAGTGAAGTGAAAGTTTAAGTTGCATCTGTGAATAGTATGAAGAAATGTAGGAATAAATATGTGTTTGTGTTTAAACATCATGAATATTAATAATGTTGTAAATAGAAATGTTAATTTGTTTCCTGAAAATAGTCGTAAAATAATTGTTCGACATAATTAAAAGTGTTGAGGGTGACAGACGGTGATGAGGTTATGAGTGTACATAAAAGTAGACAGGGTGCTCATTGTTTTAGAGTTTATTTCTCAGAAGGAGAGTGAATAAATAAAAAAGTATATTATCATAGATTGATTGTAGACAAATGAAAAAATATAAATGTTCACTTAAAATCAGTTGAAGAGTACATTGTTTATTTATGAAAATGAAGCGAAGTGAACGTTTTAATTGACTGCATTTGACGATTGTACATCTGTGAATTGTGAAGAAATTCTTTGAGAAATATCTGTTCATGTTTAAATAGCATGAACATTATTAATTTTCTAAGAAGAAATGTACATTTTTCCCCTGTAAATATTCGGAAAATAATGTTTCTTCATAAAGACAAGTGCTAAGGGTGACAGATGGCGAGGTTATGAGTGTACATAAAAATTGACAGGGTGCTCATTGTTTTGTAGGTTATTTTTCAGAAGGAGAGCGAATAAATATTTTAGATTTAGACAAATGCAAAAATAAAAAATTGTAACGCAGATATATATATATATATAGGTTTCTATTCATTTGGAATAGAACTGAAGGGCCTATGACAAAGCCACCGAACGCGTCCTCGGGTTGCGGATAGAAGGTCCCTATACCAAGGGTTTCTGCTGAATATGGTTACAATAATTAATAAGCAGTCGCGGGCAATTGTCCACGGAAGGTCCCGAAGGAATAACCCCTAAGCGGAGGCGTAGCAACCGTGCCGAAAGCTGAATGGCACCTGGGTGTGGTGCCTTAAACGGTGTCTCTGGGATACCGGGCGACCTCTCAGAGTATGCAGCCTTATCCTTGCACGCGGGGCTCTACAAGGATGGACCAACCCATAAGCTACATTTTATACATTTAAGGGTTAATAGAACTTATTTCACTCAAACAGTATTATTTTCCGACATAGACTTATAGGATTAACTTTTTGCGGATAGTATGCGCGACCGTACCTCCTTAAGTGTGTAAATAATTCTTTCTTGTTTATTTTGAAATAGACTACTTATAAGTGCGTTATGTTAGTGGAAGTGGCATAGCACAATAATGTTGAACAAACATCTTGAAAATATTTTTTTTATCCTGCCTTAACGACCTTAAAATTTGACCATGAACTCGATGGGTCCTAAAAGTAAGTACGCAACTCGCGGCGATATATAGAAAATACGTATCTGGCGCACTCTATACTAAGTATATAGAGATTTATGTATAAATTTCTAGTACACTAAATTTTAACACATCAAATTGCGTGTGTTGTTCAGATCTTTTAAAATCATCATTTTTCTCAGCGAAAAAAAGAACAATTTTAATCTTTTGTGGCCTCCAACCATCCATTCCAAAAATTAACCTTACGTAATTTATGTATGACCTCTTCACAATTAGTACTGAATTTCAAAATGAAAATGTTTGAGTTTTGAAGTGATTTGATTGATGATTACTTTTAAAAGAAATGTCACATTTTCTTGTCATCAAGTTTAGAATGAACTTTCAACAAAATAAGTGTATTATGATGGCCTAAAATAGGTACAGCATAGATTCTAGTGTCATTTTCCACTTAAACCTGAAAATTATAATTTTTACCTTGACTTGAATTGTGATTGTTATAAAAAAAGCTTGATGTTTTTCTGTGTACGGATTTCTCAGTAGTTATAATGAATAATAATAATCTACAGCAAACTATTTATTAAAATTGGAAACGGTTATTTATAAACTAATGCTAAATAACTCTGACTTCTTACGTGACATGATAACTATGTTTGCTGATATGAAAATGACTTATTCGATATTCAGTTTATTCAGTTTCATCGCAACTGTACTGGTATATAAATAGATTATTGCATCATTCTTTCCACGGAAAATGAATTATTTAAAGTTAACATAGATTTGCTTAGGCGTTACGCGATCATTATGTAAAACGTCGGTCAAGTGCTCATTTTGCATGGTTCGGCACTTCAGCGCTAAGCGAGATCTCGATAGAGCGTTTATTACATTTCACGCCCTAGGGATTCCTGTGACCGCCAAACCATGTCCGCTTTAGTATAATACCAATCATTCTATGTACACGCAATGATTTCGCTACGATTCATGCAATAAGTCTCTTATTTCTTCTTGAGTCTACTTTATATTTCGCTACGCGTCAGTGACTCGAAAAATAACAATAGACAATTGTATAGGTTCTCATGATTTTTATATATAAATAATAATAATAGCCTCACCACTTATGTTCTGAAAATTAATCGCATATAAACCTTTATAGCCTTAAAGGTTAGCGCCTAAAGTTCAAATATTATATTCTACATTTGAGTGAGTCCGATTTAACCACATAAGATTTTTTTTTACATTCTCCTCTCAATGAGAAGGTATTGGTTTTATGTGAAGAATTACTTTCGCGGATTCAATCAAATGTCGACGTTTCGAGACCCCCTGAGTCAGAAAAAACGGTTTTTACGAAGGTGCAATCGTGAATAAAAATTACATAAAGCATACAGTATATTATTAATGACAAATCTACCTACCTATGCTGTAATATAATTTGTAACACATCTCTTCCTTTCTAATTAACTTATTTAGCTCAATTTTTGAGATCTGTATCTTTATAAATAGAGGTTAAGAAATGGAAAACAAAACGGCCCACCTGATCCATGCGCATGCGCATATAAGCAGTCGTACACTCCTGTATTTTACTGTACAGGAATGATGCGAGAAAATTGATGAAGTTTAGCCTTTTTTAATAGTTATAAAAAATATAACAGATTTTAGTCATAAAAAGTCACCTACTTATGAAAGAAAACACAGCTGAGCAAGTAACGGAATGGCTTTTATAATTTTTTTTCACTCCAAAATTAGTTTTTAACTCACGTACGGTAATGATATTTTTGTCGAAATGCACTTTTCAGTTTTAATATCGAATTCACAAAAAACAGAATTAATATCTTGATCTCAATTTTATAGAATCTTGTATTAAACGATACGCATAATATTTCTGTATTTATTACTCAATTGTAACTACAATATTTTACTAGAGAAAAAGACGTACGGTTATGACGTCTGAAATGACAAAAATGGAGGGAAAGACTTGAAGGTTCTTACAACATTATTTATTTGACTTGAAAAATGTGTACAAATTAAATTTATGTTCATCTTAAGTTTACAAACTTGATACGTTGAACGTTTTTTAGGTTACTGTATAAAAAAAGGAGAAAAACAGTTTCTCCTTGTGCAAAGTGATGTTGGGACACTGTACGGTAATGACGTTTGGGGTGTTCTTTTATTAAATTAAAGTAAATAGGAACACGATAAAAAAAAAGAAATGCCCATTTTATAGAGGATGATAATAACTGTTTATTAAATTGAAAAAAAAAATCAGTACGAGTTTCTAAATTAATGTTATATTACTGGGACTTCAATTTTGCCGCCAATTTGACAATAACCCAGTTATGAAATTGTTAGCATCGCGCTGTCGACTGGATCGGTACGCATGTCTTTTCATGGTTCCACGTACACCGTCGCATGCCCCTTTCCCGTATGAAGTGGCGCAAAAATTTCACTCAGCATCAACTTTGAAATCGACCTGGTGATAGCACAAATTTACAAAATTATATTTGTTTTTGGATTGTGATCTAGCGCCGTCAGAAAAGTAATAGAGCTTCTTCACGTTATTGTCGCCAAACTTTTGTTTTTAGAAACTCCACCAGCTTACAATTGAAAAAGTGAACTGAACTTGCATCGTGTGTAGTTTTTTCAGAGATAATGACATATGAAGAAAACCACAAAACTCTTGAATCTATCGTTTCACTTATTCTTTATAAGAATTCGATTTTTTCGCACACACTTATGTTTTTCTTTATTTAGTAGATTACAACACTCATTAGCACGGCCCATTGTATAAACGAAATATAACTTACGTACTTATAATGCACTAGAGTTGCAGCAAATCACTCATATGCGGACACTGCTGTTCACAAGATTAAACAAGCAATGCCACATTTGGCGATCGTGTAGCGGACGAGTCGCTCGCGGCTGACGCGCAACGACGTGTTCCGCCGCGCGACGGCGAGTTCCGTCAAAAAAAGGACCCACCAGACCCTCTGGTGAGTAACAAGAACATCGACCCCAATAACAAACTAACCTCAGATGTTTTTGAAGGCACCGAATGTCTCATTAAGATGAGGAGATCGAAACAACACAAGACAAAGGACAGTGAAATTACGAACGCTCCCTCTCAACCTCTCCCGAAGGATAATGACGATACCGAATTCATGGACCATTCGAACCTCAACAGTACTGACACAAATATCAAAACACAGACTAACGACCAAACACAGCCTAATGACAGAACACAGACTAGCGACAGCCAAAAACAATTTAGTGACAGTCTGCAGGGTGGTGGATCCAGCGGAGGCCACCGCATCCAGGCAATTCCCGAATACCGTTACGAAGCAACTCAATGGGGTCCGTGTAAGCTGATTATAGAATGCCTTGCTAATTCTGACCTCGCGGACAAAGATCTCGATAGATTTAAATACGCGAAACTCCTTACCAACGCGTTCAAGAATTCCATTATAGCCGTTAAAAGCTCCAGATTCGGTAAACTATCGGTCATGGTTAAATCAGCCCGCGAAGCCAACATTCTTTTAAACGAGAAATCCTTTAAGAACATGGGTTTGAGGGCCTTCATCCCATCATATTTTGTCACCTGTCAGGGTGTCATTAGCGGAATCCCTCTTGAACTTTCAAAGAATTAAGTATAAGACAACCTGGTTATACTCAGCAATATCCAATCGATCGGGATTGTAGATGTTCGCCGTCTTGACAGAAAGAGTGTTGACAAAGTTTCCTACGTCTCCTCGCGCTTCATTTTGCTAACATTCAAAGGCAGAACTCTCCCGGACAAGGTGGCCATTTACAATGCCTCAACGAACGTTGAACCTTACGTCTCACCGGTTAAAATTTGCTGGAAATGTCTCCGATATGGACACATTAGCAAACAATGTCGTTCAAAACCTCGCTGCAAACGTTGCGGTGATGACGCCCACGCCGATGATTCCCCCTGCCCTAACGCGAATGGAACCCCTAAGTGCGTGCACTGCTCAGGACCCCACATCCCTAATTCTAGAGAATGCCCGGAATACATGTTTCAAAGGGACTTTCGCTCCTATGCAATTCACAACTGTCTAAGATTCGTGGAGGCAAAAGCCATCCTCAGACTCAGGAAATCTGACAAGCAACCTCATAGTGTCTCTCACTTCAACGCGAACAACTACCCCGGACTCAGAAATGTTCCTCCCCCGTCCTCTCCACCGTTGGCTTTCTCAGAAGCAGTCTTACGTACCTCTGCCCACACACCTACCACCTCCATCTCAGTCAACTCTCCCCCACCCCTCATGAACCATAAAGAATATAAAAATAAACAGACTCAACAAACAATAAGCGTTGTGACCCTTCCCAACAATCTTATTCTACTTCGAATCCTCCCTCCCTCCCGTCTTCCCCTTGACACCAACCAAATACCCTAGTCTCCTCCTCATCTTCGAACTTACTTACAATTATTGGTAATCTACTTTTAATGCTCACTAATTTCATCAGCGTTCTTTCCTCTGGTAGTTCCTCAAAAACAGAGGAATGCCACAACTTAATCAACTCCCTTTCAGCAAGTATCTCCTCTCTCTCTTCGAGTCTTTTACACAATTACTTGTAACAGCATACAATAACACACGTCATTCTAGTATTGGTATGCCACCATCTGATGTTACCCTAGAGAACGCATCAATCGCACGAAAAAATTTACAACGGCGTTATTTCAAAAACGATAAAAAGAAAAACCCTAAATATAAGGTTGGCGCTGTTGTACGCATCAGTCGTGCGCGTGGTACCTTCGAGAAAGGATATAAATCCGTATGGAGTGAGGAATTGTTTGTTATTAAACGGGTTATAACGTGGAGAACATATTCGCCTGTTGTGTACGATTTCGAAGATTTAGCTGATGAACTTTTTTATGAGCAAGAATTGGCAGATGTCAAGAATGAAGATGCGCGCAAGGATGAGTTTATTGTTGAAAAAGTAATTCAAACACGTGGGAAAGGTTCTCAAAAAAAAATTTTTGTCAAGTGGGCCAGATATCCTGATTAATTTAATTCCTGGATACCTGCTTCTGAAATAAAACATCTGAAATGAATGAAGATCAGTTTGATCTCATTCTACCTAGTGATAGTAGTATGAAATATTACCTCGACAATACAATCACGCATTTTACAACATAATTGCCGCAAGAAATTCGTTTATAAGGACGTTGGGTAGTGACTCTTACGGAGATTCAATTTCCGCGCTCATTTCTTCATGTACGGCCCTGGGAAAGTGTATTAGAAAATCGAATTGTTCTCATGTTCAATGACGAGCCAGACCCAGAATTTTCTTCAAGGTTACCTAAAAATTGTTATAAAACGGTGACAAAAAGACAAGAAATTCTGACTGGTACGTGGTTAAAACCAATAGTAGCATTTTTTCCGTCGGGTGTCTTCGACTCTGTAAATGAATTAGTGCGTGCAATTAATAGTACACCAGAAGTCAGCGAATACGTCCGCTTAAAACATGACCAGCTGAAAAATAAGTACGTAACAGTGGATAAAATTTGTAACGATGACTGTAAACGAGTTGATAGCCACTTTCTTGTAATCAGCGAAAAAATCTCGCGCATTCTCGGTTTTGCACCTGAAACGCTGTACCAACAGATTCTTACATGACTTGTCAACCAGCGAGGCTCACAAATGGATTACCTGATAAACTCTTTGTCTATTGCGTTATTTGTGAACCACGAATCGTTGAAGATGTAAAACAAGCACTTTTGAGAGTTGTGTCTGTTGATACGAAAAAATATACATTTGGCTCCACACAGGTGTCAGCTTTTTCAGCGCCTCATTACATATCTCTACTACACACAGGCTTTCGGACCATCGAAATAGATATAAGGGATCATCTAGGACTTCCGATACCATTTGAGATTGGATCGCTGACAGTGACACTTTATTTCAGACGAACAGACTTTTATATTGGATCACAAATTTATATTGGATCTCCCTACCAAAGAGGACACGGAATTGGCAGTTTTCTCGGTGGACTCTTTCGTCGTGCTCTGTCGTTTTTGACTGGTGGTGCACGCGTAGTCGGCAAAGAAGCGCTACGCACGGGCATGAATGTCTTTGATGACTTGGAACACAATATTCCACTAAAAGTGCCGTGAAAACACGTCTTGGAGAATCTGGACAGAATATAAGGAAACGTGCTATGGAGAAGGTACAAAACCTTGCAAAATTTTTACATGGTTTAATTCATTTGCAGAGGCATGCTGTGAGATTTATGATTGTTTTTGAGTCGCTCAATCGCAGAGTCTTCTGAAATCTTGCAAATCTTACAACATTATTTTGTACAATTAAAATTATTTAATACATAGCTCTCACTCACTCACTCATTGACTCAATCACTCTCCCTCTCTGTTTCTCTGTCTCTCTCTCTAGCCTACACACATGCTTTATACCTTGCTGTCACTTTATTATTAGTTTGATTTTTTAGAATATAAACATTAATTTAGTCTATAGGTTATAAGTCAATTATATCCCATGGTTCTCTCTCTTGTACATGCTTCATGATAGATGATATTTTCATTGGCAACTTCTTTATCAATCATATTATTATTTATCCTTTCTTTTCTTCAACATAAGAAGGTGTTTCATAGACTTTCTTGAAACTGCTTCCTCTTTATTTAAACCATAGGCGTTTATGGTAAACCAATAAGATGATATCATAAATATTAGTTTGAAAAAAATACTTTGTTTCCGTTATAATGTAATCAACATTCACATTACTACAATATTCACCTAACTCCTCCAAATTGATATAACAGCACTCATTACAGCGCTTATTTGATGCTTCGTTTCTTTGGCTGGATTGATACTATTCTAAGGTATATTCATCATTTTTATTTTTTGCGTGTGATATAATAAGAGTAATAGTTATTTGTGATACACACGCTATTTTTTGCAACGCCCTTCCGAAAAAGTTGTTTTAGGAGGAGTTAACGAAAAATACTAATCTTGAATGAGAAAATTTTTTAATTTTGTAGGCAAATTTTTTTGAAAAAATAATTGTTTGAAAAAAAATTTCTGAAAAAAAAGTTTGGAAGAAAATGGTTGAAAAAAAAATTTTGAAAGAAAAATTTTGTAAAAAAATTTTGGCGCTTATGTCCTTTTGCTGTGCCAAATGTTGGCGCTTATGCCCTTTTTTACGACGGACGAAAACGGCTACAAAACCCTAAAAACAAAATTTCATACATTAAACGATTTGTCCAAGTTAAATCTAAATTTATTTCAAGAAGATACTGACACCAGTGTTTAAAGTTACCTATGCCAGTGTCTAAAGTATATCATCTCGAAAGTGCGCACGCGCAGCTTTTTTTACCAGTACCTAAAGTAAGCCATCTTCAAACTGCGCATGCGCGAAAATGGTTTCGCACACAGTCTGCTCAAATAAGGTCATTTAGGCACCATTTAGAAGTATGAAAACGTCCAATTTTGAGGTGGGTGTTGCAAAAAATATTTTTTAAATGAGTTCCTTCTCCTTTTTTCATTCGCGGAAAGCAATATATGAATTTGCAGTCATAAAACAGAATTCTCCACTGTACGTATACGTATTACCATCTCTGCTATTAATCTTCCTTTCATATCCTCAAAATTTTCAAATATGAATATTTTTTCATTGATCATAGGTACAATTTTCACTTAAAGCCATTATTGAACACACCACTGTTCTTTTAATAAATACTTTAATTCAACTGTCTTCAGTAGTATCAATTGAGCAAGCTCTCTCAATAAACCGAACACATATTAAATAATTATGCATTATTGTATATCCTCAGATTATTATCTTGACACTGAACTTTGTTTTTTACACACAAACACTTATTGGTTTTACACTTTGTTTTGCAGGAATATTTGAAAAAAGCTTTGCCCCGTTGAAAAATCTTGAATAGTATCACCAATTTTTAACTTACAATTTTCATTAGATTTTGACGTTTCTTTTTAAATAAAAGCTTATTAAATGTTTTAATTTTCGTGACAGACGATTTAAAAAATATATATTTTAACCATTTATTATTTAACAACAAAGTTGACTTTTGTTTAATTTTAAAAAGTGCCATTTTTCAAAGATTTTCACATTTTTAAAAAAACGTCATGAATCAGTACAAGAATAGGGTGGTCCAAATTTATACCTGTACGTACGTCACGACAAAGTGGGCGGAGAACGTCGGCAAAGTATAAGAGCTTCGATTTTAATTACATGCCAAATGGGAACTAATTTAGATCAAATTTAAAAATTTGAATTTAACTCAAATGTCATTGGAATAATATATATTCATTACCTGAGTTAGGTCTGACGTTACTTACAATGCCCGGGCAATTTGTGAAATTTGCAATTCCATGTCAAATCATGAAGTTTAACACGGATTCCGCATCAGAAAAATATACTTTTTTGTAAATTTGATTCAAAATCGTTAATATCAGGTAAATCAAGTTCAAATTCGAAATTTTTCTTTACAATTAGCAATTAAATACGAATAAAAACTTATTTTTTAAATATTACCCCCAAAAGTCTGTTTTGAAGGGTTCCAAAAAAATCTTGTAAGTAAAAAATTTAGTTTTGCGAGTTTTTGGCGCTAATTAGGTTTTTTGCGGTTTTTTAAAAATACAAATGAATAATAATGCTACTTTTTATTGATAATTAGATGTTTGTATAAACTATTCATACAATTTATTATTATTTTTAGCAATTTTCTTTTAGTCCTGAGTTATAAAGTCACGGTTTTTTCCAAAATTTTCAACTTATTATCAACTGTTCAGTTGAAGCGAACCAATAATAAAATAAAATTTAACATAAATAATAATGGTTTGAACAATTTGGACAATTTGAACAGTTTGAACAATTTGAACAACTTGAATTAATTATTACCTCACTCTAATCCAAAAGTTGAAAGTAAGTTAAAAATTTGGAAAAACCGTGACTTCCGAACTCTATTCTAAGCGAAAATTCCTAAAAACTATAATTAATTGTTTAATTAAACAAAACCCAATTTTCCACTTATTGGATTCTTTGAGACCCTACAAAACAGACTTCTGGGGTGATATTTAAAAAATAAGTATATTTTTACATTTCCCGGAATTTTAGAGCACATCGTAAACTATCTTTAAAAATTTGTTTAAAGAAAATCAAAAGTGTATAGTTTTCAAAATTTGCATTTAAATATTTGTTTCTAAAAAATCCAAAAATTTATTAAATTTCTGTTTTCAACAAATATATTTTTTCAACTGTGTCTCATTATAAATCATTAAAAAAAATAAATCCTAATATGTTCAAAATCACCAAAGTAATAAAGGTTTTGAAAAAAGGAAACACAGCTCAAATGGAGAATATTTATTACACACTTTGCCTGATCTCTTCTGGGCATTATATATAATGCCTAGGCAATCTGTATAATAGAGAGAATCTCTTCTGTCCATCCAGCTTCATAACCTTTCGCAAAGACGCCTTTCTCTCTACTGATTCGTACGTAATCAGAGAGCTTATATTCAGGCTTTTTACCACGCAAGGCTTCTCTACCGTACTTTCTTCGAATATTTAATTAGGCGTGTGCCGCATTTTCCAAAGTCACCTCCTATGGTTGCATTCCTATACTGGAATGTCGCGCATTATTATAGCTCTGTACAAGTTGTTGTAAGACATCAATGTGACGATGAGTATTACTATGAGTGAAATAGCGCCACATACGTTCTTTCAGTGTGCGATTAAATCGCTCGACTACAGCAGCCTTAACATTTGGATCACGCACAGCACGAAATCTTGTACCCCGTTTTCATACAAAATTTTAAAAAATTATACCGAGAAATTCTTTTCCTCTATTGCTTTGAAGATAGACGGGAGATCGCTTATCACTCTTCTCAAAAATACACTCAAAAGCCCTTCTCACTTCATTCATAGATTCATCTTCAAGAGGCTCCACCCAAACGTATTTACTCAACACATCAATCACCACCAGTAGGTACAAGTATCCATCGTTGGAATCTTTTAAATGCTTCAAATCAACTAAAGCTGCTTCCCATAAATCATCTACATTTGATATATCGTAATTTATTCTTTTGAAATGTCGATGAATAGGTACGTATAGATTGTATGAATCTTGAGATTTTAAGCACTCAACCACATTTGCACGTGGGACTCTTCCACTAACAGCTTTTGCGAGTTTCTCAATGCCAGCGTAAGAGGCTTCATGGGATGGGTCGAAATAAATTTCTTCTAAGAATTTCATGGTTTTAGAAACAAAGTTTTCCAGTGATTAATAGTTCCTTTCCTTCCTTGAGATTTAGCTGACCCCGTGCTGCAGGTGTTGCTCGCTTCCTACTTCGACCTGGAGTGTCAGTAATACTTGTGTTCTTTACACAAGTCATTAGCGACTTTACACACGCTAATGACTTTACACAAGTCATTAGCGAGTAATAAAGTCGAGACGTCTTCTTCTGTCATTAGCGAGTCATAAAGTCCAGACGATCGTTTGAGACTACGCCGACTATATGTCTCTCTCGGAGAGATTAAATTTCCTTTCCAGTATTCTCTGTTTCTGACAATCTCTCCAGACATACCAATTTCACGAAGGACCATGGCAAACTGGCCTCACCCCGCTGGCTTTACCTTTTTTCTCAACATAAATGCATCGTTTATTAGATCACTAATATTTGCATTTTTTACAGATTTACCATCTATAAAGATAGAACCATGCGAATCCCATTTTACACGCTTTTGCACATCTCGTTCACAAAGTCGTTGAAGTAAAACCATTCCCTTATTTCTAAAAGTTTTTGGAATAGTTGAAATGATATCATCAGTATTTTTAAAATAATCTTCCCCCTCATCATCATCATTATCATTATTATTTTTCGCAAAACCCATATTTTCATCTCTTTGATTATCCTACTCTTTATTCAGTTTTTTATGCTTCCATGTTTCCTGGGTGAAAAATAAAAATTTTTGTAAAACTTGTTGATACATTTTCCATTTTTCACGCTCATCTTTCAAGAATGGTGAATTTAATATTTGACTCATTTAGAGAGTAAAGAGCGTATGAAGTTATCGTTAAAGAGTTGGAGAAGAGGAGAGATAGGCAGAAAGGAGTATAATAAAAAGAAAAAGGGAACACGAGAAATTACTGGATGTAAAACAACAGGAGGAGAAGGTGAGGTACATGCAGGAGGTAGAGAAAGCAATAAAGGAAGAGAATGGGAGGTGATCAATAGAGAAAGGAGTGGATGGAAAGGAATCAATGAAGAGGTAAGTATGGACGAATAGACGGTATATTTCAAGAAATTGCTAGGAGGGGTAGATAGGAAGGTGAGGGGGAAGGTAGAAAGATGAAGGAGGGAGGATGGAAGGTGGGAATGAGGTGACCAGAAAGGAGGTGAATCAAGCAATTGCGAGGTTAAAAAAAAACAAAGCGACAGGATTGGATGGGATGGAGAATGAAGCGTTGAAATTTGGCGGACGAAGGGTTAGGGAAGAGATTTGGGAAGTATTTAATAGAATATGGAGAGGGGAAGGATGTCCGAAGGAGTGGAGAACAGGTTTGGTAGTTCCTTTATTAAAGAAAGGAGGGGTTAGAAAAGTGGAAGATTATAGAGGAATCGCTCTCATGCCAGTAACATATAAAATTTACACGGAGGTGCTTAGGAAGAGATGAGAAGAACAGATAGAACAGAAAGGAAGTATTCCACATAATCAAACAGGATTTACGAAGGGGATGGGAACAGTGGACAACATTTTCGTTTTAAATTATCTAGTCAACAGGAACAACAGCTTTCGACTCGGTGAATAGGAAAGTTTTGTGGAAGGTAATGAAAGAGAGGGAGGTGGACGAAGAGCTAATTCAGAGGATAAAAGAGGTCTTTACGGAGATGAAGACAAGGGTGAGGATCGGGGAACAGAAAAGAGAGGAGTTCTTGTCAGGGAGGGGTCTCAGACAAGGGTGCCCATTAAGTCCGTTGTTGTTTAGCATATTGTTAGCAGACCTAACAGGGAAAATGGAAAAGAAAGGTAAGGGGGTACAGCTCTAGGAAATAGAAGAATATACTCGTTAGCGTACGCGGACGATGTGGTCCTTCTGACAGAGGATGAAAGTGGAATGAGCTTGCTGATAAAAGGATTCGAAGAGTATGTGAAAGAGAAAGACCTGACAATTAATGTGACGAAGACAAAAATAGTATGTTTCAGGAAGAGAAAGAATTAAGTAAAGTATGGATGGAAGATAAATGGGGAAATGGTGGAGGAATTTTGTAATTTAGGATTCTGGTTCGAAGCGCGTGGTGGAAATGATCTTCAGGTGAAAAAAAGGATGGAAAGTGCGAGTAAGGTGATGGTTCAAGTGTGGGGGATAGGAAAAAGAAGATTCAAAGAGGACTGAAAGATGAGAGTATGGCTGTTTGACTCACTGGTATGGTCAGTGATGTGTTATGGAGTGGAAATTTGGGGGTGGAAGGTATACAAAAAGGTAGAAAACATACAAGAGAGATTTCTGAGATGGGTTATGGGAGTGAGCTGGAACTGCCCACGTTATATTTTAGGAGAACAAACAGGGAGAGAGAAATTGGCAATAAGGCAGAGGAAAAGGGTTTGGAATTTCGAAGAGAAACTTAAGAGTGGTAAGGGTAGCAAAGTTGCACAAGTATGAGTCTGGGGTTTACCGTACTTTAGGGTACCTAGATTGGGTTCTTCGAGGACACGAGATTGAACCGGTGCCCCCGGTGTGAAGGACATATCTTTTTCGGACAGGTCAGGTTTTTACAGTATTTTGAGGTTCCTGAGTGGGCTCCTCGAGGAGACGAGATTGAACGAATGACCAGGTATAAAAAACACATCTTCTTCAGGGAATTCTTGTCATTACAGGATTCTAAGGATCCTGAGTGGACTCCTCGAGGATACGAGATTGAACCGATGACCCAGGTATAAAAAACACATCTTCTTCAGGGAACTCTAGGGTTTACCGTACTTTAGTGTACTCAGGGTGGGTTCTTCGAGGACGCGAGATAGAACCGATGCCCCCGGTGTGAAAAAACATATCTTTTTCGTGCAGGTCAGATTTTTACAGTATTTTAAGGTTCCTATGTTGGCTCCTCGAGCAAACGAGATAGAACCAATGACCCAGGTATAAGAAACACATCTTCTTCAGGGTAGGCTGGTGCTTATCGTACTTTAGGGCACCTAGAGTGGGTTCCTCGAAGGCAAGAGATTCAACCGATGCCCCCGGTGAGAAAAAACACATCCTTTTCGGGCAAGTCAGGTTTTTACAGTATTTCGAGGTTCCTGAGTGGGCTCCTAGAGGAAACGAGATAGAACCAATGACCCAGGTATGAGAAATACATCTTCCTTAGGGAAGTCTGGGGCTAACCGTTCTTTAGGGTACCTAGAGTAGGTTCTTCGAGGACACGAGATTGAACCGATGCCCCCGGTTTGAAAAACACGTCTTTTTCGTGCAAGTCAGGTTTTTACAGTATTTCAAGGTTCCTGAGTTGGCTTCCCGAGGAAACAAGGTAGAACCAATTACCCAGGTATAAAAAACACAACTTCTTCAGGAAAGTCTGTGTTGACCCTACATTAGGGTACCTAGAGTGGGTTCTTCGAGGACACGAGAATGAACCGATGCCCCCGGTGTGAAAAACACATCTTTTTCGGGCAAGTCAGGTTTTTACGGTATTTTGCGGTTCCTGAATGGGCTCCTAGAGAAAACAAGGTAGAACCAATTACCAAGGTATAAAAAACAGAACTTCTTCAGGGAAGTTTGTGTTGACCCTACATTAGGGTACCTAGAGTGGGTTGTTCGAGGACACGAGATTGAACCGATGCCCCCGGTGTGAAAAACACATCCTTTTCGGGCAAGTCAGGTTTTTACAGAATTTTGAGGTTCCTGAGTGGGCTCCTCGACGAAACGAGATAAAACCAATGACCCAGGTATAAAAAATACATCTTCCTTAGGGAAGTCTGTGGCTTATCGTTCTTTAGGGTACCTAGAGTGGGTTCTTACAGGACACGAGATTGAAGCGATGCCCCGGGTGTTAAGACGCATCTTTTTCGGGCAAGTCAGGTTTCTACAGTATTTTAATGTTCCTGAGTGGGCTCCTCGAGGAGACGAGATTGAACGAATGACCCAGGTATGAAAAAGACATCTTCTTCAGGGAATTCTGGTCATTACAGGATTCTAAGGTCCCTGAGTGGACTCCTTGAGGATACGGGATAGATCCAATGACCCAGGTATAAGATACATATCTTTTTCAGGGTAGTCTGGGGCCCGTTCACGGAAAGGGTTCGAAAGTTCGCCCAAGAACTGAGGATCTTGAATCATACATTGAACAAGTCAAAGCTGCTAACAATCAAGCAGCATATTGTTGACAAAATACAGCTGTTATCTGACGCAAGGAGGAGAATACAAAAGAGGGAGAGATGGATCAGGGAGAATCAAAAGTTTCTCGCTGACCCATCTCGCCCCTTTAGTGATCACACTGTTTCTGTCAAAAATCCACCCAAGCCCATCGAGGTAGAGACTTTTGGAGAGAGGTATACAAGATCCTGAAAACACTAAAGTTGAAAGGAGATACTGACAATCTCATCCGCTTCAAGGAATTTTGCGACAACCTCATAAAATCTGACGAGAAATGTTCATCAATCACTGTCGAAGAGGTAAAAAAAGCACTCAGAGGCACGAACAACTTTTACGGTGCTGGACCAGATTGTATCAAAAACTTCTGGCGGAAGAAATTTACTTCTACACACCAACATTTGGCCCGCATATTCACCTCATATTTAAAGACGAAGACGCCCATTCCGCAGTATCTGGTGTTAGGACGCACTATAATCCTACTGAAAAAAGGCAACTTGTCCAGCCCAGAGAATTACAGGCCAATAACTTGTTTAAACACACTGAATAAGATCTTTACAGCTGTCCTTAACAGCAAGATTGTTCGGCGAATTGAGCCTGTGTGGCGTGAGATGTACGAACAACGTGGCTTGAAGAAAGGTGTATCAGGCTGCCGAGAGAACCTCCTAATTGACAGGTGTGTCTATAAAGACGCTGCAGTTCATCCACGCGTCCTGTCAATGGCCTGGATTGACTACCGGAAAGCTTTCGATTCAACTTCTCGAAGATTTATCATCTGTCTGTTGGAAAGCTGGAAGGTGCACCCACAGATAGTGGGATGCATAGAGATATTGATGCCTGTTTGGAAAGTTAGATACACTATCTCATCTGGAAATTATCGTCTGACAACGAGCAACGTCACCCTTCAGAGGGGCGTCTTTCAGTGCGATACCATGAGCCCTTTGCTTTTTTCCATCACACTTATGCCTCTATCTCTCGCATTACGGAATTCTTCTGGGTACCTCTGTGACAATAACAAGCGCGATCATAAGGTCACTCATGTATTTTATATGGATGACCTGTAGATCTATGCCTCTGGTAAAAGCAAACTTCAAACTGCCATAAATATCGTCAACAAGTACACAGGAGAGATTGGAATGGACTTTGGATTGAATAGATGTTCCGAAATTCACCTGAAGAAAGGAAAGCTTGTTGGCCTTCCCAAGGACCCTGAGCTTGTGGATATAAGTGTTATTAGACATCTTAACACTGAAGAGACATATACATACCTGGGCGTGCCTCAAAGCCGCATGCCAGACATAACATCAGTAAAGAAGTCTCTCCGAAGCAGATACAGGCATCTTCTTTGACAGATTTGGTCATCCAATCTGTTGGCATTGAACAAGGTATCTGCGACTAACATGCTTGCCGTTCCGGTTCCACTCTACTTGTTTGGCGTGGTTCAATGGACAAAGAATGAACTTAAGGCCCTTGATGTCACCACACGTAAGATCATGCATATGCATAAAAGCTTGCATATCAATTCGTCAATTCAGAATGCATTTTTTTTATACATTGCAGGCATGTTCTTAGAATTTGAAATTATTGGTAGGTTTCGTTGAAACAGAAAAATTCTTTTAGTGAATAATTATGCAATGAAGCCTTGTTACCGACTTCTCAATTTACGAAATTCGGCTTGAATAATACTATTTTTTGTTCTTTTAGCCAATCTACGTTTTTTTTCTCTTTCTTTTATCAAGTCTTTGATATAAGAAGTAATCCAAGACGTGGACTTCTTATTTCCTTTAAGGGTATGGAGAGGCGAAAATTTGTCAAAGGCTGAAGATAAAAATGTAGTTAGACAAATCACCTTTTTATTTATATCCTTTTCAGTATAAATGTTATTCCAGTCATAAGTAGAGAGGTGCTTAAGAAATTCAGTTTCATTTATATTCTTAAGATTGCATATGGACAGAGGAGTTACACTAGAGGAGGGACTAAAGGAGAACTGGTATTGGATGCTGATAAGATCATGGTTTGAGAGGAATGAGACTGAGTGTTGAGTAGAAGAAATCACCTTGTCTAAATGGTCAACAATCATCAGGTCAATCCATGCACTAGAATGATCCGTGTGGTGGGTGGTATCATGGGGAACTATAGATAGTCCGGCAAAGAACACTACTGATTTTAAATAGAGAGTTAAATTGTTGGTAGCATTAAGATTTGTGTTTAGGTCACCGGTGAGTACAATGTTATTATAGTTGGGTATAAGGTCGAAAATGGCAGTCTCAAGTTCCCTGTCATAGGAGGCGTTAGGAGGTTTGTAAATTACATCCAACAACACGTTGTCCTGAGGCGACGATACCTTGATAAAAAGGTACTCAGCAGTAGGGTAGTTGGCAAGAGGACCCACTCCCACCTGTATATCCGTTAAGATGTCATGAATATAGAGACATACCCCACCCCCTCTTCTCTCACATTTATCTCTGCGGAAGAGTGTGTAATGATCAAGTGCTACGAGGCTTGAAGGAATGTTTCGCGTGAGCCAGGTCTCAGACACGGCTGTAATATAATAAGAACAGGGCATAAAGTGATGTTTAAATTCAAGGTAATGGACAGGCAAATATTTAAGGTTTTCATTATGAGAGTGATAGGTAAAGTGCAAGGATAGTTAAATATAGAAGTGTCTGAAATTCGTAAAACACTTAAAAATACCTTTCCGTGGAGCTAAAGTAACAGTGAGTAATAACCAACAAAATCCAGTTCACTTGATTACATTTGAAAACGAGGAATAAGGCACATCATGAATTAAAATTTATAAAAGCAAGAGGCATCATAAAGCTCGTGATGTATAAAAAAAGTATAAGGAAGGTCAATTTGTAGAGGCAGTGCAAGGCTGAATTAGCGCAGTAAAAAATACAACATTGTTGATATTTGACTTCAGAAGGCACAGTATATAGAATAGCCAGCATGCAGTAATATATAAAATATGAGAAATATTTACCTATGTAGAAGTAACATAAACGATAGAGTAGTGCTAATGATAGACTAGAAAAAATTATGAAACACATAATGGACATAGAGAGCAGTTGCTATTGTAGTCCTTCAACAGATTGGATGTTCGACAGATGTATTCTAGGCGAACTATCCTCCTTACGGCAGAAATAACATTCATTCCATGGCGCAGTGCTTCTTTTCCAACTACTCTTGCGCCACGTGTGAGAAATGGTAAAACTCGTCGAAACAGGCCTCCGAGAAAACCACCTATACCATGCCCTCCCTGATAATGAGAGCCAATGTAAATTTTTGAAATTACTCCACCTGGGTGGATCCAAAAATATAATTTTTTATATACGCAGGCACGACTCGCAAGAGTGGTGTTTTTACATTCTGAGTGATACGCGACTCGCATAGTTCACAATAGACAAAAAGTTTACTTGGTAGACAATTTGATGAACTTGATGGATGGTTTCCCATATATGAATCGATAGGTAAAATTATGTGAGGTGCAAAACCTAGAATTTGAGATATCTGCTCACTGATTAAAAGAAAGTTACGACCCGGAATTTTACAATCCTCTTTACATATTTCTTCCAGTGTTATATAATGATTGTTTCTTTTTTCTTGTTTGACAACCACATGTTTATTTATTCCAGGAGTGTTATTTACCGCATATATAAAGTCATCTAGACGTGAATAAACTTCAGGTGGAAAGAAAGATGTGATTAGGCGTTTCTACTTTCCTTTAAACAGTTCCAATTTAAAACCTTCATCAGTTGAGATGGCATTATTGTCGCGTTGTTTGTCAGTATTTTCGGATAAGACTAAATCTGCACTGCCAGTCTCATTAACTCGAACGATTTCAATTGTAGATTTTTCAATGAGCCATATTTTCTCTACAATTGATTTTGTACAATTGAGATGCGATTTTACATGCTTGATGCACCTCTCACATGGAGAAATGATCGTGGAATCTGAATATCTGTGAGTCCCACCACCCAGCGACCATGCAGTCGAATTTCATGTGAAAGTTGTGTGACAAAGTGGGTGATTGTATTCCGTGGAAAATACTTCATACTACTATCACTTGGTGAAATGAGATAACACTGATCTTCGTCATTCATTGTAGAGTTTTTAGCTCTATAGCTGCTATCCACGAGTTGAATTTGTCAGGGTACCCAACCCACTTTACAAAAAGCTGTTTCTTAGCTCCGCGACTCTTTGATTGAATCACCTTTTCAACAATAAATTCGTCGTTTTCTACGTCCTTATTTTTAACATCAGCTAATTATTGTTCGTAGAAAATTCCATCAATATCCTCGCCAGCTAAATCTCTTAATTCGTATAAGATAGGTGCGTGTGTTCGTCAGGTGATAACCTTTTTAATAACAAACAGCTCCTCTGTCCAGCCAGCTTCATATCCCTTTTCAAAGATGCCTCTAGCACAACTCATGCGTACAACATCACTCACGCTGTATTTAGGTACTTTTTTTACGGCCGAATTCTCTTACAAATCGTCGTTGTATATTTGGACAAACTACAGTAGCATTATGAAGATTGACTGTAGATGGCGCCATACGTATGCTTGAATGGCAAGCATTGTTGTAAGCATGTACTATTGGCTGGAGTACATCAATGTATCGATGCATATTGCGGTGTGTGAAGTACCGCCACATACGCTCCTTGAGAGTACGGTTGAAAAGTTCAACAATGGCGGCCTTTATACTTGGATCACGTGTAACGCGAAATTGTATTTCACGATCTGACAAGAATTTTTGAAAAATGCTTTACTGAGAATCGCGAGAACGATGGTTAGTGCGTCCATTCTGAAGGTTTGAAAACAACTGAAAATTTTTGACATAAGGTCCTTTCATTCATAGACTTAGGTTTTCTATTGTACCTATGCAGTTGCTCTTTCTCTCTTCCTCTCTCACCTATTACAAAAACTGAGATACAGGTGTATGAGTCGAAAGACAAATTTGATGGAGGATATACTCTAGTGTCAAAAATATTCATTTAAACAATAAAAATTGTTTCAAAAATAAATTGAAATAAGATTTAAAAATGTTTGAAAAAATTTGTTGGTACTTTTTCAAGAAAAAAATATTAGATCCACATTCGTGAAGTAAGGTCCAAATCCTCTCCACCAATCTGGTTTCCATTCTGTGAAGAGAGGAGGAGAAGAGGACGTCTTATCCATAAAAACTCGAGGTAAGCTCATATATGTAGCAGTTGTATCATACACCTTGTTTCTAAACTATACAATGTCTCAGTCTCAAAATCAAGTGTTAAGAATGAGTGACACCGATGATCAAGCTTCTAGTGAATCTTCTTTACAAAAGATTTTACAACAACAAAATGCTGTCAAAAAGCGAAAAGTAGTGGACGAGGAAAAATCTGTTGAAAGTGAAGTTGTTAAAAAAGTGAAAAATTCACGTCCGCATCATCTTATTCTGGCCACGGCTTACAAATTAAACAATTCTGCGTCAAAAAAACTTTTTGTTGGTTTAGAAATCCAGCCCGATGGCAGTTTTGAACCAGTTATACGATTACTTGGTAATTGTTCACGAGGGTTATCTTTAAACCTGTCAGAAGGGACACAGCCAGTAAATAAATTCGATGTAATTGCATCATTCTTTAAAGATGGATGTACTAATTCTAGTGGGACTTTACCGATTGTAATAACCGTTACCAGCTTCTGTTTACAACATCATACTCTGCAAAAGCTGTTTTACTTAAGAAAATTAACGAGGATGATGAATGCCGAGGTCGTTTGCGTCTATGAGCGAGTTAGACGTTTGCAGAGAATTGTGGCGGATGTCGAGCATTGTAAAAATATACTCGTGGAGGAACTGTGTAATTACTTCAAGTCGGAGAATATGAAAAATCCATCCGATGAATTTATTAAACATCTTGTCAAGACAAAATACGACTTTTTCAAGGAACAAGTGAAAAATAAACTACCCTCATCATTTGTTGAACTATACCTTGATATCGTTTTTGTGGAATTAACTGAGGTGTTGCACAGTTTCATCGCTAGTGAAGTGAAGGATGTCGGCATCATTAAAAAATAAAAAATAAATGTGTGACACTAAAGAACTTTTTTCGAAACTTTTGTCCGTATAAAGAGTGTGTTTTGTACACATTAACAATGTTTTTGTGACAAGTGATGATAATATATATTTTAAAACGCCTATGTGAAAAATATGTGTATGTGTGTATGAAATGTGTATGAAAAAAGTATAGGAGTGATGATTTGTGTGAAAAAAGACTTTGTCTTGTATTAAAACAATCACCAATAATGTAAATCTTGTGTAATATTTTACACAATTTGATATCTTCATAAAAATGTATGTTACACTCATCGCATTTCTATTTGTTTACTTATTCAAACAATTCCTTGAATTCCATGAATTCCTTGAATTCCATGAATTCCTTGAATTCCATGAATTCCTTGAATTCCATGAATTCATTGAATTTCATGAATTCCTTGAATTCTATGAATTCCTTGCATTCCATGAATTCCTTGAATTCCATGAATTCCTTCAATTTCATGAATTCCTTGAATTCCATGAATTCCTTGAATTCCATGAATTCCTGGAATTCCATGAATTCCATGAATTCCTTGAATTCCATGAATTCCTTGAATTCCATGAACTTCTTGAGTTCGATGAATTCCTTGATTTCCATGAATTTCATAAATTCATTGACTTCCTTGAATTCCATGACTTCCTTGTATTCTATTAATTCCTTGAATTCCATGAATTCCTTGAATTCCTTGAATTACATAAATTCCTTGAATTCCATGACTTCCTTGAATTCCATGAATTCCTTGAATTCCATGAATACCATGAATTCCATGAATTCCTTTGATTCCGTGAATTCTTTGAATTCCATGGATTTTTCGCATTCCATGAATTCCTTGAATTCCATGAATTTCTTGAGTTCCATGAAATCCTTGAATTCCATGAATCTTTGGAACTCCATGAATTCCTTGAATTCCATGCATTTCTCCATTCCATGAATACCTTGAATTCCATCAATTCCTTGAATTCCATGAATACCTTGAATTCCATGAATTTCTTGAGTTCCATGAATTCCTTGAATTCCATGAATTTGTTGAATTTTATGAATCCCTTGAATTCCATGAATACCTTGAATTCCTTGAATTCCATGAATTCCTTGAATTCCATGAATTCCTTGAATTCCTTGAATTTCATGAATACCTTGAATTCCGTGAATTCTTTGTATTCCATGAATCCCTCGAATTTTGTGAATTCCTCGAATTCCTTGAATGCAGTGAATTCCTTGAATTTAATTAGTTCCTTGTATTTCATGAATACCTTGAGTTTCTTGAATTCCATGAATTTGTCTATATTCCATGAATTCGTCGCTAATCCACGAATTCCGTGAATTCCACTCATTCAGTGGATTCCACGAAATTCGCGAACGCGCTGATTTCCGTGAATAACGCTGGTTCCGTGAATTCTGTAAATTCCTAGAATTTCATGAATTACTTGAGTTCCATGAATTCCTTGAATTTCATGAGTTTCTTGAATTTCATGAATTCCTTGAATTCCTATAATTACTTGAATTCCATGAATTCCTTTAATTTCGTGAATGCCATGAATTTCATGAATTACTTGAATTCCATGAATTTCATGTATTCCTTGAATTCCATGAATTTCTTGAATTCCATGAATTTCTGTAATTTCATGAATTCCTTGAATTTCTTGAATTTAATGAATTCCTTGAATTAAGGTCATTCCTTGAGATCCGTGAATTCCTTGAATTCCTTGAATTCCATTCATTCCTTGAAATCCATGAATTCCATACATTCCTTGAATTCCATGAATTCGTTGAATTTCACAAATTCCGTGTATTCCACGAATTTCGTGAATTCAACAAATTTCACGAATCCCTCCAATTTCGTGAGTTCCACGAATTTCCCGAATTTAATGAATTTATAGAATTTAATGAATTCGTAAAATTTAATGAACTCCTTGAATGAGACTTGCCGCAGTTTTGCCATCTTTGCAACTCCTTAGAAAATTTTCTTGGGTGAGAGATTCCACTGGAGAGACTTGCCGCAGTTCTGTCATTTTCTCAACTACTTAGAAAATTTTCTTGGGTGAGAGATGCCACTAGAGAGTCTTCCCGCAGTTCTGCAATTTTCTCAACTACTCAGAAAATCTTCTTGGACAATAGATTCCGCTGTAGAGATTTGATGCAGTTTTCCCATCTTTGCAACTGCTTAGAAAATTTTCTTGGGTGAGAGATTCCACTGGAGAGACTTGCCGCAGTTCTGTCATTTTCTAAACTACTTAGAAATTTTTCTTGGGTGAGAGATGAAACTGGAGAGACTTCCCGCAGTTCTGCAATTTTCTGAACTACTTAGAAAATCTTCTTGGACAATAGATGCCGCTGAAGAGATTTGACGCAGTTTTGCCATCTTTGCATCTGCTTAGAAAACTTTCTTGGATGAGAGATGCCACTCCAGAGACTTTCCGCAGTTTTGACGTCTTTGCAACAGCTTAGAAAACTTTCTTGGGTGAGAGATGCCCCTGGAGAGACTTGCCGCAGTTTGGCCATTTTCTCAACTACTTAGAAAATTTTCTTGGGCAATCGATGCCGCTGGAGAGACTTGCCGCAGCTTTGCCATTTTCTCATCTACTTGGAAAATTTTTTTGGACAATAGATGCCGCCGGAAAGACCTGCAGCAGTTTTGCCATCTCTAGGACTAATTAGAAAATTTTCTTGCCCGATAGATGCCGCTGGGGAGACTTGTCGCTGGTGAGAGATGCCGCAGATGTGTCAATCCATCATGGTGAGAGATGCCGTGGATGCGACAATCCATCATGGTGGGGTTGCCGCAGATGTAACAATTATTCCTGTGAGACTTGCTACAGTTTTGCCATCTTTGCAACTGCTTAGAAAACTTTCTTGGGCGAGAGATTCTGTTGGAGAGACTTGCCGCAGTTCTGTCATTTTCTCAACTACTTAGAAAATTTTCTTGTGTGAGAGATGCCACTGGAGAGACTTGCCGCAGTTCTGTCATTTTCTCAACTACTTAGAAAATTTTTTTGGACAATAGATGCCGCTGGAGAGAATTGCCGCAGTTTTTCCATCTTTGCAAGTGCTTTGAAAACTTTCTTGTGTGAGAGATTCTGTTGGAGAGACTTGCCGCAGTTTTGCCATCTTTGCAACTGCTTAAAAAACTCTCTTGGGTGAGTGATGCCACTGGAGAGACTTTCCGCAGTTTTGACATCTTTGCAACTGCTTAGAAAACTTTCTTGGTGAGAGATGCCACTGGAAAGGCTTGCCGCAGTTTGGCCATCTTCTCAACTACTTAGAAAATTTTCTTGGGCAATCGATGCCGCTGGAGAGACTTGCCGCAGTTTTGCCATCTTTGCAAGTACTTAGACAATTTTCTTGGGTGAGAGATGCCACTGGAGAGACTTGCCGCAGTTTTTCCATCTTTGCAACTGCTTAGAACACTTTCTTGGTTGATAGATGCCGCTGGAGAGACTTACCGCAGTTTTGCCACCTTTGCAGGTACTTAGAAAATTTTCTTGGGTAAGAGATGCCGCTGGAGAGACTTGCCGCAGTTTTGCCATCTTTGCAGGTATTTTAAGGAATTTCAGAAGATTTCAATTATTTAAAAATTTTATGTTTAGAGTACTTTAATGAATACGTTCAATGTAATTTATATTCAAGGTATTTCAAATAATTTCTACTCTTCTAAATTCATTTCTATGGTTTCAAAGTAAAGATTTCAAGGGATTTGAAACAATTTAAAAATATTAAATTAACTTCAAGTGATTTCAAATAATATTGTAGCATTTCCAATGATTTCAAGGTAATTTTAGAGATTTGATCGGTTTTATTTTTTAGAGAACTTTAATGAATAAATTTAATCTAATTTATTCTGAAGCAATTTAAAATGTTTTCTAATTTTTAAATGAATTTTTACGATTTCCAAATGGAAGATTTAAGGGATATGAAGTTATTTCAAATGTTATCAAGAAATTTCAAACATTTTTTATCATTTTTTAGCCTTTCCAAAGTTTTCAAGGGATTCCTAAAGAACTTTGGGTCATAATTGAAATGAAATGAAATTTCAAGAGATTCTTAGCAATTTCAAAGATTTTAAGGGATTTTAAGGAATTTCACAAGATGGAAAGGATTTTATTAAATTTCCAACTATTTCAAAAATTTCTAGGTATTTTAACATTTTATTTTTAGAGAACCTTAATGAGTACATTTAATTTATATTCAAGAAATTTCAATTGATTTCTACTTATTTTAATGGATTACTTTAACGTTTGAACATTTTCGGGAATTTTAAGAAATGCCAAGGGATTTCAAGAGATTTAAAAAATTTCAACGGATTTTAGGAATTTTGTGAAAATTTCGAAAGATTTGAAGGGCTTTCAGAGAATTTTTGAAAAACATCAAGGGATTTTATAGATGATGTCAAAGATTTTCAAACATTTCCAGGAACTTTAAGGGATTTCAAAGATCTCCAGGGAATTGAACATTTTTTCGGCAAGAATTTTAATGAATAAGTTCAATCTAATTTATATTTAAGGGATTGCAAATGATTTCTACTTGTTTAAATGCATTTGTACGGTTTCTAATGGAAAGATTTCAAGAAATTCAAAAGCATAAAAATAAATTAAAAAAATTGTATGGGATTCGAAATAATTTAGTAGCATTTCCAATGATTTCAAGGGATTTCGAGAGAATTTGGGAAATACATTAAATTACATTTTGAGGGTTCCTTAGCGATTTTAAAGGTTGTAAGGGATTTTAAGGTACTTCAAGGAATTTTAAGGATTTCAAAGGGTTTCGAATTTGTTAAATGAATTTTTACGGTTTCCAAAGGAAATATTTTAAGGCATTCAAAAGAGCTTCAAGAAATTAAAATAATTGTAATGCATTTCCAATAATTTTGTACGATTTCCAAGTATTTCAAGGGATTTCGAGAGAACTGTGGGAAATAAATTATATTTCAAATCATTTCAAGGGCAGTTAGAGGATGCCAAAGATTTTTAAACATTTCCGGATATTTTAAGGAATTCCAAACAATTTTAAGATATCTAAAAAATTTGAAGGGATTTCAAAGATTTCTAGGGATTTTAACGTATTTTTTTAAAGACAATTTTAATGAATGAGTTCAATATAATTTATATTGAAAGGATTTCAAATGATTTCTACTTTTGAAAATGCTTTGGAACATAATACGTTGAGATATCTCATACTTGAATATTCTGGAATTGTATTCAAATTGATTTCAATATTTAAAAATATGTTCAAATCTCGTGAATCCTCAAAAATCGCTTAATTTTTGTGAATAATTCTTCGAAATTTCATTATAATATCATAATATTCCCTGAGATCCTGTAAAATTACATAAAGCTTGATTATATTTCTTGAAATCTTCTGAAATAATAGAATTTCTACGAAATCTTTTTAGATTCTGGAAAATCCTTTAGGAAGAGCCTTTAAAATTACTGAAATTCTCGAAAGTCTGATAAAATTTGATAAAATCCGTTGACATTTCTTAAAAATCCTTTAAAATATTTAAACATCTTGGAAATTCTCTGAAATCTCTACGAATCATTTGAAATATCTTAGCTTATCCCGACAAGGAAAAGGAATTTTTTAAACTAGAAACTTAATTTTCAATCAAGAAAGCTAAATTTTTCACCAAATAGTTGCATTTTCAAAAAAAAGATGAATTTTCAAGCAAAAATGTAATCGTTAAATTTTCAGTTCGAGAAACTAATTTTCAAAAAAAAACGTGAACCAG
>JAABKJ010075445.1:163409866-163586422 GCA_011634705.1 Andricus grossulariae | reverse complement strand
AGCAAAACTGCAATGGCTATATTTTAGATTTGAAAAATGATTTAAAAAAACAAACAGATTTTCAGACAAAATACATCAATTTCGAACTAGAAAAGATCAATTTTCAATTTGCAATATTAATTACCTACCAAAAGTGGTTTAGTTGTCAGTTTCAGCGAAGAAAATTAATTCTCATCCAAAAAACCGAATTTTCAGAAAACTAGTTAAATTTTCTAACAAAGATATGAATTTTCTACAAAATATTTCAACATTCGACACAAAATATTAAATTTTCAACGAAAAAGAATTTTCTACCAAGATAACTTCCAACCAAAAAACCGGAAAAAAACGAATTTTCAACCAAATACATGAATTTTCATACAAATAGCTGAGTTTTCAATCAGAAAAGATAAATTTTTAGTTAAAAATGGAATCGTTAAATTTCAAGTTTACGAGGCTAATTTTTAACATAAAAAAAAAACGCATTTTCAACAAGTTGGTGTCAACTGAAAAAGACAGATTTCAAAAAAAAATATATTCAGCCAAAATGAAGAATCTTTAACAAACAACATTAATTTTTTACCCAGATAAACGAATTTTCAACAACAAAGTTATTTTACAACCAAATAGTTGAATTTCCAATATTTTAATTTGCATTAAAAAATAGTTTAATTCAACCAAAAATTTTTTTTTTAATATTTGGTAATCCTCAACCTTCCTTTACAAATAAGATTAATTTTCTTTAAAAAAGTAAGAATTTTTAACAAAGTACATGAATTTGCAACTGAAAAATGTCACTTTTTCATTCGAAATATCATGAATCTATTAAAAATAGAATAGTTGCAACTAAAATGATGAATAATTAACAAAAAATTAATTTTCAACAGAAAGGTTTAATATTCTGCAAAAAAGTTGAATGTTCAAGCAATCTTTAAGTAAAAAAGGTAAATTTTTAATTAAAAATAGAAGCTTTACATTTTTAGGTTTGAAAAAACTAATTTTTAACAAATAAAAAAAGGATTTTCAACAAAATATCTAGATTTTTATTCCAATCTTTTAGCTTCTTTTATGTGATTATTCTTTTATTTTATTTTTTAAACAATTTTATTTGTTGAAAATCGTCTTTTTCGTTTTGAAATTAATTTTTTTGTATGAAATTTCATATTGTTTTGTAAAAATATCAAATATTACATTTTTTGTAGAGAATTTACTTTTCAGGTCGGAAATTAAATTATTTTGTTGAAAATTCAAGTATTTTGATAAAAAGTCATCTTTTATAATAGAAAAGTCGTTTTTTTTATTTAAAATAAATAAATAAATTTACAAATTTTACAATTGTATTTGAAATATTGTTTTATTACGTTTACAAAAGATCCTATATGATCTTTTATAAATGGAATAAAACAGTATTGCAGATAAAAAATTAAAATTGTCAAATTTATTTATTTTTTGTGAAAAAAGAAAATCTCTACTATAAAGATGATTTTTTAACAAAATACTTAAATTTTCAATAAAATAATCTAATTTTTAACAAAATAATTGAATTTTTCACATAAAAATATGAATTCTCAACAATAAATGTAATAGCTAATATTTGAAAAAAAAAATTGAATTTTATTCAAAAAAATCAATTTTAAATCTAAAACGACGACATTTCAACAAATGAAGGTTTTTCAGTTATGAAAGAAAAAAATGTCATTCTAATTGTTAAACCTTCAAGGCAAAATACGCATTTTCTGTAAAAAAATTGAAAATTCAATTTTTTTACAGAAAGAAATATGAAATTTTTAATAAAATAGATGAATTTTTAAATTAAAAAGACAAATTTAAAAAAAATAGTTGAATTTTTATCCAAAAAAATATTTCAGTAGAATTTTCAACAAAAGATATGAATTTCAAACAAGAAGTAAATTTGCTACGAAAGCAGTTGAATTTTCAACCCAAAAAGAAGAATTTTTAACAAAAAAGATGAATTTCAAACCAAAAAGGATGACTTTTTAAAAAAATTGTTGAATTTTCAACCAAACAGTTGCATTTTTCTCCAAGGAAGATGAAATTTCTGCTAAAATAGATGAATTTCAAATTGAAAATTCAAATTAAACAAAAATAGTTGAATTTTAATACAAAAAAGATTTCAGTTAAATTTTCAACACTCTAATATGAATTTTACAGAAAAAGTAAATTTTCTACGAAAATAGTTGAATTTCCGATCCTCAAAGACGAATTTGTAACAAAACAGTTGAATTTTAAACCAAAAAGGATGACTTTTTAAGAAAATTGTTGAATTTTCAAACAAATAATAAAATTGATAACTAAAAAAATAATCTTCAAGAGGAAGCAACTGCAAAAAAAAAGAAATATAAATATAAATACGGGTCAAAAAATTACTAATAATACCAGAATTTCAAAATTAAGACAGAAAAGAAATTTATTTTATCATGCATAATTTTATGCAATATGTGCTTGAGAAAGATTCACAATTAAAAAAACAAAATTTCAAACTACTTCACTTTTTGGTGACTACAAGGTCTAATTAGAAAAATTCTTATGCACGTAAAATAATCAAAACATAATACCTGCAATTAAAAAGGGATATATTAATACACAAATACACATATACATACTCATATATGTATATATATATATTTATATGTACATACATACATACTAAACTTACATCCCTTCAAATTATTGAAATAAATTAAAAAATCTTTGGAATATTTTAAAATACCCTAAAATGTTTCAAATCCCTTGAAATGCCTTCAAATTATAGAAATCAACTAAACATTCTCAGAAATATTTTTAAATGTCCTAAACTATTTCGAATCACTTAAAATCCCATCAAATTATTGAAATCAATCAAAAATTCTTGACAATATTCTTAAATACCCTAAAATATTTAGAATCTTTTAAAATTATTTTATACTACTTGCAATTTCTTAAATTTCTTTAAAATGTCTTAAACTTAACCCTTCAAATTATAGAAATCAATTCAAAAATCTTTGGGATATTTTAAAATACCCTACAATATTTCCATTCCTTTGAAATTTTTGGAAATTTCTTGAAAATGTCTTAGAATTGAATCCCTTTAAATTATAGAAATCAAACATTCTGTGAAATATTTTTAAATACCTTAAAATGTTTCAAATCCCCTGAAATGCCATCAAAGATTCTGTGAAATATTTTTAAATAACCTAAACTATTTCAAATCACTTGAAATCCCTTCAAATTATAGAAATCAATAAAAAATTCTTTAAAATATTTTAAAATACCCTAAAATATTAAAAATCTTGAAATTCGTTCAAACTTCTTGCAATTTCTTGAAAATGCCTTAAACTGAAATCCCTTCAAATTATAGAAATCAATTCAAAATTATTTTAAATATTTTTAAATACCCTACAAAATTTCAAATCCTTAGAAATTCTTTGAAATTTCTTGAAAATGTCTTAAAATTAAATCCTTCATAATTATAGAAAAGAAACATTCTGTGAAATATTTTTAAATACCCTAAAATATTTCAAATCCTTTGAAATTTTTTGAACCTTCTTAAATCTCATGAAAATGTCTTAAAGTTAAATCCTTTCAAATTATAGACATCAATTCAAAATTCTTTCGAATATTTTAAAACACCCTACAATATTTCAAATCCTTTGAAATTTTTGGAAATTTCTTAAATTTCTTTAAAATGTCTAAGAATTGAATCCCTCTAAATTATAGAAACAAATAAAAAATATTTTAAAATACCCTAAAATATTCAAAATGCTTTGAGATTTTTTTAAACTTCTTGCAATTTCTTAAATTTCTTGAAAACGTCTTAAACCCAAATCCCTTTAAATTATAGAAATAAAACATTCTGTGGAATATTTTTAAATAACCTGAAATATTTCAAATCAATTGAAATCCCTTCAAATTGTGGAAGTCAATAAAAAATTCTTTGGAATATTTTGAAATACCCTCAAATATTTCAAACCTTTGAGATGGTTTGAAATTTCTTAAATCTCTGGAAACTGTCTTAAAATTGAATCCCTCCAAATTATAGAAATGAAACATTCTGTGAAATATTTTTAAATACCCTAAAATAATTCAAATCCTTTGAAATTTTTTAAACTTCTTAAATCTCTTGAAAATGTCTTAAAATTAAATCCCTTCAAATTATAGAAATCAATTGAACATTCTCAGAAATGTTTTTAAATGCCCTAAACTATTGCGAATCATTTAAAATCCCATCAAATTATAGAAATCAATCAAAAATTCTTTACAATATTCTTAAATACCCTAAAATATAGAAAATAAAATTATTTTCTTGTGACTTTCGGGCTTGAATTCTTGCTTTAATATGTGATAAAGAAAGTTGCATAGTGCATTGGCACCTTTTTAGACAAGTCAATCTAGGAAGTAAATCATTAACCTTCTTATTAGTGTGAACGTGAATGTTCAAAGAAAAACCAGAGTAACCTGCAGAAAAACCTCTTTGTTTTTCAGCAAACAGTGCTTGAATCGCAAATAACTTTTGGCTGCTGACTTGTCTCTTCTCACTTTTTCGCCCTCGTGTCCCGTTATTTCGCTTTCGTAACGAATGTTACGAATATTTTTGAAAAAATCGTATATTGAACATCCCAGATGTGTTGACAAACATTCATATATCCAGAACTGAAGGAGATCTAGTGTGGGACAGAAATAAAAATTTATGGAATTCGAAATCTTCACTAAGTGAAAAAGTAGTATATTGGGATCCTAAAAAAGTATCATTAATTTGTAATTGATAGATATGCAGCTTGGTTACCCTCGCTCGGAAAAAATGTTTAAAAAATTTCTCGTGTGCAGAATTCGAAAGTTTTCTTGAATTTCAATTCATATACATATATAAATCCATTCAAACAATTTTTTTTTGTATTTCAAACCTTTTCTGTGACAAAAATGCAGAAGTGAAGAAATGGCCAAGACCAAGGAATCGAAATTGGAATTAAAAAATGACAATTTTGTTGTACTTTCAATTTTGTTTCCTGGGTCTTGACGATTTTTCCCTACTGCCTTTCTGTCACAGGAAAGCTTTCAAGCACCCGAAAAAATTCTTCTTCTATCTGCACAGGTGTTACGAATTTTTACCGTAAACAGAGATTATTCAAATAGGTACTACCCTTTAGAAAATGATTGATTAAAATCCGCGAGAAATTAGAAAGATTTTCTTGACCACCAAGAATGTAAAAGAAATGAAAACTCACGGAAATTCAAAAACTCTGCAAACAACACTTTTTTTAATCATTTATTTTAAGCTGGTATAATGGAGATAGCATACTTATAAATTATAGATGACAATTATAATGTTTTTGGATTTCAATACGTTTCTTTCCACCAAGTGAAAATTTCGAATTCCAGAATTGTTTACCTTTTACCCGCCGTAATGAGTACTCAGCATAACTTTGTATTTTCAAATAAACGTTGAAATATTTTTTGACCTGATCGAGTAAAAAATTTGACATTTTCTGTTATTATAAAGTGAATAATAAAATAAAATTTGTTTGCTGTATTAGCTTAATAATTCGATAATGCAATTGCGTAACAGAAATTCCGTTTACAGGCCGATTCTCGTAAGTGTAAACCTAGTTATTTACACACACGCCCAAATACGGCAAAAGTCAGAAATCCAGAAACAAGTTTACCGGAAAATTGCATTAAATACGCAGGAAAAGGTTCACCTCAAATTAAACTTATAACATTATAATATTTTATGAAAAAAATCACTTTAATGTTTGGCACTGTGTTGCAACTTTGACACTGCGTTTTTTTCGGAAAATTCAAATACGCAATTACCTCATGTCTGGCTTTTTTAGTGATATTTCTATCTCAGAAATTATAGTCTCTCTACCTCTTTTGACCTTCTTCCATTCTTATTTTATTTTTACCAAGTAGTTAATTTCTCACATAAATAGTTTAAGTTTTATGCAAATTGTTCTATTTTCTAGCAAATTAATTCAATTTTTAACCAAAAGTGGAATTGCTAAATATTTAGTTTAAAAATTAATTTAAAAAAAAGATCAACTAGTTAAATTCGACGAAAAAAGACAAATTTTTGAAAAATAGTTGAATCTACAGCCAAAAAGATGAATTTCCAACAAAAAAAAAACAGTAATTTTTGATGGAAGAAGACGAATTTCTAACAAAATAGATGAATTTTCCACAAAGCAGTTTAATTTTTCAATCGACACTAAATAGTTGAATTTTCTACGAAAATAGTTAAAATTTTCAACTAAAAAATATAAATTTTCAACCAAAAATGGAATAGTTACATTTTTAGTTTAAAAAGTTAAGTTTTTGACAAAAAACAAAGAACCAATTTTCTATCAGTTGAAATGAACAAAAAAAAGACAAATTTTGAACAAAATATTTGAATGTACAGCCAAAAAGATGAATTTTCAACAACAACAAAAATGAATTTTTCTACCAAGTAGTCAATTTTTCGAATAAATAGTTTAATTTTTATGAAAATTGTTCAATTTCCTAGCAAACTAATTCAATTTTCAGCCAAAAGTGGAATAGCTAAATATTCAGTTTAAAAATTAGTGTAAAAAAACGAATTATCAACTAGTTGAAATCAACCAAAAAAATACAAATTTTTGAAAAATAGTTGAATCTACAACAAAAAAGATGAATTTAAAAAAAAAGGATGAATTTTTTATCGAAAAAGACAAAATTCCGACAAAATAGATGAATTTTCAAAAAAAAAAAAAACATTTTAATTTTCTACCAAGTAGTTAATTTTCCAAATAAATAGTTTAATTTTGAACCAAAATTTTCAATTTTCTAGCAAAAAAATGGAATTATCAACCAAAAGTGGAACAGCTAAATATTCAGTTTAAAAATTAATTAAAAAAGAAACGAATTATCAACTAGTTGAATTCAACCAAAAAAGACAAATTTTTGAAAAATAGTTGAATCTACAGCAAAAAAGATGAATTTAAAAAAAAGATACATTTTTTATCAAAAAAGACGAATTTCTAACAAAATAGATACATTTTCCAAAAAACAGTTGAATTTTCAACAACAAAATTAATTTTCTACCAAATAGTTATTTTTCCAGATAAATACTTTAATTTTAAACCACATTGTTCAATTTTCTAAAAAAATAATTGAATTTTCAACTAAAAGTGGAATAGCAAAATATTCAGTTTAAACACGAATTAAAGAAAAACAACGAATTATCAACAAGTTGAATTCAACCAAAAAAGACAAATTTTTTTTAAATACTTGAATCTGCAGAAAAAAGATGAATTTCCAACAAAAAAAAGATTAATTTTTAATCGAAAAAGACGAATTTCTAACAAAATAGATGAATTTTCCACAAAGCAGTTTAATTTTTTAATTTATTTGATTAATTAACCGGATATTAAATAAAAAATTAGTGATAATTATCAAAAACATTAATTTTATTTTCAAAACGCATAATATTTTGCAAGTGAATTATCAATACCTACTCGACAATGACACATAGTTATCATATATTTAGTCAGTTAATAACTGTTTAAAATTATTCTGGCTTGGTAGGAAATTAATGTTTTTGGTTGAAATTTCATTTCTTTGGTTGAAAGTTAGTTTCTTTTTTTTAATTTAAAATTAATTTTTTTTTACTAATTTCAACAAGTCCGTTTTTCGTCCATTTTTTTTTTTTTTTTTTTTTTTTATAGGCATTTAATCATTTTCGTGGAAAATTCATTTATTTTGTTGGAAATTTGCCTTCTTTAGTAAAAAATTAAACTTTTTGATTGAAAATTCTAATATTAGGTTGAAAATTCAATTAAAAATTTAAATATTTGGTTGAGAATGTAACTATTTCGTTAAAAATTTATCTTATCTGCTTACAAAATTTATTCTCAAACTGAAAATTGAACTGTTCTATTTTTTGTTTAAAATTTATCTTTTATGGTTGAAAATTCATCTATTTTGTTCGAAATTTGTCTTTTTTTAGTATAAAATTAACCTTTTTGGTTAAAAATTCAAATATAGGGTGAAAAGTTCCATTAAAAATTAAAATATTTGGTTGAAAATTCATGTATTTTGTTTAAAATTATTCTGGCTTGGTAGGAAATTAATGTTTTTGGTTGAAATTTCATTTCTTTGGTTGAAAGTTAGTTTTTTTTAATTTATTTTTTTTTTACTAATTTTAACCAGTCCATTTTCCGTCAATTTTTTTTATAGGCATTTAATCATTTTGGTTGAAAATTCATTTATTTTGTTGGAAATTTGTCTTCTTTAGTAGAAAATTAAACTTTTTGGTTGAAAATTTAAATATTAGGTTGAAAATTTCATTACAAATTTAAATATTTGGTTGAGAATGTAACTATTTCGTTAAAAATTTATTTTATCTGCTTAAAAAATGTATCCTCTAACTAAAAATTGAACTATTTTATTTTTTGTTTAAAATTGATCTTTTTTAGTTGAAAATTCATCTATTTTGTGCAAAATTTGTCTTTTTTTTAGTAGAAAATTAACCTTTTTTGTTGAAAATTCAAATATTAGGTTGAAAATTCCATTCAAAATAAAAATATTTGGTTGAAAATTCATGTATTTTGTTAAAAATTATTCTTGTTTGGTAGGAAATTGATCTTTTTGGTTTAAATTTCATTTCTTTGGTAGAAAGTTATTTTTAAAATTTTAAAATTAATTTTTTTAACTAATAATTTAACCAGTCCATTTTTAGTCAAAATTTTTTTTTTTATATGCATTTAATTATTTTGGTTGAAAATCCATTTATTTTGTTGAAAATTTGTCTTTTTTAGTACAAAATTAGCCTTTTTGGTTGAAAATTCAAATATTGGTTTGAAAATTCCATTAAAAATTTAAATATTTGGTTGAAAATTTAACTATTTCCTTAAAAATTTATTTTATCTGCTTAAAAAATTTATTCTCTAACTGAAAATTGAAAAATTCTATTTTTTGTTTAAAATTGATCTTTTTTAGTTGAAAATTCATTTATTTTGTTAAAAATGATTCTTTTTGGGTGGAAAAATAATCTTTTTGGTTGAAATTTCATTTATTTAGTTGAAAGTTAGTTTTTTTTAATTTTAAATTAATTTTTTTTACTAATTTCAAACAGTCCATTTTTCGTCAATTGTTTTTTTTTATAGGAATTTAATCGCCTTCAATAACAACAATAACATTCAAAATTTCGATAGTAAATTTTCTGAGGAAAAATTTTCAGGAGAAAAAATTTCTTCTCAAAAATATCAAAAGCACTATCGGCTTCAATAACAACAATAACAGTAAAAAATTCGATAGTAAATGTTCTATGGAAAAATTTTCTGAAGAAAAAATTTTTTCCCAAGACTGTCAAAAGCACTATCGGCTTCAATAACAACAATAACATTCAAAATTTAGATAGTTAATTTTCTGATGAATAATTTTCTGAACAAAAATTTTGTCCCAAAAATGTCAAAAGCACTATCGTCTTCAATAACAATAATAACATTCAAAATTTCGATGGTAAATTTTCTGAGAAAAAGTTTTCTGAACAAAATTTTTTTTCCCAAAAATGTAAAAAGCTCTATCTGCTTCAATAAAAACAATAACATTCAAAATTTCCATAGTAACTTTTTTGAGGAAAAATTTTCTGAAGAAAAAATTTTTTCCCAAAAATTTCAAAAGCAATATCGGCTTCACTAACAACAAAAACATTCAAAATTTCGATGGTGAATTTTTTGAGAAAAAATTTTCTGAAGGAAAAATGTTTTCCCAAAAATGTCAAATGCACTATTGGCTTCAATAAAAACAATAACATTCAAGATTTCGATAGCAACTTTTTTGAGAAAAAATTTTCTGGACAAAATTCTTTTTTCCAAAAATGTAAAAAGCGCTATCGCCTTCAATAACAACAATAACATTCAAAATTGCGGTAGTAAATTTTCTGAGGAAAAATTTTCTGCAGAAAATTGTTTTCCCAAAAATGTCAAAAGCACTATCGGCTTCAATAAGAACAATAACATGCAAAATTTAGATAGCAAATTTTCTGAGGACAAATTTTCTGAACAAAATTTTTTTTCCCAAAAATGTGAAAAGCTCTATCTGCTTCAATAACAACAATAACATTCAAATTTAGATGGTAAACTTTCTGAGGAAAAATCTTCTGAAGAAAAATTTTTTTCCCAAAACTGTTAAACGCGCTATCGACTTCAATAACAACAATAACATTCAAAATTTCGGTAGTAAATTTTCTGAGGAAAAATTTTCTGTAGAAAGTTTTTTCCCAAAAATGTCAAAACACTATCGGCTTCCATAAAAACAATAACATTCAAAATTTCGATAGTAAATTTTCTGAGGAAAAATCTTCTGAAAAAAATTTTTTTCCCAAAAATGTCAAACGCGCTATCGGCATCAATAAATGCAATAACATTCAAAATTTCAATAGTAAATTTTTTGAGGAAAAATTTTCTGAAGTAAAAATTTTTCCCCCAAAAATGTCCAAAGTACTATCAGGTTCAATAACAACAATAAAATTAAAAAATTCGACAGTAATTTTTCTCAGGAAAAATTTTCTGAAGAAAAAATTTATTCCCAAAAATTTCAAAAGCACTATCGGCAGCAATAGATACAATAAGATTCAAAATTTCAATAGTAAATTTTCTAAAGAAAAATTTTCATAAGAAAAAAATTTTTCCTAAAAATGTAAAAAGAGCTATAGCCTTCAATAACAACAATAACATTCAAAATTTCGATAGTAAATTTTCTGAGGAAAAATTTTCAGGAGAAAAAATTTCCAGGCAAAGTATATAATCCAGGCATTATATATAATCCCTAGGCATTATATATAATGCCTGGCTATTTCAGGCAAAGTGTGTAATCGAATGCATATTATATTCATTGCCCAGGCATTATATATATAATCCCTAGGCATTATATATAATCCCTGGGCATTATATATAATCCCTTGGCATTATATATATAATCCCTAGGCAATATATATAATCCCTCGGCATTATATATAATGCCTGGCTATTTCGGTCAATGTATGTAATCGAACGCATATTATATACATTGCCTAGACATCATATATAATCCCTAGGCATTATATATAATCCCTAGGAATGATATATAATGCCTGGCTATTTCAGGCAAAGTATTTAATCAAATGCATATTATATACATTGCCTAGGCATTATATATAATTCCCGGCACGAGATAGGTAATGTATATAATCTTGATTTTGAACATAATGATACAGTTAAAGAAAAGCGTGATAAACTGACGAACACTTATAGAATTCAACACACGTTTACTCGCTATTTAATCAAAACCTGGCATACTGGAATGACATTTTGCTTGACACTGAACTTTGTTTTTTTATACACAAACACTTTTTCATTTACCAACAAATTTGATTTTTTTTTTAATTTTCAAAAGTTCCATTTTTCAAAGATTTTCTCATTTTTAAAAAAACGTCTCGAATCAGGGCAAGAATAGTGGTCTGACATTACTGACAATGCCCGGGCAATTTGTGAAATTTGCAATTCCATGTCAAATCATGAAGTTTAACACGAATTTCCCATAATAAAAATATATATTTTTGTAAATTTGATTCAGAATCGTTAATACTAGGTAAATCAAGTTGAAATTCAATATTTTTCTCTGAAATTAGCTATTAAATACGAATAAAAACTTATTTTTGAAATATGACCCCCATAAGTCTGTTTTGAAGGGATCCAAAAAAACCTTGTATGTAAAAAATTTGGTTTTGCGAACTTTTGGCGCTAATTATGATTTTTTTGCGGTTTCTTTAAATACAAATGATTATTAATGCTACTTTCCATTAATAATCAGATCTTTATATAAATTATTCAAACAATTTATTATTATTTTTGGCAATTTTCTTTTATTCCTGAGTTATAAAGTCGCGGTTTTTTTCAACTTTTTTAACTTATTATCAACTGTTCAGTTAAAGAGAATCAATAATAAATTAAATTTGATATAAATAATTGTTCAAATAATTTATCATCATATATCACGGTATTCTCTTAGAATAATGCTAGAAAGTTGCAGTTTTTCATATAATTTTCCACTTTTGATCCACTTTTCAATTAGTGTTAGGTAATAATGGATGCGATTTATTAAACAGAATAGTTTAAATGAGTAATTATTGTTCATAACTATCTTTTTTATTACTGCTTGTTAGTTGCGGTTTTATTGTGAAATTTTGAACTTTTTTTTCACTTTTCACATTTACATTAATTATTACCTCACTTTTAGTACAAAGTGGACTATAAGTTGAAAATTTCAGAAAATAAACCACAACTATCTAACATAACTATAGGAGAAGATAGTTATAAACCATAACAATTTGCTAAAAAACATTAGATTTGTTAAATTGAATTCATTAGTGGCTATTCGTGTGAAAATAAGTTTACAAATAAAAAAAAGTGTCGGTAAGGTAGGAAGCCGGTCACGTGACCCACTAGTCATATGGCCTTAACTGAAAAATCTGTATTTGTTGAAAATAGCCTCTTTGATTGGAAAATTCATAATTTGAGTTAAAAATTCATCTTTTTGTTTGAACATTTAACTATTTTGTTAAAAATTCTTTTTTTTTTGTCTTTTGCTTAGAATTAATTTTGTAAACTGAAAGCGTAATTTTGCCATTATTAGTTGAAATTTGTTCTTTTTTAGTTGAAAATTTGTCTTTTTTCGTAGAAAACTAATTTTCTTGGTTTGAAATTTCTTCTTTTTTAGTTGAAAATTTGTCTTTTTTGGTAAAATAGGTAGAAATATTCTGTAAATTCATATTTTCGTGATAAAAATTTAACTGTTTTACAGAAAATTCGCCTCTTTGATGGGAAAATTTATAATTTCAGTTAAAAATTCATCTTATTGTTAAAAATGGATTGAAAATTCGTTTTTTGTTGTTGTTGAGTAAATTTTTTTACGGAAATTTTAAATTTTCCATTTTTGGTTAATCTCTGGATTTAGTCGTCAGAGAGCGCTAGTGCTGTATTCCTAAATTTTAATAAACACGTGGGTTCGTGGAGTTCGTAGTGTCTGTGAACAATTTTGCAAAAATATATTTAAAAAATTACTAAATAATTAATATTAATTAGTTAAACAGGTAAGCTTTACTTTCAAGTATATCCAAAAATTAATATTTTCGTATAGACATTATTTAAAAACAAATATAGTCAAGAACGTGGCTACCTTTTTGTTTTTGAGGTTATGTTTTGTCAAAAAGAGAATATTTTGTTTTTATTTATTTCCAGCAGTTTTCTTTTTGCATAAATAATTGTTAATTGATAAAAACATGAGAGAGTATTTAGTTTTGAGTGGAAATAAGTTTTAAAAAGTAATGAAAGTCACGATACAGTGAGTTAACCTTGCTTTGTTACACTAAATTTACTCCAAATGCTCCTTTTTACATTATTTTACACTCTAATTTAGACCTTATATTTTAGTAAATATTTAATCAATGCTAATTTAAACCCAGGAAAGCACAAATTCTGTGATTTGTATTTAATGTCTAATAACAATTTCATGATTTTTTTATATTTGTGAAATTTTATACTGACAACCCCATCTCTAATAAAAAATTCATAGAAATTAAAAACTCTTACGCATTTCAACTATTTTAATTTTGAAAAAATGTAATGTTTTCAAATTTCAAGTTAGTTTTCGTGCCAAAAATCATATCTCAGAAGAAAAAAGTTTTTCGTTGATTTTACGAATCAACAAAATATGACTGATATTTCTAATAAAAAACATTATTCTTAATCAGGGTGACTAATTTTTTATATAATTTTAATATAAAATTTAATATCAATATTTTTTCATTTTTAGTTAGAAATTCAACTATTTATTTGAAAATTCATATATTTTGTTGAAAATTCGAAGTTTTGATTGAGAATTCATCTTTCTCAGAATGAAAATTTAACTATTTGGTTAAAAGCTCACATATTTTGTTGAAAATTCAACTCTTCGGCTGAAAATTTAACTATTTTGTTGAAAATTCTTTTATTGAAAAATTAACGATTTGGTTATATATTAATTATCTTTAAAGTTAATTTCTTTGCTGGAAAATGATTATTTTTTATTTGAAAATTCATGTATTTTATTGAAAATTCTTATTTCTTTGGTAGAAAATTAATCTTCTTGCTTAAAAACCTATTTTTTGGGTTGAAAATTCATCTTTTTGGTTGGAAATTCATATTTTTGGTTGGAAATTCATCTTTTTGGTTGAAAATTTAACTATTTGGTTGAAAATTCAACTATTTGGTTGAAAATTCAACTGCTTGGTTAAATATTAGTTTTTTGTTGTAACAAATTAATTTCCGTGGTTGAAAATTATTATTTTGTTTTTGTTGAAAATTCATGTATTTTGTTGAAAATTTGTCTTTTTTGGTTGAAAGTTCATCTTTTTATTAGAAATTCCATCTCTTTGGTTGAAAATGAACTATTTGGTTGAAAATTCAACTGTTTGGTTATATATTAATTTTTTTTTGTAAAAAAGTTCATTTCTTTGGTTGAAAATGATTATTTTGTTGAAAATTCATTTTTCTTTTGTATAAAATTAATTTTCTTGGTTAAAAATGCATCTTTTTGGTTAAAAATTCATCTCTTTTATTGAAAATTTAACGATTTGGTTATATATTAATTTTTTGTTTTAAAGTTAATTTCTTTGCTTGAAAATGATTATTTTTTATTTGAAAATTCATGTATTTTATTGAAAATTCGTTTTTCTTTTGTAGAAAATCAATCTTCTTGGTTAAAACCAATTTTTTAGGTTGAAAATTCATCTTTTTGGTTGGAAATTCATCTTTTTGTTTGAAAATTTAACTATTAGGTTGAACAGTGTACTGTTTGGTTACATATTAATTTTTTGTTGTAAAAAATTAATTGTCTTGGTTGAAAATGATTATTTTTTGTTGTTGAAAATTCATGTATTTTGAATTCGTTTTTTTTTTGTATAAAATTAATCTTCTTGGTTAAAAATGCGTCTTTTTGGTTGAAAATTCATCTCTTTGTTTGAAAATTCAACTATTTTGTTGAAAAATATTTTTTTAAACTGATTATTTTAACTATTCCATTTTTGGTTGAAAATTTGGCTTTCTTATGTAGTTTAAAATTCATATAATTGGTTGCAAGTCCGTCTTTTTTGGTGGAAAATTAATGTTCCTAGTTACAAATTTATCGTTTTATGTTGGAAATTCATGTATTTTATTGATAATTCGTTTTCTGGGTTGAAAATTAATCTTTTTCTTTGAAAATTCATCGCATTTCTGCTGGACTTTCTTCTAAGTCTTAATATCTTTGGATTTTTTTTTCAGAACCATTTTTCTTACGTATGATTTTCCAATCCACCCTCCCTGAAATCATTTGAGGTAATTTGTGGATAATGAGTTGTTGAAATTTAAGAATTTTAAATTAGATTAAAATCAAATTCAAAATCCAAATTGGTTGTCCAAATTTGATCGTTGGATTCTTGTTTTATTTTCAGGAATGCTATACATTGATTTTAATGAGTTGTTGCTAAATTGGGTTTTTATAAATGAAATAATATTGAAACAGATGAACAAAAATAAAAGTACAGAACTTGTTAGCATGAGAAACAACAAAGGTGAAATGCTATGTAAAAAATGGCATTGTTTGATATGTCAAAAGAAGAAGAAGAATTTAAGGAAAAGGTAAAGAATGCTGAAGAAGGTGGTAGAAGTAGATGAGATGAGGAATGTTAACAGGAGAAGTAGGAAGTGAGAAAGGGATGAAGACAATAAAGAGAAAAAAATAGTAGCGGAGAAGAATATAGGAGAAAAAAAGGAGTATATTCAGAAGTTTGATAAAAAAAGAAGGGCGAAATAAAATGTTTTAAGAAAAGGAGGAGAAGGCTAGGATGATAAAAGGAGAACAAACAGCTTAGAATCGGTGAATGGGAAGGAAGTAAGAGAGAAAATGAGGATAAAAGAAGCTTGGCAAGAGAATGTGGTAAAGGTTTTAGGGGATTTAGGATTAGGTGTGAAGTGGATGAAAGAATTAGAGGGAGCTAGAAGAACGAATGACAAGGAATAAAAAAGTAAATGTAAAAAATGGCATTGTTCGATATGTCAAAAGATGAAGCAAAATTTAAGGAAAGGTGAAGAATGCTGAAGAAGGAGGTAGAAGTAGATGAGATGAGGAATGTAAACAGAAGAAGAAGGAAGTGAAAAAGGAATGAAGACAAGAAAGAGGAAAAATAGTAGCAGAGAAGAATATAGGAGAAAGAAAGGAGTATATTGAGAAGTACGATAAAACAAGAGGAGGAAAATGAAATGTTTCAAGAAAAGGTGGAGAAGGCTAGGATGGGTAAAGAGGCATGATCGAGGTATCAAAATATAATAAATGGTATAATATGATAAAAAAAAAAGGAGTACGAAAGTATTTAGAAGAGAAATTAGGAGAGAGAGAAGACGGATATTGGGAAATGAATGAAAACAATAAATGTAGAATCTGTGATTGGAAAGGATATAGGAAAATAATTGATGATAAAGGAAGCTTGGCAAGAGAATATGGTAAAGGTTTTAGGGGATGTAGGATTGGCTGAAATGTAGATAAACGAATTATAGGGGACTAGAGGAACGAATGAGAAAGAATAAGAAAGTGAATATGAAAAATGGCATTGTTTGATATGTCAAAAGAAGAAAAAGAAGAGTTTAAGGAAAAGTTAAAGAATGCTGAAGAAGGCGGTAGAAGTTGATAAGATGAGGAATGTAAATAGAAGAAGGAAGTGAGAAAGGAATCAAAACAATAAAGAAAAGAAAATAGCACTGGAGAAGTATATAGCAGAAAAAAGGAGTATATTGAGAAGTATGATAAACAAAGAGGAGGAAAATAAAATGTTCTAAAAAAAGGTGGAGAAGGCTAGGATGGAAGAAGAGGTCTGATTGAAGTATCGAAATGTAATAAATGGTATAAGATGATAAAAAAAGGAAAGGATACCAAAGTATTTAGAAAATTAATAAGGAGAGAGAAGACGGATATTGGGAAAAGAACAAAAATAATAAGTGTAGAATCTATGAATGGGAAGGAAGTAGGAGAGGAAATTATTGAGGATAAAGGAAGCTTGGTGAGAGTATGTGGTAAAGATTTTAGGGGATATAGGATTAGGTGTGAAGTGGATAAAAGAATTAGAGGAAGCTAGAGGAACGAATGAAAAAGAGTAAAAAAGTAAATGTAAAAAATGGCATTGTTTGATCTGTCAAAAGAAGAATTCCGGTGGAGCTTTATATTTTTCACGACACCTACTGTGATGAAAGGTCGAATAGAACTAAAAATTACCACACGGTTTCGGATTCGACAAAAAGTAAATACATCGAAGGCGGTAGGGTGAAAACAAATAAAAGATTTGAGGACATTTTAAAAATAACAGTCGAAGAAAATAAACGGACGCTGAAAGAAGACAGCCTAATGAGTGAGGAGGAACAAGAAGACGATTCTTATGTGCAACTCGACATCATGGAGGAAAAATCCTTTCTTTCATTCGGCGAGGAACTTTGGAAAAAATAAACCTCGTTCCAAACAGAGGGGGGGGGAGGTTACAACAAAGTTACAAGCACCCCGCAACCGTACGACCCTGTGGGCCTATGACCAGGAGTGAAGAGAGTATCACTTCCTGGTTCTAATACCCAAATCCTGATCCTGGAGCGTCAGTCTTGTGCTCCTCGTGCGATTAGTTAATTGATTCCTCGTTTGTGCCTAACCCAATCGAATCTTGAGTCGACGTCTGCCACCCTCTCCAAAAGTTTACCTGCAATGATCTTGACGCCATCAAGTACCCACCAACCTGCTCTCGGGCTTAGCCGTCGAGATTTACCATCGCTTGTGGGCCAGCAGGACCCACCAATCCTATAAGTTTGGCTAATAAACCATGTTTATATGTAATTTTTTTGTCATCGTTGACTTCACCCGCTTCTCGACGCTCGAAATCCTTCCCTTCTCTTAATTTGCGAAATCCCTCACAAATGAAAAAATTTTTCATTCAAATAAAAAAGTGTAAAGTATGAAACCTTTTAGAAATTGGTTGACACTACCATCTTGTTTAACATCCAGCAAGACTTTTATAAAACACTATTTTGATAATAATTAGAAAACGCGATCAAGTAGGATTTCGGTTGAAAATGATTTTTAAAGTATAAAGTACGTAAAATAAGATGTTTACGACAGTTTTTTTGTGTGTTTTTTTGTTGACATTTTTGTAAAACTTATTAGTCCTGGAGAGCAGGGAATTTTTTGTTCTTGTTATAAACGTGTAAATTAGCTCGTCATGCGGGTTCGATTCCCTAAAGTTTATCAATAACCCTACAGTACAGTCGCTAATTCAGGAATGTTCGAATTTACCCTACATGTACGAAATTCTCCCTTTGGACTGTATTTATTTGTTAAAAAAATGTTTATGATCAATAGAAAGGGCATGTAAAAAACTATCAAAACTATGCAGGACGATTTTTTTAGCTCCGTTAGAAGAATTAAACATCGCCAAAACAGACGATATCCACGAGAGTTCCAACATTTAACCCCCTACCTCTCAGTAATTACTTATCTAAATAAGAACATTCAATCCCATAGACGTCATCCAACAGCACTTCACTTCGCTTAAGTTTTGTTCAGATGGGTCGACTTTCATTTTTGTTGTGGACATACTTGAAAATTAATCCCCCATATGTGAAAAAGATAAAAAAGAAATTTTTTTAATTATCTAAAAAAAAATTGCTTGTATACATTTCTTAGGATAACTAAAAAATTCATGATAAAGAATAAAATTAGCAATTTATTTTGCAATTCATGAATAAGAAGTCCCAGTCAGAGGTACAGGAATTAATTGCACATAATGGTGATCTTTCAATAAAAAATTACAAAAATTATTCAAATTAGTAAAATTATTCAATTTGTTAATGAAAAAGGGGCAAGAGTGTGGAGACTGAGATAAATAAATAGGAATTTAAATAACACATAGACTAAGTAATCAAATTTTAAATTAACATTGAAGATAACACAGCTCGACAAAAAAAATTGAAAAAATTAGTTCTGGAGTCTCACTATGTCTATCACATGTTTTCCAATCAGTGTTTTCTGAATCAAAATTCGGGGTCCATTTAACCCCATGACGTCAGGATTTTCCATAACCTCAAAAAATAGGCCCAAAACCCCATCAATCCCCTATCCATTGACCACCCAATCCCAATAACCCCATAACCGCTATATCCCTTACACCCATAACCTCTTAACCACACAACCTCAAAATGCCATAACCCCAGAACCCGGTAAGAAAGAGACTTATCGATAGGAAAGGAATAGTTATGGCATAGGATTGGAAAAATTGGATGGGAAAGAAATAGGGAGGGGATTGGATTTGATGGGAAGGAAAGGAAAGGGAAAGAAATAGGGAGAGAATAGGTTTGGATGGGATGAGGTGGCGTGGGAAAGGAAAAGAGATGGGATAGGGTGGGGTGGGATGGAAAAAGAAAGGAATAGAGAAGGGATATGATAGGATGAAAAAGAAAAGGAATAGGGATGAAATATAATTGGAGAAATTAAATAGGAAAGGAAAGGAATAGATTCAGATGGGATGGTCTGGGAAGGAAAAGGAATAGGGATGGGATAGGATTGAAAGGATGGGATGGGAAATGTAAGGATGAGGAGTGAGATGGGATATGATAGGATTGGAAGGGAAAGAAAAGGAATAGGGAGGGAATGGGTTTAGATAGGATGGGGTGGAGTGGGAAAGGAAAGGAAAGGAATAAGATAGGATTGGATGGTATGGGAAAGGAAAGAAATAGGGATGAGATAGTATAGGATGGGAAATGTACAGGGATGCGATAGGATTGGAGGAATAGGATGGAAAGAAAAGGAATAAGGATGGGATAGGATTGGAGAAATGGGATGGAAAGAAAAGAAATGAGGGTGGGATAGGATTGGAGAAATGAAATTGGAAAGCGAAGGAATAGGTTTGGATGGAATGAGATGGGATGGTCTAGGAAAGGAAAGGAATAGGGATCGGAAAGGATATGGGAAAAGAAAGGAATAGGGATGGGATGGGATTGGAAGAATTGGATGGGAAATGAAAGGATTAGGGATGGGATGGGATTGGAAGAGAAATGAAAGAAATAGGAAGGAAATAGGTTTGGATGGGATGGGGTGGGGTGGGAAAGTAAAGGAATAAGATAGGATTGGATGGTATGGGAAATGAAAGAAATAGGGATGAGATAGGATAGGATGGGAAATGAATAGGGATGGGATCGGATTGGAGAAATGGGATGCAAAGGAAAGGAATAGGGACGGGATAGGATTGGATGGAAAAGAAATAGGAATACGATAGGATTGGAAAACGGGATGGGAAAGGAAAGGCAAGAAATAGGGATGAGATAGGATTGGATGAGAAGGTAAGGGAAAGAAAGAAATAGGGAGGAAATAAGTCTGGATGGAAAGGGGTGGGGGAGGATGGAAGGGAATTTCCATAAAGAGTTATAATTTCCACTTTGTAACGAGAAATTTCTACATAATGTCATAATTTGACTTGGAAGAGGGGATTTTTGACGTGAAATGGGTTGAATAAAAAATAATTTACATTCTGCTTTACAAGAAGTAAATTGAAAAAAATCTCTGTTCCAATTCAGAAACTATGAAAAAAGTGACTTTATTTCAGATGCTTCTCTGTTAGAAATTACCGAATCCAAGGAAACAACAAAAGTCCTGGAAAAGGAGCTCTGAGGATGAGAAAAATTTGAAAGTACATGTCCGACAAACTCTATGACGTAAAAGGTAAAAGGAAGAAAGACCGTTAGAACGTTTTAAGCTTTGATAAATTTATTATATCATAAGACCTCGACTTTGAATTATTCATTCAAATAATATTTTACACAGGATTCGCATCTATGTTCTTGACTAACCAGATTTGCTATAAACGAACAAGGTAGCTAAAAATGAATCGTATTCAAAATATAATTTTCACGATTGATTTGAAGTGCATGGTCCGTGAAAAGGCACCCTTCAGCATTCTGGAATAGCAAAACATAATTCGGGGTTTTCTTGGAAAAATCAAAAGAAATGTACTATTTTTGGTTTTCTTTTTTTAATTGGTTAGAATCATCTGCTCTTCTGCACTTCGGCCACAGATTCTTTCGCGGACGAAACATGTTTTTTTTTAGACGAAATTATGCGATACGTATTTTTCCGACTTATGAAAAGAGAATCTATGCAAACTTATGTGTATTTCAATTTTGTGTTTTGTTCTCTACAGAAAACCCCAAATTTTTTCTTTAAACTCGCGTAAAAAAGACATGTTGTGATTTTTATGTATGCTAAATAACTGTTCTAGCCAGAAACTTTATTTTTCAGAAAATACAATTTTTGCATTCTTTCGCAGATGTCGAAAATGTTTTTTTCTTTAATCAGAAAATACGTATGGCCTAATTCCCTTCAAAAATAATATATTTCGTCCATCAGAGATTCTGCGTATTCAAGTATAGAGCAGTCAAGGATTACCTTAATATTTCCACTCGTGCAAAAATAATTCGAAAAATGTTGTACATAAAATTTTGAATATAAAAGGCAAATCAAAAAAATATTCAATAATTTCCAAACAAAAAATTAGCCCTGTTTTACACAATATGTCAAATCCAGCATCTGCGTTCAAGATTTATAAGTCGTCAATTAGTGAAATCAAATGAGTAACATGAGTCTGGAATGCGTATGAACCAGACATTATCGCATAGCTAAAAAATGTATTTCTTCGCAGTTTCCACATAACAATATCGTGAAGAAAATACTTTGAATTGCTTGTTAAATGAGATTAGTTCGAGAAAAACTGAAAAATTCTTTTTCTTTCAATTTCTTAAATTTGTGCTTGTATTTACAGAAAGATGTGACTGAAGCTCATTTATACTTTGAATAATTTGTAAATAAAGATGACTGTTCCTATTTATGCTATAACTTCGATTATCTAACCCTTTCTGAATAATAAAACTATGAATTTGCACATTTCATCGCCAGTTCATACATCTCAGTATAATCACTGGACTATCTGTTTCTCAAATCATCTCATTTTCAAATTTTGAATTTGTCTAACCAGAAAAAATAGTAAGGGCATATTTAACCAGAATTCTGGTTGATTTAACCAGACATTTTTTTGAGTGAATTACTATTTTTATTTGAAAATTCAAATATTTGGTTAAAAATGTATGTACATATTTTATTCAGAACTCTTCTTCTCTGATAGAAAATTAATCTTCTTGTTTAAAAATTCGTGTTTTTGATTTGAAAATAGTGTTCACAGCCTAATTTATTTGAAAAAAGTTTTTTAATTCGACGTTTTTTGCAGCAAGACTAATTTCTAATCGAAAAAGTGATTAAAAGTCAATATGTGCATTAATAATGTGATTTTCATTGATTATAGTAAGTTTAAAATGATTTTAGAAAAATAAAAGGGAATTGAAAAAAAAGAATTTGATGAAATGTTCAAGAATTCAAAATTATTTTCTAACACTTCAAGACGAATTAAACACAAACTAAAAATTGATTTAAAAGAATCAATTGAACTGAATAGAATTGGCTTTAATTAAAAGAATTCAGATGAATTAAAAAAATTCGAAAGAGATATTAAAAAAATTCTGAATGAATTAGTAATAATTCAGGGTGAATTTCAAATAAAATCAAATTGCAAAACATATTTGAAAATCTCCTCAAATCTGTGAAAACCTACAAAATCCCTCACTTCTTGTGAATGAATTCTTTAACATAGATTAAAATATTATAAAATGCCATGAAATTGCATGAAATTTTATAATATTTTCTTGAATCCTGGCAAATTTATTAAAATATCTTGAGAGCTTTTAAAATCCATTAAAATCATTAAAATCTTCGGAAATCTCTAAATTCATTTAAATATTTCAAATTATATATTTAAACCTTACAGGTCATATGAAATAGTTTCATTCCGAAGTTCTAAAAACTTCTTTAAACCCCCAGAAAGTTGTGTTTATTTCTCTTGAAGCAATTCAAAGCCTTTAAAATTGCTTTAAAAATTAATAATATGTTGAAAGTGTATTGAAATATTTAAAAACACTTAAAAATATTTTAGATCCTTTGAAATCTTTTAAAATTTTTTGAAATACAAATTTGAATTGATAAATTTTCAAAATCTGGGCTACCACAGAATGATTTGCTTGAAAAGAATGCAAGAGTGACATAGTTGAACAAAAGTAGTAACCAAAAGCGATAACAAATTTTAGAAAATCGCGATAAATAAATTCTTCAAGCTATCTTAGTAGTGCAGTAATTTCGCAAATCTTTAGAATGTAAATTTTCAAAATTCTTTGTTAAGGAGATTTGGTTGGTTCCATGATGACTTCCCATCGAATCGGTTTTCATAATTTAAACAAAATATTCTTTCAAAATTAAGATCGAAAAGAAATCTATTTTATCATGAATAATTTGATGCAAAATGAGCATGAAAAGGATTCACAATTAAAAAAAAACATCATTCCAACATGTTTCGGGGCCAATTTGGACCCCTTCATCAGGGATTATTTATAGGAAAAATACAAGGTCTAATTAAAAAAATTCTTATGCTAGTTAAAAAATCAAACATAATATCTTCAATTAAGTTTATTGCCGCAGTCATAGTGAACATTGATACGTTTAGAAAACTTAAAAAATGCCTTTTTTATAATAAAACTTGTGCCAAGTATTAGTTAATTATTTATTAAAAATACATCAATGAAATATTTTGATCAAAGAAAAACTTTGTTTCATGTTTAATTTTTTTCTAAATTATTGTTTAACTATTTCATTATTGTGTTCCTGATAAATGAATTTTTATTAAAAAACAATTTTTTATTTGTTCAAAATCAAACATTTTCTAGTTTGGGAATTTCATTATTCGGGAATTTTCCTATTCCAGATTATTATATTTCGGCAATTTTATAATTTCGGAAACTTTCTATTTCTAATATTTTGTATTTCTAAAATTTCATAGTGTACGGAATTTTATCCTTTTTTTTCGAAACGCCTCAAGATTTTAAAACATTTTAAAAGATTTCCAAAATTTTGGAAAAAGAACATAAAAGATTTTCAAGCAATTAGTTTAAATTTGCTAGATTTACAAAAATTAGAATCATTTCAAAAGTTATACAGATAATTAAAAGGTAAGATATTTTTCAGGGAGGTCAAGGTCATTTTCAAAGTAACTTTCCACGAAGAATTCAATGGTGACCTTTATTTTGATCTTGACGATTACCCCCAATGTTTTTTGAAGCTCAACTTAAAAAAAAATGAAGACCCATTTTTTACATCAGCATTCGATGGAGCTGGAAATTTTACGTTCAAATATGTACACAGGTCATACATAGGTACATCGTAACCTTGAAGGTCACTCTAAGATCATTTAAACTTAAACAAGGCCTGCATACCTTTCGGAATGAAACCTTTTCAAATTTCTATCGTAACGAGGAAAGTTACTAACTTTAACCAGGAATATTCAGTAGTGATCTTGAGAATGACCTTGACGATGACCTTCAAGGTCATTTCAAGCTCAATTTTTTCCATCGGAAATCCCCTTTCAAGGTTACAATGTACCAATGGCGACCTGGGTACATATTTGAACGTAAAATTTCCCGCTATTTCGATTGCCGATGTAAGGAAAGGGGGTTTCCATTTTCAAAAAAAGTTGACCTCGATAAAACCTTGAAGGTCATCATCCAGATCATAATAAAGGTCACCATGGAATTCCTCGTTCAAAGTTAGTTGATGTTGTGACGTTGCAAAATTCTTGCAAGTCACAAGTTCTAATTAATGAAATTTTATTTGACATTTAGACATTTTCCATAAATTTGTAGATTTAATTTTATTCTGTTCGTTTCTTTTACTTTTTTGTAACGATTCGGACTCATCGAGACATCGTGGGACATCAAGGGACTTCTTTCGACTTCGAGAGTCAAATGGTACGCCACTAGAGACTCTTAGAACGTCTAGATTTCATCGACACACATTTCAAGCCATTTTAATTCTCCCGCCTTTTCTATCTAATATCGTCTGCCAGACTCGAAGGAGCTGTGAATCCTCATCTACAAGGATCATGATAGGATGCCGGCCAGGTTGGGAGTAACGCTGCAAGTTACGAAAAAATATGGAGCGACTCATCTACCTGGCGTGGAACCTTTTTGGAAACTTCGCGATGAGAAATTTCTGTGTCAATTCCCAACATGACTAGGGAATCTTAATGCGCAATGCCCTCTTCACGTCGGCTGATACCAATTGGTACCGAACCAAATCCTGCTCTGATCAGCCAGGGTAATTTTCAGCAATAAAGCACATTTTTGGTTAAATGGCTACGTAAATAAACAAAATATTTATATTTCGGAGAAGGGAAGTCCACATGTTGCTCTCTTGAAACCACTTTACACTCTGAAAATCACTGTATGGGCAGCTGTTTCTTCTGTGGGCATTTATATGCGGCTTTTGAAGGTACCGTCACTGGCCAAAGTTATCAGCAACTTCTAAAAACATAATTTCTTCCCTCATGAGAAGAAAAAGGGTATAGTAAAGAATCACTATTTCATGCAAGATAGAGCAACCCTGCATGACACCCACAATGTTTTCGAATACATTCTCAAAGTATACGAGCATTATATTGTTTGAATAAGATATCTAAAATTTGTAGGCACTGGTATAAAATGACCTCCCTACTCACTATATCTCAATCGATGCGACTTTTTTACGTGAATTTCATTAAACACATTTGTTACGCCGATTATCCCAAAACCTGAATCCACTTAGAGCTGCTACTCAAAAAGCGTTTCACGATATTTCTGATACCGTGAGAGAGTGTGTGTTTTATTGTTTTAAAAAAGGCTTGGTTACTGTGCCAATTCAGGTGGTGAATATTTTGAACAACTATACCATTAAGTATGTTTGCCCAGACGAACATTCGGTATTTTTAAGTTGTTCGTTTGTAAAATATATAAAACTTTCAAAATCATGCAATCACGCTCCCTAATGATACCACCATTTATTCATTATTTTGGTTTTTTGATTTATGTACCTATACAAAAATAGTAATGAATTAGTTTTCACACCTTCTTATTCGTCACCCTGTAAAATAGGTTCTGAAATGAGGTTTTGTTTTGAAATACGGTTTCTTGACATTCTAATAATTTCGAACCCAAAATGTTACTGAAATGCACTAAAAATGATTTCAGTATGCACTAGAACAACTTGGACATGTTCCGCTCACTCCCCTCACAAATTGGAAACGGCGATTCGAATTTCGAAGATATGATTTACCTGACGATAAACTAATTTTTTTGCTAGTAGAACGCAATGCATATGTGTCCGTGCCAGCCCGAGGACATATTGTATTCTCAGCACCCAATAGCGATGTTTAGTCAGCCCTTAGTGAATATTTAAAGAGTAATTTTGAGCCAATAACTTTAAACGTTGTGCCCGAAAAAGGAACTGAAAAATAGCAGTATTGTGTAGAATTCATGCTACAAAAGCTTTTCTTCACACTTTTAGACAATAATTATTTTTATTCATAAAGTTACGAGTTTTCAAGTATATTTCACAACATTTGAAATTGTTCAAACGATTATTCCTGTTTGAACAAACACAGAAAAAACAAAATGTGAATCTAACGCTACATTCAGGGCACCATTTCTCTGAAACAAAAATTAGTCTTGATAGTGTGAGAGGTACCACTACACAAGGTATCGTTTCACTCGGAGTGAGTCCCCTTGCCTCTCACTTCAGTAATCATCATTCTTGATTTCGCGCTTATCGGGGTGCTTGTTTGAAGTGAGTCTCCTTGCCTCTCACTCTGTGGAACCCACACTCTCCAATGTTGGCGCGCATTTTTATGGGTCTGCATCTTTCTTCGAATGTTCTTCTCAGCGCCTTTCTTTTGTGTGTGACTATGCAGTTTATTCAGTTATAGATTTTAATAAGAATTGTGAAAAAGTGAACAGTGTGGCCAAAATAAATGGATTCAATGTCAATGCTCTTAAGTTACCTCATTGTTTATTGAAATGCTGCGTCAACATTTATACCGATAAAATTCTGATGCTCCCGATATGAACTTTAAAATTCTTTGAATCTAATTTTTAGTATCAAACTTATTCAAGTATAAAATAAGATTTTTAAAATTAATTCCTATGTGTAACAAAAAATAATTTTTTTAAATATAAAGTAATTTCAGTATTGAGGAAATTTTATGAAGAGTGTTTTTCAAATTCTGTATTATTCCGGTCTATGTTTCTCATAATTATGTTTTAGGAAAAAACAGATTTTCAATACACATACGGAGAAAGCCTAATTTTCTCAACAGTGTTTTACATATTACATCCAAATAAATGGAAATGGTATTATTTTGATATCGAATGATTTTTGTTGATTTGATTTAATATTTATTAACGGTAAACATTTTTTTGTACATGAACTTAATTTTATTATACTACCTCATAGTTTCTTCATATTCTATTTGGTATAGGTTACTAATTAAATTCCTATCAACACATATTTCTTATTGTCCAATTTCTACTATTTAAAAAACAATTGAAATAAATTTTTTTAAATTACATTAATTAACTCACGATTGCAGGTTAATATCATTTTTTAAATTGAAACATAATAATAAGAATTTAATATTAAAGACATTAACCCAGAGTGCCCAATACTATGTTGAGATTTTGTTTATTTTTATTTTGTTCCATCTGCGATTGAGTCCATCGGTTTTTTTCTCGTTGTTTGTTCATTTCTTCACGATAACGCTTTTGATCCCTCAGAATGTCGTCGATACCTGAAAATGATATAATTTTGTGTGAATTTATATTAATATTATAATAATTTAAAAAAATCGTTATAAATTATTATGGTTTCTTTTTACTGTATATTTTATTAAACTTACTTCTCGAAACTCTGGAAGGTAGACCGTTGGCACTATTGTTCATACTCCCTAGGAATAGAAAAAACAATAAATATTTAACACATGAATAAAATATTTGTATATTATGAATTATATTTACATTTTGTGTCAATGTTATTAAATATTTTTCATTATTAACAAATAAATGTTTAAAGGTTGTCTGTATTTATTGCAAGTCAGTAGCATCAAACAGTGCTTCCTTATATCAAGGAATGCATTTTTCAATTCTGTAATAATTTAGTTAGCTAATTATTAAATTATTAGCTATTATTTCAACTATTCTTTGTTCGACGTTATACCTTTTTATTTGAAAAGCCTACTATTGTATTTTTCTTTCACAATTCATTTATTTGTTAATTATTTCATTATTTGTTTGAAAATTTACTTATTTTGTTGTAATTCAACTGTTTTGTGAAAATTTCAACAATTTTTGTAAAAAAACTTCAACTATTAGGTCGAAAATTACCTTTTTTGTTTATAAATCATTTATTTGGTTGAAAATTAAATCTTTTGTTGCAAATTCAACTATTGTTAGAAATCTGTATTATCACCGGAGAAGGTAACAGATCGAGAAGAGAAATCCACACATAACATGGAAATCTACAATATATATATATAATATCGAATATCGAATAGTAAAAAAATGTTGACTACAGGAAATGTTGAATTAGTAATTTCGAATGTTCGTTTAATTGCATTTAACTACTTGCTCAAAACGTATACATTACTTATGTTTTCAGCTTAGCAAAGAACCATAAGCAGGATTACAGACACTTCCACCAAATTGCAAAGGTACCTGGAGGTCGAAGGACAATGCAAGACAGTGTGAGGTTGATTGATAAGGATAGGAAAGCAATCCATCGTAAGCATAAGATTTTCAAACCTGACGAGAAGTAAGCTATTCAGGAAGCCTGGAAACCACAATTCTCTCCACGTAAGAATCTAGCGTGTATTACTCAGAAGTCTAAAGATGAAGTAGAACCGCTTGTGAAGAAGAAAAACGTAGAAGCACAAGAAGAATTTAGTCAATATGACAATTATCCATCCGCTATAACCAAAAATGATGGTGATGATAATAATGTCAATGATAATGAGAATGATGACGACGGTGAGGAGGAGGATGATGATGATGCTGAAAGCGATCCTTCCTCTGAATATGAAATAGAAGCAAAAACAGCAGCCGAAATGTTAGATTACTGGGAAGATCCAAATAAACTGGTTGATAGATTGCACTTTCTTTTACAAGCTCAAGTAGCTGGAAACAAATAATTTATACGAAATTATTTCAGTTGTTAATGAAATGCGAGACGTTGGTATTATTGGATAATATTTTTTTAAAGTTTTTTTTTAGCAACTAGTTAAATGTAATTAAATTAACATTCGAAATTACTAATTCAACATTTCCTGTAGTTGACATTTTTTCTTTTTTTTCACTATTTGCTATTATATATATATATATATATATATGTGCATATATATATATATAGGAATACGAATCTAGTGGCCCGTGCATCCGGCCGAGATGACGCATGCAATAAAACGGAGATTCGGTCTACCCATGCAGGTCCTCTCATTAAAAATGTTTAAAAAAGTGGGTCCTACTTACCAACTGGAACGTGCTCTTCACTTTGACCTGAAAAATAAAGGATTATTCGTTAGGATCAAGAACTTTTGGGGAAACTTGATTAATGATTAGGGGCTGAAATAAATCTGGATTTTGGGTCAAAATATCGAAAATATATTTTACAAGATAAAAATATTCAACCAAAATTGAATAGTTAAATTTATTAGTTGAAAAATTAATTTGAAAAAAAAAAGTATTTTCAACTAAAATTAATTCTCTACTGGAAAAGGCATATTTTTAACAAAATACATGAATTTTCGACTAGACAAGATAAATTTTTCCCAAAATAGGATAGTTAAATTTATTAGCTGAAAAATTAATTTCAAAAAAAAAATTTCAACTATAATGAATTATTTACTGAAGAAGATATATTTTTAGCAAAATGCATAAATTTTGAACTAAAGAAGATAAATTTTCAACCAAAATAGAATAATTAAACTTATTAGTGTAAAAATTAATTTGAGAAAAAATGAATTTTCAACTAAAATGAATTCTCTACCGGAAAAGACATATTTTTAGCAAAATACATGAATTTTCAACTAAACAAGATACATTTTTGAACCAAAATAGAATAGTGAAATTTATTATTTAAGAAATTCAATACAGAAGGATTTTACAGGACCTGTAAGGTTAGAGGATATTTAAAAAGATTCCAAGGGTTTTTATAAGGTTGATATATAATTTCGAATATTTATACTGTTATATTTATAAAGCAAAGCAATTTTACTTCTACCTAATTTTTAGTCTTTAAAATATAATCAAAAATTGTTTCATTTTAATTTAAAAAAATTAGTAAAAATCTTTTTTATTCAATAAATAAAGAATGAATATTCCTTTTTTTACATCTAGTATATATTTTCTGTTATAGTATTTCTCATTTATGAAAATTTAATTGCATTCTTTTACTTTATTTAGAAATAATAATAATAGTAATAATAATAAATAATAGTTACAAGAGAGATGGAAAATGGGTGCGACGTCAATTTCAAAATGTTTAGAATTTCCAATTGTAACTCTTCGAAATTGACGAACTTTGAATTCTACATAGTTTAAAATTAAAGTTATTAATTTCGAAAATTTTAAATTAAAACCCCTCTAATTGTTTGTTCTACTTTCGAAATTTCTTCATTTAAATTTAAGAATTTTTATTTATATATCTGTAGAGATTTATCCTGTAATGTAATACATTAAACAATGATTGTAAAAATGGTCCGGTGGAGTTTTCTACTAGTGCTTTATGTTTATCGCATTAATTATGCCGATGTGTATCGCTTCGGGGTGCAAATCAGGTTACAAAAGTGAACTCGGAGAACCCGAATATAAAAAAAACTAATTTTTCCGTCGTTCCGAAAGACCCAGCTATTAAAGCTTTATGGCAAAAACCTTTAATTCTGAAATATTTTACCCTGAACGCTGGCCAGTTCGTTTACAGTCAACATTTTTTAAAGGAAAACATTACAAACTAACTGTAAAATCGAAATCACAATTTACAAATAAATCAAAAGTAAATTCGTTTTTATTCAATAAACTGTATTATTAGTTATTTTTACTTACTACTCGTTTCAAAAAAATTCGGTTTGTTTTTCCCTCAGCAAGTGCAAGTACCAAGTTAATCTAGTCAATGTTCTATTTGAGTGAGTTACAAAATAGTGACGTTAATTTCAGGATTAAATTAGAAGGCTACAAAACGTATGATAGTAACCTCAAATTTTCTTCTTTAACAATTCATGCGACCAAAATCTTAAGTTAATGTTACCTTTTTTAAACGAGTAGTAAGTGAAAATACCTAATAAATACAGTTTATTGAATAAAAAAGAATTTACTTTTTTTATTTGTAAATTGTGATTTAGATTTTACAGTAAATATATAATTATGTACCTTTCTCAAAATAGTGCCATCAGGTCCTTTTAGGATTTTTTCGTGCAGATAAAAAATGTTTACTGTACATTAACTGGCCAGCTGTCACCGTCAATTTTTTTTCAAATTAAAGCTTTTGGCCATAAATTTTTAATAGCTGGGTCTTCCGGAACGACGAAAATATTAATTTTTTCATATTCAAGTTCTTTGAGTTTTGTTGTAACCTGATTTGCACCGCGAAACGATAGACTTCGACATAATTAATGTTTATTGTTCCATTTTTAAGAGTTTGCAACGACTCTACATGACGAAAGCCATATAACCGTCAAAACAACACGAACAAAGTTACAGTGACAGTTAATAGTTACATTTTCAACTGGAATAGTCGAATTTTAAACAAAAAAAGATCAATTTTCAACTAAAATGATGAATCTTTAAATAGAATAATTGATTTGTGATCCAAAAAGATTTATTTTCAACCAAAAAGATGAATTTTCAACGAAAAAGATTAATTTCTACCAAAAATGCAAAATTTTCGGTTAAATAAGAAAATATTTTTTCAACTAAAACAGATCATTTTTCAACCAAAAATGAAATAGTTAAATTTTTAACTTAAAAAAGTAATGTGTAACCAAAGAGATGAATTTTCAACTAAAATAATTAAATATTTAATTGCAATAGTAGTTACATTTTCATCATTAAACAAACTAATTTTCAACCAAAAAGAAAACAACTAATTAAAAAAAAATAGTTACATTTTCAACTGGAATAGTCGAATTTTAAACAAAAAAAGATCAATTTTCAACTAAAATGATGAATCTTTGAATAGAATAATTGATTTGTGATCCAAAAATATATATTTTCAACCAAAAAGATAAATTTTTAAAGAAAAAAGATTAATTTCTACCAAGAAAGACAAATTTTCAACTAAATAAGAAAATAATTTTTCAACCAAAAAAGATTATTTTTTAACCAAAAATGGAATAGTTAAATTTGTACTTAAAAAAATTATTGTTCAACCAAGATGACTTTTTAACTAAAATGATGGAATATTCAAGTGGAATACATAAATTTTTGGTTAAGAAAATTAATTTCAAACAAAAAATAAAACGAATTTTCAATAAAAAAGTTAAATATATAGTAATATGAACTATATAAAGGTACTTTTACAAATGAAGAATCATTTTTATTCAATTTTATACTACAATTTAAAAAACTTAAGCCGAGTAACAATTAAAAATTTCCTCTATATATTTACGCATAGTGACGTAAAATATTTTCGTTATATGCGTAGCAAATTTGAAGATCCCGTAGTTGGGTGTAGTTATTTAGTATTTACTTTTACTTTATAAACTTATAGAGGTTATGTCATTTTTCATTTCTCCGAATCACCATGAATATTTAAGAGCACATGAATATTTACAATTTTCTTATAATAACTAACACTACAATGAAACTTAATACACGTTTAAAAAAGCCAACAAACCTTTGTTTTCCAAGAATAGAAAAATCATATCCAGTTCCATCCGGTAAAATACAGGAACACGGTGACGTTTGAACACATTGCGAATTCACTTTAGTGGATAAAGAAATAAGAAATATCGTGAAGATAATTAAAATCACGTTCTTTTCAACCATATTTTATAAATTTGATAATTATTATCGCCTAACAAAGATGATATTCTCATTTTACGCCTTTAACCGCCTTCACTGATACCATTTTTCGGGAATATCCTGATACCGACAGAGTCTGTCTTTTGCCAAAGATAATATCTTTGCTTTTGCCCACCGATCGCAGCGCCACTCGATAACATAGGGGTCAACAACTTACCAGTTGCCAATACAAATGTGCCAAATACAACACCTCATCAATACAACTCAGGGGGATGGCTCTCCTGTAAAGGCCTGTAGAATAAATGTGTCATGAGATTTGAAGACGGCCGAGTGGCGGCGCTGGCTGTACTTTTAGGCCGACGATTAACTTAATGGTTTTCACTGAATTCAATGATAATGTTCAAACATAATTTTATGAATTTATAGTGACTTCAATTTTAACTTGTTATTCTTTTTGAATTCGAGGGGATTCTCGATTGATTTTAACGGTTTGAAGAGAGTTTCAAAGCTTTTTTTCTTCTTACAAAAATCATGGCATTTTACGGTCTTTCTGACAAGTTCCAGGGATCAATTCAATGGTATCCACTAAATTTTATAATAATGTTGGAATATATCTTTAATTAATTTATAGTGACTTAAATTTGAAATTGTTATTCTTTTTGAATTCGAGGGAATTCTCGATTGATTTTAATGTTTTGAAGGAAGTTTAAAAGCTTTTTTTTCCTCTCATGAAAATCATGGCATTTTTAGGACTTTTTGACAGATTCCAGGTATTATATAATGGTTTTCACTGAATTTCATAATAATGTTCGGATATTTTTTCTAATAAATTTATAGTGACTTCAATTTGAAATTGTTATTCTTCTTGAATTCGAGGGAATTCTCTATTGATTTTAATGCTTTGAAAGAATGTTAAAGGCTTTTTTCCTCTCATTGAGGTCATAGCATTTCTATTTCATTTTGATAGGTCTCAGGGATTAATTTAATGGTTTTCACTGAATTTTGTAATAAGGTTTGGATATATTTTTAGATAATTTATAGTGTTTTGAATTTGAAATTGTTACTCTTTTTGAATTCGAGGGAATCCTCGATTGATTTTAACGGTTTGAAGAAAGTTTAAAAGCTTTTTTGCCCTCTCATAAAAATCATGGCATTTTTAGGTCCTTTTTATAGGTTCCAGGGATTAATTTAATGGTTCTAACTGAATTTTATGATATTGTTCGAATATATTTTTAATCAGTTTATAGTGATTTGAATTAAAAATTGTCATTCTTTTTGAATTCGAGGGAATTCTCGATTGATTTTAATGGCTTGAAGTGAGTATAAAAGCTTTTTTTCCTTATATAAAAATCATCGCATTTTTCGGACTTCTTGACAGGTTCCAGGGATTAATTTAACGATTTCTACTGAATTTTATAATAATTTTCGAATATATTTTTAATTAAGTTATAGTGATTTGAATTTTAAATTGTTATTCTTTTTTAGTTAGAGGGAATTCTCGATTGATTTTAATGGTTTGAAGGAAGTTTCAAAGCTTTTTTTCGTCATATAAAAATCATGGCATTTTTAGGCCTTCTTGACAGGTTCCAGGGATTAATTTAACGATTTCTACTGTATTTTATAAAAATTTTCGAATATATTTTTAATTAATTTATAGTGATTTGAGTATGAATTTGTTATTCTTTTTTAATCAGAGGGAATTCTCGATTGACTTTAACGGTTTGAAGAAAGTTTCCAAGCTTTTTTTCCCTCTTATAAAAATCATAGCAATTTTAGGACTTTTTGACAGGTTCCAGGGCTTAATTTAATGGTTTTCACTGAATTTTTATAATAATGTTCGAAAATTTTTCTAATTAATTTATATCGATTTGAATTTGAAATTCTTATTCTTTTTTAATTAGAGGGAATTCTCGATTGATTTTAATGGTTTGAAGGAAGTTTCAAAGCTTTTTTTTCCTCTTATAAAAATCATGGCATCTAATTTCAGAGAATTTTCCGCGTAATTCAAATATTTTATTTTCAAATATCGTATATTTAAAGAGAAAAGGGGAAAAGGGAGACGTTTTTTGAGAATAGAGTGAAAAAGGGGAGTTTCAAGAAAAGAGGGTAAATTAAGAAAAAAAAGGGGAAGACTGTGCACCCTGTAACTGGAACTTATTCAGACATGTTTGGAAGATGGAATTTTTCAAAATTGAGATAAATTTTAGAAAAATTCAAAGCGACTTAAATCACTTCAAAAAAAGGATTTCGAAAAATGGAAACTCTTCCGCTGGTTTTCAAAAAAAAACCATCTGAAGCGATTTTTGAATCAAAAATTCGATTCCGCGGTGGAGTCGAATATATTAATTGCACATCACTAATTTTAAATGATTCAGTTTTCAACAATCTAATCTAAAATTATTCAATTTGGAACATTTTGAATTTGCTCTATTTTTGAAATTTGAATCTGAACTTATTCAATTTCGAGATTCTTCATTTCAAAATGAAATTTTTTAATTTCAAGCACCTTACATTTTTCATTATTCAATCTGAAAAGATTTTATTCAGAAATTATACTAGTTCGATTCTTTTTTATTCATTTCGAAATACAGTAAACTTCCGTTAATTTTAAAGAATGCTTACTTTAAAGTTCACTTAGTTTAAGCCCCCTACACGCACTTATTTTAAATTGCGAAGTTTCGTCATCTCCCACTACGGTCTCTGTACACTCTCCTCCGCGTCAGTGGATGAGCAATAAAAAAAAAGAGGCTCGAAGAGCGCTCTCGTTGGTTTAAATTGAGTATTTTTTCACGACGTCTGTAGTTGCAGTACAATGTACTAACCTTCCTGACGACTGACATTTCCAACTATCGACGTCATGCCACAAAACTCACTATTCCGCGAAATATTTGCGTCGTTTTTTGATTCTAAAATATTTATTTTTAGTTGGCAAATTGTCAAACGCCAACAAAAACACTTGAAAAACACTGATGAATGCAGACTAACGGGCCGCGACTTTTTCTACTGCGCAATGAGCCGGATACGCAATAAGCCGGATATCCACTTGCCTGAACCGTTTCCATAATATTGCGCAATATATGTACTCGACAGAGTACTCGCGCAGTCGGCCCTTCCGAGGCGAGAGTCGCGACCATCTCTCGCCCTACGCGTTGAGAAACTGCATGGGCCAGCACTTCTAGGAATGTCCAGTGTATTTATTTGTATTATTATTGATAGTATTTATTATTGATTTCAAATCTCCCGCGCTTTTTTGTTGAAAAAGTTGCCTACAGGCGGCGCATCGATACAAGAACGGGGCAGCCAATGAACGTCGTTGACAAAAATAAACTGCCCACTCGCGTTAAGGGTGGGGCCCCCTCGAGCTTTAAAATAAATGGTCGGGTACGTTTCAAGGACCTTAAAGTAAAAGGAAGTTTACTGTATTGTCCTTTTTCAAAATTTTACCTAATAGAAAATTGCTTGGTTTGGAACGTTTGAAATTCAAATTCATTTAATATATATATATATATATATAATTAAAAAAACTAAAGGTTAACAACCACCGCAGGGTCCCACTGGGAGCAACTGTCATCTAAAAAATGACATCGGCTCCCCCCCTATATTAAATTCAGTGTACCGCTATAATTATTTACCGATTCTCGTTTCCCCTTTTTTTCTAGTGCCGAAATGCTTAATTTTATTCCCCCAATTAAATTCTAATTACCGACCCCCCCCCCCATTAAATTCAGTTTATCGCTATAATTATTTACCGAATCTCGTTTCCCCTTACTTTCTAGTGTCGAAATGCTTAATTTTGATTCCCCAATTATATTCTAATTACCGATCCCTCCCCCCCCATTGAATTCCGTGTGCCACAATAATTAATTTATTGATTCTCCTTCCGAGATTACACTTAGCTATACAAAGAAATCAGATAAGAGATTTCGCGCACATAGAAGAGCTCGCGAGTACCGCCGAGAAAAGTTATCGGGTAGCCAGAAACTTTAAACGACCCCCTCTTCCCGAACGATCTCTTTTACCCAAATTAGCCTATAGAGACCCTAAAGACAGAAAGCCAGAAAGGCAAACGGATAGACGACCGGAGAAAGAAAGACTTATAGGCGAAATGAAAGGATCGCGTTCCTCGAAGAGGAGCCCGACGAAAGGTTCCTCCAAGACGAACCAGTAGATCTCACGTACTTTTCTTTGGAACACTCTACCAAAGGGCCGAACAAAAACCAACCCCAACCCTCTAAGAACTCCGCTACACCCTTGCTTATCGATTCAAAAGCTACGCTTTCCAGAACCAATCCACCCCAACCCCCAACTACCCCTCTCGAAAGGAATCCCTCCTATTGTAAAAATGGCATAGCCCCGAAATGTGGGAATTGCAGTGTAAGAGGTCACCGGTTTACTGAATGCAAGCAGCCTAGGAAAGTATTCTGTTTTGGCTGTGGTAGGAAAGAAACCTACAAATCAGAGTGCCCTAGGTGTTCGGGAAATTGACACCTGAGGTATATAGCAAGGTTGCACATACCTCTGGAAAATCAAAACAAACCCCTAGCCGAAGTAGAAGCCCCAAAGTTCAGAAGGAATAAAAACCAGCAAATTTAAAATTGATAGAAATTGATTACTCAGAATGTAAAACGGAGTTTTCAAATTTTACAGGAAATTATACCCTTAAAGATTACGACATAACTCTTGTTATTGTTGAGAATAGAATTTTCATCAAAGAAAAAGAAATAGAAAAAGCCTCGGAAGTTCCATCACTTAAAATTAAAAGTAAAAACCCTCTACTGCCCTCTATACACCCGAACAACCCATTCTTGAAAGATCTTGAGATTCAAGATCAACTAATATCGGTAACTATGAACCTAAAGACTAGAGAGATTGTACCCAGGAACAATCCTGACTTTCCGATCCCTTTACCGATTATGACTTCTTTAAACCCTCGGTCTATCACGTCTACCCTAGATACCGCCCCTCCCGACCCTATCGCTATCGCCCCTCAACACCTCCGTAAACCATATTACTCTAACTTCCAGGAAATCGACCCTAATTTGTATCTCCCTAAGAGCCCTAAGGATACTATTAACAATGAATCATATTCTTCAACCCCTATCCCGGTTTACAATCTTTCAGTGCTCCCATATCGACCTTCACCCCTCTCTGGCCCTCAGCCCTTAATGTACCTGACCATTGAAATTCTGGGAAAACCGATTAAAGCCTTTTTTTTTCAGACGATCGGACAATACTTCTACGCGTTTTCGAGCGTCGGGCTGGTTCTTGCATCCGGCGGGTCAATTTTATAATTTCGGGAATTTTATTCGGAAATTTTCCAATTCGGAAATTTAATAGTGTCGAAGATTTTATTGTTCGGGATTTTTCAGTTATCCCTTTTGGAATTTTTTCACTCGTCTCATATTTTTATACCATCACGGCGTTCCTGAACGGGAGTTAAATAACATTTGCATGAACGTCTCAGGTCTTAGCAGGATCTTGGAGTAGAACATAAATAGGGATGTTTTGGACAAAAATGAAAATATTTCGTGGAGCTCTGTCAAAATAAAACTGGTTTAAAGGTTTTTTATACATTTGTTTCACTAATTTCGTAACTAAGGCGGCCTTCAAATATTTTTTCCAAAGTTACGTATGAGCGAATCTCTACATTAATTCTTTGGGCCAAAGAACTTTATTTAAACAAAATTTTCCCGATTATCCGGTATCGCTATTTTATTTTTAGATAGCTACCGAAACCAGATAAGCAAGAAAATTTTGTTTTAATCAAGTACTTTTAGCGAAAAAACACGTACATTGACTGCACATTTATTTCTAATTCAAATTTAATTGATACAGTCGCTATACGAGAATGTCGTTTTTACCTTCATTCTTTTCGGACACTTTTTGAACGACTACAGCTTAATTTTCGTTTTTTTTCGATTAATTTTTATAAATTGAAAGTTTCTCCATCATCACTTTTCTTAAATTTTAATGCCATTGAATTTCATTTCCCATTTTTCTTAAAATTTTTGTAAAATCCTGCAAATTCAACACGTTTACTTTCAAATTACAAATTTAAAAAATATAAAAATTATAATTGGAACATTCAAAGTTTAAATTTATCACTCTGAAATTGTGGAAATTTAGTTTCGAATTGTTTGATATTGAAAATGGTTCTGTTTTTTTTTAATTCAAAAGTTCCAAATTGAATGGGTTAAAAATGGAATATGTTATACTGAAAGAATACTTGAATAGATTTTAAAATTGAATAAAGGCGTTTATTGGTGAATCTATTAATTTGAAGTGATTTTTAAATTGAACATTGTTTATGAAGACTAAATCGGTCGTTCACATTTGTGTGTAACTACTAAGGCTTTCATTTCCTGATTTTTCCCGATCACGAGTCTAGCTCAATTTAGCACAACTTTTATTTTTTTGACATATTAATTTTTCGGTTCTAATTTCCGCGACAATCTTTTTATTCCTTGAAAGATTTTATACAAATCTGTTTGGTAATTTTTGATTTTAAGAAATGTATGTAAACATTATACTATTTTTATTATTATAAACAATATTTTTCTTTAATAAAATTTTTGTAATACAAGCTTTTCGAAAAGATTTTTTTTAAATATTTCGAGGAATAAAATAAATATTTATAGGTCGAGCAAGGTTTATTTTCTTTACAAAATTTGGCTTACATCTAATTTTTTCCAATTCTTTTTACTATAGTACAATTTAGGTTTGTATCTTTGGGCGAAGAAATCCGTTGTATAGTTTGACAAATATTCTTTATAAATCAATATTTCCAATGCTTTCTATGAAAAACACAATCCATGAGTGACAGAACCTTTCCCAATTTTACAATCATATTGTTCTTAAAAGGAACTCTATAAATAGTATGTAAACCCAATTTTCCCAACATTTACTTCAAGATCTTCGAGATTTTGCCAAAATATGGAAGAATGACAGTATTAAGTGTATTATAATCTGCTCTGTTTACTTTGTTTCGATAATTGTTTTTGTTTTTAATTTAATTTATTCTGTTATGCACATGTTTTTCAATGAACTCAAAAGGGTAATGGTTTAGAAAAAGAATTTGCTTACAAAGTTCAATATTTTTCTCATGGAACATTAGATGTGATAATTTAAAAGGGCTCTATCAATTAAATTTTCAATAATTCCTATTTTATTTTGAATAGAGTGATTTGAGAAAAAGCTAAGTGTTCTTCCTGAACAAATATTTTTCCTATACCAGCCAGTGATAATATGGCTTTCATCGGTTTTAATTAAAGTCATGTCGAGAAAATTTAATTTTCCCTCAGTTTCAGTTTCAACAGTAAATTGTAATCTTGGGTGTATGTTATTAAACGCATTAAGAAGGGTGTTAAAATTATTTTCATGTACATTAAGTACTGAATCATCTACATATCTTGCAAACTCAATATTAAAATCAATTTTTGTAAAACTTCATTCTCTAAATCATCCATAACAATCTCATCTAAAATAGGAGACAACACTGATCCTATGAAAGTTACACATTTTTTATTATAAAAATTATTAATAAATTTGAAGTATACAGAATGAATAAATTATTTTATAGCATCAAGAAATTGTTGTTTCGGAATTTTGGTATTAATTTAATCAATTCCCAACGTTTTTGTATGGCATTTTCAAGTCTTCCATAAGGGATGTTTGGGAACATACAGTGTTAAAAATATTTGCAATTTTAATATATATTTACTATACATTTGTATATCAAATCTAAAAACTCGGTCTATGAAATATTAACTAAGATGATGTATATCAAATTTCATATGCGTGTATATTGATCAACTTTCAGAAAAGTCAGGTAATTTCACTTTCAACAAATTAAAAATATTATGAGTAATTTTCAATTCTAAACGATAAGGCATAATATTTTCTTGTAGTTAAACACAAATCATACTGGGTTTTAAATGGAAAAGTTCAATCAAACGAATTATTAAGACACCTAACCTAAAAGCAACGGTATACTCAAGTTAAAATTTTGACATTTACATAGAGTTTTGAAAAAAATTCCACTCTTACGTTGCACTTTGATTATAAATAAGAATTTTATCGATGAATTTTAGGTCATTACTTTAGTTTTAAATATTTGACCAGATTTGCGTGCATCAAAGAACTTTCAACTTTCACGCACTGTGTTTTACTATACATGTGTATTAATTCTACAAGATGATGTATATTAAATTTATGACACGTATATGCATATTGCTTCCATTACATTTATAGTAAAATCTCTATAGAAATTTCTAACAGTGTAGCTATTACATCAAAAGAGACAAATATGTGATTAATAGGTATTATTACATTGTCAATTAGTTTTAAAAAAGCATGACTATTTTCAATTGATGTTTTTGAGATTTCTATTGATTTTTTAATAATTTGACTCAATAATTCTTCCAATTTTCTAGTTGGAGAATAGCTGCTCCTACAATTAGAAAATATGAAGATTATGTGGACTCTGGTCTCGTCATTGGTGGTTATCCTCGATTCTCTTGGTAAATATGATAATAAAATTCAGAATGTAATAAATATAATAGCAAAATTTGATTTAAATCAGAGATGTTTTATATAATATATCTATATTGTGAGATTTCAGTTAATTTTTGATGAATATGTCAGATTGAAGTGATATTATCATAATATAATTAAAACATAAAACTTGGTGTGTATATGAAACGAATAATGGGTAGAAGGTAGAAACTAAAGATTTAATAGATAAAGATCATATAAGAAATTGAATGAATTTTCTGTGACGATATTTAAAATTTATACTCTTTTCTATCATCAACAGATAAACTAGAGAAATGTTAATTAGAATAAAATTGAATGATAATAGAAGTAAGGTTTTCTATTCATTTTAGTAATATTTACATTATTTATTGAAGCGTCCCACTAATGATATTGAAAATGTTGCTCCAATTGTACAAAAGAGTTCAATACTTTTTCTCTAGGGTATATTGAGTTCAGTGACACCCTCTCCCCAGCCAAATCCTTCCGCATTTCGAGAAAGTTTCAGTGTGGGAGAAAAATGCAAACTTTCTTTTATTTGGCTATGAATCCATATGGCTCACGAAATTAATTTTTTTCTTTTTAAACGCAAAATTCAAAATTAACTAATTTTTAACTAAAAAAGATCTATTATCAACCAAAAAGATGAATTTTAGCCAAAAATGAAATAGGTACATTTTTAGATAAATACGTTAAATTGTGTAGAAATTGTTGATGTAATTTGTTGGCTTTAGGGTCAGGTGAATTGTAACGAATTAGGTTGTTTCAGACGTTTCGGCACACAATCGTGACCCTCATCAATGAGTTTTATTGAATCTGTGAAAAGTACATAACATCTTGTAGATACGAAGTGTTACATTTGGAAGTGTTATTCATTGGTTAAGATCTAAGTTGTGAAATTATAAACATGATTCAATTCACAATTATTTCATTTCATTTGATTCTATTAATAACTATTGATGAATCTTGCAGTATTATCAAAGCATGGTTTTATTTTAACGAAGAACAATTAATGTAAAAGCGCATAGAAACAATGAAAATGTGGTAGAAAATTTTTTTTTCAAATTTTTCAAACAAATTATTCCAAAAGTTGTCAGAAAACATTGCAATCGAAAAAATACTTCTACACAAAACATTTTTTTCCGTGACGTATACTTGACTAAAAAATTTTTTATTTTCAGTTTATATCTATTTTTTGTTATATCTCATACAATATGTTTGTATGGAAAAATAACCTTCCACACCATTTTTTGTGCACAAGAGAAATAATGTTGAGTAATTAATTCTTCTGTTGTCATGAAGAATTTTGTCTGTGAAGTAAAGTTTTGTTCCTTTATGAATCTCAATGTAGTATCAATACGAAGTAGAAGTAGAAAGAATACCAATTGTCAAGAAACATTGCATCTGAACAATTTCTTTCCCTTGGTTTAATGCCTTCAAATTTTACTTTGAAAAAGTTGTATGTTTCTGATCATTTTTCAATTTTAATTTTCAACACAAATTTTTGAACTTTTCAAATTTGAAAGGTGGCGGATTGCTCCTTTCCAGGCGCATAAATGAAGCAAATTTTCGAATAATTAAAAAATAACAAAAACAAGACCAATTTTCAAAAAACGAAGGCTTGCTTTTTCTGTATTATGCCATTGAGGTTATGTGGTAAAAATATTACATCGAACCATTCATCCGTGTAGGAGGAAACTGCTGTTATGTAATACATGTGCTATAATTCAAGCCTGAGGAGGCGCCTTAAGGTCTGAATTATTCCTACGCAATTAAATTTTACAATTTATCGTAGTTAAAGGTTTTTGGGGTCGCTGATTTCGAATCCGAAGTCGAAGTGTCAAAATTCAAAATGGTAAATCCAATATGGCGGTCGAAAATCCTAAAATAAACCCGATATATGATTAATATAATTACTATTCGTGGTTTTTTTTGGGTCGCGGATTTCTAATTTGAAGTAAAAAAGTCAAAATTAAAAATGAAAAATCCAATATGACAGACAAAAGTCCTTAAATAAACCCGATATGACTAATAATTACTATTCAGAGGTTTTTGGAGTCGCGGATTTCGAATATGAAGTCAAAATGTCGAAATTCAAAATAATCGATTCAATATGGTGGACAAAAATTTGTAAAACAAAACCGATATAACCAAAAATTGCTACATTTTAAAATTTTAGGGCTGGTATTAAAAATCGTGAAGCGTTTGATGAAAATGCCTGAAGATTCAAACTTTGAATAAGATTTTACGTGTATTTTAGGATTTTTGTCTGCTATATTGGACTTTACATTTTGAATGTTGACTTCGGATTCGAAATAATCGACCCAAAAATCCTTTCAATACGATGAATGGCAAAATTAAATTGCGTAGAAATGATTCAGACCTTAAAGGATTCGAATACCATTTTCCAATCGCTTTTTTCTCCGAACTCTAAATTCAGATTTCTAAAGTAATTTGCAGACCGGATTTAGAGTCGGCATGAAAAAACCATTTAAAAAAATTGTTTGCACGTAAAATTTAATACCTAAGCGCTCATTTTAATAGATAATCTAAATTTTATCAAAAAACTGTCAACTTTGACATAATTTTTTCAGATTAAAAATGTTCTTTTTTCGCATTCTCTCCATTTCCTGCTATTCTACAATCACTCAAAGGATTCATCCCTCAAAATATAATGAATTTTGACACGAAAAATATCACTTTGCCCCACTGTGCGCCGTAGCGATTGCCAAATGAAAGCCCAACAGCGAGTTCACTGCCTAACGAGGCCATAATTTGCAACTGAATACTATAGCAGAGAAGAAAATTTAAAACCTTTTAATTGTTTTTAGGTTTCCCTAGAGTATACTTTATTTGTCTACCAAATTTCAAACAGTCATTCTAGTCACGAGGAGGACTAGAATAGCCGCCAGATTCACCAGATTTGAACCCTTGTGACTTTTTCCTTTGGGGCTACACCAAATATCATTGCTATGCTGAGAGTCCTCAAACTGTAGATGATTTAGTACGTGCAATTAAGAAAACTGTGAATGTCATCACGAGCGAAATTTTAGAAAAAGTTTTAATCAGTTTTCGTAACAGGATTGAATTTTGTTCAGACTCTAATGGTGCTCATTTTGAAAATATTTATCAGTGACCTCTGTCCAGATCCTCTCCGGGAGGGCCTCTTTCTGTTCAAGTACTTGGATGTGGAATAGATCAACTTGGCTATATTCGGCTTATTCCTAGAACAAACTCGAACCAGCGATTTGAGTTTCGGAGAAATGTTTTTCCTGCCTATGAACCAATTCGAATGCAAATAGATCATACGAACTATGTGCTTGAGCCAAAACAAGAATATATTGTATTATCAACATCCAGTGGTGACGTTTGTGCAATATTGGATTATAGTGGGACTCTTCATGGAATGTATGGGACAAATAAAAATAATGCGCGAATAAAAATAAATATAATAAGCGGCGCAGTTGATAATTTAACTGCAGATGAAATAAGGTGTTGTCCAGTAGGCAAAAATCACCCAATCTTCCCAAACAATTTCATTAGAGCTTTTGGAGAGCACGATTCATTAGAGGCAGAATGGAATTGCGAAGGCAAATGATATCCTGGTTTTTCATATTGTGCCTGACAAAATGCACCTGACGGGCTTCTCCTCAGTAGCCTCCTCTTCATGTCAGTTGCAGTTCTCCTCTGGGCAGGGCTCCTTCTCATGAAGTACTAGTATATAAATTCGATTGCTAGCAGAAATGTAAAATGAAACATAATAATCCTTGTAGCCTGAAGTTGGATCAAAATTAAATCAAACCATTGAAACATCATTGTATTCTTCTCGTCGAATTTTCATTTGAATTGCTATTTTTTTAAATTTTATTTCAACGAAAATAACGAAATTCCACGCAAGATATCATGATATTTAGTACTAAAAACCTGTAAAAGAGCTCTAATTACCATATCGTACTGGTGCTATAAGGTGACCTATTAATTTTATTCATTTGTTTAATTTGGTAAGATTGTGATTACTATCTTATTAATTCAAGATGTTTCCTTTTTCTGCTGAACTGTTACCATTGAATCTTAATGATAAAAAGTGGTTTTTTTTTCGAATAGCTGAAGCACTGAATCCAGTTTTGATTCGAATGTATTCAAATTAGAAAGAAATGAGATAGAAAACACATCGTGAATTTTCATAGGATTCAAGAAAACATAAGCGATTTCATATCTGACTTACCCTAACTTATAGCTACTGCCACACCTAATTTGCTAGAGGGTACGAAGGTATGGGCAAAAACAAAATATCTAATTTTTGGAGAAAAGTGTAACTTGACAGGTTCACACCTTCCTCTGGACAGTTGCGCTTGGTTGATTACTGCACTGAGATTGATTCGCCATTTCTATACTGGATTCCGTAAGCTGCCTAGCAGAATCTCAACATCCTAGACGGTGGAGAACAATCTCTGCTGGTTTTGAATTTAAACAGCTGCACGTTTGTACGATGTTATGTCACTTAAATTCGCGCACTTGCTTTTGTCGACTAAAGGTCCAAAAGTGTTATACGTGCGCCCATATATCTGTCTGTGTAAGTCAATTAAATTTCTAAAATTAGGTCCGATGAAACCATCATTCCATGTCGTTTCCGTTCGTCTGAATTTTCTAGAAACGCATCTCCGTGGTGCAGTTTGAAGTGTGATGTCCGTTGATACCTAATAAAAAATAAGGGGTCGTGTAGAACTACCGGTTTGAAAGGTCGTCCCTGGCCAATTATGGCCTACCTCGAGTCCTTCTGTCAGCTGTTCCCCCTTCCTTCTCTCCCGACCACAAGTTCCCGGGCGTAGTGAACGGCACCTCGCCATCATCATCGGTACCGCATCACAAAAAAATTCATTGTTAACAAAATAGTTCAATTTTTAAAGTAAATAGTTCAATTTTAAACTGAAAATTATAAATTTTCAACAAAAAATGGAATATTTTATTTTGCAGTTGAAAAAACTGATTTTTAACCAAAAGAAAAAGGAATTGTCAACGAAGTAGTTCCATTTTTAATCAAAGAGGTGAATCTTAAAAAATAAATAAAATTTTAATAAAGTAGTCAAACTTTCAACCAAATAGTGAAATTTTCAACTAAAATTTTATTTTTATTTCTCAAACAAAACATATGAATTCCTTAGGGAAAAATGTAACACGTTATTCCAACCAGACAAGACGAATTTTCAACAAAATACTTGAATCCTCAAGTAAAACAGATTCATTTTCAAACGAGCAGTTACATTTTTAATTAAAAAGGGTGAATTTGGAACCAAAAAGAAAAATGTTCTATAAGAAAAGGACGGATTTTATACGAAATACATACATTTTTAACCAAAAAGTTTAATCTTTAACCAAAAAAGATCTATTTTCAATTAAAAATAGCCATTTTGAATTAAAAATGTCAATTTTCAACCAAAAATGGAATAGTTACATTTATAGTTGAAAAAAATTAAATCTGAACCAAAAAGAAACAAATTTTCAACGAAATCACTGCATTTTCAACAAAAGAGATGAATTTTTAATTGAAAAAAAAAATGAATTTTCAAGAACAGAGTTCAACATTCAAATAAATAGTTGAATTTTCAGCCAAGAAGAAGAATCAAAAACCAAAAAATGTTTTTTTTAACAAACCAGTTGCACTTTCAACAATATAATTAAATGTTGAACATAATAGTAGGGTTTTTAACCAAGCGAGATGAATTCCGAACCAAAAATATACAAGTAGAATTTTCAATGAGAAAAAATTAACTTTTAACAAAAAAGTTGGACTTTCTTATCGAGTTTTATCAATTGAGTTCGCATTTAGGCGGAAAACATAGAAAAAGGAGAAGTTTCTTGAAAAAAAGGGAAATTGACTTTATAGTAGATTGGGTGCCAAGGGCAGAATGACATCTTATTCTTCACAACAACCCTGCTGAAAATTTGACTTTCGACTCTAATGTGGACGATAGATAAGTTGGATAGGTGTACGGCCAACAAACTTAAGAAGCCATACAAATTTCTCTGAATAAGAAATTTAGTTGTTTTTAATGTTTTTGAGAAACAACTTTGATAAATTTTATTGTGATATAATATTTTTTTGTAGTCACGAAAATGCGACCATTGGACGGGATTTTACGAGCTTCCAAAGTTCCATGCACAGATGGCGAGGAGGACATTTGCCACCAAGTCCTAATAATGTTGGTATTTATGCGGCAGTGATGAACCAACAAAGATGGAGTCATCTCTCCCGTTATGATGAGGGAACAGTGGAGTTCAAATTGGTATCGGGTACTGATTTTTCCAATTCAGTAGTGATGTTCGACTCGCAATTCGCACCGCGTCTTTGTCAGAACGGTGAATTCGTTCTCCAGTGGTCAGGGGTAGATCCTGATTTATCTACAGAACGTAAGGTTCTGGTCTAAGGGAACAGGTTTCAGGGTCAAATGAATGTGTCAGGGATCCGAAATAGAAATAATTAATAGAAATGTATTTGAAAGATAAATATAGCACTAGGTAAGAACTTACGAGAAATTTAGTGGAGAACCGGTTCTGGATATTGTGCAGTAATACTCGTGAGGAAGATGAAGGGTGATAACAATTTGGTGAAAGGGAGTACGTTGAGATGAGAGAGAGAGAGCGAGCGAGCGAGAGAGAGAGAGAGAGAGAGAGAGAGAGAGAGAGAGAGGTTGTAGATTTGGTAGATGCAGGATTCGTTGGTTAACTTGTAGTAAAACTGATGAGTAATCCAATATTAGACTGAGTGATGGTAATCCAATTTGCACTGAGAGACACTTCAATTCAGAACTTGGGTTGAACTGCGATATATCAGCACTGGAAATGCCGCTGAGTCGGAATTTGGAATTTAATCTGCACTTCAGGAACGAACTCGAAGGGGTGAGCTCTGGACTTCAAGAATTCATGAAAATCTGGTACTTGAACAAGAGCGTCTGGAATTGGGTTTCAGTAGACAGCAGATGGGACTTCCAGATGAAAGACTGAAGACTGCAGGACCTTGATAATTGATTGTACCAACAGTGATCCTGCACTGTAGACTGAAGAACTGGATTGAGACTGAGATCAAGACTGAGACTGGTAGAAGTTGAACTTGAGAGGGATGAAGTCAACTTTGCACGTAGCAATTTTGCGCGTGCCCAACAGTGCACGTCGATGGCCAGACGGACAACTGTGCACGTCGTTGGTCAGGCGGGCTACTGTGCACGTGCCAACTGAGCACGTGCCATCTGTGCACGTGAACAGTCGTCATTTGGATAACTGTGCATGTGCACAGTTGTCTAAGTGACAACTGTGCACGTCGAAATTTCCACGTGCACAGATGGGCTCCTGTGGACTTCGCCGTGCACAGATGTCACTTCCCTATCTGTGCACCTGCACATATGTCACTTGCCCGACTGTGCAGTGCAAAGATGTCACTTATCTAACTTTGCGCGTGCAAAAATATCACTTGTACAACTGTGCACGTGCACAGATGTCACCTGCCCAACTTTACACGTTTATGTCCGTACGTAAGTGTTTATATGAGGGTTGCCCTTCATATCTGCGTATAATAAATTTAAAACAGTTGCAATTATTCAAATCTGCTAAAACGGAGCGTTATAACATTTTTAAAGTTAGTTTGAAAATATTTTAAATATTATTTTTATGAAAATATTCATTCCAAATTATTATAGATATATCAAAATCTCTTTTTGCCCGACCCCTCTTGCAAACGCGCCATTGCATGCACGTCAAGCAGGCGCAATGTGGCCGCTTCCAGCCCAGTGACGTTCTCACATGTGCACTCCGCCGCCGGGCCGACAGGAAACTTTACGCCCGCTACATGAAACTTCACGCCCTCTATATAAAATTTTACGTTCGCTACACATAATAGCCTTCGTTACGCCCTCGATATACAATGTGCTATTTTGAATTTAGTTTTCAATACTTTTATCTTATAAAGCTTCTTTGAGTCTCCCAGTGGGTATGGAGATCTTGAAAACTCATTTTGAACTGCTATGTTCACTTCCTTGATCAATGTCAGAATTGAAAAACAATTCAATTGTTTGCAATATTCGCATTGTTAAACATGAATTAATTATAATTCAATTTCATTGAATATTCATTTAAATCAAAATTTGCTTTGCTATAGTGATGTTTTTTTTTTATCAGTGGGTTTTAAATTCGAACAATTAGGAACATCTGTTCTTTTTACGACTGTTCTAGATTATTTTTTAGTGTTTCTATTGTCTTCAAAGATGACTGAAGTCGAAGGTCTTGGTATGTAGATGTGCATTAAAAAATAAAATTTGCTATGTTGATATGTGGTTTTTCGTTTTGTTGTTTTTATGCAGAAAGCTTTTCTATCAATTTTATTTTCTTAGAGCTTTTCCTGTTATCGCCAAAGATATCACAAAGATGAAACTATTCTTCAGTTCTAGTTAGAAAAATGATGCATTTTCCCTCTAACCCTTTTGCAAATTGAAAATGTTCTAATCTTGAATCTCTTGTTCATTAAAAAATTGTAGATGAAGATTTGTAATGGTTTGATGAATAAAACGAGATTAATTATCAAAACATGTAGGAAAATTGTTTAGATTTGAAAATTGTGACAGGAGAAGCACGAGGGAAAAGAATTCTTTTGTCTTTCAACACCCGCTGGAGCTGATGTATTATCATTTCTATGTGCACGCACATTTGCGTGCAGCTGGAATCCAGTAATCATTATCTGAAGCAGAACATTATTTTTGCGTATTTCTCTTCAAGTTTTTAATAGTATCTCAATTTATAGAGTTGAGATATGTAGCTTCAGGGCATATCAATCTGAAAACAAAAGTAAAAGTGATAGAAACGCCTCTTCGGTCTCGGAGGAAATAGCCAATCTTGATGTAAATGTCTAGAATTCGAAAATGGCACGATCTCTTCGTTTGCTTTAAGAGATTCTCGAACCGGTATGGTGTCAGCTTCACTGTAGAAACAACTCAAGAGAGAAACGATAATGATTTTTTTTGCTAAACGATTAAAGAGAAGAGGCACTTGGAGTGGTGTAATAACGAGGTGTCATACGAGTTTAAGAATAACCAGCTCGACTTGCGCAATTCTCAAGCTGATGATATGCTATCCTAATTACGGCACTACCTGGCTTGTAGAAAGGATGTGCAGATGATGTTGTATTACGCGAAGGAACATCTAGAGATAAGCTTCTTTAATTGTCCATCAATCACAGTTTTGTGAAAAATTATTTTTTCTAAATAGTTTAAGGATATGGCAAATCTCAGGTAGGGATTAAATAGATGATATACAATTGGAAAGGAATGCTTTTATACTTTTATTAATCGACTCTTTTGTTAAGCGACAGAAGAAGCTGATTCATGAATGGCAGGACTCAGGCCTCGGATTCAGTTCAGAAATCAAAAATGGTGTAAAAATATAGTCAATAGTGGGAAAGATTTTGAAAAACCTTTCCCACTATTGAATGTACTGAAATGAAATTGAACCATAATTAATTCATGTTGAACAATGCGAATATTGAGAACAATTCAGTTGTTTTTCAATTTTGACGTTGATCAAGGCAGTGAACATAGCAGTTCAAAGAGAGTTTTCAAGACATAATGCTGGCATCGTAGCAGTCTAGCAAGTCATCCTTTAGTTGATTCGTCCACTCAATGTGGGCGTTTCGCCGGTTTGTCGTCGTGTTTCCATCTAAATTATCATAGTATTACATACCTTTAGCATTCTGTTGAAATGATCTTATATTTATTTTAATTTGTTTGAATAGAATCTACTGAAGTGTACAGAAGACCCCCCCCCCAAATTATGTTATTCTGGGAAGATTTTAATAACTTTAGAAACTCCTGCTAAAACAGAAACCATTGTCTAGCCTCGTAATAAAATCCAAGAAAGCAGGAACTTAGGGGCCATCCATATATCAGGTGGACAATTTTTTACCACTTTTTGACCCCGGCCTCCTTATGAACAAACGTGAACTTTTGACGACCCCCCCCCCCCACCCGTTTCCTCTCTCCACATGAACGTATTTCATATTTTATGAAAATATGTATATTCTTGGTATTCAAAAGATACAAAGCCAAAAGGATCTGTGAATTGGTTGAAAATCCGTTTTTTCTTACAAACATTAAACTTCATGGTACAAGGTAGGAAGTTCAAACAAAAAGTAATGAACATTTTCTTAGTTTATTTTTTTTTATTTTTTAAAGAAATCCGCAGATTCAGGAGAACGAGAGTCCACGTGGGCTTTGTCTAGACCCCCCCCCCCCCAAATTTCCACGTATTAGACGGATGGTACCTTATTTAAAGTTGTATAAGCTAAATGGAAACTTTTATTTGATTGATTTTGCAGGGAAAATTCATATTATACACGGAGAAAGAGTTCATTGTGACAAGGATAGTTTTTCAATTTTTTGGTTGAACTAACAGAATAGAATCAACATGAGGACAGAGGAAAATCGACAAGGTATTTTGCAAATTGATGTTCTAAAAAAAGCGTATAGTTTATTTAACAGAAACCGTTTCTTTTCTGACCAATCTGAATACATAGACTAAATAGTTGCGCTCTTGACAAATAATTTTAATATTTCTGTTGGTTTTCTGACGTTTGACACAAATGGCTTCTCAATTTATAGATACAAAATTTTATAAATGTACGTAAAAAAAGATTCATATAAAGGATAGTCTGTAGAGCGGGCCAGCTTGAAAACAATTGTCTTCGATTTTCATGGCATGTAGTATATGTCGACTCAAGATAGTGTAAAAGGATTTGCGGATGTGGTGTGCGAGTGCCACCCACGCACAGTGTTAAATTGAGAATCTAAAAATGCACTAGAGAAATGAAGGGGAAAAAAGATAGCCAGGCTTTTCTCAAAATTTCTAACTGCGTTTTAGTTTCTTGTAACTACGTCGCATTTTGTCACGGCGTCAGTTTCTGGCCACATGGCTGTCTCCTTCACCCTTTGTCACTCTTGACAAAGGATGGAGGATGCTGGATCCCTCCCTCGACCTAGTTGCTCCCTGCATTGGGGGTCAGTAGTCCTTTAGCCTTCGATCCGTATCGATTTCTGAGCGTTTCTTTTTAGTCGGAAACAAAAGATCGCGAACGGGATGCCAAAGAGTTGTTTTCTCATTTTACTTTATATTTTAATTTTGAATTGCTAAACTTTCCATGAAAGTGAGATAAGGAATTGTTAGTTCATCTCGTGACAAATTATCTCCGAGACAAAATAATTGTGATAATTGTGGTGAAGAAAAATTATTTATTTTTATTATAGAGGCTTTAAATACTATAAATATACCCTGCTTTGATGTAAAACGTAAAGCATTAAAATTGCAGAATATTTCATTGTGAAAACTTCAAACTTGCAAAATATTTAATATACAATTTTCAGAATTAAAAGATCCTCAATTTGAAAGATTTAAAGTTCAAACTTCTACAATTTTGGACAGTTAAAATTAAAAAAACCTCGAATTCTTAAAGTATAGAATTTAAAGGTATTTAATTTGCAAGAATTATATTTGAAAGATAAGTTATATTTAACTTTTCTTTCCATAGTTAAGCGCTAAAGATTTACAAATGAAAGTTCTTCAATTTTAACCATTTGCAATTAAAAATTCTTCAATTTTAAGCGTTTACAATTGAACACTATTAAATATTTTATGGGTGTAGTGAAAAACGATGCAGTTTTGAATGGTTCTTTCTGGAATAGTTCAATTGTGAGCAGTGAAAATGAAATCGTTGATTTCTTTTTTGAAAATTCTTATAATTTTTACATAATATATGGTTCCGTATATATGTTACAGGCAAAGTATATAATCCAGGCATTATATATAATACTGGGCTATTTCAGGCAAAGTATGTAATCGAATGCATATTATATACATTGCCTAGACATTTTATATAATCCCTAGGCATTACATATAATGCCCGGCACGAGATAGGTCAAGTATATAATCTTGCCCGTGCAGAAATTGCCCCGGTTGGCTTGTTTGGATTTCATGTTCGGGAGACGTCCGGTTACCGGCTGGGCCAACCCTGGTTATATTTCACGATCGGGAGCCGCCCGGTTACGGTCTGGACCAACCCTGGTTATATTTCACGGTCGGGAGTCGGCCGGTTACCGGCCGGGCCAACCGTAGTTAGAATCCATGGTCGGGAGCCGACCGGGTCCTGATCAGGATACGTTTTTTTTTGTAGAAATTACACATTTTTTAAGAGCCATGACATTATCAAAGACGTACTTATGGATGCTAGATGAATTATTTGTTGAGAAGTATAATTAAAAGATTTATTAGATCAGTAAAACAGAATTTAGCTGTTTCAAATTCTTAAAAAAAAAAAAACAACATTTAATTCTTCCCAATGTTTTAACTTATTAATTAAAACTGTTATCGATTGTTCAATGTGTAATAGCAGAATTGTTACAATTTTTACCATTTTCTCTATTTTCAGAAAATTTGTACTCTATACACTTTCAAATATTATCGCCAAGTCTGACGCCTTCTGCGCCTGGCGTCGACGTAGACACTTGCAAGTATCAGTTTCTCACCTCGTACGAGAATGCACGTTGCACTCATGTCGCATCGTCACCTCGAAGTTAACAAATAAAACCCGTTATTAAAATCAACCTTATTTCAGTAATCAGTTTGAAAACCCCACTTAATGCGCGAATAATTATTATTTTGCATTGAAGTATAGTGTTATGTATTCATTTTTTCCTTTCCTACTTCCTAACCTCAAATCACCACGTTATTTCCAAATTAAAACAATGGCTAGGAGATTCTAGCATTAGTGATTGAAACTCTTCTCTAATTTCCTCGCAAGAATTTCAATTTTTATTAACGGCATTTATAAATACAGGAATCATAACGGTCCAGTAGTTAAATTTCAGTTGAAACAAGAAATTGTTTCTGAAAAGAGTCCCATCATCGACCTTTGGTATACCCAATACAAAAACATTGATAAATCTTCTTAAAAATTTATAATTGATAAAGAAACAAGCACTCAGAGAAACGTTTAGGAACGTTCCTAAAACAATTTTTATTGACGGCATTTATAAATACAGGAATCATAACGGTGCAGTAGTTAAATGTCAGTTAAAACAAGAAATTTTTCCTGAAAAGAGTTTTATCAGTGACCTTTGGTATACCCAATACAAAAACATTAATAAATCTTCTAGCAAATTTGAAATTTATGAATAAACAAGCACTCAGAGAAACGTCGGAAGAACGTTTCTAAAACAATTTTTATTATAGGTAATTCTGAATACAGGTATAATAACGGTCCAGTAGTTAATTTAAGTAAAAAAAAAAAGAAGTTTTTTCTGAAAAGAGTCCCATCAGCGACCTTTGGTACACCCAATGCAAAAACATTGATAAATCTTCTCGCAAATTCAGATTTTATGAATAAACAAGCACTCAGAGAAAGGTCGGAGGAACGTTTCTAAAACGATTTTGATCAATGGCATTTATAAATACAGGAATCATAACGGTTCAATAGTTAAATTTCAGTTAAAACAAGAAATTTTTTTCTGAAAAGAGTCTCATCAGCGACATTTAGTATACGCAATACAAAAACATTAATAAATCTTCTAGCAAATTTAAAATTTATGAATAAACAAGCACTCAGAGAAACGTCGGAAGAACGTTTCTAAAACAATTTTCATTAACGGTATTTATAGATAGAGGGATCATGATGATCCAGTAGTTAAATTTTGGTTAAAACAAGAAAATTTTGTGTGAAAAGAGTCCCATTATCGACCTTTGGTATACCCAATACAAAAACATTGATAAATCTTCTCGAAAATTTAGAATTTATGAATGAACAAGCACTCAGAGAAAGGTCGGAAGAACGTTCATGAAACAATTTTTATTAACGGCATTTCTAAATAAAGGAATCATAACGGTCCAGTAGTTTAATTTGAGTTGAAACAAGAACATTTTTCCTGAAAAGAGTGCCATCATCGACCTTCGGTATAAGCGATGCAAAGCATTGATAAATCTTCTTGCAAATTTATAATTTATGAGTAAACAAGCACTCAGAGAAAATTCGGAAGAACGTTCATAAAACAATTTTTATTAACAGCATTTCTAAATACAGGGATCATAACGATCCAGTAGTTAAATTTTAGTTAAAAAAAGAAGTTTTTTCTGCAAAGAGTACTATCAGCGACCTTTGGTACACCCAATGCAAAAACATTGATAACTCTTCTCGCAGATTTAGAATTTATGAATAAACAAGCACTCAGAGAAACGTTCAAGAATGTTTCTTAAACAATTTTTGTTAACGACAGTTCTAAATACAGGGATCATAACGATCCAGTAGTTAAATTTTAGTTAAAAAAAGAAGTTTTTTCTGCAAAGAGTACCATCAGCGACCTTTGGTACACCCAATGCAAAAACATTGATAACTCTTCTCGCAGATTTAGAATTTATGAATAAACAAGTTCTATGTACCTTGAAATAACCATACCACAAAATTCCAACTTTAGCTGTTGGCTTTCTTATATAGAGGCATAAATCGAATTTGTTTATAACTTGAGTCAAATCAGCCAAGTTTAGAATATTTGCATCTCGTGTATAAATGGGTGCTAAAATATCAATCTCATGATTTTCAATTTGACCCATAAGACCTGACCATTTCTTGGTGCTTACGTTCAGAGACCCAATACCATTATCTTCTGTGGTTTTAATCATTTTAGTTGTAAAATTACCAGCATATTGTAGGGCAAGAAATAAATCATCAAAATATTGATCGAATGTTTTGGATCTCTATTAAAAAATATACACATTTCATTACCATACTATTTTAATATTTTTAAACTAAATTTTGAATGCCTCAAAATAATACATAGTGGAGACCATCCTACAGTAGATAATCAATAATTTTAAGCACAAATATAAGTAAAATAATCAATTCTGATTGTAATATATTAACACGTATAGTGTCTGAACTGTTAATTACATTAAAAGCATTATTTTTAATACATTAGTATTTTACATGAAAGATCACTGTAAAACACTGTAGCGTAGTCTCCCGTTTTCCGTATGCTAATCTTAATAAATATATAGAAAAATATATTCGAGTTTTCATCGTTACATAGAAATTAAGTAGATTGCTACAGAGCCTGGGAATGTTGGACAACCTGAAAGAGGTATGGAGTTTTGAAAATAGTCTACAGTACTTGAAAAAAGGCAGGGAATATTTTAAAAGATCCTGCAAAAACCAGAAATTTGGTCAAGTTGAATTTAGAATTAATAATATTAAATAGTACTAAAAAATCGAGAATTTTGATTCAAAAGCCTTGAAAAATGTTATAGAATATTCAACATTACAACATTATTTGATTAATTTGCAGAAAAAATTTACAAATTGTACAATTTCAAATTAAAATGATTACAAGAGAATTAATTTCAGATTTGATTGATTGAAAACATAAATTTTTATTTGAAAGCCTTATTATTTTAACAGTACATATAACCTCAAGGTATTATACGGATGAATAAATACAAAGAGCTATCCATACGAAGAACACATACAAGCCCATTGAAGACGCTTCAACTTTACATCGATCAACTCAATGCGCGTGAAAGTGTCTAAACTATCGGACCTCTCTGTTATTTCATACTTAATAAACCTAGAGTTTTTAAATCAATTCTTTGTACTCTGTAGCATCCCACATAGAAATAAATGTTTTTCCAAAATGTTCCACCGCTACCCTAATTCACAAAATGACTTGTCTTACCGAAACAAGTCCTATGCGCAAAACTTTTCCATTCAGAATATATTGTTCCATTGGAAGTAATTTTTTCGACATAATGACGAGTCTTGTTGTTGGTTCCCAAATAATCGGTTCTTGAATTGCCAGTTGATCTTTATTTGAAGCGTGCCATTCTCGAATCGCAATGCTTTCACAGCTTTTCACAAGAAACGAAAGACCTGCGCTTATAAGCAATGGATTGCCAATCGGATTTATGCAAAATTCAAATAAAGGAGTTTCTGATTCTTTTACAAATAGCACTAGATTCAGAGTTCCATAGAAACTGAGTTCTTTTGGTAAATAGTTTCGTGTCACTGAAAATTAATGAATATGGTCTCAAATTAATTTTCAAAGCCAAATTTATGAAATTTCAGTGACACAAGTCATTGAAAACTGACTGCAATTTCAGGACATTTCTAACAGTGTATGCATAGTAAAAACTTATGCTAATTGACATTCACATAATACTTAAAAATAAAAACAATAGACGTTTATAGAAAAAGTTACTTGGTCTTCTTTACCATTTATTCCTGAAAACTGATTTGCATATAAAAATTCTTTTTTATGACAAAAACAACCCTCTGAGCATTTCTCTTTTATTTACAATTATCCACTGTATGAAGCTATCCACTCTAGGAAGGCTTCCCCTATACCAAAGTTTCACTTCAGCTGGTCTTCTCTCACCTCCAAAACCACGATAACACGATACGACCAAACCACTTGTGCACATGCTACCGCATGTTCTGAACGACCGTCTCTTCGTTCAAAGCGCACCTGCTCACATAAGGAAAAGCAGTACCGGAGAGGAAGAATGGAACCGGTGGTAATGAAACAAGCTAACAATAAGCGATGAAAGTAGATTGAACTAAGAAAAACCAAGGAAAAGTAGACACTGAAGAAAATGTGGAGATATCAGGGAAGAAAACGAAGTAGATGAGATGAATGTACAGGTGCCTGCTCGGAAAGGAACTTTCATCTAGTTTCTTTTTCTCAATTGCAGTCACAGACTGACTGAGGCGAAAAGAAAGTTAAATGCACCATGAAACATTTCATTCTTCTCTTTTTACTGATTTTTGTCAAAATTTAAACATATTTTAGTGAAAAAATATTCTTAATTGGAAACATAAGAACAAGCCCCGTTTTTGAGATATATTTTATGGTTTAAACAAGAAATCATTGAAATGTACTAGGTTCTTACAGGTCAGGGAATTCCAGAAATTCAAGGAAAGTTACGTTGAAAATTCATCTATTTTGGTAGAAATTGCATGTTTTTTTATTGAAAATAACAACTGTTAAGTTGAAAATTAATCTGTTTTGGTTGAGGATTCAAATACAGTAAAGTCTCTAACATTTCAGCGTCGTTGAAACGTAGGGATTCGTTATTTTCAATGCTGGAGGGGGCCCCACCCTTACCTCGAGTGGGCAGTTTATTTTTATCAACGACGCTCATTGGCTTCCCCGTTCTTGTATCGATGCGCCGCCGGTGACTACTTTTTCAGCCGAAAAGCGCGGGTGATTTGAAATCAATAATAAATACTATTAATAATAACACATATAAATACACCTGACATTCCTAGATCTGCTGGCCCACGCAGTTTCTCAGCACGTAGGGCGAGATGGTTGCGACTCTCGCCTGGGAAGGGTCGAATGCACGAGTAGTCAGTCGCGTAAAACGGTTCAGGCGGTCTCGGCTTATTGCGCAGTTGTAAAAGTCGCGGTCCGTTAGTCTTTGTTGGCGTTAGTGTTTTTGTTGGCGTGCGACAATTTGCCAACTAAAAATCAATATTATAGAATCAAAACATGACGCAAATATTTCGCGGAATAGTGAGTTTTGGGGCATAACGTCGATAGGTGGAAATGTCAGCCGTCAGGAAGGTTAGTACATGGTACTGCAACTGCATACGACTTTTTGGAGAAAGCTTACTAGAATTAAATTATTCATAACAAATAAACAGTTATTCAAACGAAGTAATTATTTTTTTAAATCAAATATTTGATAATTTGGCGTAATTTGTTTCGATTTAATACTTCTTTAGATTGAAGAAATAAGTTGTTCAATTCAATATTCATGTTTTTGATTTGAAGAAATATTTCTTTGGCATTTATGGCGAGGGGTAAATACGGCTTTCCATCTTAGAATTCCCATGTTGCGACAGCGTCGTGGTCATCGCTGTGGACTTTACACTCGACGGGTCCAAGTTCGATTCCTGCTGGAGGTGGATTTTTCATCGAATTTTTCTGTTTCAGGTCCATCAAGATTTTAAATTATGTGAATTGTTTAAATTGAATATGTATAATAATAATAATGTTAATTATAATTAAGGCTGAAAGATTCCATTTGTTCATTTAGAAAAATATGTACTTCATTGAACTCGCGCATGGTTTAGGCCAAAGAAATCTTGTTTTGAATCAGTGATATATTTTTTTGCTTCAAATATTAAAAAATTTGATGTGAAGAAATAATTTTTGGAACCTATAAAATATTTGCTTGACTTTAAAATATATTTCTTTCCATCAATTCACATATCCTCATTTCAAAGAAATATTCGTTCCCATTCATGGCACATTCATTTGGAACAATGAGTCATTTAATTGGTTCAAAATGTATGTTTTTGTCTTCAATTAATATTTCTTTTATTCAAAAAAATATTTCCCTCGAACCGATAGGTCGTATTTTTAAATCAAACAATGTTAACTTAATCCTAGTAACATTTGTCTGGCTGAAAGAAATTCTTTTTTTCATTCAAAGTGCATATATTTATTTGCCTCAATTAAATATTTCTTTGAAAATAATCAGGACTTTCACTTACTTCAGCCAAGTAAAATTCACTTGGTACAACTAATCCTTTTTTTCAGTGTAAAAATCGATTCAAAACATCGGAAAACTGCACAGGAGTTTCTTCTAGAACTCTTCAATGAGAAGAACTTTTCCTCTTCACTTTTTCCGTATGTCACATATTTTTCGACAAAAAAAAATACCAATGTTGGATTTGCATAAAAGCGACTACCGTTGACCTTTTAATAGCATAATTGTTTAAGGCTTTCCGTTCGATCACCGAATGAAGTTACGCAGCTCTTGGCGGGGTTATACTTGGATGGTAGTTAATTGCACAAAATGGTATGTAGGGGAGACCACCCTACAGTAGATAATCATCTATTAAAAGCACATATATAACTAAAATAATTAATTCTAATTTTAATTTATTAGCACGTATAGTCTCCTAGCTATATTAATTAAATTTAATTATTAATTTTACATACATTAGTATTTTAAGTTAATGTTTATCTATTGCAAGTTTGTTTTATCTATTGCAGGGCCGTCTCTCCTATTTATCAGCTCTTAAGTTGCCTTCACTCTCGAAGTAATAATAATAGTAATAAATAAAAATGTAGTATGGAGATGTAAAATTTACTAAGACTGTAAAAGAAGGTTTCATGATGTAGAAAAAAAATGTCAGTGTTGCGCCACATAATATTTCTTCTATATAAATAGTAAAACACATAGTAATAATATTATATATATATATATATATATTGCTTTGCGGCTGAAAGTTCTGCTGTGAGACAATCTGTCATTTTTATAATTTTTATTTCTAGATTCAGAATCTTGTACTGCAATAAAAGGAAGACGAAAATTTGAATTTAACAATTTAGCATTATTCAATTCAAATCTTGCTGACATTCTTTTCGCAGCTTGAAATTTTTCATCAGTCTACATTTCAAAGGTCGTATATTCTTCATCAAATATTTCACGTTTGACTCTTGGATGTTTTCAATACTCAAATTCAGTTTCGATATAATGTAATGAACAGTCGAATAAAGAGCATTATTCATTAGAAAGTCAATAATTTCTCTTGTGATAAATTTTGACATTATATGCAATATAATCGAATCCAAGAGAAAAAAAAAGTCAACGAAAAGAAAAAGTAAAAACTTGTAACTTTGGATAAGATTTCGAAGCAAATTGAACACTGGAAAACAAGCGTAAAGCACAGCGAAAAATCAGACGTGCGCGTGCGTGCGTATGTAGCGGCTCGCGCAACTCTGCCAGACAGGTCAGTTCTTGGCGCTCGGACGCTGATTCTATTACTTGCGGTTATAATATTATTTTTGAAAACGGGCAAAAGTGGGCACCCCTACCGTAAAGTATACATTATAATGAACACATTAGTATTTAAAATTTTTTGATATACTGCGTTATCTCGTGTTATTGGCGAATAAAAGAAAGTATTCTACCAAAGTACTAATTAGTTTCTAACATCAATGCACATTGGGCCAGGAGACACGGTTCCATGGCCAAAAGTCCAATTTTCAAATTTTTCACTTTGTACAAAAGAATCAGGTCATTGTAATCAGTGATGATTAGGGTATCTTATACATAAATAATAGTTTAATTAATAAAATCCTGCTCCGTTGGCAGACATGCAAAGTTAAAAATGTTTTAAAAATTCTTCATGTGTTCTTCGTTCAAACATTTAATATATTTATGGATTCGTTAATTTTTTTGAATTTTTCTTTTTTCTCCATTACCCTTAGATACATAGAAGTTAAAAAAAAATGTTGAGTGAAGAGAAACAAAAATTATAAAATTTTTGCCACATTGCGGTCGATTATTCGATTCCCGGAACCGACAGATTTATCGAGAATCGACGCCCTCTTTCGGTTCCGGAACACTACTTTTAATACCTCTCCCTCTCTATCTCTCCTTCGCTTCTTCCACTTTTCTCCCTCTCGCCTTTCTCTCTACTCTTTCTCATACTCTTTTATTATTATCATTATACCATTAAGCCATTTCCCTTTCGAGGTAGGCGTGAATTGCTAGGTTGGAAAGTAGTAGTGTGTGGATGGGTATATAGGTATAGGGTAGATAGGTATATAGGTGTAAGCTATAGATATTTTATATTGATCTAGATTTCTCGTGTTATTTATTTAAATAACACGTTCATTCCGCAACACTGCTCCGACCCAGGCCGCTGATCAATCTCTCTAGCGATCACACCACGAGGAGAGCCTCACAAAATTGTTATGTGTTTGTCCCCACTTGCGCCCATTAGTATCCAAGGGTTTTCTTTTAGGCATCATTCACTCTACTCACATTCTTTTTATAAACTATTTGTCGCCAAACTTTTCTGTCCTGGCATACTACTCTAATTAAAGGGAGATCTTGATGACAGGTGGAGGTTATGTGTCATCTGTATATATCCGTATTCCTTGCTTAAACAAATTTGATAAATTTCAACAAATTTAATAATTTTTCCAAAAATTTCATAAATTTCCACAATAATAATAAACTTCCATAAATTTGAGAAATTATGGTAATTCATCAAACTTTTCATACATTTTTAAAATTATGGTAATGGATATAAATATATGATATATATGATATCACAGGGGTGCCTTCCCGCCCCTACGAGACGCTGGAAAGGGCTACGGGTTTAAACCAAAATTATTTCTGTAACCAGTCACAAAGGTGCCTTGCCCGAAGAGAAAATTAAGATCCGGCGAAATATGCCGGAACAGAAAATTAAAATCCGGCAACATACGCCGGAACAGAAAATTAAAACCCGGCAAAATATACCTGATCCGTATACACTACGTATAGAAAATTGGCAAAACTCTTACGAAAATTTTTAACAAGAAAATCAATGCAGGATATCCTTATAAGATAATGATCAATAAAATAGCATAGGACCAATGAGAAACTGATCTGTCAACTGATGTGCAAATATTAAAGGAAACGTTATTTTAATATATAATTATGTAATTAACATTGTCAATTATCCAGTTTTTATACAAGAATGCAATAATCTCACGGTATATAATCACTTATACCACAATACCAGAAATTCAACTATTTTTGAAGAAAATTTGTTTATTTGAAAGTAAATTTTTCGATGAAAAACAAATCTTTTTTGGTTAAATATTTTCTCGTTTTGTTATAAATTTAACAATATTTTTTTAATTCATCGTTTTTGGTTAAAAATTCAACTGACGTTTTATTTAAAAATTCGTTCTTTTTTTATTTCATATCTTATGTTAGAAATTGCATCCTTTTTTGTTAAAAATACAACCGTTTGGTAAAAAATTAATCTCTTTCGGTTACGTATTCAACTGTTTGTAATTTAAAATCACAATCCCTTTTAGTTGATATATCAACTATTAAATTACTACTTGTTTGAAAGTTGCACCACTTTGTTAAACTTTTTTTTTTATTGAAGAGTCAGCATTTTAGTTCATAATTCGTTTTCTTATTTTCGTTGAAAATTTTTCCAGTTTGTTGTTAATTGAATTTTTTAATGAATTTGGTCTTTCTTGGTGAAATTCAATTATTTTAGATCCCCAATAGCACCGAAACTTGGGCAAGCCTGGGTGAAGATTGTGTCCAAGTCTCCCAAGCTTGGTGCCAAGCATGAGTGAAGCTTGGGTGAGAATTCTTATGGCCACTTTTCACAAGTTTGGCCGGTATTTTGACGCATTTATTACACCAGCGTTCCGAGAGATGTCGCTGCGGTCTAAGGCCTCCTGGAGCTATGGAAGCTCACTGTAATCGAAATCTTTCTTATCTACTGAGCCTGAAGTAGCGACGCCGCTGCTCAATAGGTGGCGCTGCTGAACGCGTGGCGAGGTGTTGGCGTACAAAGCTTGAGTCAAGCTTAGGTGGATGCAAAAGCAAAAGTGAGGATCCACCCACAAGTGTATATCGCGCTGTGTTTTCTACCAAAAATTTCAAGTATATATGCCTTTTGAGGCAGGTGTTTGGCCCTAAGCGAATAAGTAAGGGTGTGGCACAATAGGCTGTATAGCTTGAGCGCCAGAGGAGCTTTTCATGGGCCCCTCGCCCGTTCTAAAACTAAACTAATCTTTTAAAGCAACAGCTTCAATATTCGAATCGAGCGAAAATAGGTTTTCTAACTTTCTGAACACTAAGATGGCCACATGTATTCTGCCGTTCTCGGTCTCCTTCGCGTCCGTCTTCCCTTTCAAATTGCAAAGGTCGTCAAATGCGACATCGAAGCGCAGTCTGTCGTTACGGCTACCGAACCTTGACTGGACTGAGATGGTAAGAGATATAGCTCGCTGAGTAAGTGGCAAATATATTCCAATATATATAAACATACAAAAATAATTCCTCCTTTAAAATATAAACCCTGTCACATGTTAACACATTATACGAAAAGGAAATAAAGATTGATAAGTAATCATAAGAATAAATTCTCAAAATGACATAAATTAAATAAACAATTATATAAACATAATACAACTTAAGCTAATTGTACACAATTTTAAAGTGAGCAACATACAGAAAAAATAGAGGGAGAATAACGTGTGGCCTCGTTAAAAATTTGATCAAAATGAGAGTTCTGTTTTACTTGATGAAACAAAATCGTCACGTCACAACGTTACGTTTGTCAAAGATGGACGTCCTCACGATTTCAAATCCAACCTTTATCTTAGTATAATACTTCCTCACTCTGAGAAAAAAGTGACTAATGTTGCTATTTTTTGACACTTTAAGGCACAAATTAATTTTTAATTTTCAGTAAAATAATTTCCGCCATATTGAATCCGTCATTTGGAAATTTGGACTTCGTATTTGAAATTAGTGACCCAAAAAACCCCGTACTAGCACTTTTTAGTCAAATTGGTCTTGTTTTTACAGTTTCTATCCGCCATATTGGGTGCGCTACTTTAGATTTGGAAATTCGTGCTTCGGATTCGAAATCAAAGTCCCAAAAACCTCTTAAATACCACGAATGATGAAATCCACTCCAGTGAAAATAATTCTTGTCTTCGACGTTCAAAAGAGCAATTTCTATCACTTTCTTCTCAGAATCAGGAAGTCCTGAACTACTTTAAAGACCACATTTGAAATCAATATGCCGAAACCCATTTATAAACAGTTGTAGCATATAGAGTATAATATCTAAGCGCAATGGTCATCGATAATCCAAATTTTTATCACCCGCATGTCAATTTTAACCTACATTTTGAAGGACATGTTTATTTTTTTCAAACTTCTCTATATTATTCCTCGGGGGGGGGGGGCGGTCGCTAAAATGGGGTATAATGAGTGGTGGCATGTTAGTAACATTAAGGCCATGTGACGAGTGGGCCACGTGACCAAGCTAGTCCTCAATTTTGCGTTGCAAACTTATGTCCAAAAGAAATAAGATATCGCGCTAAAAGTTTGGGAAATGAAAGAGGAGACACTAGAGTTCACGGCTCTGCTCTTTTTCGGTGGAAATTTGAAAAAAAAATTTCCGAATAAAATAAAACTGGAAGCTATATCGATACTTTTCATTGCAAACTTACGTCCACACGGAATGAGATATCGTTTTGAAATTTTAGCACGCTAATTAGAAGGCTCTAAGGAAGGCGGCTCATACATACAGACAGACAGACACCGACAAAATTTTATGATTTTCGGAATCTGTGAGTGCCAAAACGTGAAGATCCGTGAAAAACCAGAGATCGAAAATTTGGACGATTACATTACACTCTCATGAATGATAATGTAAAAAGTGGAAGATTCATCCGGGCAGTCCACACGACTCAGTCATGTAGTTTTAATCGTATGCAAAACTACGAATCTTGCCGACGTTTTGTGAACATTGCAGTTCACTGCATCAGGGCTGCCCTGAAACTGAAGTTTCGAGTTATATTGTGCTTATATAGATTCTGTACGATGCCTATGATTGGCCATTGCGCTCCATGGTGGGAATTGCTTGAACTTGATTGGCCAATCAAGTCTTTTATGAAAAACCCGGGAGGTTGCAAATTAACTTTTTTATTGAGACTTTATATTTTAGGGTTAAGAATTCAACTGTTTCTGTAGAAAATTCGTCTTTTTGGTTTCGTAATTTAACAATTAGGTTCAAATTTTTGTGTTACTTAATCCTTAGCTTTTGAATTCAAAAGATACTTGTATCTGCTTCAAAAAGGCTCTTCAACTGATGTTACGTGCTGAATAAGGCTTTGAGGCATGCTCAGGTATGTATAGATTTCTCCAGTGTTAAGATGCCTGATAAAACTTATATCCACCAGACGTTCTTAATACCATATGACCCTGCAGCAAAAAATTTCCTCGTGCCTCTAAGTGCTTTACTCACCTCTTTAGCAGTGATTGATGAACATTCCTCCTTAAATGTTATGAGTTTGTCACAAAACTCTTCGAAGCATATGATATTATCAGTACCTTCTTTCAACTCCCGTGTTTTTGGGATCTTGTATACCTCTCTTCAAAAAGTCTCTGCATCGTTGGGTACATCTAAAACCAAAAATAAAACGAATTGGTTCTCAACTTTTCCAGTCATTTCCCAAAATTTTGAAGATCTATTATCAACACAAAATGCTTCAATAGTATTTTATTTTTATTTTTTTTCCTGATTCGTTTCCTATTTTCTAGTATTTTCTACGCATATGTTTAATTAAAAAGTAATTTTAATTGTTAAAATAGAACATTTTTCATTGTTAAAAAAAATACTGTTATTAATGATTTGGATTATTGTCGCATATAACACAGCCCCGCAAAAAAAGTAGGTTGTCCGACGGACAAGAATAGTCACATTCTATGGATTCTGGGTCGCTGAATCCGCATCCAAGGTCAGAATTCTGTCATCACCCTCAGGTTTTTTTCTAACCTCAAAAAAGTCGTTTTTTTCTGGCAATTTTTGCATTGAAAATTAATTAACAAAGGAACTCATGTTTTTTTCAATGTCGACCACAAATTCGGATTCAGCGGCGGAAAATACATAGAAATGGTCTTTGTAGGTCCGCTGGGCTTTTCGTGTTGATTTTTTTGGTGATAGAAGACACGTTATCGAACAATACAAGCTTGTTCGGAAATTTTGACAGAGAATAAACATTCAGCGATTCGAAGTACATAGAAATTGTCTATTTCCACAACGACGAAATTTCACTGCGGAGCAGTTTGAGCTCTTCAGGGACGCCACCTTGAGGGTGCTCGAAAGAGTGTCCCCAGATCAATGGCCAAAATTCTTTTCGATTTCGTTTCATTTTCGGCTCAGTCTCGAAAATAGAAATTCAAACGAAATTGAAAACTTCGACTCGGGAGAGAATTAAATCGTCCATGCAGGCTTTTTTTAAGGAAGGCGTCAACAAATTTGTTCCTTCGGTGTACAGTCAATCGCTGTTGAAGAGAGACACAATTTTCTTCAAATAGACCCAAGTGCATTCGGAAATTTTTTATAATCCTAGTTAGGGCCACCTCTAAACCCTTGCCAGCGGGGGTCCTGCACCTATACTTCCCTTTCTTTGACAAGCTGCGTGCAGAGAACGAGATTTCGTCTTTTCTGAATTTCGTTCTCTCGTTGAACGGAGTATAGTTATAAAGTACAAACATGGCGGTTAATATGAAGGTCCAGCACTCATGTATAATTCAGTACGTTAGAAAGTCCATGAGTCGGGGACACAGCTGGGCTCTTTCAAAAACAAGAATTATTTTTGGATAAAGTTTCGAATAGCCCTTACCTCTGATTTTTTTAAACTCCGTATACTCATGTATTTATGTAGAAACAATAAAAACCCCATAAAAATCATAGTTTCTCATGTTTATCTTCAGAACCAATTATAATAAAAAAAAAAAAAATTAACGAAAGTCATAGACAAAATACACATTTAATGTTTTATCCTATTTTTTCGTACGAGTGAAAGTTTTCGAGATATTTGATGATCAAGATGAAAATTTCATACCTAGCCCCTGTCGAAAGTGTAAGTATTCGTGTGGCCAGACAAAGGGGTGCCTTTCCGCCCCCAATTTTCACTATGATTTTCGTCATCAACACCTCAAAATACATAAAATAATCGGGGGTGAGGGGTATTCGGAACTACACCACTATTTTTTTCGAATATATTTTAGTTTCATTGATTTGAATCAATAGTATTTTCGATATTATTGCAAACTCTAATTTCAGTAATACAAGAATATGAATTTCAGTAAAAAAGTAGGTTGACTTTCAGATGTAACCAAAAGTATCATTCGCCGGTTGAAAGTCAACTGATGATTGTAGTATGACTTCTAGTTACTCGCTTGGTTGAAAGGTAACAGCTTTATGCACGTACAATGACATTTATAAGATAATTGAAGACAGCAATATTGATAACATCTCGGCCAACCTTCACTCAGTATTTTTGGAGTTCATTAGATATCCTACGACCTACTTATAAAATATGATAAAAATGATAAAAATAAGGTAAGGAAATTCATTTCCCGTAAAAACTTGAACTTTTCTTTACCTCCATGACAATGTATTCCTTGGAACATGTCTCAGCTTTAGCTCATGAAAAACTTTTCACAATCCGTGTGGAAATTTTGTCATGGCGCTAGCTAGGCCCAAAAGACGAAAAATTTTGCCCAAATTGGGGATTTAGACAGGACTAAACCACAAATGAAACGCCTAACCCGGCCGAAGCCTAACTTACCGGCCGACTTGGCATCAACCTGGCTTAATTTATTTTTCTAGTCTCAGACACATTATAATTATAAATTTTTTATATAAAAGAAACATTTCAAGTAACTGAACATTTTAAGAAAAATCTTATTCCTGAACCGGCTTATTCGTCGTCAGCCTCATCTTTCGGTTGCCATCCCAATAAAATCAACCAGAGTTAATTAACTAGAATTTTCTAGTCATATTAACCATAATTTCGGATTAAACTAACTAGAAATTTGTTAACCAGACGTGTCTAGTAACTTTAACTAGAACTTTTTTTTTAGTGTTCCATTCCTAATGTTCCTAATTGTTTTCAATCGGGGCGGCGGCCGGCGTTTGTTTTCTCTGACGAAAAATAACCTTAAATAGAACAAATTTTTCTTTGCGTCCTCGCAGTGTGATGTGCATTTTTTAAATATTTGTGGACAGTTCTTAAGCGTTTTAAAAATTATAAAGTGATATAGATTGATGTTTTTCGAAATTCGGAACAATGTACTACTATAACCAGTAGCTAGAAGGAATTCGATGGGGAGAGAAGAAAATAATTTCCGAATTCAATTTCAGAAAAACAAAACCTTGAATTTCGAAATACACAAAAAAAGACACATTTTTCATAGTCTTATTTTCAGCAATTAAAAATTCAATGAAGTAGTTAAGAAAATTGATAAGCAAAACTTATAAAAATGCAGATTTGTACCGAAATCGACCTGAATTAACTAGCTGACATCTTTTTCAGGTGAATGGTAGGTAATAATAGATTTCAAATTACTATAGGAATCTTTAATCTATGAAAAATTGGAATTTTTTTGGGTATTTTAACATTCAAGATTTTTTTCTGTCACTACCCGGTTCGAATATTTTTAATTTATTACTTTTGGAGAATATTTTTTTTATATGGTAGAAGAAATCCTGTACACATTATAGCAGGGGAAAAAATGTTTAGGGGCCATCTCAGACCATTGATTGTAAGGAAATTACACGGAGAATATTTGTGTGTTCAATTTTACATAACTTAGTTCGGTAACCGGAGGACATTACGGTATTATATTAAAATTTCACTTTCAGTCATGTAAAGTGAAATAGGGTGATATTTTATGTGAAAATATGAATTATTAATATAAATTCATTATAATTTAATACGCGATTCAGTAAGAAATAATACAACTAGATAATAAAGATTACCTGACAGTTGGGTACAGTTTCTATCAAAGAAAACAAAGTCTACCTCTCTAAATATGTGAATTCTACATCCCAGTCATGTAAAATTTCGTGCGCAAGCAAAAAAAATTCTTGCTACAACAGATTATGTGGAAGGTCATCCACTACTACACACATATTTACACATAAGTAGTAAGGCATCACTTCGACCAGACACCCCTTCCACTACTCCCTAACCCCCCTTACCGCACTACGGCGGCGACCCCGTCGCCCATGGTAGTGTGTCTATGAAGTGTCGAAACCCTTCCCTACATAAGACCCTAATTATCTCGCTCTAATGGTTACGTTCTCTCCCTTTCACCTGCGCACGACCAGATAACGCTAAAGAGTGGACCCCAAAAACAAAAACAATATAGCACGTGCGTGAACGAAGAACATTTTTGGGGGCTATAAACATCTTACGCCCTACACTCTATATGACCCTAATTATCTCGCTCTAATGGTTACGTACTTTTCCCCTCACCGGAGCGGGACAAGATAACGCTAAAGAGGGGTTGTGTGTATGAAAAAATTTGGGGTTCGTCTGATGGCTATGAAAATCTAACGTTCTTCATTCTCTGCGTTCCTTAGATCCAAACAAAACATTTCTTTAATCTGAAGAAATATTTCTTCAGCCACATTTTACTCTTCCATTTCTTTGAATCAAAGAAATCTCCTTTGATTTAAATAAGTTTTTTTGTCGGTGTAATAAATAATTTGAAAGTTTACAAATATTAGAATTAATTCTGAGTAATAAGGTTTGATATCCCACTTTCTTTTGTAGAAAAGTAACCGTTAAGATAACTAATTCATAAAACCAATATTGAAACATGAAAACGCTTCCGCCAGAATACAAGCTATTCAAGTACAAATCAAGTTACAATTATTTGTATAGTAAAAATTTAGTAAAATTACTAATACTTTTGAACAATGTGGTTCATCGAGTAAGAATATTAACTCCGATAGGCATCCGAGTTTACCATACTTTTCTCCATATGAATTGTGCAACACTTTCACATTAATATCACGAGTCATCGCTTCATGATGCAGCAGGACAAAGCTTATGACGAATCGTAGAGGTAAGTCCAATCTGCCGTGATTTGGAAGAGCACCATTGACTGCAATTCCGATAAGTCACCGATGTTCTTCTAAATCACGGTAATAGTATAGCCTCTAGTGCAGCTAATATAGCTGGCTTTCCGAAACTCTAGTTTGCCGACTCGTGTAAGAACTCGATCCGTATTTACGTACCAATAAGCGTTAAATTAGCCTAACTGCTCGCAGAGAGCCAGGCAATCATGCGTAATTGAATTCACCTTTGTATGAAAGGGTGGAATCGTATGAATATTCAATTCCTCAATTTACCGCAGGAGCATACGCGTTCAATTTGGAGAGAAGTGCCAAGGAGTATCCAGTACGTTTCAGAAACGCGACGGGATATCAGGGGAGGTCGGGGGTGCAGTCAGCATCTCGTGATTAATGCACGGCAATTTGCAGGAACTCTTCCTCGACTCAATTTTAATTTGGTGTAATTCAATTTTAATTCACTACGTAGAACGAGATTCGAGACTGCATTTTAATGGTGACGTGCCTTTCGCAAGAGGACAACCGAATCTTATACTTTAAACTCTCTATTATAATTGATAAAAAAATATGCATAGAAAAATGTCATGGTGATGTCATGTCAAATCTGGCCAAAATTTGCCTTTTTCTAAATCGTTTAAGCTGGAAGTCCTAGGCTGGCCTAAATCAGGTGCTCATCGGCTCCTCAAACATGGAACGATATGTACTTCATTCATTCAAAAATAGCTTACGATAAAGCCTACAATTTCAGACCAATTTACAATTCAAAACTTTTAATTGAAGTGCGTTAACTTAAAAAGACATCTGTAGGATGTTGACACGGCAGTGAGTTTTGCTACTGAAGTACCGATAGGATAAGTACGGGCTATATATAATTAAAAACTAAACGGTAACAACCACCGCAGGGTGCCACTGGGAGCAAATGTCATCTAAAAAATAACATCGGCTCCCAGTAGGACCGCAGTAAATTCCATTCACGGCCACATCTCACAACCGTGAGATGAGTGGCCACAGGACACGAAGAAATCGCGACAGCCTGGCGAAACTCTCGTGTGTTTTGAGGACACGAAGCGACCCAAGGATGACAGCTTTCTGCATCCATCTCGCAAGTGCTCTCTACACGGTACATATTCTTTGCAAATCTTCGTCACACCTAATTGACATATAATTTGCAGAACGAAACGGACTGTTTGCTTCTATCTGCAAGCAGTTCCTCTGGATAAATTTCTTCCAAGTCTTTTTCCTGCAAATCTCGGTAAGACCTAGTTTACAGAGAAATTTTAGGAAAAAGCAGAACTTCCCCGCATTCTTCTGCAAATGTTTCTCTCTACATGGTACTTTTTCCTCGCAGATCTCCGTCACGGCTAATTCACAGATAATTTGCACAACGAAATAGACTGTCTGCTTCTTTCTGCAATATGTTTCTCACCATAAATTTCTTCTAGCTCCCTCTTCTGCAATTCTCGGCAAGACCTAGTTTGCAGAGAAATAGTAGGAAAAAGCAGATCTTCCCTGCATTTGTCAGCGAATGTTTCTCTCTACATGGTACTTTTTCCGGTAAACCTCCGTCACACCTAATTTACAGAGAATTTGCACAATGAAACAGACTGTCTGCTCCTTTCTGCAATATGTTCCTCCCTATACATTTCTTCGAAGTCCTTTTCCTGCAAATCTCGATAAGACCTAGTTTGCAGAGAAACTGTAGAAAAACCAGAGCTTCCCTGCATTTGTCACCAAATGTTTCCCTCTACATGGTACTTTTTCCTGTAAATCTCCGTCACACCCAATTTACAGAGAATTCGCACAACGAAATAGACTGTCTGCTTCTTTCTGCAATATGTTCCTCTCGATAAATTTCTTTTAGCTCCCTTTCCTGCAAATCTCGGCAAGACCTAGTTTGCAAAGAAATTGTAGGAAAAAGCAGATCTTCCCTGCATTTGTCAGCGAATGTTTCTCTCTACATGGTACATTTTCCAGTAAATCTCCGTCACACCTAATTAACAGAGAATTTGCACAACGAAACAGATTGTCTGCTTCTATCTGCAAGCAGTTCCTCTTGATAAATTTCTTCTACGTCCTTTTTCAGCAAATATCGGTAAGACCTAGCTTGCAGAGAAATTGTAGAAGAAGAAGAGCATCCCTGCATTTGTCAGCAAATGTTTCTCTCTACATGGTACTTTTTCCTGTAAATCTCCGTCACACCTGATTTACATAGAATTTGCGCAATGAAACAGACTGTCTGCTCCTTTCTGCAATATGTACCTCTCCATACATTTCTTCGGAGTCCTTTTCCTGCAAATCTTCATAAGACCTAGTTCGCAAAGAAATCGTAGGAAAAAACAAAGCTTCCCTGCATTTGTCAGCAAATTTTTCTCTACATGATACTTTTCCCTGTAAATCTACGGCACACCTAATTTACAGATAATTTGCACAACGAAATAGACTGTCTGCTTCGTTCTGCAACATGTTCCTCACCATAAATTTCTTCTAGCTCCCTTCTCTGCAAATCTCGGTAAGACCTAGTTTGGAGAGAAATTGTAGGAAAAAGCATCTTCCCTGCATTTCTCAGCGAATGATTCTCTCTACATGGTACTTTTTCCAGTAAATCTCCGTCACACCTAATTAACAGAGGATTTGCACAACGAAACAGACTGTCTGCTTCTATCTGCAAGCAGTTCCTCTCGATAAATTTCTTCTACGTCCTTTTTCAGCAAATATCGGTAAGACCTATCTCATCTGGAAAACATCGTGTGATCACTAATAGTGTCACCTTTCAGAGAGGTGTGTTTCAGGGCGACACCATGAGTCCTTTCCTGTATTTTACATGGATGGCACTGAAGAGAGCTATATATACCTGGGCGTGCTACAGAGCCGCATTCAGGACGTGACATCTATAAAGGATACTCTCCGATGCAGATACAAACGTCTCATCAGACGGATTTGGTCTTCCGCACTGTCGGCAAGGAACAAAGTATTCGCGACGAACGTGCTTGCCGTCCCAGTAGTACTCCATTCATTTGGAGTGGTTCCATGGACGAAGGATGAGCTCAGAATTCTCGATATCGGGTCCCTAAAAGTTATGCACATGAACAAAAGCATGTACCTTAAATTTTCTGTTCCGCGAATTTACATCTCACGCTGTCAAGGTGGTCAAGGAATACTTAGTCCTGAATATCTTCACAATAGAATTATTCTGAGTACAGCACATATAGTCGCAAATGGATAAGACACTCTTCTTAAACTTTTCAGGAAACACGAAGAAGTGGGCAAAGGGGCGTTTCTGTACAAAGCACCAGAGGAGGCTGCTGAAACACTCGGACTTGACTTGAATATCAGGCGTGAGCAAAATGCATCAAATCTCATCCATCTCGAGTAGTCACTCCTGAAGGCCCAGATTAAGAAAGTACAGGAGAGAAACTTCCACAAACAGATCCTCGAGAAGAACATGCACGGCATCTTCTACAGTAACGTGGAGGATTTGTCGATGTCGTATAAGCTAACGTTTGCTTTCCTGAAATCACCCGGATTGAAGTCGGGCACGGAGGATTTCATTTTGGCATGTCAAGACAATGTCATTTTCACTCTAGCATACCGTCGCCACATTTTGAGCTAAGACATTCCCGATGATAGCTGCAGACCGTGTCATTCACATTCCGAGCATCTAGGACACATACTATCCGACTTCACCTGCTCCCAGCGAAATCCTGTGGTTGTCCTTATGACAAAACTTTTAACTATATATATAATTAAAAAACAAGGTTAAACAACCACTGCAGGGTCCCACTGAGAGCAACTGCTATCTAAAAATGACAACGCCTCCCAGCAGAACCGCGGTGAATCACACTTATGGCTACGTCTCACAACCGTGGGACGGGTGGTCAGAGGACACGATGAAATCACAACGACGCGCTTCCCCAACTGCTGCTTGATCAAGCTGCTGACGAGAGAACCTGCTAATTGACAGATGTGTCTGTAAAGACGCTGCAGCCCATCCACGCATCCTGTCAATAGCCTCGATTGACTACCGGAAAGCTTTAAATTCAACCTCTCATAGACTTATCATCTGTCTGTTGGAAAGCTTGAAGGTGCATCCACACATAGTGAGATACATAGAGAGATTGATGCCTCTTTGTAAAATTAGATTTACTGTCTCATTTGGAAATTATCGTTTGACAACGAACAACGTTACTTTCCAGAGGGGCGTCTTTCAGGGCGATGCCATAAGCCCTTTGCTTTTTTACATCACACGTCTGCCTCTATTTCTAGCCCTACGAAATTCTTCTGGATACCTCTGTGGCGACACTAACCAGCGCGAGCATAAGGTCACTCATGTATTTTATATGGACGAAGGCACCCATTGGCCGAGATCGACAGGCCAGCCATCTTCACTCCAACCGACCAATCGACAGGCGCGACGCAAAGGATCGAGATGGAAGGAAGCCGAGAAGAACGCGGGACCTGTCACTTATGTTTCTTGACTTGGCGGCGGTACACCCGGCGTAACCGTACTGGAGAGAGAAATGACATAAGAGCTAACATAGAAAGATAGTGAAGGCACGATGGAGCCTAACATGGAGACCTACGCCAAGTGGCTACAAGGTGAGTGGCCTCTTCTCTAGTGTTCTCGGTGAGTCAGATTTGTTTCTCGGCCTCCACGCGGTGTGACTTCGGCGACCGCGTGTGCAATAGTAAAGTGTGTATAGTGTCGACCGAGACTTCCGCGACACCCGAGAGTGAGGCACGCCCGACTCAAAGCCCGACAATAGATAGTTGAGGTTGGCGTCCCTCAAGGAAACCGCGGTGTAGGCACGTGTTATGCACGTCAGGGTACGTGGTGCCAACGCGGACGTCTCGGGCGGCCATTTTGCAGTAGCGGGTTTCTCTGGCGATCCGTCTGCCATTTCTGGCATTCAAGATATTAGTAAAATTATCTTTTCTTATGTTTATTTGCTCTTAATTGCATAAACGTTGTTGTTATTTTTTCTCTACTAACAGTCATTTTTCTAGTGAACGCAAACTTCATAAATCTCTGTTTTTCTTACAGTATTCGGTGAAGCGTCCGGAAGACGAGAAGAGTCTATTAATGGTCATAATTATAATTCACATCCCGGAAATTGGGATGTTCCAGTAGGAAGCTACGTTTCTGTAAGAATGTGAGGTGACCATGTTCTTACTGGATTTCTACGTGTTCCACCTGCAGGAAATCCTGTACTAAATCGCATTTATGTAAAACTTTCGAATGGCAATACTTTAATTGGGGACCTCGCATATGTCCATAATAATAATAATGAGAATATTTCTGATAACCGCTGTTTTATACAAATACGACATAACTTTTTCTTATCAGTATTTCTAGATTCTCAATATGATAAACACCAAAGAAATGCAATCATGAGCGTTATGTTAGTACAACGAAATCCTAATAATACTTCTGCCACTATTCATTGGGGAGTTAGGTAACTATGACGGTTATCTTCCTACCTGGGCATGTAATATTAGACATGAATTATTCTTTATTTGCCTAATATCTTGTTCACCGTATTAACTTTTTCTTTACGACACAGAGGAACCCCAAGCTATTCTATATTTTGAAATTAGATAGGGGCTCACCAGACAATTGACAACTGGAGGGTATCATTCAAAAAGGACACATCAAGCAGTTTTTTTTTCTAATGGGATTATTGGTTTTAAAAAATGATGTAAATCCTTATACAAATTGTGAGAAAAGGGTTATTCAAATGAAATTTCTCATTTTTTTCTAATGATCTAAATTTTTTGCACCTGTAAATTTTAGGTTTTAGTTCCTTTTTGCAAGTTTTCGCAACTTTTCTTAACTTTCTGCAATTTGTTTCAATTCAAATGGTACGAATCCTTAGTTCAGTTTAGTTCAGTTCAGTTTATTGTAACATAAAATAGGACCAGTGCCCAGTTACAAGGAGGAGGATGACCATCAGTGACAATAATTGTCCTTGTGATAGGTGCTCTCGGAGGTGCGAAACTATCACTGGTTCGTAACCTTAAAGCCATTCCCGCGTGCCTAAAATATACCACGGCACTGGCGAGATGGATGCAGAAAGCTGTCATTCTTGAGTCGCTTCGTGCACTCAAAAACACACGAAAGTTTCGCGGACCTGTCGTTGTGATTTCGTCGTTTCCTGTGACCTCCCATCTCACGGTTGTGAGACGTGGCCATGAATGGGATTTACCGCGGTCCTACTGGGAGCTGATGTCATTTTTTAAATGACAGTTGCTCCCAGTGGGACCCTGCGGTGGTTATTAACCTTTAGTTTTTAAATATATATATATATATATATATCTTTGCATGCGGAGCTCTATAAAAACGGACAAATCCTTTTCCCTCGCTGCTCATGGGAACAACAATAACACCATCAAACAACCAAAAAGTTGTATAGTCGGTTCAAAACGATCGAACGCGCATAGAACCCAAAAATCGGTCGGCAAACAGTGCCGATCACCCTAGAGTTCGAGGTGCTGCAAATAATAATTCAAATGGAAACACGACGACCAACCGGCGAAACGTCCATATTGAGTGGACGAATCAACTCAAGGATGACGTGCTAGACTGCTACGATGCTAGCATTATCCCTGTTCGCCGAGGCTTTATGGCGCGTATGCATACTCTGTGGTGCTAGAAACACCCAGAGCTTCAGCAGGAGGGATGGGATGGGAAAGATAGAATGCGGCCCGTATTCAGTGTGTGGTTGACTACATAACATCTGGTAGGCCGTTCACGGAAAGGGTTCGAAAGATGGATCAGGGAGAATCAACAGGAGAATCAACAAACACTAGAGTTGAAAAAAGATACTATGATATCATCCGCTTCAAGGAGTTTTGGGACAACCTCATTACATCTGAAGAGGAATGTCCATCAATCACTGCCGAAGAGTTAAAAAAAAATCACTTGGAGGCACGAAAAACTTTTCCGCTGCAGAACCAGATGGTATCAAGAACTTCTGGTGGAAGAACTTTACTTCTACACACCATCATTTGGCCCACATATTCACCTCATATTTAAAGTCGGAAACGCCCATTCCGCACTGGCTGGTATTAGGACGCACTATACTCCTACCGAAAAAAGGCAACTTGCCCAACCCCGAGAATTATAGGCCAATAACTTGTTGGAACACACAGTATAAGGTCTTTACAGCTATCCTGAACAACAGGATTGTCCGAAGAATTAAGCCTGTGTGGCGAGAGATGTACGAACAGCGTGGCTCGAAAAAAGGTGTAGCAGGGTGTCGAGAGAACCCGCTAATTCAAAGGTGCGTCTGTAAAGAAACAGCAGCCCATCAGTGCGTCCTGTCAATGGCCTGGATTGACTACCGGAAAGTTTTCGATTCAACCTCTCATAGACTTATCATGTGTCTGCTAGAAAGCTTGAAGGTGCATCCATACATAGTGAGAGACTTAGACAGATTGATTTTACGAAATTCTTCTGGATACCTCTGTGGCGGCACTAACCATCGCGAGCATAAGGTGACTCATGTATTTTATATGGATGACCTGAAGATCTATGCCTCTGGTAAAGGCAAACTTCAAACTGCCATAAATATCGTCAATAACAAGTAGAGACGTCCTCCTGTGGCGAAAAATTGTAATATTTGGTTAAAAATTTGATTATTTTGTTTAAAATGTACAAATTTTGTTAAAAATTTAACAATTCTGGTAAAAAGTAATTCTTTTTGGTTGAAAATTCAACTGTTTTGGTGACAATTCCTCCTTTCGTCTTGAAAATTAATAATTTTGGATTACATTTTTTCTTCATTGATTGACAAATTTTTCTTGGTTGAAAATTGAACTGTTTTGTTGAAAATTGGTCGTTTTCCTTCGAAAATTATTCGGTTCTAGTTGAGGGTTCAACTGCTGTGTTGAAAATTCATATTTTTTGATTAAACAAAACTTTTTTTGAATTAAAATGAAAATCTCTCTTGGTAGAAATATCAACGTGTACATTTTTCGCTGTAAGTTCATTTTTTGGGTGGAAGATTCATGTCATTGATTAAAAACTTAACAACTTTGCTGGACGTTCGTTTTTTGATATTGAAAGAGATATTTTATAACTGAAAATATAACGATTCAATTTTTTTATAATTTATCTTTTTGAGTTAAAAAGTCAACCTTTTGGTTAAAAATTCACAAATTTTGATAAAAATTCATCCCTTTGGTATAAAATTAATTTTTGGATGGTCCCTTAGAAAATTCTGTATGACTTGTCACTAAAAGTCTTTACCATAAATTTAGATATAAACGTTTTTCTTTGCATCAACACTATTGAACTCCTATGTGTGAGGCTGTTTTTATACCTTGAAGAAAAATGTGTAATGGTCAGAAAAATGACAAATTGGACAGGATAAGTCAAGGAATATTGAAATTGGGATTTTGTAGCAACCCTGGGGAAGGAATCTGAGAATCCTTCTTAGCCCTCCTGCATATAATCCTGCGATTATATTTGACGAAGTGAGGTTAGGTAATCTTCTATATCGAAGATAAAAATATGCCGAAACAGAAAAGTATGCCGAAAGAGAAAATTGAAATCCGACAAAATATGCCGGAATAGAATGAACAAGGCAAATGTAGTCCTCTGTTTCTTGTTGCAGATTCGAGTTTACATTTCGAATGTTGTATCTAGTTCTAGTTTAATAATAAATGTATTGCATATTATTATTGACATATTCATTTTAATTATAAATCGTACTTTCTTTTGCGAGACCTCATTCTTTCGTCAGGTATTCTCCTGCCGAGCCTTCTCTTCATGCGAGGTCCAGGTCACCATCTGCTGAGCCTTCCCTTCGTGCCAGGTCTGCTTCTGCTATGCCTACTCTTCATATCCTGTCCAGTTCTCCTCCTGCCATACTTCCCTCTTTAAGCTGCCTCCTGGAATTGAAACCTGAAAAACTTAGAATTCTTCGGCTTATTCCCAATACTAATTCGAACCGGTTATTCGAAATTCGAAAATACACTTTTCCAAGCGATGTGCAAATTCTCTTGAGAGGTAAAGATCGTCTCCTTGAGCCCATGCCAACCGATGCAAAAATAGTATTATCAACATCCAGTGGTGACGTCTTTACTATATTCGCGAACGATAGATATCTTCGTGGAATATATACATTAAGACTTAAATATCACTTTGAGGTTGAAAAACGGGTGATAGTAAACATGAACAGTGGCGCGAGTGTCTATAACGCCGTCTTGACAGGCAAAAAGAAATCCCTCAGTCTCCGATCTCAATTCAGCAGACTTGAGAAACATTTTGGACTTACCCATCGATAGCTCTTCTCTACATATAATGCCGTAGAATTTACTATGGAAATACTTTTCAGCATTTTCTCTTAGCAGAAGCGAATGTTCTGCTTCCTGCACACGACTTTTCAGCACCAAAAGTGTTAGTGATGCTAGGCCATGTGTAGTGTCGCTGGAATCAAATAGGACACCAAGATTCTCTGCGGCCCTATCTGCGGCACGGTATAGAAACGCCGCAGCATTGACGACTTCATGTTGATGTACGAGTCACATAAGAGCATCTGTGCTATTTAGAACTGAGCAGGCTGTAGCCAGAACCGTTCTTCGATGAAGACACTCCAAGCTTAGAAAGCCTCTACCTTCTTTATCTCGAATGAGGTATATTCGAGGTACGGAAGATCTAGAATGACGACTTCGATGGATTGTCATCATCTTGCGTGTACTTCGGTCAAGCGGCTTTAACTCATAGACGTTCACTTTACTGCACCAAACGTGTACAGCAGTATAGGAATGTCTAGCATATTAGTCGCCTGGATCTTATTCTTCCCAGATCATGCCAATCGCTTTAGAGCACTTATTTACCGCCGCCACAAGGATGTTAAGGTCATCTTTTGAAGAAGTAAATATTTTAAGGCCGTCCATGTATACAAGGTGATTGACCTTATATTCTCTTATGTTTGGCGGGCCACATACGCATCCAGAGCTTTTGCCCCAGAGCACAATAGATAGAGGCAAGAGTGAGATGTAGAAAATCTTCGAACTTAGAGAGCCTCTTTGGAAGACCCCCCTCTTATATGTGATATAGCTGGTAGTCACTTGTCTTTTGTCATATGTTATGACAAATCTTGTCCGCCACAAGAACATAAGCTCTTTTATGGATCTCACTATTTTTGGATGCACCTCCAGGCACTCAAAGAGCGTAATAGGTAGCTCATGGTTCGTGTTATCGAATGCCTTACGGTAGTCCATCCAAGCCACGGACAGATTGCGTCGATACCTAATCGAGTCCTGGGTAATACACCAGTATATTAACAGGATCTCCCTTCAACCAGCCAGCCCTCTCTTGCATCCACGTTGTTCAACTATTGCACTCCATACGGGCTCGATAGATGTTAATATCCTCTCTTTGAGGATGCCAGTGAACAGCTTGCAGCTGATGTTAAAAAAGCTATAGGTCTGTAGTTCTTTGGACTTTACAAATCTCCGGTCTTAGGGATCAATACCATGCGTCCTCCCTTTAGACACTGCGGGATGGGTTGTTCTCCGTTTAAGAAAGTAGTAAATATACGACCTAGATGTTTGTGCGTAGAAGTGAACTTCTTCCACCAAAAATTGTTGATTTTATCTGCCCCTGGCGCTGAAAAGTTCTTAGTTCTAGCGATAACTTTCTTCACTTCTTCAGCAGTAATTACTGGACACTCTTCCTCTTGAGCGTGCAACCTTTGCCTTTGGCAAAAGTTACGAAAGAGACATATATCTGAAGCGTCCTCATTCAGCTGATAAGTATCTCCATACACTTTCTCCCAGAAGACTTGAATCTCTTCTTGGACTGTCTCAATCTTTTTACTGCCCAAACAATTGCTAAAAGCTCTTTTTCGCTAGTGCTATAATTTTCTTCTGCTTTGCTAAGTGCTCTACATATGAAAAGGCATGGGTGTCCTTTTTGTGAGAATACAGCTCCTAAACCAAGATTAGATGCGTCTGTTGTTAAAGTAAATTCTTCTTTGACATTTGGAAATCGTAATACTGGGGCATTGCATAAAAGATCTTTTAATTTTTCAAAGCTTTCTTGGCATCTAGGTGTCCAATCGAATATTACTTCTTTTCGCATTAAGTTGGTCAAAGGTTTAGCTATGATGGAGAAGTTTTTTATAAACTTTCTATAGTATCCAGCGAGTCCTAAAAATGATTTTATTGCTTTGACTGTAGTTGGAGTTTTTTAATTTTTTATAGCTTCTGTTTTTGCTGTGTTAGGTTTAACTCCATCTCTTCTTATTAAATGACCTAAATATTCTAATTCCGGTCTGAGGTACTCACATTTAGATGTTTCCAATCGTAATCGTAATTTTTCAATTCTTTCAAAAACTGCAATTAAATTCTTGTTATGTTCGTCTAGTGTTTTACCGAATACTACTATATCGACAATGTAAATAAAGCCTTTCTCGCCTACAAGTCCTCTAAACGCATTATCCATAATACGTTGGAAAGTAGCTGGGGCGTTCTTTAATCCAAAGGGCATTCTATTATATTCAAAGTGTCCTAGTGAAGTAGAAAAAGCTGTATATTTTTTTGATTTTTCTGCCATCGGAATCGGGTGGAGACCAGCACTCATGTCAAATGCGGAAAAGAATTTAGCTTGACCTAAATGAACTAGTATATCATCTATCACTGGGAGAGGGTACGCGTTTTGGGCGATGTCTTTATTAATTTGTCTGTAATCTACTACCAATCTTAATTTGTTACCTTTTTTAGGAACTACTCATAATGGAGAGTTGAATGGTGATTGTGAGTTTCTTATTATTCCTTTATCCAGTAGTCTTTGTGTTTCTTCTAAAGCAAATTCTCTATGTTTCTCGGGTAATTTGTGTAATCTAAGGTTTATTATCTTACCTGAATTTAAAGTGATCTTGTGCTCAGTTAATGTTGTGCTCAGTTAACGTTGTGCATGGTAGTGGGCTGTTTCTAACGTAAATATTTCATTGTATTTAACTATTACTTTTTGAATTTCTTCTCTGATTTGATTTTCAATGTCATCTAGTTTTGAAATTTTTAATAGTACAATTATTCTTTCCGATACTATTCTGTTCTCTTTTTTAGAATTATAAACCTGATCTCTTGATTCCATAGCCATTATTTTTTCGAAATTTATAGTTTTTGGTACTTCTATGGGTTTCATGTTATAATTAAATATTTGTAAAGTTATTTTGCTATTTTTTATTAGGAAAATACCATCCGATATTCCTTCTTGATCTTCTATTCAAACGTCTTGATTATTTTCTTCTGTTTTAATTTGACAAACTAAACTTGAGTGTTGTGAGCTGTATTCCCCGTCATCATGTAATGGTAGTTTTTTATTTTCTAAAATTGAATAATTTGTAGTTAATGAATATCTATTGAATTTATTGAAGAATGGTAAACCAATTATACCTTCTTCTGGTAGAGGACAGTCACTCAGTTTCCCATTTACCCTTACACTCGCTTTACTGCCTGCATATATTGTTTGTATTGCTTGTAGGAGTCATCCATGTACTCCGTACTCTTTAAGGACTTCCCAAAATTTACTTCTATTTACCTTGTCAAAGGCTTTTTCTAGCGAAAAAGTAAATACTCTGCTTTGATCAGTGATCTTTACATTTTTGCGCATGCGCAAGCTGATAATTCGTTGACTATTTAGCGGAGCTTGCTAATTTGCAGTGAAAATTTTGTTCACTGACAGAAGCAGCGAAATTTTTGCAGATTCAGATTGAGAGAGTAGTACCTGAAATTTCTTCAGCTCGAATCAAAGAAACATGTCGGTATTGCTTTATCACATAGAATAAATTTAATAGTCGGCAAGATATGGCGATCACTCAAAAAAGGCCAAATTCACGATTTTGATGCCACGAAAGTATTCTTGTTTTTTTCATATCAAAATAATTGCATATTTTTTGGTTCATATTAAATAAATTTTAATCACGACCTGCGTAATGGAAGAAAATGTACAATCGACAGAATAAAAAAATCGTGTTTTCTGCATATTTTCATGCAATTTGAACTTAACCAATTTTTTAATTTATAATTTTATGTTATTGTCCAGTATACCAAAAACTGCACGTAAAACAAATTTCCCACCACCAATAACCATGAGGTGTACGATTGAAATATTTATTAACTTTTCACTTACTAGAAAAACGCCGTTCCTCAAAAGTACGCTTGCTTTGAGTTGTAGTAAAAATGAGACATCGGAGAATGAAAATGCAGCTTTGTTCATGTTACATTTTTACACGTGAAGTATTCTCATATTTTGGAATAAAAGAAGTCTTATTTCGAGAACACACGCAAAGAAAGGTTTGTTTTCGGCAACCAGAAATCGGGTTCTTCCAACCGAACTGTCGGGTTGCCTATGGCCTGACCCAACTCACGGGCTGCTGTGACAGAACTGGTTCGGTTGTACAAAATTTGGTCATTGTAACCGAACGGTTTGGTTGCAGTAACCAAACTGCTCGCTTAAGATCAGTACTCAGAACCGAACTGTTCGGTTACAGTAACCTAGAAGTTCGATTGCAGTAATATCACAGTTGGTTTACACTTTACAGCAAACTAACTTTTTGGTTACATCAACTGATCCCTTTTTCATCCCCCTTACCACCAGTCCTGTGGGATTGGGTGCTGCGTTGCAAAATTAGACACAGTCGCATATTTGCAGAATACGCTTGAAACTGCCGAATTTTGAAAATTTCAAAGTTGTCATTTGTCAATTGTCTGTCTTGTGAAAAATATACAAGATTTAATATATATATATATATATTCTCGAGTTTGCGCAGTGCGAGTAGACCAGTAGATGAAAATAAAATAATTAAGACCGGTGCTCAAAAAGCATAAGATTAATCTAATAACAAAATTAATTATACTTTTTAAATATTAATATATGGCTAATTTAATATTCTATAATATATCTTAGCTATCAGTGATGATGATGATGATTCTAGTGCGCACTTCAGTGCGCATACATTGGCTTCATACTGACTCTGCAGTCGTGTATATACAGCCATGATCAGGTAGTGTGTGACTCCATGGATGAAGGAACGTACAGAAATGATTCTTGAAGAAAATTACACATTTTTGGCTTCTGACAATGTTGTGCGTATTACCAATGAGCAAAAAGTTGCACTTCAATGTTTGAAAAATTATTTTCTTCTTGGAAAAATACAAAAGACTGTATGATAATTGGGGGAACCGTAACCCTTTATTTTTACACCAGGCTTTGAGGCTATATAACTATGTGAGTGTGAGAGAAGGTCGTGTTGCACGTGTAGCATTAGCGCCTGAAAGGTCCCACGCTGAGTGTCAGGTAGCCTCGATTATCATTATTAAGCCTTTTGTATTTTTCCAAGAAGAAAATAATTTTTTAAACATTCAAGTGCAACTTTGCTCATTGATAATACGCACAACATTATCAGAAGCCAAAAATATGTAATTTTCTTCAAGAAGCATCTCTGTACGTTCCTTAGTTCCGGAGTTGACACATCCCCACTCTTTTGTCAATAATTTATCCAAAAAATTACTATTTCTGACTCTAAATATCACCGCTGGGCACATAAAGGATCAACAACGAAACCCGTATATTTTTGGCAGATTTTTCATAATTTTTTTTCAGTGAAATACAGCCATTCAAAGTTGAGTGTTCTGAAATGATCATAGGATCATTATGCTTTTTCACTTTTTACTCGCCCGGAAATAATCGCTAAACATCTGAAAATTTTCAAACTCGGTAACAGTATTGGCAAAACCTTCACCTGCAACATGCATGTCGTAGAATTTTTTTTGCTGAGATTTTCATGAAAATCTGCACAAAAATCGAGCTGCCTTAACTTTTTGGCCGGACAGTAGTAATAGCAGTTCATGTCCGTTCACGTCTTGCAGTTTTGTTCCAGTGTTGATATTTAATGATCGCGTGTTTTTCATCGAACATTTTCGCGATGAGGTTGTAGTATAAATATTGTATGTGGCAGTTGAGAAAAGCTGATCTCGTTCGTTTCTGAAGTTCGCACCACTCGCCGCCGTCTCGTTCCGGCGTCTCTGGTTCGAATTTGCAGGGGATAGCGGGACATGGTGAGAAATTATAATACCCAAATTAGATCGTTTTTTTTTAATTTTGTGTGCTTGGATTTATAAGCTTATGTCAAGGGGTTAACAACTCGTGAAGTCAGGTGTACAAGGTATGTTAAGCTGACGTAACCACATTTTCGAATAGAGTTAAAACCTATGTCATAATTAAGAGCTCATTTAATGCTGATTTAATGCCCAATTGCCAAACTTAATGTTCCACTATTTAAAAAAAAACCGTGGGTTACGCTAGATTAACGTTAAGCTGACGTAACCAGATATTTCATTCGAGTTGAAACCTATGTCATAATTAAGAGCTCATTTAATGCTAATTTAATGCCCAATTGCCAAATTGAAAACTCTACTACTTAAAAAAAAACCCGTGGCTTACGCTAGCTTAACGTTAAGCTGACGTAACCACATGTTCGATTCGAGTTAAAACCTATGTCATAATTAAGAGCTCGTTTAATGCTGATTCAATGCCCAATTGCCAAACTTAATGCTCAACTATTTAAAAAAAAAACGTGGGTTACGCTAGCTTAACGTTAAGCTGACGTAACCACATATTTCATTCGAGTTAAAACCTATGTCAGCAGTTGCAAAGATGGCAAATCTGCGGAAAGTCTCTCCAGCGGCATCTCTCGACAAAGGAAGTTTTCTGAGCAGTTGCAAAGATAGAAAAACTGCGGCAAGTCTCTCCAGTGGCATCTCTCACCCACGAAAGGATTCTAGGCACTTGCAAAGATAGCAAAATTGCGGCAAGTCTCTCCAGCGGCATCTCTCGACAAAGGAAGTTTTCTGAGCAGTTGCAAAGATGGCAAAACTACGGCAAGTCTCTCTAGCGGCATATGTCACACAAGAAAGTTTTTTAAGCAGCTGCAAAGATGGCAAAACTCAGGCAAGTCTCTCCAGCAGCATCCCTCACCCAAGAAAGTTTCCTAAGAAGTTGCAAAAATGGCAAATCTGCAGCAAGTCTCTCCAGCAGCATTCCTCACCCAAGGAAGTTTTCTAAGCAGTTGCGAAGATAGCAAAACTGCGGCAATTCTCTCCAGTGCATCTCTCACCCAAGAACATTTTCTAAGTAGTTGCAAGGATGGCAAAACTGCGGCAAGTCTCTCTAGCGGCATCTCTCACTCAAGAAAATTTTCTAAGTGGTTGCAAAGATGACAAAAATGCGGCAAGTCTCTACAGCAGCACCTCTCACCCAAGAAAGTTCACTAAGCTCTTGCAAAGATGGCAAAACTACGGCAAGTCTCTCCGGTGGCATTTCTCACCCAAGAAAATTTTTCAAGTAGTTGCAAAGATAGAAAAACTGCGCTAAGTCTCGCCTGCGCCATCTCTCACACATGAAAGATTTCTGACCAGTTGCAAAGATGGCAAAACAGCAGCAGGTTTCTCCAGAGGCATCTCTCAACCAAGGAAGTTTTCTAAGCAGTTGCAAGTGTGGGAAATCTGCGGCAAGTCTCTCCAGCAGCATTCCTCACCCAAGGAAGTTTTCTAAGCACTTGCAAAGATAGCAAAACTTAGGCAAGTCTCTCCAGTGGCATCTCTCACCCAAGAACATTTTTTAAGCAGTTTCAAAGATGGCAAATCTGCGGCAAGTCTCTCCAGCGGCATCTTTCGACAAGGGAAGTTTTCTGAGCAGTTGCAAAGATAGCAAAACTGCGGCAAGTCTCTCCAGTGGCATCTCACAACCAAGAACATTTTCTAAGTAGTTGCAAAGATGGCAAAACTGCGGCAAGTCTCTCCAGCAGCATCCGTCACCAAAGAAAGATTTCTGAGCAGTTGCAAAGATGGCAAGACTACGGCAAGTCTCTCTAGCGGCATATTTCACACAAGAAAGTTTTCTAAGCAGCTGCCAAGATGGCGAAACTGCGGCCGGTCTCTCCAGCAGCATCCCTCAACCAAGGAAGTTTTCTAAGCAGAGGCAAAGATGGCAAAACTGCTGCAAGACTCTCCAGAAGCATCTCTCACACATGAAAGTTTTCTAGGCACTTGCAAAAATGGCAAAACTGCGGCAAGTCTCTCCAGCGGCATCTGTCACCCAAGAAAGTTTTCTAAGCAGTTGCAAAGATGGCAAAACTACGGCAAGTCTCACTAGCGACATCTCTCAACCAAGAAAGTTTCCTTAGCAGTTGCAAAGATGGCAAATCTGCGGAAAGTCTCTCCAGCGGCATCTCTCGACAAAGGAAGTTTTCTGAGCAGTTATTTTTGAAGTATATGTCCGTATATTTCAATTTTTGAAGTATATGTCCATATATTTCAATTTTTGAAGTATATGTCCGTATATTTCAATTTTTGAAGTATATGTCCATATATTTCAATTTTTGAAGTATATGTCCATATATTTCAATTTTTGAATTAGATTAAAATGTTATTAATAAATTAAATATACAGAAATGCAAAATAATTATTTAATGCTTTTTATGTTGTGAACTGATTAACTAATTAATCACTGATTCTATTGCACTTAAATTTTCTGGAATTAGTTCAAAAGGTTATTAATAAATTATATTTTCAGAGATGGAAGTTCAAATTAAAAAAAAAGTATAAAGTAAAAATTATTTGAATGTTTTGATGAAAATTATAGTTTAATGCTTTTTATTTTGTGAACTAATTAATTATTAGCTCTTTCATTTTTTCAACAATATTCTATTGAATAAAGTCAAAAAAATTTTCTTTTCAAATTAGCTAACTTAAATTGTTTATCCACTTTAAGGTTAAATAATTGAATATTAGATATAATTCGCATAATAGAAGTTTATTAATGTTTAAAATACCTCTATTCTAATTATGTAATTTTTGTCAATGTTCGTGATGTTGTGAAATGAGTATCTAAATTTGATTTTCAAAATTATATCTAAATATGTTTTAAGTTTTTCTGAAATTAGTATAAGAGGTTTCTAAGTAATCAAAATTTTAGAAATAAAAGTGAAAATTTGAAAAAAATGTAAAGTAAAAATGATTTAAATGTGTGAATTACAATTATAGTATAATGCTTTTTATGTTGTGAACAGATTAATTAGTTATTAGCTGAATATTTTTTGACAATATTAAATTACATAAAGATTGAATTTTAATTTTTCTCTATTGAGTAACATAACCTGGTTATTTATTTCAAGGTTATGTAATTGATTATTAACTATAATTTGATAATAAAAGTTTTTTATGTTTAAAATACCTCTATTCCAATTTTATAATTTTTGTACATTTTCGTGATGTTGTGAAATGAGTATATGCATTCTGAACAGCGGTGGGAGTGATTGTCAACCAACTTTTTTGAACGCGACAAATGTTTTTGACTCACTTCTTAGGTAACTTCGAAATAATAAAAAAGTGCAAAATTAGCATCATAAAATGTTGTAAAGTTGTGTTTATAGCGACAAAATAAGATTACTGAAAGTTACGTAGCAGCGGTGGGAGTCATTGTCAAAGAAATTTTTTGGACGTGAAAAATGATTTCAAGTTAGTTCTCAGGCCACTTGAAAATGATCAAAAAATGCAAAATTGGCATCATAAAATGTTGTAAAGTTGTGTTTATAGTGGAAAAATCAGATGACTAAAAGTTACGTAGCAGTGGTGGGAGTCATTGTCAAAGAAATTTTTTGAACGTCAAAAATGTTTCCAATTTATTATAGTTCTTAGGCCACTTGGAAATGGTCAAAAAATGTAAAATTAGCATCATAAAATTTTGTAAAGTTGTGTTTATAGTAAAGAAATCAGATTACTGAAAGTTACGTAGCAGCGGTGGGAGTCATTGTCAAAGAAATTTTTTGAACGTCAAAAATGTTTCCAATTTATTATAGTTCTTAGGCCACTTGGAGAAAAAAGTTAATTCTTAACTAAATAGTTTTATTTTCAACCAAGTAGTTGAATTTTCAATCCAAAAAGACAAATTTTCAACAAAATGGTTAAATCCTCAACTAAAACAGAATTATTTTTTACCCAATATTTCCATGTCCAACAAAAAAAGAACAATTTCCAACCAAGAAGATAAGGGTCATTTTGAAATTAAATTATTTATTTTAAATTAATAATTTAAATTAATAATTAATTTAATCCAAATAATAAATTAAATATTTTTATTTTATACTAATTTGTTTAATTTCAACGACAAAAAGACGAATTTTCAACAAAATGGTTAAATCGTCAACCAAAACAGATTAATTTAAAAAAAAATAGTTTTTTTTTTATTTTAAAAAATGACTACAAAAATTGTTTAGTTATCAACAAAAAATATTAAATTTCAGCATAAAAAGTTAGTTTTGAACTAGAAAGTGTAATTTAAGAAAGGGATGAATTTCCAACCAAGAAGATTAATTTTTAACATTATGATTGAATTTTGAACTGAACAAGATAAATTTTCAACCAAATAGTTGATTTTTCAACTTAAAATATCCATTTCCAATTGTGAATGAAATATTTAAATTTTTATTTTAAAAAATAACTTTTAATTAAATAATGAAACGAATTTTCATTAAAAAATTAATTTTCAACTAAATTGCGTCATTTTCTACCAAATTGTTGATTTTTCAACCCAAAAAGACGAATTTTTAACAAAATAGTTCAATCCTCAACCAAAATTGTTCAGTTTTTAACAAAAAATATGAATTTTCAACAAAAAAAGTTAATTTTGAACTGAAAAGTGTAATTTAAAAAAGAGATGAATTTTCAACCACGAATATCAATTTTTAACAATATAGTTAAATTTTGAACTAAAAAGGATCAATTTTCAACGAAATACTTGATTTTTCAAAAAAAAATATGATATTTCAACAAAAAAAGTTAAGTGTGAACTAAAAAGTGTAATTTAAAAAAGGATGAATTTTCAACTAAGAATAATAATTTTTACCAATATAATTGAATTTTGAACTAAAAAAGATAAATTTTTAAACAAATAGTTGAATTTTTAACTTAAAATATCAATTTTCAACCGTAAATGAAATAGTTAAATTTTCAGCAGAACAAATAACTTTTAATTGTATATGAAACGAATTCTCATGGAAAAAGTTAATTTTTAATTCAATAGTTTTTTTTTCTGCCAACCTTTTTCTTCTTCAATTTTTCAATTTTCAACCCAAAAAGACAAATTTTCAACAAAAAGGTTGAATTTTCAACAAAAAACAAACCATTTCCAACCAAGAAAATTAATTTTATACCGAAAAAGAAGAATTTTCAACAAAATGTATCACTTTTCTGAAAACGTGTTTAATTTTGAACAATTTTCTACCAAAATTGTTCAGTTTTCAACAAAAAATATAAAATTTCAACAAAAAAAGTTAATTTCGAACTAAAAAGTATAATTTAAAAAAGAGATGAGTTTTCAACCGAGAAGAATAATTTTTAACAATATAATCGGAATAAAAAAAAAGAAGATAAATTTTCAACCAAATTGTTGAATTTTCAACTTGAAATATCAATTTTCAACCGTAAATGAAATATTGATTGTTTTTTAGAAAATTCAATTAATAAATATTTTATTAAGAATTAATGTTTTTTGGTTGAAAATTCAACTACGTGGTTGAAAGCTGAACTTCTTTGTTGAAAATACACTTCTTTACTTGTTGAAAATTCGTTACTTTTTTCGTGTGAAATCACCTTTTCAAATGAAAATCTGACTATTACATTATTGGCTGGAAATTTATCGATTTTAGTTAAAAATTTAAAAATTCGATTGAAAATTTATGTATTTTGTTGTAAAGTTGTCTTTCTTTAGTAGAAAATTAATTTTCTTGATTTTACTCTTTTTGAAATTGAACTACCAATTGGTTGAAAGTTGAACTACACTCTTCAAAATATATTTTATTAGTTTAATATTTCGTAATTTTGGTTGAAAATTCGAATATTTTTTTAAATTACGTTTTTTTTTTTAAATTTTAATATTCCATTTCTGGTTGTAAATTGACGGTTTTTATTTTCAAATTTAAATATTTGCCTTAAAAAGTCAACTGTTTTGTTAAAAATTCGTCTTTTTGGTTGAATTTAACTTCTTTAAAATTTAAAATTAAATTCTTGTTTGGTTGAAAAATTAAGCAATTTTGTTAAAAAGTTATCCTTTTTGTTTCAAAATTAAACAGTTTTGTTGAAAATGCATATTTTGTAACTGTCTTTTATTTAAAATTAAAATCTTTTCTTGTGAAAATATCTACAATTACATTATTTGTTAAAATTTTTTGTTTTCTTTTATTGATAAATAATATATTTTAACTGAAAATTTAACTATTAAAATCGATGATTCAACATCTCATAGTTGAAAATTCATCTCTTTCAGTGAAGCTGAAGAATAATCTTTTTATTTGAAAATTTAACTATTTTGTTGAAAGTTCCTTTTTTTGTTTGTTAAAAAATAGTTTTTCACTGAAAATTTTTCTGTTCTATTTTTGGTTGAAAATTCATTTTTTTGTTAAAAATTCAACTATTTTGTTGAAAGTTCAATTATTTTGCTGAAAATTCTTATTCCACTCTTTCGTTGAATTATCAACTTTTTTTGGTTGAAGTTTAATTTGTTTTGTTTGGAAATTTGACTATTTTGCTTAAAATTTAATTCATAAGTTGAAAATGTAAGTATTTGATCAAGAAGTCATCTTTTTGCGACGAAAATTCGTCTATTTAAGCAGAAAATTCCTCCTGTGCGATCAAAAATTTGTTGTTAAAAATTCAACGGTTTTCAAACAATTTAAATTATTTGGTTTCAAATGTAACGGTTGGAAATTTAATTATATCGTTGAAAATTAATATTTTTACAATTGTTCACAACAATCGATTATTTATTTTTAAAGAGTAAAATCAAATAATTATTTTTGCTCTCACTTTATGTAAGTCTATTATGTGATCGAAGAATTATTTAATATAATTCAACCATTAATATTTATTGAAAACAATTTCTCGCAAATTTAATCTTTTAAATAATCGCGCCAACGGTGACCAATTCCGTGGCCACGTTAATTTTTCCCATCAACTACGCCAATCAGACTGATGTCTACTTCCGAAGCTGGCCCAATCAGAATGCCTCATCTTCCCGCCAAAAATTTAAAAAGTAGACTTTTTAAACGTTAAAATTTTTAAAAATACCCTAAAATCTTTAAAATTCTCCAAAATCTCTTCAAACTGTTGAAATCTACTGAAAAATTCCTTCGGATCTTTTAAAATATCCTCAAATCTTCGAAATTCTCAAAAATCTTTGGAAAGACATTGAAATAATCAAAAAACCTTTCAAATCCTATGAGATCCCTTACTTCTTGTGAATAAATTTGTTGAAATTCATGAAAATGATATAAGATCCCTTGAAATTAGAAGAAATCTAATATTTTATGAAATCTTGAAAAACCAATAAAATAACTTGAAAGCTTTTAAAATCCCTTAGAATCATGGGAATATTCATAAATCTTATAATATCCTTAAGATTTTATGTTTCATATTTTCCAAAATTCTAGTGGATTCTTTAAAAACGCATTAAGATTATTTCAAATCTCTTAAAAGCATTCAATTCTGGGAACATTCATTAGAAAATGTTTGATCTCTTGAGAATGCCTTGGAATCTTTAAAAATACCTTATGATATTTCAAATCCTTCAAATTTTTTTGAAATCACTGGATACATTCAAAAGCTCTTGAAAATTTTTTGGTTGTTTTGAAAATACATAAAATTCTTTGAAACCCTTTAAATGATTGAAATCTATTTGAAAATGTTTACAGCTCTTGAAAATTTCTTTGATATTTTGAAAATACCATAAGAATAATACCGTTTGAAATCACTTCAAAATACTCTAAAATCTTTCCAATTGTTTCAAATCCTATCCAATTATTGAGATCAATTAAAAATTGCTTGAAATGTTTTAAAATATCCGAAAATATTTCAAATTCTTCAAAATCTTTGGAAATACCTTCAAATATTTGTAAATCTTTGAAATCCTAAGAGATCCCAATTTATTTCTTGTGAATAAATACTTTTAAATCCATTAAATGATTATAACATCCCTTGCAATTACATAAAATCGGATGATATTTCCTGAAATATTGGAATATTTGTTAAAATAATTTGAGATCCTTTAAAATCTCTTAAAATCATTGAAGTCCTCGGAAAACTTATAAAACCAGTTGAAAAATTCTTAATTATTCTAAAACTTTACAAGTTTTATAAAATCGTTTCATATATTTCGAAACTCTAGAAAATTCTATAAAGCCCCATGACATTTTCATATACCCCTTAAAATAATTAAAATCCTTAAAAACTCCTTGAAAATTTGTTTTAGTCTTGAAAATGCCTTGAAATATTTTTAAATACCCTAGGATATTTTGAGTCCTTTGAAATATTTTGAAATCCCTTGAAACTCTTTAAAGCTTTTGAGAATTACTTGGAAATTTTTAAAATACCCCGAAATCCTTAAAAGCCTTTGAACTCCCTTCAATATCTTGAAATCTTTAAAAAAATTGGAATCTTGCAAAATGCTTCAAAATATTTCAAAAGAATTTGAGAAAATCCAGAAATAGATACAGATCTAAATTCAATAGTGATTAACCCAGGGGTAATTTGTTGAAAGAAAAAACGCTAAAGTGAAATCTTTTATTTTGAAAATCAGTCTGAGTAAGTTCCGTGATCCTACAAAAAAGGGTTTCGTAGCCTATTTAGACGTTAATTTAGTCGTTTAAACCTCCCCTCCCATACCTTCCTACCCAATGGTAACAAATTCAGGATAAATTCGTAAGACTTCAAAAAAATTCAAGTTGAATTCCAAAGAATTCAAATGAATTGGGAAACATTTTTTAAATAAAAAAAAATCCATTCATTTCCATAAAATTGGAATTAATTTAGAGGAATTTAAGGTAACTAGAAGAACTCAATGAAATTCATAAAATTAATAGGTGAATTTAAAAAAATTCAAATGAATTGAAAACAATTTTAAAATATGAAAAAACTTCAACGACTCTCAAAAAATTTGAAATGAGCTTAAAAAAATTCAAGGAAATTCAGAAGAATTTGATGAAATGCCTAAAATTCAAGAGGTGAAGTTAAAAGACTTCAGCTATTAAATAAAAACTTTTAAAAATTCAAAAAAATCCACCGAATTAATTAGAATTGAGTAAATTTGGAAAAATTAAAGTGAATTAAGAATTCAGGTAAATTACAAAAAATAATTTCAAATCTTTGAAACCCTACTAATTTCTAAACAAAAAAGTGAGTAATGCCTACAAAACAATTCAAATGAATTGGAAATAATTAAAAAACTCTAAAAAAAATTCCATTGACTTCATTAAAATTTGAGTGAATTCAGTGAAATTTAAGGAAAATGAGAATAATTCGATGAAATACATAAAAAATCAAACTGACTTTAAAAAGCACTCAAGTGAATTGAAAACAATTCAAAAAGATGAAAAAATTCACTGAACTGAGTAAGTTTGAAATAAGTTTAGAAAAATTAAAAAGAATTCAAAAGAATTTGATGAAATGCCTGAGAATTTAAGGTGAACTCTAAAGACTTCAAGATAAATTAATAAAAAAAACTTTTAAAACTCCATTGAAATCCTACGAAAACCCTAACTTCTTGTGAATAAATTATTTTAAAGCCATTAAAATATTATAAAATCCCTTGAAATTATATGGAATCTGATGATACTTTTTGAAATCCTGGAAAATGTATTAAAATATATTGATTGCATTTGCATGCAAATTTGTTAAAATCCCTTAAAATTATTAAAACCCTTGAAATTGTTTAAATCTCTTAAAAATACCTTAAAATATTTCAAAATGTCCTAAAATATTTCAAGTCTCTAAATTTCCTAAAATATTTCAAATCTTTTGATATCCTTTGAAATCCCTTGAAACTTTTTAAAGCCCTTGAAAAGGCCTGTGAATCTTTGACAACACCCTCAAATATTACCAATCCTTTGAAATCCCATAAAATTATTTAAGTCAATTAAAAATTTCTTTGTAATCTTTTAAAATAAGATGGAATATTTCAAATCCTGTAAAATCTTTTAAAATCCCTTGACATTTTTTAAAGCTCTTGAAAATGCCTTAAAATATTTCAAATCCTTTCAATATCTTATGAATTGATCCTCAGGATCAATTAAATAAGAACTTTTGAAAAAATCCACTGAATTGACTAGAATTGAGTAAATTTAGAAGAATTCAAGTGAATTAAAAAATCCAACAGAATTTAGAAGAGCTCCCGGTTTAGAAAAAATATATATATAATCGATAAGCATCCGCAAACCTTTTTGCAAGAAATCAGTTGAGTTTGAATCATATAAACAATTTATAAATCCGTTATTAAACCAATTTTTCAATATTAGAAAGTTTTCAATTTTCAAAGTGAAACCTTTTCTCAGGTCTTAGACTCTATCTTTAAGAAAGATATTCTCGTCTATCAGCAATATGAACTTAGTCGCTTTCTCAACAGGATGGAGGAATACAATTCCCGTCCTCTTGTAAGAAGCTAAGCCTTATTACCGATCGTAAATTAAATTGTGAAAATTCTTGGACCCGGGCACAAGATACAATCTTGCTCAGCTCTTCTGTTCTCATAATTTAATTTCATTCAGAATAAAATATCTTTTCGCCTTTTGGCAACTGTCTTAGAAGAATTAAGAAATCTTTCAATTTTATCAAGCTCAAAATACAAAATCTCACAAATAATGCAAGGAAAAATACCTTGAAAAATTGCCAAGAAAAAGTGGACGCTATAACGTGCAACTGTACAAAGTACAAAGCAACTGCCCATTTCGGGCCGCGCGAGCCTTTTTATGGATCGCGCCCCACTTCTGCCTCCCACGCATTACCAGAGATGCAATAGTGGGAGGCTATGGATTCTGCGCTCTCTCTCCTTGCTCCTATATGATGCAACGTTTTCGTGCTTCATCATACGAGCTAGGAGTTTTGTCTATATTAAGGCTCTACGCTGTAACTTACAGGTTACAATATATATATATATAGTCTATATGTAGCCTAATACATATAAACTATATATTATATATAATACAATTTATTAATATTATAATATGATCAATATTGTTCAATCAATATTGATTTATTGAATTAGGATTTTTGACGAATTTTCGGCATAAGTGCATGTAATGTACCGTATTTGTGATCGATTATGAAATCGTGAAAAAAAAATGTTTTTCGGGCCACTAATTGAGAATATAATGTCAGAATTGCAAAATTGAAAATGACGGATTCAATACAGCCTGCACGACATCAGAGTAGGGACTGTCCAAAAAATACCCATACAGCAAGTTTTGTGTCAATTGTTCGAAAACTTCAAAATTAGAGTAAAATAGTCGTCATCTTCAATCCACCATTTTTAAATTTGCAACTTTGACATCAAATTTGCAATCTACGACTCCAAAAACCCCCATACAACGTGTTTTGTGCAAATTGTTAGAAAAATTCAACATCAGAGTCACATAGTCGCCATCTTGGATCCGCTATTTTTAATTTTGCAATTCTGATGCCAGAATCGTGATCAGCGATCCCGAAAACCCCTGAGTTACTATTAATAGCAAGAATTAGTTTAACAGAAAAATGTGCACCAGAAAGGGTTAACATTAATATTGTTTATAATTGGTAATTCAATTTCTAAATACTACACATTAAATTTAACATTGCCTCTCATCATTGTGGCGCTCAATTCAATATGAGAACTCCTGGCTCGTGATTAGTGCGCCGTAAACTGTGTAGCGTGGTGCGCGAACCAATCAGAGGATTCTCTTGTTTGTGATTGGTGCGCCGCATCACTAGCGCGGGGCGCGCGAGCCAATCAGGAATCTGCGATTTACATGGTTCTCAGATAAATTTATAATACTAGTCTGAATAAATATCATCTCGATATTCCATAAATATAATTATTTAACATAGCAATAGTTTTATAATATCGTATTTGTACATATATATATATATATATATATATCAATAAGATGAATTGAAAAATTGAAGTTAATTTTCTACCCGACACTGTATATTTCCAACAAAAAAGTTAATTTTCTACCATGTATTTAATTTTTAAATAAATAAAGTTTTTTTTAAGTTTTTAAAGTAAATTAAAAAAAAAAGAAGATTCATTTTCTACCCAAAAAGACTAAATTTCGACAAAATAGATGAATTTCCACAAAAAGTTGAATTTTTAACAAAAAGTTCATTTTTTACCAAGCAGTTAATTTTTCAACAAAATAGTTTATTTTTTAACCGCATAGTTGAATTTTCAACAAAAAAATGAATTTTCAACTAAATAATTTCATTTTTTACCAAAAAAAATTAGAAAAAAAAACGTATTTTCTACAAAACAATTGAATTTTCGACCAGAAAATAATAATTTTGAACAAAAAGGTTAATTTTATACCAAATTGTTAAATTTTCAAGCCAAAAAGACGATTTGTACGAAGCAGTAACTAAACCTGTAATACTGTATATTTTAACGAAAAACTATTTTAATTTGAAATAAAAAATGTAAAAAACAGATAAATCCAACCAAATAAGACGAATTGTCAACAAAGTATTTAAATCCTCAACAAAATAAATGAATTTTCAACCAAATATTTGAATTTTTAAATAGAAAAGATCAATGTTCAATTAAAAATATAAATTTCCAACCAATAATGCAATATTTATATTTTTAGTTTAAAAAAAAGGTTCAACTTTCCACTTGTAAAGATGAATTTTCAACTAAAATGATGAATCTTAGAAAAAAAGATTTTTATTTAAATCAAAAAAAGTTGAATGCAATAAAAAAACACGAATATTCAATAAAATAGTTCAAGTTTGAACCGAAGAGATGAATTTTTAACTGAGAATATTAAGTTTCTACTAGAAAACACGATTTTTCAACAGAATACACGAATTTTTAACTAATAAAGATAAATTTTCAACCAAAGATATAAAAGTTAAATTTTCAGTTTGAAAATCTAAAAAAAAATTTAACCAGAAAAGAAACGGATATTTAACGAAATAGTTAAATTTTCATCGTACATCACTCCTCGTACATCACTCATCGTACATCACTCATCGTACATCACTCATCGTACATCACTCATCGTACATCACTCATCGTGCATCACTCATAGTACATCACTCATCGTACATCACTTATCGTGCATCACTCATAGTACATCACTCATCGTACATCACTGTTCAGAGAGTCATTGTACGTCAGGGTTCACAGAGCCATCGTACGTCACGGTTCACAAAGCCGTCTTACATCACGGTTTACCATACTCTTCACCCCAAAGACTGAAGATCTTCGTCACACATTTCTTATAACCATTTTTTTGCCACATTCTGGATGTAAAATTTAGTCTACTTATATAGAAGTCGCATGTTGCCTATCCAAACAATATAATCATCCCTCAATACCGCGAAGAGGTTAAAAAAGCCATAGGATATTACGTTTCGCAGAGTAATCGTACATCAAGCATCGTGCATCACGCATCGTACGTCACTCATCGTGCATCACTCATCGTACATCACGCATCGTACATCACACATTTCTGTAAAAGATTTTCCTGCGCGTTCTGGCTTATAAATCTGGTCTGTAATTTTTTAGATGACAGTTGCTCCCAGTGGGACCCTGCGGTGGTTGTTAACCTTTAGTTTTTAATTATATATACATTAAGATGGACTGATCCTTCATCTACCAAATGATCAAAATAACAAAAATTTTGATGAATGAAAATATGATCGTGCTTTTTCAGAAAATAAAAAAAAGACTTTATGAAAAATTTAATTTTTCAAATTTGTTGTGCAGATTGTTCACAATAATATAAATAAATATTGAATTTTTCCTTTTTAAAGCTATCGCGAATTTATCCTCATTTTGTTGAGGATTCAACTATTTTACTGAAAATTCGTCTTCTTCGATTGAATTTAACTGTTTTTTATTTTAAATTAAATTAAATTTTGGTTGACACATCAAGTATGTATTACAGATTTCGTGGAGAATTCATTTTTTCTGTTTGAAAATTCAACAATTTGGTAGAGAATTGAATAATATGGTTGAAAATTCATCGTTTTGGATAAAAATTAAACTATTTTTTATAATTAACTACTTAGTATAAAATTGACTTTTTCGATGAAAATTGATAGTGTTGGGTGAAAAATTCAACTATTTTGTGGAAAATTGATCTATTTTGGCAAAAACTCATATTTTTTGCTCAAAAATTCCAAAAATTGGTTGAAAGTTGAACTTCTTTTTTTAAAATTTATGTGTTTAGTGGAAGATTCATCTCTTTGGTTAAAAATTTAACTAATCCGTTCAGAATTCGATTATTTTCGGTGGAAAATTAACTTTTTGAAATTGAAAATTTAATCAATGCATTTATAGTTGAAAATTTATCTTTTCTAGTTAAAAATTCAACTATTTCATTTAAATTTTATCTTTGTTAGTTGAAAATGTTTGTATTCTGTTGATAATTCGTGTTTTTTGGTACAAAAATTTAATCTTCTTACTTAAAAATTCATCTTTTTCCTTGAAAATTCATAAGACTTAAAGAATCATCAAAAACTAATCTCGAAGATTTTAATTTATAGAATATTTGAAAATTTGTTCCGAGAGTTAAAAAGTTCCAAATATCTTTTAAACTGTCTCAAATTTTTCTTTAAATTCTGCAAACTTATGTAAAATAGAAAAATTTTCTTTAAAATTGTCTAGATTCTTTTTTGAAATAACTGAAAACTTCCAAAATCTTTTTGAATTTTCTCGAGAAACTTAGGACAATTATATTTATATAACCTGAAGCAAATAAAGAAAGCAGCTACAAAAATGAAGTTATTCAAAACTTTTATTTTGTATTCAAATATTTTTTCCAAAGTATGATTTGCCTAAATTTTTTTTTCTCGTCTTAAAAATCTGTTTTTGTTGAACATACAGCAATTATGTTGAATGAAATTTTATTCCGAAAAAAGATCTTCTCCTTTCACTCCGCTGGGATTCGAACACCAGGTTAACTGATTTCCGGTCAAGCACTCTAACCACTAAGCTACTGGAGAGATCAGACGAAGGATTCTTTTTTCTGGAGTACACTTTATTTAGCAAGATGTTATATATCAATTTTTATTACAAATCTGTCTTATCGTCAGAGAAGGTAACAGATCGAGAACAGAAATCCACACATAACATGGAAATCTACAATATCGACCAAAGTTATATTCTACTGATTTTCAGTTCAATTCTGCTAATTGCTGTAGGTGGACTGGAATCGTTACTGAGGATTAAAACCCTTGAACTGTGAATCAACCATCAATTATCAACCACCAACAACAATCAAATATCAACCATTTTTAATCAGCTGTCAGCCTTCAACCGCCAATCTCCAAACATCAGCTACCCTGAACCATCAACCACCATTAACTGTACACCATCAACCATCAACCATAAACCATAAACCGTCAACTATCAACCAGTATCATTCATAAAACACCACCAACGATGAACCATAAACTATAAGACCTCAACCGTCAGCGACCATAAACTATTAACGATCAACCATTAATGATCAGCCGTTAGCCGTCAACCATCAACCACCTTTAACGATCGACTATGAAATATCAACCGTCAACTACCATAAACCAACTACCACACCAACATCAACCATTAATTATCAGTTGTCAAACGCCCATTTTCATCCACCATAAATCATCAACCAACATCAACAATAAGTTATCAGATATCAATTGTCAACCGTCGATCGTCAACCATCAACTGCAATCAAATATCAACCACCATCAACGATCAACCATAAATGATTAGCCGTCAACCGTCAACCGTCAACCATCAACCATTAACAAACATTAACAAGCATTAAAAAACAATATCAATTATCAAACACCACCAACGATTAACCATCAATTATCATCAGTCAACTGGCAGCTACAGACAATCATCAACCACTATCAACCTTCAACAATCAATTGTCAGCTATAATTCATAAACCTTCAACCTTCAACTATTAATCACCATTAACCACTATCAACTAGCAATCACTATAAACTATCAACCACTATTAACCATCAACTACCACCAATAATCAACCACCAATAATCAACAGTCAAACCTAAGCCATCAAACACCATAAACTATCAACATCATTCAACCATTAATTATCAGCTAAAAACCGTCGGCGGTGAATCGTTAGCCATTAACCCTCAACCATCATTAAGCATCAAACATTATCAATGATTACCTACCATCATCGATCAACTACCAATTATTAGTCGTCAAGCGTTAACAATCAGCCGCCATCAACCATCAACCACCATCAACAACAAAACAACTCCTATCAGCCGTCAGCTCTCAATCGTCAGCCATTAACCACTATAAACCATCAAGCATCAATTATCAACTATCAGCAGTCAACCGTCAGCCGTTCTATGTGAGCCGTCAGCCGTTCTCTGTGAGCCGTCAACCATCACCCATCAACCACCATGAACCATCAAACACCATCAAGCACCATCAACAATCAATTATCAGCCAAAAACCTTCAGCGGTAAACCGTTAGTCGTCAACTATCAACCATCATAAAGCATCAAACATCATCAGAAATCAACCATCATTATCAATCAACCATCAATTATCAACTATCAGCAGTCAACCGTCAGCCGTTCTCTGTGAGCCGTCAACCATCACCCATAAACCACCATGAACCATCAAACACCATCAAGCACCATCAACCATCAATTATCAGCCAAAAACTGTCAGCGGTAAACCGTTAGCCGTCAACCATCAACCATCATAAAGCATCAAACATCATCATAAATCAACCATCATTATTGCTACATTATTCAAAGTAATATTGATTACAGTTCCGAGTTCCGACCCGTGAATTCTAAAGTTTTAATGCTTATTCTTGCACAAAGTGGTTGGAAACCAAGTAAGTGATTATCAAATGTCGTATATTGCCTTTTGCCTTCTTGATTCATCGTAAAGTGATACTTGATCAATTAGCAATGTCTAGTGTTTTTTACTTGTGGATTATTGTGAAGTAAATTGATGAGTGATGAACCAGATAACATATACCTCCAGTTGCATCGGGCTCGATCTGTCCCAGAAAGATAAATATCTAGGAGTCATCCTGAATAAGAAGCTGTAATGGAACAAGCACCCAGAAACCCAGTGCAAAAAGCTAGTAGCAACTCTATGGCTCTGTGGGAGAGCCATAGAGAAGGCTGGGGCTTGAAGCCTGAAACCCCTATGTGAATCCACACAGCAATTCTTCAACTCAGGCTAACCTATGCGGAGGTGGTCTCATGGAGCAGGATCGAATTGTTCACTGTGAAGACTCGACTGAAACGAATCTGGGGACTGAATCTAAGGCGCGTCACTGGTGCCGCCTCACAAAGTCAGCCGGTTTTTCTACAGTCTAATTTGAAGCCAGACATTCGTCTGAACCTGCCGAATGCACATAATCATCCTCATCATGAAACCTCCCGTTTGACATTAATTGAAACGCAGAGAATTCACAATCCAGTCATACGTCGCAGATCGTCACCCATCCTAGAGTTATTCGGGCTAAAAAATTTCGTCTTATTTTTTCGTTGTTCTGCCCGCTCCTACAGGGACAAGGATAACTCGGAAAAGGGCTTATTTCTTACAATACACATATAATTAGGAGGTGAAGCTATAAAGCACCACAACTGCGATATACAACACGATACGTTGGAAAACTCAGTTGAGAGAGGCTATGCCTCTGAGGCTGGGCATATAATTAAGAACTTAAAATATGGCAATACTGCTGGTGTAGACAGTATGAAGGCTAAAATGCCTACATACGGTGGCGTCTACATACCTCGCAGGTTGTGCGAATTGATACATTTATGTATCGAGATGAGAGAAGTTTCAGATCACTGGGAAAAAGCGATTATCCTACCAGTATATAAAGGAAAGAAAGATAAAAGCAACCGCAATAATTTTAGAGATATCAGTTCATTAAGTGCCATGAGCAGACTATATTAAAAAAAATGATTCGGAAGGTGATGAAAATAACGGAAGAAAAGATATGGGAAGTGCAAAGTGGATTTGTGCCAGAAAAATCATATACGGATCTAATATTTAGCTTAAAATAGATCACAGAAAAAAGTTCTAGAGTAAGGAAAAAGTTTTCTGAGCATTTGTCGACCTAGAAAAAGCTTTTCACAAGGTGGATTGAAGCAAACTTCAGGAAGTACTGAAAAAGTACGAAGTCAATAGACGGCATCTACAAGCAATAAGAACAATACATGCTCGTATCAAAGCGAAAGTATGGGTCGATGGATAAGTATGTGACTGGTTCTATATTGTGCAAGGTGTTAGACAGAGATGCGTTATGTCCTCATGCTTATTTATTATATGCATGTACAAGTGTCTAAGAATGGCCCTCTTCGACGAAGAAGGTGTAGATGTCGAGACATTCAGATTAGCTGATTACATCGGCGAAGTCAAGTACGGCGGTAGAAAACGCATAGCTCTCTCTCTTCCTCTCTCTCTGTAGGAACAGCAGATTTAAGGGTGTGACGTTCTGTACCATTGCCTGGTATTTTGTTGAAAATCTGAGGAGAAAACAATTGTCTAAGTCCGAGATTTTATGGTTGTCACTCGACTAAGAAATTATCCGATCGAAACAATTGGCAACAGAGATGATCAGGATAGAGAGTTGTACTCTCGAAGCCGGATATATAACTTGCCAAGAAATCAGTTTGACAAAATAACGGTCCGAATGCGAAAGCTTAGGCAAATCGTCGAGATTCAAAAGATATTTGTAGAGATAGGAAGATCAACGAGTCTTAGAATAATTAGAAGGATAAAATAGAGATTCTCTTAAAGGTAATGAATATATGATTCTCATAGGTAGTATGTGTTTTTGAATGAATCATAGAATTTATACTTTGCATAAGGCTACAATTTTTATTTCTTCTCCTGAGGCGATCCTATGTGAATATTATAAATTGAATTTCGTATTTAGAGCAACATACCAATTAATCACAAAATGAGATTTCTAATTTGAAAAAATAAAACAGAATAGAATCTGAAAGACTTATTAAATTATTGAAAAACTCGCACCTAAAACATATTGAAAATAAAGTTAAAAAAGAAATTCAAAAGGTAATAACCAAATATAATGAAACCTTTGCATAAGACACGGATCCATTACCTCGCAAAAATGTAACCAATCATACAGTAATGTTAAAGACAGGCAAAATAATTAACTTAAGATGATACAAATACCTTAAAGTCCACAAACAATTTATTCCTAAGGAATGTGAAGAATTGCTCAGAAAAGGAATAATACGAGCTTCAGATTCACCTTTCATTTCACCATTATGTGTAATTCCTAAAAAGGGGGAAAAAACTGAGGATGGTAGTAGATTATCCTCAAATCAATAGATACACCGACCAGCACTCAACAAAGCAGAAGAAAATTATAGCACTAGCGAAAAAGAGATTTAAGCAATTTTTTGGATAGTGAAAAGATTGAAATAGTATCTACTAGAAAATCCCTTTAAAATTCGAACGGATCATAAAGCTTAAGTTTGGCTTCACAACGTAAAAGACTCTGGTTCAAGATTACTTTGATGTAGATTACGCCTTGAAGAATATGAGGACGAGGTATTATATGTAAAAGGAAAAGAAAAAAGAGCAGCCGAGTGTCTATCAAGATTATTTCTACTGCAAGATCAAGACACAGTCAATGATTTAGATACTATGGTACCATTACATAGCAGTGATTCTGATACAGGAAAGAAAAAATCTGAAACTGTTCATGGGAAACCAATGATTATTATCGAACACTGATATATGTATATATAGTTAAAAGTTTGTCAAGTTTGTCATAAGAACAACCGCAGGATTTCGCCGGGAGCAGGTGCTAATCTTAAAAATTGCACTCGCTACCAGCGAAATCGCGGTAAAATTTCAGCTGTAACCACGTCTCACAACCGTGAGATGGGTGGCTAGTCTGCGACGGATTCAATACGATGATCCAGCAAAAGTCTCGTGTACCCTGAGGACACGGAGCGACCCAAGGATGACTTTTCAACAAAAATAATAAATTTTTAACCAAAAAGATGAATTTTCAAACAAGAAGATTAATTTTTTACCAAAAAGTCAAATTTTCAATTGAAAAATTAATTTTTAACAAAAAAATATATTTTTAACGAAGTAGTTAAATTTTCAACCATAGAAATTATTTTTTAAGACAAATATATGAATTTACAAACGAGAAGAATAATTTTCTGAAAAAAGTCAATTTTCAAACACATAGTTGAATTTTCAACTAAAAATATCAATTTTCGGGGGGGAAAAATGTATGAATTAGTAAAATTTTCAACAGGAAAATGATTTTTCAACCAAAAAGATTAATTTTTAAACATCAAGATAAATTTTCAACCAAAAGAGACGAATTTTCAATAAAATACATGAATTTTCATCCAAATTGTTCATTTCTAAAGTAAAAGAGATCTGTTTTTAACGAAAAATGAAGCAAAAACAAATAAAAGACTAATTTACCACAAAATAGTTAAATTTTCAACCTAATCAAAGACAGTTGAATTCGACCAAAGGAAAGAAGACGATTTATAAATTTTTTCTTTTCAAACTGAATGACTGACAGTTTGACTCTATGTTATGATTGAATTATAAACTTTTATTAATAATTATTTTAAAAAAATCTATTTTTCGTATATCAAATTTGAATTTTTACCGAACTCCGATCTGAACAGATGGCGCACTCTGGTGAATGGTAAACTCCCCCATTAATTTGCCACATCGAGTTCGCATTTAGGTTTTCAATCAATCAGATTTGCCATAAGCTAACATTAGAAATGAATGCTATGTAAAATGTTAATTCATCGATTAATTTAATAAAGATATTATAAACCTAAATGGGATACCTCACTAGCGAACCTATAATAAGTTCCAATTACTAAATAAAATATAATTGGTTAAAAAGAGACAGATATCTCCAGGTCTTTTTAACTAATGGCATTTGTTTAGTGCTTGGAACTTATTATAGGTTCGCTAGTGAGGCAAGTAGAGGTATGAAAAGGCCTTCATAAACCAGAATTTACTCAATTTGACGGTGAAAAGTTTAGTTTAGACTTTGTATATGTGTAATATTTTCATCCATTTCAGGAAGTGTTTTTGCATTCATTTTGCGACAACGAGCCACCTAAATAATTATATTCTGTTTTCATTAAAAATAAATTGAAAGTCATCTCTTTGATATAAAACTAAATTTAAATTTAGTGGCGCCAGAAGAAGTTATCAGCCTCTATAACAGAGGGCCAGGATGTTACCTCACAACTCAACTCTAACTCTTATCCATGATCAAAGAATACGCGGTCTAGCCTTAAGCTCTCCCAGTTTCGTCCCCACTCGCGCTCTACCACAGCCAGCCATTTGGTTACCATATCAACCGTTATCGTCTCGGTCTTCATTCAAAAGATTTGAAATCATGAATTATGGCTATATTGTAAATCAATGTCAATAACTGCGAAAATTATCAATATTCAAATGACGTGAAAGAAGCGGACACTGCTGACTATTTTTGTGTATGACAAAGATGTATGGTTATTGGTAAGTGTACTTTAATAAGTGTACGAAGTAGCTGTAATTTTAAACATAACCTACTAAGTTAATTTCCACATTACCCCTGCAATCCTCCTTACACATCCTTACAGCCCCTGTCACTTAACATCTGCATTCCTCCATACAACCCGTGACTTTAACCTGTACAACCCTCCTTACACCCCCGTCAATTAACCATTGAAACCCCCCTTAAAGCCCCGGTATCTTAATTTCTGCAACCCTCCTTACAAACCTTGCCTCCTAATTCATACAGCCTTCCTCACAACTTATGCATTTAAGCCTCTGCAACCCTCCTTATAACCCCTATCACTTATTATCTGCAAACCTCCGTACAACTCCTGCTAATTCACCTGTGCAACCCTCCTCGCAACCCCTGACCCTTACCCCTACAATTCTACTTACAAACTCCCTTCTTTAATCCCTTTAAACCTTCCTTTCAACCCTCACAAGCACTTACAACACTCCGTACAACACCTTCACTTTACCTCTGCAACCCTTAACATATGCAATCCTCCATGCAACCCCTGTCCCTCAATCCCTGAAACCCTCTTTACAACTTCTGCTTCAACCTCTTAAATTATCATTACAACCCCTGCCCGCGTAATATCTACAACCCTCCTTAAAACACCTGTCTCTTTAGCTCTGCAAACCTCCCTTAAACACTATCCTCTAACATGTGTAGCCCTTCCTAAAACCCCTGCCCACTTGATTCCTGCAACCCTCCTCACAACCGCTCTCCCTTAACCTCTGCATTTCTCCTGTGCAAAACTCCTGTTTGTTAACCCCTGCATCATTCCTAAACCCCCTGTACATTAACATCTGCAACCCTTATTACAACCCCTGCCTCTTGATTCATGCAACCCTCCTTACAATCGCTATCCCTTAAACCTTTGATGCATACATTTTTCTATCCGTCTAATTTTAAAAATATATGCACCTTATGGGGTTTTTGGGGTCGCTGATTACGAATCCGGAGCCCGATTTGCAAAATTCAAAATGACGGATCCAATATGGCGGAAGAATTTTCAAAAAATTGATAAATTTTCATGAAACTTGGTAACTAGGGGTTTTTGAGGATTTTGATAACGAATCTGAAGTCAGATTTGAAAAATTCAAAATGGCGAATCCAATATGGCGGACGAGTTTTCAAAAAATTAATGGATATTCATGAAACTCGATATCTGGGGGTTTTTGGGATCTCTGATCACGAATATGAAGTCAGTTTTTGAAAATTCAAACTGGCGAATCCAATATGGTGGACGAGTTTTTAAAAAATTATTGGATTTCCATGAAACTTGGCATCTGGGGGTTTTAGGAATCTCTGATCACGAATATGAAGTCAGTTTTTGAAAATTCAAACTGGCGAATCCAATATGGCAAACGAGTTTTTAAAAATTTATGGATTGTCATTCAACTTAGCATCTGGGGGTTTTTGGGATCTCTGATAACGAATCTGAAGTCAGTTTTTGAAAATTTAAACTGGCGAATCCGATATGGCAGACGATTTTTAAAAAAATCAATGGATTTTCATTAAACTTGGCATCTGGGGGTTTTTGGGATCTCTGATCACGAATCTGAAGTCAGTTTTGGAACATTCAAGCTGGCGAATCCAATATGGTGGACGAGTTTTTAAAAAATTATTGGATTTCCATGAAACTTGGCATCTGGGGGTTTTAGGAGTCATCAGGCAAGCCCAAACTACCTTCTGCTGGTACATCTGATCAATGGATGCAATATCACTCGAAAAAAGCAACTGATCGTAAAATAAAAGAAGAAAAACAACAAAAAAGGAAACAATTACTAGAAGAGAAAAAACTGAGAGCTGAAAAACGGGAAAAACTTCATGAAAAAATGAAAGCAATTCAACAAAAGATCAAAGAAGAATCGAAATAGTTTAGTTTTAAATTAAACTTTGAGTACATCTGGTCTTTATTCCTTACTCATTAATCCAAAGATTGGAAACTGTTCTTGTCATACTCATTTTGTAGGTGAATGTTTATTTATTGATTGTTAATTCGTTCAATTTTTAAATCTAACTGTAATAATACATTATTATAACATTAAGCAACTTTTTATGCTATGAATAAATGAATAATTAACTGAAAAAAATTGGTTAACCTAAATGTTTTAGTCCTTTTTGTGTTCCATAATACGGGACATATCCGATGGAACACCCGTGCATCTTGCTTTAAACTGTTCCATAAACACGGCCATGAGTACTTATCTTTTTTTTTATTCAATTTATTAATATTTTCAACTAAAACTCACTTTATAATCATTTCTAGCGCTTCTTTAGATATCAGGTAAACGATTGACTTGCAAAAATTCAATTATTCAACTCTACTTTCGTTTAAATAATATAAAATATATAACACCTATTCATTAGATGTTCCATAATATGGCCCTTTACCTTAACTGTGGTCGCAAACATCTCAGGGGGTAACTAACAAGGAAACCTAGATAGGGGTCCACCTCCGATTTTCTTCATTCTGACATATGCAGCAGTGCTTGAAAAACTGATGTCATAGTCGAAAAGTATAAAAGAAACAGAAAAATGTCGAACGTAATTCTTGCTAATACGAAATCAGTAGAAATCGTGCCTTCTGGTTCAATCATGGGAATGATAGAATTTCCATTAGGTTTTGCTTGCCGTACAACTTCTGGACAGTGTCCAGTCCAAGAGTCTAAAAGTAACAAACTTATCGGTTCTACGCTCGGGAAGAAAACGTTCCTCAACCAACTTGGAAAATGTTTTGTGGGCAAGATGATCAGTATGGTAAAATTAATAACCAGAATAAATATGAGTTTGAAGCGTTCGATTTTGAACTCTTATTTTTTTAAGCTTAGCTTCGAGCCGCTACACCATCATTTGAAAACATACTAAAATATTGGTTCGGTTTGAAAATATCTATTCATGCCAAGAAACTTATTTTTTAGATTGAGTTAGAAAATCACTTTTGCACAAAATAGGGTTAGAGAAATTTTTTTCTTTGATTTGTACATTGAGAATTTCCTGTGCATGAAAAAATACTTTTGTTACTGAAAATTCTGAAAAATAATCATACTTGGTCGTGTGGTGAATCGGGTTTAGTTCCCCCGGGTTTTTGTTCACAAAAATTAATAAAAATTTAAACTGTATTTGGAGATGCTATAAAATAGAACAACAGATGTCCCCGAACTCTTTTTTGAGAGATAATAGCAAAAAAATTGTATTCCGCTGAATAAAAATTTTCTCTATGTGCACTATTTGGAGGTTAGGATTCGCTTTTGAGGTCTCTGCCATTCCGATAATGTAAAGTGACGGAAATGTTGAGTACGGCCGAGGGTGGCGCTGGCTGTACTCTTAGGCCGAAAATTATTCAAATGCATGGGGAAAGTGTAAAAAATGTGACATTTTGTGCTTTTTATATTATAAAAACGGACTTTTTACATTTTTTTTTACGTTTTATTTGATAAATTAATTTTAAGAGAATATTAAAAAATGATTTTCTGAAATTTCGAAAAATAATGTAGGAAATTTTAAAGCAAAATTTTATGGAATCCACGAAAGTCACTTTTCACATAAAACCAATACCTTTCGATTATGATGAGAATGTAATAACTCATTATGTTTTGTGTCAAAAAAATTTGAATTTTCGATTTTTGAAGAAAACTCAAAAAGTTGACATGAGAATCTTGTAGGACTATCGAAAAGTAACACTTTTCTTTTACTGACTTTTTTTCATATCATGCTTTAATTGGCTTAAAATGTTAATTATCGCTGTTTTGGGGAGATTTTGAAGATGCTATAACTCTGTCATTTTATTTGTATTGAAAAAGGCGTAAGAATAACTTGTTTTAATTTTCGAGTACTACGGGCGGCCGTTCATGGAATTTATGAATTTTGAAAAAAAATGGACTACAAAATTTTGAAAGTGCCTTACTTTCTGAATTTCTTTCCAAAATATCTGGTTAACGAACTCGATCTTTCTTTTCCGTCACTGAAACTGTGTGCCAAAGCACAATCGAATCGGAATAGTCTTTCGAAACTTATCCGATATACGGACGACGACGACTACGACAGACGGATAGACACCGACGTAAAAACTGTTTTTTTCTGACTCGTGGCGCCTCAAATCGTCGACATTTAATGAAATCCACTAAAGTCATTTTTCAAATAAAACGAATACCTTCTCATTATGATTAGAATGTAATAATTCATTAGGTTTTGTGTCAATAAAATTTTAATTTTCGATTTTTAAAGAAAACTCAAAAAGTTGTCATGAGAATCTCGTAGGACTAATAGAAGTAACAATTTCCTTCTCCTGGCTTTCTTTTATATCATGCATTAATTGGCTTCAAATGTTAATTATCGATTTTTGGGGAGATTTTGAAAATGCTATAACTCTGTCATTTTATTTGTATTGAAAAAGGCGTGAGAATAACTTGTTTTAATTTTCTAGTACTACGGGTGGCTGTTCATGGAATTTATGAATTTTGAAAAAAAATGGACTAAAAAATTCTGAAAGTGCCCTTACTTTTTGAATTTCTTTCCGAAATAGCTGGTTAACGAACTCGATCTTTCTCTTTTGTCCCTGAAACTGTGTGTCAAAGCACAATTGAATTCGATTAGTCTTTCGAATGTTATCTGATATAAAGACGACGACGACGAGAACGATAGACGGACAGACACCGTCGTAAAAACTATTTTTTCTGACTCAGGGGGCCTCAAATCGTGGACATTCGATGGAATCAACGAAAGACATTTTTCAAATAAAACCAATACCTTCTCATTATGATCAGAATGTAATAGTAATACTAATTATTATAAATTCTAAATAAATTATAAATATAATGAAATGGATGCCTCCCTCCGTGGAGAAATCTCGCAAGAGTCCGACCTCTGGACCATCAATTGCTCAGTTTATGGTGCTTTATGCAACTGTGATCAATTAAAAAAATATAAAATCATGATAAAGAAATTGAAAAAATTAGTTTTCATCACAGCTACCTCTCTGGCAATCAATCTTGACAACATAAAATGACTAATACTGTGTTTTTAAATGCTTTTACCCTCATTATTATTCAAAAAACAATAAATAAGAACAGCGAAATATGCATGTGAGAAGGGATTAAAAATGTTCTATTTCATGGTCGATTCGGGGTATCCAAAAGTTTTCAGAAAACAATTTTTGCCACTGAGTATAGAAAGGGATTCAGTTTAAGAGATAACTTCTACTGCTCTGAGGATTCAAAACGCGAGGACGAAACCGGTATCGAAAAGAATTCAATAATTGTCACGTCACCATTGAACAGGAAATTTTCGAATGCTCTTCAATGCAAACCTTCTTACCGGGAGGGGCGTTTAAAAAGAAATTACACCGTTATTTTTCACCTTATTCAAACTAAAAGCTAGCTTGTAAAAGACGTATGAAGTGAAAATTTTCAAAAATTCCCGTTTCAACATAGCAATTGCAACCAACCTTACATTTTCAAGGTCAAGCTTTCATTTCTTTCGGTTGGTGGTCATGAGCAGACCAATGGACCAGTTCCGTCAATGCGGCACTTTTCTTTTGCGTGCTAATAAAATAATATTATTTGGTTTTATCTTAAGTCGCTGCATGTGAACAAAGGCAAATAATTCCTTTTTTGCGCAATTATAAAATTATAGGGAAAACATTTCCGTGTTTTTGATAACTTAAATGTAAGTACATATAACATACGTTTATATAAGTTATATTTTTGTTTTGACCTCGGTATTGGATGGTTGGATATCTTCGTATATTATATTGGAATGGAATTGAATATATTGATTATATTTTACTGAATCCATTCTTTTCAATATTTAAATCACATTCAGATAACAATTTTGGCCGAGGGTATCAAAATATAATGAAAAAGCTCCTTTTTCCGGTTATTATTCGCCTGTAGGGTTAATATTGAATTGAAATTGAAATTTCTTCCCAATAGTTACAAATTGGTGGCACTCTTGTAGCTTCCCGGTGTATAACTCAGGATTATTTCCGATTATAAAAATTAAATTTGTAGGGAAAGGTTTTTGTTGATTTATATAGGGCATTTTTTATTATGACGAGGTTGTTGAATTTATAGTGTAAATCTTTCAGTTTTCTCAAATTCGAGAATTGTATTCATAACACGATATTACCTTGAAATTTTATGTCAGGACATTCATAATTATATATGTAAAGGATTAACTCCTAATCCCCTAAAGATAAATTAATGGTGATGTATGCGATTATAAAATTAAAAGGTTTATGATATGCAAACATTTAAAATTCTATCGTTCGAAATTGAACAATTAAAATATTGACGCATTCAAAAATAAATATAATAAAAAAATGTTTGAAGAATTTTAAACTTGTAAGTAGATGATTTCAAATTAGCATGTATAGAACATTAAACTATTTTAAATGTATGAAATCTTAAAAATGTCAACATTTCAAAGGACCCCGCACCAAATGTACAGTAAATGGCTTTTTGTGAAAAATTCTAAATCTAATTTTTTTTTGTATTTTCGAACCTGCAAAGCTTCTTCCCCAGGATATCGTGAACGGGATCCTGGCAGGATCGCCAATTTTGTAATGGTCTGGAGAATAATGGACCTTGTCTTTGTATGAGTGCCTAAACTGTGAGACAGGACTTCTTTATTGAATATTGATCTTTACTGCTAAGCAGTAGAAAGCAGACTCATTCCCTACACAAGGGATGTGTTACGCAACCCAGTCACGCTAAGGCCCATGTCTGGACGTAGAAGTGGGGAGAAAAGCCGATGCTGTTACACTGGACGTTCAGACATTTTTTATTCAATACTTGAGTAGAGAACAATAGAGAATCGCAAACAAATATTCATTCTGTTCTGTTAACTGGAAATAATGTTCTGATGACATTGAATATTTATATTATTATATTTCACTTCATGTAGGAAGTAGACACTTATATTAAAAAGTTATTTGATACTCACGAATTGTTGTTTTATCTTCTGATGTTCATAAATTTCAATTTCCTTTTGCTTTTTTAATTTCCTTTTCTCTAGGTTTTAAGTATCATGAAATTTCTGCGATTCTTCGTTCTTTCATTCATTATTGGAAAACAAATTATTTCTTTTAACTGTTATGCTTTGCGGGACAGGATCGCCAATAAGCATATAATATATACACTTATACAATTTATTCAAAGATAATTCAAGTTGTGACAAAAAGGGTTGACAAGAGTCATATAAGCACGGTTGGGGTACTTGATGTGACTTGCGTCGTGACGAGACAGACCAGACTGGGAACCGACCCGAAAGGGCGGTTTTTGTGGTAGCATATCCATTAGCGCTTCCAGTAACTTCTACTAGTCATACGGGCTCCAAGAAGTAAATGCGCAATTACTAGTATATAAGAAGTATTATTATCATTATATCACTTATAAGCAGGGTATAGAACATTTAATTTTTGGATGAATTTTTTTACATTTAATTTTCGGTATAAGTGTCAATCAAACCGTTCCACACGAATTCATGGCCATGTGTGATTCTATGCTTCGACAGCACGCTATGGTATTTCTGATTTCACTGATAACCAATTTAAAATTGATCCTTGGAATTTCTTTCTGGGTTTGTGAAGTTTTCTTCTATTTTTGATGTTCTTGAATATAAAATCTAATCTGTTGTGTGAATCAATTTTTTTTTTAACTCCATGTTTTGTGCATTTTGTGAGAAAGGTTTTCTGGGATTCGATTTAATTTAGTTTGCTACTTAACGCGTAGAAAGATTCGATCTTTTTAACCAGACTGTCATTCACATTCATGCCTGAGCCCCAAAATCTGTCAATTTCCGAGAAATTCATGATGATATGTTAAAACTTCTAAGAAACTTCAGCTTTACACTAAATATAAAACAATAAGAGAGAAAAAGGCTTATGCTTGTGCTGTTATGTCCCAAATATCATTGTGAAAAGGAGAAATTTAGTTCGATAGAAATCTTATATGAAATCCATCAGCCCAACACCAATTTTGATAGTCGCAATCACCATGAAAATGTTATTAGATAATAATACAAATTTTTACATAATAAAAATATTTTTTTTAAATTTCAAAAACAATTTGTTGATTTTAAATTGATTCAAATTTTGAAATTCAAATTCGTCGAATAAAAAGTATATTGAACATCTAGATTGCTGTCCTATAGTTAAACATAAAATATGTTAACCCTGAACATCTAGATGTTCCATTTAAACATCCATTTTTCTCCGTGTAGAGATAGTCGCTTTAGCCATCTTCAAGAGCTGTCCTACAGTTGACCCTGCAATATAGTCAGTCTGCACATCTAGATGGCCAAAGTGACCTTCCATTTTTCTCCCTAAAGCTGAAGGATCTGCAAAAATCACTCGATTTTATGTCAAAGGCCTACGATGAATTAAAACAAAAAAGTGAGAACAAACGAAGCAAATGAAAAACCTTGAGGAAGAAAATGAAGGACTCATAACGGATGTGGAATTTCTGAAGCAAAAGCAAAATCAATGAGATCAAGATGAGAAGAGTAACAATTAGTTATCTCAGGAATACCAAGACAAGATGCGGAAACTATAAATGAAACTGTCACAAAGGTTATGACAGGAATGGGATATAACCTCCAAGAAAAAGATATTGCAGCTTGCTACAGAATTAAAAGCAGCAAAGGAGAAGGGCCGATCCTTTTGGCATTAAAATGTAAGGAGGTAAAAGACCAAATACTGAAAAGAAGAAAAGAAAAAGTTCCCTCTCTCTTGAAGCCTGCAAAATCAGAAATAACCTGGATAAAGAAATCTTTATGAACGAAGATATGACTCTCTATAATCAGAAATTGTCGCTGCTTGCAAGGGATCTGCAAAAAAAAAGGATTATGTAAATTCGCATGGTTCAATAACGGAAGAGTATACGTGAAAGGAAAAGAAAGAGAGAATCGGATCTGGATAAAGGACCAAGATATATATATATACAATGGATAAAAAATTAGAGATAATGTGCGTTTAAATATAAGAAGTATTAGAAATTCGTATGAAGAACTAAAAATAATATTAGAAGAAAAAGATATCGATATAGATATAGTCATTCTAACTGAGACTTGTTTGTACAAAAATGAAACAAGGTTTTATAATTTAAAAAATTACGAGGCAATACATGATCGTAGAGTTACAAGAGCAGGTGACGTAGCAATACATATTAAGAAAAGTATCAAATTTGAAAATGAACCAAATTTTTTAATTCAAGTAGCGGATGTATAAAAGCGATGATAAGAATATGTGAAAAAAATCTAGTGATAGGTGCAATCTATAGACAACCATCAGCAAGCTTTAAACTTTTCCTAAAAAGCTTTAATGACTTATTAGAGTCGATAAAAGGAAAAGCGGTAATATGTGGAGGTATAAATATTAATCTATTGAATAAAGACTCTGATTTAGTCAAAGATCATACTAATACTATAAATACAAATGGTCATTTTTTAGCTAACACTGTAAATAAAACTGAGGCTACTAAAGTCACTAAAAACTCCACAACTATAATTGATCACGTAATAGTTAATGGACTTGAATGTAAAGTATTTGTGGAAGCCACTCCGCTCTCATATCATAGAAACTTATACACTTTATTCAAAATTTAAAACAGGAAGAAACTAGAATTAAAAAATCTTCCCGCCGCGCGGGCACATTCTCATCGCGCGCTTCGCGCGCGGCTCGCTTTGCTCGCAAGTTTGAGCGCGCCTAGGGCGCGCGACTGTTGGTTCTCGCGCTTCGCGCTCGAAAATTACATTTTAATCTCATTACAAAAAAATGTGATGAGCTCATCTCTCAAGTTTTGAAAATTTGCCGAATTCCAAAAATATCTAAAGATTTGAAAGGACTTCTGAGGACTTGAAAAGAATAGAAAGATGGGAAATAATCTAATTTATATTTGCATACCAAATTTCAAGGAAAGTCCATACAATTTCCTCACTGTTTTTGTATCAGCTTAAGCTGTTTTGTCATGATATAATAAACAAAAAAATTGTCAAAAACAAATTATTTGTTAAAATTGCAGTTTATATCATTTTTAACAATTTTACAAACAAATGCACAATTCGACGTTTGTCTACTGAACAATACGTTTTTTCATTATGAGTCTTGCTGTTTTCAGCAATACTGTTCAAATTTAACAGCATCAATCACAATTCCTGAAGCCATTTCTTGCAAAATCATGTTAAAATGATAAATTAACTGTTTTCTAACACCAGCAATTTCAGAATGCTCTTAATATTTTAACGAATTACAATGTAGCACAACAAAATTAAAAGAACAATACAAATTGTATAATTATGATACTGATTGTACTTTGTAGGATATTTAAAGATGAGGTTCCAATGTGAAAGAACAGGTAGCACAAAATATGTAGTTTTTCCAACAACTTAATTAATTTCTTACCAATGTTATTTTTCACGATTAAAAGAAAAACCACGCATCCAATCGTAAAATGCTTTCAAAAAATTCCTATATATAATCAAGGTGAATAATTGCGTTAATTAACATTTTATTGTATTTTGTGTAGTTCTTTAAAAACTTTAATTTTTCTACTGTTGATGATATATTCTTTCGATTTAAACAAAAAATGCGCATGCAATAAAAAAATGGTTACAAAATAATGTTTCGATCTTGTTTGGGTAAAGAATTTTTACTCATTTAATTTTTTTTTCTCATCTATAGTTGGGCGTATTGATAAAACTTTTGATTTTTCAGTATCTTTTTCGTGTAAAATCAGAACCGTTAATCAAGAAAGGCTAGTCAACGAAGTTGAGTTTTTTCTTTTGCCCCTAAAAAGGTTTCCGAAAGCACAATCCAATCCGATTAGCTTTTCAAAATGTATTCTGTATATAGACAACTGCGACAGACACCATCGTAAAACCTGTTTTTTTCGAATACAGGGATTCATGAGACAAGGCTGACACATCATGTTTTACTTTTTTCTTTTTATAGTGAAAGAAAATTGAAAACAAGTTTAAAAACAGTAACCGTTAAGTTTCTTTTTCTGATGAGATTTGTCATGTTCTTCATTCAATTATGTTGCGTTTTAATGTGTTCCAAGCAAGATTTTGATTTAATAACTTTGAATATTTCAGACCAATTTTCATAAGAAATAACGTTGTTATTGTTTAGCCTTAGGTCTCGAAATTTCATGTTAAATAATAAATGTTTCAATTAGGTAAAAAATTTGTCGATGCATTTCGCCGTTAATCGTGGCCTCTTCAAGGCTGAAATTACAGAGAATGTACAATTGTACATGAAGCAACGTCGTAGCTCTTTAAAAATTAGACATACAAAAAAGAAAGAAAGAATCATACCATATGTGACGCTTCTCATTAGTTATAAAAAGGTTTAAAGGTTGAATCCTTTGGGACTTTGCGATTCTCGACTTCCGTGTCAGAAAATTGATGAGCTTTTTCTCGCGCGCGTTCTTTTTTGAGTTTTTTTGTGCAAAGAATACTTTGTCCATTTTGATCGGCAGTACTTATCGACTCTCACATTTATCGTTTTAAGAACAGTATTGAGCAAGGTAGAGGTTATACTAAAGGCCCAGGTCAATACAATGTTGGAACTCTAGCTGAGAAAAATCGTCAAAAATCTTGGCTCTCGTTTTTCAAGAGCATTATCGAGCGAGGTAGTCGTTATACCGAAGCCTTAGGTCGACATAGTGTTGAGAGCGTTAGTCAGGAAAACCATAGATTTCTGCCTTTACGATATACAGACAATAAGAGGAGTTGTACTGTGATAATTGGCTGCGAAAGTCGGAAGATATAAATCTTGGTAGAAATGACCATTTCCTGTCAAAAGGGACTTCGAAAAATAAGACAGTTGTAAATTCCTCACAAACTGAAGAACTTGTGAGAATAGCATCCGTTGAACATCTCAATATCTCTCTCTCTCTCTCTCTCTCTCACTCCCGTCACGGCTGGATACCTGAGGCTCGGACTTTCTCGAGCCCAGACAGTAGAGTCGAAGCGTGAGCTCACATCTCCCTAAGGGATTAACCTGTGATTGAAGAGTAGTAAAACAATCAGCCATCTGATAATCACCTGTTATTAATTTCCATTGTATTTTAACTATTAAATTCATTGTATTTTGACAAGACCTGCCTTCGGATGCGAAAACACCCAATGTAATTTTCTTTATTCTGTGAATCGGCTCATTGAAGGATTCTGAGAATAAAAGTAGAGTAAAATTGTGAGATTCTCGTACCTGAGTACGAGTGAAAATCGTCAATTTGTCCGAAGTATTCATGTAATAAAGAAATCTCCTAACACTAGTTTAAAAATGATTGGTATAAATTCTAGGCCTATCCACTAGAATCATTTTGCGTGTCCTAATTTTATGGAAAGAGAGAGAGAGAGATAAATCATAGGCTTTGCGGGAAACACAGGTCTATAAACTCAAAACTCGATTTTTAGTCGTTACGGTGTTTCTAGGTGTTTTCACATATTTTATCTACAGTGTTTCCAAAGCTCATTTATTATTATTCTATTCGTCAATAGAACAGATCTAGGTTAACGCGTTTTTTAACTAGGAAGTAAGGCTTTTTGTGCTGGATTTTGGCTTAGAATAGGCATTTTTGAATAGATGATTTTTCAAGTGTAAAGCGGCATTTTGTTTTTTCTCTGTTGTAGTCCCTTTTATTTTATTCTTATCTGAATTAGGGATAATTAAATTAAGTATGTCAATACGTTAACTCAGCCGGCAAAAGTTGGCGGTTGCAATATACGTAACATATATATCTATATATTATCTATGCACTCGGTATAAGATGTTCCAAAGAATAACAAATCGTCTAAATAAATGACTGATAAAAAAACCTAGTTCTCGTAAGTATGACATTACCGGTTTTAGAATTTTTGTGAAGACGTAAGGCGCTGTGCAAAGCCCGAGCGGTAAGCTCGTAAACTCATACGTTTGGCCCACAAATAAGATTTCACCTCAAATCCTCCTCTGTTTGAAAATGTTTGTCTTCTCATAAAAGATTACAGAGAAAGTTTTGATTGACTTCAAGAATTTGATTATAATAATTGATTCCAAAGACTTTGAAATTTTGTAGGGTATTTTACAGCAGTCCAAGGCATTTTGAAGAGATTTAAACAATTTCAAGCGATTTTTGATTTTTTTAACTGAAATCAATGGAATCTTTTCGATTTATTGAATTATTATATTTTCCATTGGTTCGAATTCTTTTGAATTTAACTTGAACTGTTTTGAAGTATTATGAATTTATCCTGAAATTTTGCACTTTGAGTAAGAAAGTACCCTATGAGTGTGACCCTATCACATGCATTTTGTTGAAAATTCATATTTTTTATAGAAAATCATCTTTGTTCGGTTAGAAATGCAATTCTTTGTTTGAAAATTATTCTGTTTGGTTGATTCAACTATTTTGTTGAAAATTCGTCTTTTTTCTTGGTTAAATTCAATTGTATTTCTTTATAATTAAAATTTTTGTAGAAATATCAACTATTATATTTTTTTTAGGTTGAAAATTCAGATCCTTGGTTGAAAGTTCGACTACTATATTAAAAATTAATTTCTTGGTTGAGGATTTGAAATTTTGGTAGAAAATTCATCTCTTTGGTTGAGAATTAAACTACTTGGCTAAAATTTCCCTTTTTGGGAGTAAAAATTAATTTTTTAACTGAAAATTTAACTGTTCAGTAAAAAATGAACTTTTTCATTGAAATTTCATATTATTGGGTTTAAAATTTAAATAAAATTCGTCTTTTTATCTACGAAGTTCAACAATTTCGTCAAAAATTTAAGTTAAATTCAAAAGAATTCGAACCAATGGAACATAAAATTAATGAATCGAAAAAATTCCATTGATTTTAGTAAAAAATAACCTAAAATATTTAAAATCCCTTAAAATTTCTTGAAGCTCTAGAAAATACCAAGGAATTTGAAACAATATCTTAAAATATTTGAAATGATTTGATCAGTTTAACAATTGATTCTCAGGATGAATTAAATAAAAAAATTTTAAAAGTCAAAAATATACATTAAATTAAGTAAATTTAGAAGAATTTAAGTGAATTAAAAAAATTGAAAATCATTCCAAAGAATTTCAAAGAACTCAGGATAAATTAATAAGAATTCTAGCTCAATTCCAAAAACTAATTCCAAATCTTTGAAACCCTACGAAATGACTCACTTCTCTTGAATAAATTATTTAAAATCGACTAAAAGAAATCCCGTGAAATTCTATGAAATCTGATATTTCCTGAAATCCTGAAAAATTGATTGAAATATCTTGAGATTTTCAAAAACCCTTACAATCATTGAAATCTATAGAAACCTTATAAAATCCCGTACATTCCTTTAAAATATCTTAAAAACTTATGGTTCCTATAAAAAAATCAATGAAAAATTCCTTGGAATCTTTTAAGATTCCCTAAATTACATAAAATTTAAAGCTCTTGGAATGCCTTAGAAGTTTTAAAAATACCGTCGAATCTTGAAAATCCCTTCAAATTATTTAAATCTATTAAAAATGTCTCGCAGTCTTTAAAAATAATCTAAAATATCAAAAGAATTCAAGACAATTCAGAAATACTTATAGACCTGAAATGAATAGTGATTAACTTTTCGTCAGCAATAAATAATAAAGAAAATGAAAACGCTGACGTGGCTTCAGAAGTCACATATTTTACACATATGCTGACTAATACTTGAGAGGATCTCACCGAAGACTCAGAAGAAACACTGGAGAGGAGAAAACCCAAGTGATACACTGCCAATATACAGGTGGCAGGTATCTTAACAAACGTGCATAATTGGGATCGACGTATTGGACGAACACTGAACCAATATAAACCTAGATACAAAGACACTAAACTTCCCTCACCTGCTCGGACAATCAGCGATAAGGATTCTACAAAATGAAGGCAGAGACGAGAAAAATGAAAATTTAAGCCTATGTGCGCTCGAATCGGCCATCCTTAAAAATCAAGAAACCAATGAAAATTTCTTGGAGGAGGAGAATATGAAAAAAGAACTACCACTGGAAATAACGCAGGAGGAGATCAGATTAAAAATGGACGAAAGTCAAGGAATCAAAATACAAGAAAGAGAGAAGCTCGGCACCATTCTATGGGCGCATAGGCGTGTGTTTCGTCGAGAGCCCGGCCTACTACGAGATTATCAACACGTGCTACAAATTAAAGAGGACAAACCTTTCGTGGGACGCAGCTACCCCATCCCCCTGGCTCATCGGGATAAAGTAGATCAGGAGGTCCAGAGAATGATAAAACTGGGTATAATTCAGCGTTCAAACAGCCCTTATATCAACCCCGTGATGCCAGTTATCGAAAAAGACGGAACGATTCGACTTTGTCTGGACGCGCGCAGACTCAATGAAATATTAATTGAGGACTGGGAGTGCCCAGAAACAGCAGAAATGCTGTTTCAAAAGTGCAAAGGGAGGAATGTAATTTCAAATCTAGACATGATCAGCAGCTTCTGGCAGGTCCCACTTCATCCCGATTCGCGAAAATGCACGGCGTTCCAGTACAGAGGCCGAAGTTACGAGTTTCGGGTAGTGCCGTTCGGACTAAAAACGATCACGACGTCGCTAGTCCATGGACTCGATCACGCATTGCAAGGACTAGGTGAAGAAATCATTTCATTCGTGGATGACACCCTTATAACCTCAGAGGACAACGAAATACATCTCGAACATCTCGATGAAACTTTACGACGATTGGAAGAAAACAATTTGACGCTGAACCTTTCAAAGTCACATTTCTTCAAAAAAGAGACGATGTTTCTGGGCTTCATCTTAACAACAGAAGGAGTAAAACCGGACCAGGAGAAAATAAAAAATATACATGACTTTCCAGCACTCAAGAACGTGAAACAACTTCGAGGCTTTTCGGGACTCATTATTATTACTCATCATTATTATAATGGCGGATGTATTAAGCCGAATACACGACAGCGAAAGCCACAAAAAAATCGTGGTGTAACTCGTGTGACGATCAACGCATTAAGCTATCAATGGACCCAAGAAATTGAGGAGCTAATACGAAACATCCCTCGAGCACAAAAGGAAGATAAGAAGACTCTATCACTGATACGAAACACGAAGAAAAATGTGGACGACGAGAAACGCTTCAAAATAATGAATGGAGTGCTTTATCATTTCGATGGAGCGACATACCGGATTTGCGTGCCTTCCGAGTCCATAGAAAAAATAATATGGGAGTGGCGTTCCCAAGGACCCTGAGCTTGTGGATATAAGTGTTATTAGATATCTTAACACTGGAGAGACCTATACATACCCGAGCGTGCATCAATTTCGCATTCAGGACGTAACATCAGTAAAGGAGTCTCTCCTAAGCAGATACAAGCATCTTCTTCAACAGAATTGATCATCCAATCTGTCGGCGTTGAATAAGGTATCTGCGACTAACATGCTTGCTGTCCCGGTTCTACTCTACTCGTTTGAAGGGGTTCAATGGACGAAGAATGAACTTAAGGTCCTTAAAGTCACCACACATAAGATCAAGCATATGCATGAAAGCTTGCATATCAATTCGTCAGTTCCGCGATTATACTTTTCACGCCGTCAAGGCGCACGCGATCTTCTGAATCTCCAGTGTCTTCATAACCGAATTGTTTTGAGTGCAGCTCACATCGTTCCTTTACAAAAACGCGGAGCAGGCAGCTGAGACCCTTGGCCTGAATTTTAACGTCAGAAGTGAGGAAAGTGTATGGCTCCAGCTAGATGGTTCACTTCTGAAAGTGGAAGTGAAGAAAGCAGAGTTTGCAACATTTCACCGACAGTTACACGACAAGAAAATGCACGGAAACTACCACAAAAATGTAGAAAAACTGTCCTTGTCGAAGGAGCAAGCTTTTGCTTTCCTCAGATCATCAGGGCTTACTTCAGGTACGAAGGGCTTTATTTTCGCATGCCAGGACGGTGTCATGTCCACCTTAGCTTACCGTAACAGCATTTAATGTCAAGAAGTTCCAAGCGATAGGTGCTGAGCGTGTCATACACACGCTGAGAACCTAGAACACATAATATCGGCGTGTCCCACGCACGCAGGAACGACGTATATCTATAGACATAATGCGGCCCTAAGAGTGCTTCATGACCGTCTTTGTCGCTTTTACGGTGTTGACCGCGTCACTGCCCTTCCGAAAGCTCCAAGGGAGATAGAGTCAATTGCCCAAATTAAAAGTGCCATATTTTCTGGAACTACAATTTCCGGACAGTAGTCTCCGTTGCACACTTGAGGCCTGACATTGTTCTCCAAGACTTCAAAAAACGACCTACATTCGCTATCGAATTCTCGGCTCCTTCCGAATGCAACATCACTGCCAAGGAAAAGGAAAAGGAGGAAAGGTATCTAGAACTTGAAAGAGAGCTGCAACAACTGTACCCAAAATATTCGGTACGAGTAATTGTCCTTATGATAGGTGCTCTAGGAAGTGTCAAACTGTCACTGGTCTGCAAGCTTAAACCCATACCCGCGTGTTAAAGATATGCCACGGAACTTACCAGATGCATGCAGGAAGCTGTCGTCCTTGGGTCACTTCGTGTCCTCAAAACACAAGAGGCTTTCGCCAGCCTGTCCTTGTGATATCGTCGTGTCCTGTGACCACCCACCTCATTGTTGTGGAACGTGGCCATGAGTGGGATTTACCGCGGTCGTACTGGGAGCCGGTGTCATTTTTAGATGGCAGTTGCTTGCAGTGGGACCCTGGGTTGGTTGTTAACCTTATTTTCAATTCATTATATATAATTAAAAACTAAAGGTTAACAACCACCGCAGGGTCCCACTGGGAGCAACTGTCATCTAAAATATGACATTTCGAAAACTATTTTATTTGATCTAGTTGACTATTTTTCTGATGCTGATTATCAGTCCTTCCAATTGTGTAGAGTTTGTGAGGAATTGCACTACATAGTAATTATCATTTATTCATCAATTAGATCAGTGCAATATACTATAATTCGGACACATTTAAATTCACATTTTGATTCAGATGGGGATTAAATTTAAAACTTTTAACTGAGTGCAGTTTTATTGTGGCAACTGAACATTAAATTGAATAAATAACAGTTCAATCTGACGTGAATCCGCGAAATCGGTAATAAATACTCTTCATAACAACTAATGTGAAACCAAATAGATAAGTGATTTGTGAGCAATCTGCGGAATGAAATTGTGAACAAACTTGTGAATTATTTGAAAATTCAAAATCCTACAAACTAGTGTTTTAAATATAATCAATATTTTCCCCCAAAATTTACTGAATTTTATTTGATTAATCTGAAGTGTCCAAATTCCCTGACCTATCTTTCGTGATTTTGCCTTCTAAGCCAATCAACGGCAGTAACGGACAACAAGGCATTCTCGTCCAATCAGCGTTGGCTCCAACTGATTTACTCAACGGGATTGAAAGGTAGGTGTTACGTCCCAGCGCTACAATCGTTTAATGTCTGTAGGAACTAATGTTACGTCCTGAATTTTAGATCCGTGGACAACGATAATAACCCATCGATGATTGGTTGATTCCTTCGTAGACGGTTCTCTGCTAACTTGCGTCGATTTGAAAATCGACTACCGCGAAACTCACACATAATTTAAAAGGAGAGTAAAGAGAATACACTGAATTTGGTAACAATTCTTTATTTATTCACTTCAACTATTAAAATTATCCACTGAGCACAATAATCCTTATAAATGGCACACACAATATTTATAAAACGAGAGTGTTATTATTAATCTAAATCTATTAGATATTAAAGTTTCTTAAACGATAATTTATATTAACTATAATCGAAATTGCCGCAATGCTTCGCGGAAATTGACAGTTATTGAAATATTTTCTAAGTCTCACTTAGAAAATATTCCAAAACTAAATAGCGAGTGCCGTAGGTACGAAGTTTAAAGAAATGCGCCGAAATACAAAATCTGCCGTTTTCGAGCTCTGCATCTATATTTAAAAGCTCATTTTGGGAGGGGTTTATCCCTACTTTCAGAATTTAGCCAATGAGAATGCTGACGGCACTCAATTTTAGACCAAAATAACCAATCACAAATGAAGTCACTTTATTCCTCCTACAAATTTAGGCAATTAAAGTGAGTGACAGTTCAAAGATTTGGGTCCAAGGTTCGACTTTTCGACAGGACACACGTCAATCATTTTGATTGACGGTTTCCTGTTTGAAAGTCCAAAGATCTCTTTTTATGGCGTCTGGCTGGCGCCATGGCCCATTAATGATACTAAAAATAGCCCAAGGTCTCAAGTTTCTAACCTCTAAATCCATATTGGGTACCGAACTGCGCAGTATTTTTGCTGAATGTGTAACTCAGAGGAAATAGATACGATATTTAAATATAAATATCTAAACGCAATTAGTCTATAGTTTTGCAGAATTATAAGTACTTAATAATTATTATTCATAATATATATATATATAACCTTTTAAAGTATTCCAGAGAAAATTAAAATATATGTGCACATAATTTCGAAATCAAAATTTAGATACTCGTTTCATAACATCGCAAAAATTTGAAAAAATAATATAATTGGAATAGAGGTATTTTAAACATTAACAAACTTTTATTATGCAAATTATAGTGAATATTCAATTACATAACCTTGAAGTAAATAATCAGTTCATGTAACCTAATCAAAAGCAATTGAAATTCAATCATTATGTAGTTTAAAATTGTTGAAAAGCATAATAAGCTAATGATTAATTAATCTGTTTATAACATAAAAAACATTAAACTATAATTTTTAATCAAACATTAGAATAATTTTCATTCTACATTTTAAGAAAATGTTCACTATCACATCGGAAAATTTAATATATTAGTAACCTTCCATACTAATTTCAGAAAAAATAAAAACATATTCACATATAATTTTGAAAATTGAATGCAGACACTCGTTTCGCTATATCAGAATCATTTTTAAAATAATGTACACAATAACTCCAATATAAGACCAGTTTCGGCGCCTGCCTCGCAGTGGCCGTGGCACTAAATTCGTCTTAGGACGAATGGTGCGTGGTGGCAACGCATTGTTGACACTGTTTGTGCGCTGAAAAAACTGCGTGGGCCAGCAGTTCTAGGAAGAACTAAATCAGTCGACCTTATATTGGAGTTCGTGTGTACTTGAAATAGGGTTATTTGAAATATAAATAAACTTTTATTATTCAAATTAAACCCAGTATTCAATTACATAATCTCAAAGTAAAAGATCAATTTATGTTTCTGAATTTAAAAAATTTTAATTCAATCTTTATGTAATTCAATATTGTGTTTAAAATTCATCAGCTAATAATTAATTAAACAGTTCACAACATAAAAACCCTCATAAAATTATTTTCATCGAAAAAATCAAATTATTTTTACATGTTATTTTTTTTTAAATTGAACTTTCATTTGTGTATATTTTGATTTATTAATAAGCTTAGAAAAAATGCCATAAAATTTATGTTCTAACAGAATCAATAATTAATCAATCATTTCAAAACATAAAAAGCATTGCACAAATGTTTTGATTGAAATATTCAATTAATTTTCAATTCATATTTTTGAAATTTTCAATTGCATTGATTAAAAATTTAAATTATTAATAACACTTTATACAAATTTTATACAAAAACAAAACATATGCACATAATATATTTCGAAAATCGAATACATAAAATCATTTCAGATCATCACAAACATTCAAAAAAATTATATAATTATAGTGAAGGTATTTAAAAAAAATGTTATGAAAATTATAGCAAATATTCAATTACATAACCTTAAAGTGAATATTCAATTTATGTTGCCTAATTAAAATCAATCAAAATTCAATCTCTATGTAATTGAATATTGTGAAAAAAATGATTCGGCTAAGAATTAATTAATTCGTTCTGAGCATAAAAAGTATCAAATAATTTTTTTTATTGAAACATTCAAATAATTTTTACTTTATGGTGTTATGAAAATTTGAATTATTAATAACGTTTTAAACTAATTCCAGGAAAAATGAAAGCATATGTACATATAATTTTGAAAATTGAATTCAGATACTCCCGAAACTCAACCGAAACACAAATGAAATACAACCAAAACACAACCTAACCACAAACGAAACATAACCGAAACACAACCGAAACACAACCGAAACACAACATAACCACAGACGAAACACAATCGTAACACAACTGAAACACAACCGAAATACAACCGAAACACAACCGAAACTCAACCGAAACACAAATGAAATACAACCAAAACACAACCTAACCACAAACGAAACATAACCGAAACACAATTGTAACACAACCGAAACACAACCGAAACACAATCGTAACATAACCGGAACACAACCGAAACTCAACCGAAACACAAGCGAAATCGAGACATCTCGCCAAACACTGAAAACAAACTGACGCATGTCATGTCATTCATGGAGAACACGGACCTCATTATATTTTCCATCAATTATAATCTTATTTGTATGACAAATTCATTAATTTTATTTATGCTAAGATCTGAAGCGTCTTTAAATTTTATATAAAAGGCATTGAGGGCTTTAACAAGATTTAATTACTTATTTTTATCATTTATTTATTTTCAAGAACTTCAAAAAGTTTTAAGAGATTTCAAAAAGTTTCGAAGGATTATAAATAATTTAGGTGCCTCTGATCATGAATCTGAAGTCAAAATTCTAAAATTCGAAATGGCGGATCCAATATGGCGGACGAATTTTCAAAAAATTAATGGATTTCTATGACAATTGGCATCTTGTGGTTTTTGGGGCCTCTGATAACGAATATGAAATCAGACTTCAAAAATTCAATATGGCGGATACAATATGGCTGACGAGTTTTCAAAAAATTAATGGATTTTCATGAAAATTGGAATCTGATGGTTTTTGGGGTCTCTGATAACGAATCTGTAGTCAGACTTTGAAAATTCAAAATGGCGGATCCAATATGGCTGACGAGTTTTCAAAAAATTAATGGATTTTCATGAAAATTGGCATCTGATGGTTTTTGGAGGCTCTGATCAAGAATTTGAAGACAGTTTTTGAAAATTCAACATGGCGGATCCAATATGGCTGACGAGTTTTCAAAAAATTAATGAATTTTCATGAAACTTGTTATCTGGGGATTTTTGGAGTCTCTGATCAAGAATTTGGAGACAGTTTTTGAAAATTCAAAATGGCAGATCCAATATGGCGGACGAATTTTCAATAAATAAATAGGTTTTCATGGAAATTGGCATCTGGTCATTTTTAAGGTCAGTGATCACGAATCTGAAGTCAGTTTTAACAATTCAAAATGGCGGACAAGTATTAAAAAATAATGTATTTTAATGAAACATGACATCTGGGGGTTTCAGGTGTCTCTGAAAAGGAATCTGAGATAAGATTTGAAAAATTAAAATGGCGGTTCCAATATGGCGGACGAGTTTTCAACAAATGAAAGAATTTTCATGAAACTTGGCATCTGGGAGGTTTTGGGGTCTCTGATCACGAATGTGGACTGAAATTTGAAAACTCAAAATTGCGGATCCAATATGGCTGACGAGTTTTCAAAAAATTAATGAATTTTCATGAAACTTGTCATCTGGGGATTTTTGGAGTCTCTGATCAAGAATTTGGAGACAGTTTTTGAAAATTCAAAATGGCAGATCCAATATGGTAATATGTAAAGTAAATATGGATTATTTTATAAATAATAACAAGATATATACATTTTTAATTGTTTATTGATGCAATGTGCTGTCTATAATAATAAAAATTACACTTTGTCATGTAATCTTTGAAAAAATCATGGAGTTTTCATTTTTTGCACAATAATATAAAAATATTGTATAGAAAAATACATAGAATAATGTCAATTCCTATTTTTACATAAATCAAATTAATTTAGTTATTAAAATGCAAACATTTATTTATTTTTGCGCGTGTTCATTACAAACGGGCTTTTGCAGTCGACGCATGACTTCCTGGTTTTTCGTCGCTTTCGTATAATTAAAGAATAATTAAATTGTAATATTCAGGTAGGAACACCCTCCTGAAATATGAATAATTAAATATTGATTAAATACACATAGTTATTTCAAGTTACTATTATGATATCTCGAAAAATCCAAAGTGATTTTATAAGATTTCCGAGGAATTCAATGCTTTTAAGGGATTCGGAAAGCCCACAAGGTATTTTGATAAATTAATCAGGATTTCAGGTAATATCATCACATTCATGCAATTTCATAATATTGCAATAGGTTTCTAAGAGTTTATTTACAAAAATTCATGTATTTCGAATGTTTCAATAAGATTTTCAAATATTTCAAGGTTTTATCAAATATTTCGAAGAACTTGAAACATTTAAGCATATCTTGAAAGATGTCAAGGAATTTTTAATGCATTTAAAGAATTTGAAATAATTGACGTATCTTTAAAAATCAAAGCAATTTCTCAGAGTTGCAATAAATTTCAAGGCATTTTAAAAGATTTTATGGGATTTAAAATATCTAAAGGTATTTTCACAAATTTCAAAGGATTTTCAAGAACCTTACAATGTTTCAAGTGATTTCAAGAGCTTTCAAAAAATTTGAAATGTTTCAGAGAGTTTTAAGAGATTCAAAAGTAATTTATAATTAAAATTTTGAATTAATATGGAATTTTTTTATTGATTTCTTATCTTACTACATTTTAGAAGATTCCGAATTGTAAAAAATTTCCGAGGATATCTCTGTTTTTGAAGGATTTTGAAGGCCTTAAGGTTTTTTGAATGAATTTCAAGGATTTAAAGAATTATCGTCAGATTCAATAGAATTTCACAAGATTTCATTTAAAATTCACCCTAAATTCTTATAAATTCTTTTGAATTCTGCAGAATTTTCAGTTTTTTTTTTAATTCACGTGAATGCTTCAAAATTCATTCCATTCTACTTAAGGCCATGCGACGAGTGAGTCACGTGACCGGCTTTCTACCTTTCCGATACTTTTTTTCATTGTAAACTTATCTCCACACGAATAGCCACATCGGGTTGAAAATTTGGGATAATAAATAAGAAGCAATAAGAAACGCGGCTCTCGTCCTAAATTTTTATAATTATTTAAAAAGCAACAAAAAAAATATTTACAAAAAAAAACTTTTTTCATAATTATAAAAATTTAGGACCAGAGCCGCGTTTCTGAGTGCTTCTTATTTATTATTCCTAATCTTCAACTCAATGTGGCTATTCGTGTGAAAATAAGTTTACAAATAAAAAAAGTGTAGGTAAGGTAGGAAGCCGGTCACGTGACCCACAACCTCAATTTTGCGAAATACGTCGCGAAATGGAGAAAACTGGGTACAAAATTCAGATGTCCTGTGTATGTGAAGACCATAAGACTGTAGTGTAAGCGGCAAAGCAAACACGGCATGAACACCACCTGTCAAATTAATAAATATTCAGAGGGCCTAATTTGGAAATTCAAGAATTCGAATCTGATGGTTTTGAAATGTATTGCTTGGTGACTTGATACAGTCTCTAATTTTTAAAGGAAAGTGGACACTTGCCAGTTTTGTAATGTTGGAATTATCAATTGTGGAAAATTTTGTAGTATCGCAATTTATAGTTTGGCGACTTGATAAACTTGAAATTTATAAATAAATTTGCAGAGGGCCCAATTTGGAAATTTTAGAATTCGAATTTGATGGTTTTAGAATGTATTGCTTGGTGACTCGATATCTTTTATAGTTTATAAAGAAAAGTGGACACTTGCCAGTTTTGTAATATTGGAATTATCAGCGTGGAAAATTTTGTAGTATCGCAATTCATAGTTGGGTGACTTGATAGACTTGGAATTTATAAATAAATTTGCAGAAGACCTAATTTGGAAATTTCAGAATTTGAATTTGGTGTTTTTTAAATTTATTGCTGGGTGACTTGAAGAATTTATAATTTCAAATATATAATTTCAAAATTTTCCAATTGTAATTTCAAACTGGGTGAATTAATAAATTTACAAATTTACATACAATCATAAGTTGGTTTATCAATTAAATTGGTGCATTTGCAGATGCTGTCCGCAAAAAATATTTTCAATATTTTGTAGTCAATTTTATTCGCATTTTTTATTTTTATTTCTCAATTGAATATTGCTGCTGAGACCTGAAGCCTGGACTCGCGGTCGATAAGGAAGGGCGCCCTGATTTCGCGAGTGGCAGTCTTATGGTCTTTACATACACAGAACGTCTCGATTTTGTACCCAGTTTTCTCCATTTCACGACGTATTCCGCAAAATTAAGGTTCACCATCAACAATTTGTGGGTCTTTGGATGTATGATGTCGCTTGAAAATGCTTCTGTGATGTGAGAATTGTGAGTAAAAAAATAAATAAGCGAACGGTTCTCGCCGGTGAAATACTGTTTTCTGCTATCCAAAGATTTTTTCCTTTCGAGAAATTTATAATTTCCGTAAAAATAATGATTGACACAGAAAAAGGCTTCGTTCCTCTAAATTTTATTGATCCGAGGATCTTGCGAAACCCCGGATAGTTGACAAGTTTTCTTTCTTTCGTTCTCAAATACTTAGGAAACAATATATATTGAGTCAGTACCGTACTTATAAAAAAAATTTCAAGTCGGAATGAACCAACACCCTTGAGAGTGATTTATTGGCTTTTTTCTACCCTGTTCAACCAGCTTTCTCTCTTAGATCTTCCAGCTTCTTCATCCATTTCTCTCCCTGACCATTTTCATTAACAATCCATTTCATTGTCCATTCTATACTCTCCCCTCCCCCTTCGTCAACTTTAGACCTCTCTAACACATGGAACCATGTTTTCTGCTCATAACTACATACTCAACACAGATTTTCTTCTTCATTCATCCAATACCTACATGCTCGTACACCCTCTCCTATTCTGAATCTCACCACTCACACATCACTACTTTCCAACCGAGCAATTCACGCCTACCCCGAAAGGGAAACGGCTTAATGATATAATAATAATGTTTGTATCAACAATAATCAATATTTTTCGTTGCAAATAAAAGATGGAGGCACACAAAACTGGCAGAAAACATAAAGACGTAAGTAAAAAGTATATTTTTCGTTTGAATAATGAAAAAATGATGAACTAAAACAAAAATTACCTTTTTTTAATTATATAAAACAAAAATAAACTGTTTATAACCGTTTTTACGTCTCTTATTAAAGTTTCAGCAAGGGATATTTATTATTTTGGACACAAACATGCTAATATTTGTTGTTTGAATAATAAAAAAAAAAACAAGATTGAACAAAAATTAACTGTTGTTATTTATTTAAAACAGAAATAGGCTATTTATATCCGTTTTCGCGTTTCTCAAATTTTCAACGAAAGATATTTATTATTTTGGGCACAAACATGCAAATGTCGTAAGCAAAAAACGCCCTTAACAATACTAACATTAAAACGCACGCATTTACATAACTGCAATATTAGACATCACAAACTTCAGGATCTGATACTTTTGCGGGATTAGAACGTTTGTGTTCAAAATAATAAATATTTTTCGCTGAAACTTTCAGAAATCGTATGAAACATAACAAAAACGGTAAATAGCCAATAGGCTATTCGTTAGTTTTTTTTTCTTGAACTTGGATTTTCTTTAGGATTTTTAGAGGATACAGAAAATATTGCATTGATATTTTTAAATAAAAAGCAGGTAATTTATCATTAACGTATTTTTTATTATGGGTGGAAGGAATATTTATACATTTTAGTGGCGCATTAGCAATTTAGTTTCATTTTGCAATACTAAATTTAATTTTAATAATTTTTAATTATCTTAATAAATTTAATTTAAATTAATCAAAAACGCATTAAATAATTATATTTATAACCTCCTTGTTGTATGAATAATAAAAGAAAAACAAGATTGAACAGAAATGAACTTTTTTTAATTATTCAAACAGAAATAGGCTATTTATACCCGTTTTCACGTTTCTCAAAGTTTCAGCGAATGATATTTATTATTTCGGGCGCAAACATGTCAATATTGTAAGCAGAACATGCCCTTAACGATTCTAACATTAAAAAGCACGCGCATTCACATAACTGTGATATTTGATATCACAAACTTAAGAATCTGATCTATAGAGAATTCTAACACTACGTCACTCTCAGTCGGTAACGTCAAAATCTATAAGGGTTTACCACTTGGTGGAGTGCAAAGCATTGTTTAGATAGTAGTTTGACAAAAATTATTATTTCTTAAACGAAAGTAAATGAAAAATCGTGATATAGCTTTGTTTCTCGGATAGAAAAGCCATTTCTTTAATTATTGTTGCCAATAAGTTGCTAATAAGTTGTAAGACTTTTCGATTTGTTGAGAAAGGCATTTTTTTTTAATGCCGCAAAATTGCGTCATCGTAGTTTTCAAGAGTCTTTCCGGCGAAGTAGGATTATCCTTCTTTCGATTTCCGAATTTGAGCGGAAAAAATAAATCGGATGAATTGAAAATCATTGTTGATGAGAGACGAAGTGCTTGGATAAGAGCTTTGAAACGTGAGGTTCATTGAAATCTTTTGATATTTCTTAATATGTTTTAAACCTGTTGAAAGTTCCTTGAAATTAAAAAAAATACCTGAAAATACTTGAGATACTTTGAAATTCTTCTAAACCTTTTAGAGCTCTTGCAAATTCCTCGGCTTTTAAATAATGCCCTAAAATATTTTAAATCCTTTGAATTTTTTTGAAATCCTTTTAGAGGTTTTAATGCTCTCAAGAATTCATAGAAATTTAAAAAGAAAAACCTCTACAATAGGTAGAAGCTTTGGCTTAAAAAAACAGCATTAGTCGCATAAAACTACAAAAATAGCCGCAAGGAATTTCGAAAACAAATCTGTATAAAGTCGCATAAAATTGTTAAATATGATGAAATAGCAGTATCAGACACTGAATGACTAAAATAATGACTTTTTTAGTTTAGGATTATAGATTACATATCTTTGATGGATTTTAAAATATTCTTTGCACAATAAAAATAAACTTTAAAGGCCCAAGATCCTAGCCATGCAAATTTAAAATGAGTGTAGAAGAATTCAAGGGAATTGAACAGAATTTGATGAAATATCTAAGAGTCCATGATAAGTTTAAAAGACTTCAGAATGAATTAAACGAAAACTAAACAAAATCTCAAAAGATCCATTGCATTGAGTAAAATTAAATGAATTTAGAATTCAAGTTGATCCAAACAAAAAATTTCAACTCAGAAAAAGAGTACAAGAACTCAGAGAGAATTCCAAATAAATTCAAATGAATTCTAAACAATATTTGAAAATCTCTCAAAATCTTTAAACCCTCCGAAAACCCTTACTCTTTGCGACTAATTTCTTCGAAACCGATTAAAATATTTTAAAATCCCATGAAATTCTATGAAATTTCCTGAAATCCAGGAAAAATAATTAAAATACTTTGAAAGCTTTTCCAATCACATAAAATCATTTGAATTCTCGGAAATCTGATAAAATCCCCTAGAATCTTTTAAAATATCGTAAAACCTTATACGCACTGTAAATTCGTTCAACATTTTCTGAAATTCGAAGTATTTTTAAAAATACCATAAAATATTTCAAAATATTCAAATCTTTGGAATATTTTGTAATCCCTTAAAAATCCCATAGAGTCGTCTAAGATGCTCTGAAATATTTCCAATCCTTTTAAACCACTGAAAATTACTGCAATCATTTAAAAATACTTTAAGATATTTTATGACCTTTAAAATATTTTCGAATTCCTTGAAACTTTTGTAAGCTCTTTAAAATCCCATGGAATTCATAAAAACATCCTAAAATATTTCCAATGAAATATTTGCAATCCTCGGAATCTTTCAGAATACTGTAAAGTAGTTCAAATTTTCTGAAATTAATTAAATTAGTGAAATCACTTGAAAATTGTTTGGAATGTTTTCAAATACTAAATAATTATATCAATACATATAAATAATAGCTAGAATTATATCTAATCATTCTGGATTAGCTCACAGTTTATTTAGAAAAACTCTTTTAGAGTATAGCGAATGCCTTTTTTGTGGTGAAATAGATGAGAAAAAAGAAACCTCCTTACAATGTCGAATCAATACTACACAACCCATCCAGTCATACAACATCCTTAGAAGCACGTTTTCATACTCAATTATCTACAATGTATTATTTTAGGCATTATATCAAAAAATAAAATATGTGATTGAACGTAATTAACATGCATTCATACTTATTTCCTATAATATATACGTAATTATTATGAGAGATAGAAAGTATTTCTTTCTTCTCTAAGTCTGAAAATTCACATAAATCTAATTCCCTTTCGTTATATATGACGAGAATGTGACATATATCTTTCGATAAATCGAGGTAAAGGATTATGTCTTACTTGAAAGAAATCTTAATTGTATTCATTTTCCACTCTGCAAATTGGAACAAATTTTGAGCTTATTTCAGAAAATAATGTTACTTTTAAAAGAGAAAAAACAAGAAAACCGCTATAACAAATAATTGTTTCGACAATAAAATGATGTACATGTATACTTGTTGCGAAGGTGAAAGTCATAGTATAATAAGCATAGTTGTCGATCTTTTTCCTGTATCAGTTGAGTATTTTTATACCAAAATTGCATTCATTTTGTAAATGATACCACCCTACACTTTACATGATTAATAGGAAACAAGTGCTCATTACATCATTTGGTTAATATTTGTCCAGGATAGGTAATAGAATTTCACAGGAATTGAAGCTAGAAACAGGATTATATAATTCAATATCATCGGCATAGATGAGGTAGTAACAAAGTAAGCCAAGAAAGATATCAATCATAAACATAATAGACATTAACGAACCGAGAATTGAACCTTGAGGACATCCTATGTAGGCCAAAATTGTCGAGATGAGTGGCCATTTTATTCACCTTCATTTTTTTCGTTCCGAAAAAGAGAATCTTAATGAATTTTTAACAGAATGCGGCGAATCAATATCATAAATTTTATCAATAAAAATATGAACAACTCTATCAAATGCTTTTGCCAAATCATTATAAGCGACATCCACCTGATCGTAACCACCATCGAGAAGGACATTACATGCGTTGTGAAAAGTCATGTTTATTGTCGGAAAAATTATTATGTATCGCTTTGAAGATAATTCTATAAATGCCGCTCACGAAATTTTAGGAAAAGCTTTTAACTAGTGAATTATTCTTAGATTTTAGTTACATTCCTCTTTTTACTCTCAGGTTCACCATTGAAACTTTGTTTCAATCAATTGTTTGTTATCAAATTTTATCGGGAAACATTCTATTATCAAGTACCACTCTGTTGATTGAAGTTTAGTTTAGGGCCAAAATATCCAAAGAATCTTTAGATTCAATTAAAAAATAAATAAATAAAAGCAGACGATTTCACAAAAGTTTAAATCAGAAGTTATACTTTTCACCACTATATTTTCAAAATATATCTCATACTCAGATTTTTAGATTGATCTAGAATTCCCGTGTTATTTAATGAAATAACACGTTTGTTCCGCAACACAGCTCTGACTCAGGTTACTAAACAATCTCACTAGCGATTATCCCAAGTGAAGAGCTTCACAAAGTCATTATGTGAAGCTCTTCACTCGGGCCCATTAGAATACAAAGTCATTTGTTTTCGATAGAGTTCAGTTGGTATCGCCTACAGGTAAATTCATTAGGCTTTCGCGATAATCTAAGGTGTCTCTAACGCCGTCCTGACAAGCAAAAAGAAATCCCTCATACATCTATTGTTCAAGTATGTGTAGTAATTTTTTCGGCGGGTTTTTCAAACTTTTTCGAAGCATGGGAGCTCGTGATGCAGAAGCCGCGCGCAAGAAGTGTTATATATCTCCACTAATTTCTTTCGCCCCACTTTCGACAATGGCTCATTTTAAAGGGAAAAAGTCAAGCTTTCTTTTAAACATCATTTTAGGGAAAAAATTAACGGCCGCACTTCGAGAAAAACACAAAAATATGTTTAAAATTGAAAAATGAAGCTTAAATAATTTTTTCAATCTAAAATTATTACATTGAGCGTAAAGCTGATGAAAAAACGTTTTCAAAATCTCCATAAAAAAGTCAATTTGGATAACTCTTGTAGAAGTTATGGTTAATTGAGTATCAGTGTTCGCGGTAAAATGTTGAAAATTCGATCACCTGTATGCTGACAACCCGTCGTACTAGAGACGTTCTCTTAGGGGAATTGAAAGAGGTTCACTAGGACAGTAATTTCACGGACTTTCAAGAAAATCTGAGACAACAAGATTTAGGCGGGTACACTTGACGAATTTCGCCCCAAATATCGCGTTTGCATTTTTTGCAAAATGATGAATGCCTTCTTCGTCAGGGTTGTGCAGTGACGCCACAAGGCCTTTTCATACCTTGCCAGTCGGCAGACACAGGGCACGGAGTAATAATGAGACCGATCATGCTGTACAAAGCGCCTCGAGTTTTGACTGCGGTATCTGTACGCTCATGATCCAACCAGTGATGCCAATGTGGGCGCCTTTTGCTACTGCTCTTGCGTTCGGGCCGCGCACTGGTTCGCCGCAGTTGGCGCGCAATTCAAAATTGGAATTAAGATAAATTCTTATGAGAATACATAACAAAATTTTAAAAACATTATAAAAAATTACTTCGAATTACTTTTTCAACAAATTTCTTCTAAAATTAAATGTTTTGTGAAATATAAGTTATTCTTCGGAAGTCAAAGAAAATAAACGGTTATTCAATAAATACAGGGCCGCATTTAGGGTTATGGGGGACCTAGGGCTGGTTAAAATGTGGGGGCCTTTTGCAATTCCTTGCTGGCTTCTAAACAAAAAAACAAAACAAAAAGTTCATTGAAGTAGGAGCCGATGCAGAAGTGTGCGAATGTAGCAGCGATTTCGATTGACCCGCTAGTTACATTTGTGGGGGCCCTGGGGCCATGGCCCCGCTGGCCCCGTACTAAATGCGGCCTTGAATAAATATATGTGTTATAAATTTTTTTTCTTGTCTAAAATCAGAAGTTGTACAATTTATATAAATTCTTGTGCATATTTAAATAATTATTTATTTAAATCACAAGAATTGTTTTTAATTCCATTTTTGAATTGCGCGCCAACTGTGGCGAACCAGTGCGCGGCCCGAACGCAAGCGCAGTAGCAAAAGGCGCCCACATTGGCATCACTGGATCCAACAAACCACCCTAATAGCACGGAACGTTCCGCGGGCACTTTCGGAACGTTCCAGGAACGTTCCCAGGAGGTGTAAAATGTCCGACGGTTGGGAACGTTCAAAACAAAAATTACTGTTATTGTTATTATTGTCAATAAATATCGCGTAAACCGTAATGATAGGTCAAATTCGATGTCATCCTAATATTCTCATGCACTTTACATTTATTATTTGTTGTGAACATTTGACTTACACATTCAATCATTTTAAATAAATACGACAACGATAAATAAGCAGGTTGGCCCTCTGCGATGGGTCATTTGCTCTTCCGTGGATGTTTGAAATGAGTGAAAACAAGATGATCGTATTGACCATCCCGAAAGGATACCTTGCTTATCCCTGACAGTGAGCCTGACCTTCTTATAACAGTCAGACTGGTCATAAAATGAGAGCCTCTCCGACTATGCCAAACAAAATTCTGGATGGCTCTTCAGAACATCTAGAAGAACAGACTGGCTCTCTAAATTTTGACCCTCTAACTTTGACTATCCATTTTTTTCCATGAGTGTTCTAAAGGTCCAGGTACAGTCAAGACACATTAGTCCGAAATTATATAGATTTTTCATTGATTATAGACCAAACAGTATGAGTAATGCAGGAATTAGAAAATATGCTTGTGAATTTGCTAATGGTCGAAGAACAGTTGGCTGCTGTTCACATATAACAGCCATTATTTATTACTTATCACACGCAAGGTATTTTTCGAAAATCGTAAGGCCTGCTAAAATTCCCAGTAAATTGTTTACACAAAACTGCAGTATAAATCCCGTGATAGAGGAAGACACTGACGAAGATTAAGTGTACAGTATATTAGAGTAAGGTGTATTCTTCAAATCAAAGCTAAAAATGAGGTTGGTCCCTATTCTAATTGAATTACATTCATATTACGGGCCATAATTTTTATTTATCTTTTGTAACCACGAAGTAATCCTTGGATCTTATCACAAAAAATATATGTTGTTACCTTGGACATGAGTTTATTACAGAAAAAATGGCCAATTGTGAGAAATTCGAAGTTTTAGATTTTTCAAATTTTGTTTATAGTTTAGCTTAATTCAGCTTATATGCGGCCGGGGAGCCTCGATGGAGCCCCCTGGGAATTCAACCACTCATTTGGGTATGGGCCCCTAGTTTTCGTATTCGGCATGTTCGCTTTTGAATGAATCCGTGTTGGTCATAGTGGGCGTTTCATTACCTCCAGACTTGAGTCATAACAGATGCTAGTTTTTCCTTTTCTCGCTAGGGTCGTCCAAACGAACATCCGAACACGAAAACTGCCTTACCTGCACTGTCAAAAATAGTATTCAATTTAAAATACTAATGTATATTAAAATTAATATCTCAAGCATATGAAATCACTATTTAGGTACGTGTTTATTGAATTTCATATAAATTCATGATAATCGCTCAGATAATTCCATTTAACACAAAATAAAAATCAAATTAGCAGTAACTTTCGATTCTTAATAACGAAACATGATACCTTCTTACAATTATTCAAAAATAAAAATGGATTTCAAGTCGAAAAGTTTAATTACGTAAATAAATGGCAGACCTAACATACAATCGACTGTACTCATATTAAATGTCTACCATTCAGGGCAAATTTTGGAAGGAGTTCCACATGGACGTTGTACTTTAATCATAAAAAGCAATTCAGTCGACGAATTCTAGGTTATTACTTCAATTCCGAATATTTGATAAGATTTAAAGAAATAAAAGCACTATGAGTTTTCAAGCACGCTGCTATACCGATAACAATGAAAGGGTGATTCGATTCGGGTAATTCGATGCGCTCCCGAGTCTCCGCTCGCGCTCCGGGGAGTCTGCCTCGTTTAATTTGACAGGGGGTCCATTGGGCAGGGCCTGAAAATACACACTCAGCTAGTACTGAGAATCGCTGCATTTTTTTCTTATTGTGGCATCTCTGGAACAAAACCTCCAAGTTTTCGGTCCTCATGATCTTCCAGTACTTCATTCAATTTCCTGGCATCCAGGTCCAATCTAACCTTGCCACTTTTTTATGGCTACAAATAAATTATTCACAAAAGGGCTTGTTGATTTGCTTATGATTTCCCACCTCAACATGGTCCCTATTTGTTTGTCGACCTCTTTTTCATAGTTGATAGGATTCGGATAGGTCCTTGCAATTGGGAGCATATTATCCTATATTTTAAGGCGACGTTGGTAGCATCTCTGGCCTTTGCGAAAAATATCCTAATACTGACACAGGAGGTTCTCGTACATCTGTTTTTGAGAGGATGATATGTATAATAAAATATATAATTACTTATCAAAATAATATGATTGATATTAAGTAAATAATAAGTAATGGTAGAGTAGTATATAGTAAGTCGAATTTTACAGTATATATTTTAAACTGGATTTAAATTATGTCCCAGCAATGGGTTATTTCTAAAGTGGATTTACTGATTTGATATAGATGTGTAAAAAGGTCATGCTTAAAGTGATATCGTGACGGAGCATTTCTTAAACTAGACGATGATTTGTTCCAAAGACAAGCACTTTTCACAATAAATTAACATTGAAGTTTACATGTTTGGTGTGAAGGAATTCTTAGTACTGTCTTTCTTTCGCGAAGTCTGGACTGGGAAGGAAGGTTTTTGTCTACAAAATAGAACAAGTTGTAAAGATACTGAGAAGCTTTATTTTTCATTACTGAATACATTAAGTTATCTATAAAGAATTGTCTTCTCTTGGCTGCATTAAAAAATCCAGTTTTTTTTCTGTATTGTGTTATGTGTTCACTCTTTAGAAAATTGTAAATAAATCGAATAGATGCATTGAGGAAAAGCTCCAGTTTCAAATTAAGGTTATCAGGAATGTCATATGTGAGGCGATTCGAGAAAAGGGACCTACTAGGCAAAAGTGAAATTTTACAGGGCAAGCGATTGATGAAATCCCGAGCTCGACGCGGCGGAGCGGAGAAGTCTCAGAGGGGAATGCTGACCCTCACTCCTTACAGTTCGACCGTGTTTCCCCACACTATTCTTCTCCCGTTTGCGCGCCGGCATTAGAGTCTAAGTTCTCCCGTCTATTGCCCTGCGCTGCAGAATTGTCGTTAAATTTTTCTTCGAAAAAAAAAAATGATGTTTCACCAGAAGTGTATTTGAACATTATTCTTTATTTTCTAAAAACTGTTTGATTAAATTATAAAATCCATAAATAAATGTGATGAGAAAGACGACCGTGTGAAAAAGGGACGACTGAGTAATATAGAAAAATAAAATTCCCGGCACTGTAAAATTCCGAATTGGAAAATAGGGGACATACCACCATCTCACATGCGGCAAGTCTCTCTGCGGCAAGTCACAACTGCGGCATCTCTACCTAGCGGCATCTCTCCCTCATGGTATTATGGCATCTTATACTTCGTGGTAAATAAATTAAGTGCAGGAAATATGAATTTTCAAGTGCAGTCTGAAAATCATATAAACAAATTAGCTTTTATAAATTAAACATTTTGGAATGTACTTCATTGTATGAAATTAATATTTATGTAAATAATTATTATATTATAATATGATAATTATTATTATGTAATTTTCGTTTAAATAAGATATTTTTGTACTTTTATTCAAAGAAAAAGTATACTATGTACTGTGATTTAAAATATTGAAAATATAATCAGTACGTTTCATTAAGAAGAAAGTATTATTAGTTTGACCATTTTCTCGCATAATAGTAGATTCTACTATAAACCGAATTTGTATTTTAAATTACATTTAAGCCTTCTAAAAGTTTAACAACTCTAATAAAAAATGTATAAAGGTTATACATGAATGTACAAGGTTCAATACATTTTAAATGTATTTATATTATTATTTCTAAACACATGAAATAAAAAAAATACATACATACTACTTAAGGTACATGCCAGAAATGATCGCAATATTTCAATCTAAAACGCCAGTCATGTAAAATTAAGTAATTAATGTTGAAAGTGCTGAATCTATTAACAAATGTACTTATCCCATTCATTTGAATAAAATAATCTTAAAATTTCTAGAATAGAATTTCAAATAGACCGCTGAAATCCAGCCATTTTCTTCCAATAGTCGTCTGCTATTAACAGTCAGACGTACATTTTTTATATATTTTCCATTTTCTACATCGTTCCAAATACTGTAATGTGGACATTATTAGAATAACAGGTTTAACTGTGTAGCCCAGTAAAAATAAACTAATTGAGGCGACTTGCGGCGAATCAAGATTTTAGATTTCGCCCGAATTCCGCTTTCTGATTCGTTCAAACGAATTGAGCGAGCGCGAATTGAATGAGTTTCAATTCGTTTTAATTCGTGGTCAAGGTCATTTTGAAAAAAAAAAACAATAAAAATTGCATGCCTCGAGACTCGAACCAGAGATCCTAAGAGTTAGGGTGACCATCCGTCCGGATTGACCCAGACATGTCCTCATTTTAGGGCTTGTGTGAGTTGTCCTACAGGGTTTTTTACTTTGTCCGAGTTTTGTCCGGGTTTTTCAAATGATAAATTTTTATTTTTTAATCAACTTTTGGACCTTTTTGTATATAACATTTCATCACTCAATGCCATCTAACAATCGACATATAGTACTAGCCCGCTAGCTACGGCCGTCATAAGTGGAATAGGGAATGGAAAGAGAGGGAAAATCGAGGAAGTTGACCTGTCTTTTTCTAAGGATGATGAGTGGTTCTACTCATCTTCCATCTGCTTTCATAGAAAAGGATCTATTCACCAATCGCTATCCTTAGAAAAGGACAGGTAGACCTTCCCTATTCCCCCTCTCTTTCTATTCCCTATTCCACTTCCTGTGGCCGTAGTTAGCGGTCCAGTACTATATGTCGATGTAGTGAACATCGATGGCCAATATTTGTTAATAATATTGGACGGATTTCTAATTATATATGTATATATATATAATTAAAAACTAAAGGTTAACAACCACCGCAGGGTCCCACTGGGAGCAACTGCCATCTAAAAAATGCGGTTACGTCAGAAAACGCCACGGATTCCTGGATATGACGTACCGGGAATATGAGGCCTCTCTACAGGCCGAGGCGGCTGCGGGTCCACCATCGGAGGGTGTCGCGTTCCCCATAGACGAACGGGACCCAACCCCATCCACTAGTCAGGCCGACCCCCTGGTGCCGCAAGCACCATCAACGCGACCAACGGAGTCCCTGGCTACTATTGGAGATCCCCCTCCAATGATGTCTACACTCCCGGTGGAGGAGGACTCCGTCGAACCGGAAGAATTAGTAGCCACCGAAGCGCCCTCGTCAGAGGAATCCTTACGGGTGACTCCCCCTGGCTCGCTCGCGGCCCACTTCCAACGTGTCCCGTTATCCGCTCGCCCCTTTGTGGCCCAGCGCCAGTTTGTTGAGCGTCAAGAGTGGCTCATGGAGGGAGCGCCGAAGCCAAAACCTTACCCTGGCCCCATACCGTGGCGGTGCTTTGTGTGCCGTGAGCCCGGGCATAAGCGCCAACAGTGCCCCGAAGTAAACTCAGGCCTCATTCTCTGCTACGGTTGTAATCAGAGGGGGTTCACTAAAGCGCCGTGCCCGAATTGCAGTCGCCTCTGGCGTACCGATCTTGCGTTGGTTGGTGGGGTTGACCGGCGCCCGGGACAGGAGGTTCTGAGTGATCCGCGGGAGATCGAGGAGGAGGTGAACCGGATTCACCTGGCGCAGAGGCGCAATGGTAGACTCTAGCGGGGAGGAAAGGAAGACGATAAAAAAATTAACGCATACCTTATATATATTTTTTTCCTGTTCAAAATCTTTTTTGTTTATCATCATAACAAAAAGAGAAATTTTCTGTTCCTTTTTTTCGAATAAATTCTTCTCCTCTTTAAACTATTGTGTCGAGCGAGGACAGATGAGAAGAGTTAACTAGAGCGCCCCTCCGTGAGATTATTTCTTTGCTAATGTCTAGCTAGATCGTTCTATCGATCCCCTAAATTCGAGTAGAAAACTTTCTTTATACGTCACGCGATTAGGATCGTTGGGTCATCTCCGAGACGCGGTAAGACGGCTCTTCCCGTCTCCCGTCTCACATTCCCTGTTTTATCTACACCCGTCCCCTAACAATTATCGTTCTCTCCTGAAGAAATGCGGTAGATAAGTTTATGAAAATTTTATATATTATTTATGTTTCTTCCCAATCGTTCCCCAGACTCTAGCTATCAGCTCGCGGATAGGACTCACTATATGGAATCCAAGAGCAATGTTTTTTTTCCCAAACTGATTTCCTCTTAAAATCTCCTTAGTAAATAACCCTTGTGATTAATGAATTTACCCGGAAAATACCGAAACGGTTAAAACCGGCCTATTGTCGGAAGAGCACTTGGAGGTTGGAAGGACCTAGTGAGGGGGAAGATCGAGGGTTAACGCATCGTCAACCAAGTTTGAAAAAGGAATCCGCTAGGATTTAAACTACCCCTAGCACCCGGCTAAGGTGGGGGGAGTTGTGACAGGGTAAAAATTACCTGTCAAATATTGAAAGGTTCAACATAACCTCTCACTGGCACCGGATGTAATAGTCATCCTCTCCTTTCGCTAGCAGTTCGGAACGAGAATCACTCCACAGGGGCACTTTCGACTATTATTGTAGGAAAAAAGCCGGGGGAACCTAACACTGCTAAAATCGATCATTTTCTAAGTATCACATGCCCTTAATCAATGTGGTCGATTTAAATTTATGTATTCTATTTTTTAAGGTTTGTAATATTAATAAATTAGTCTCACATAGTCACTTATTTTAGCTTATACAACGTAACTTTACTAATTTTTTATATGATATAATACAGAAAATAAATTCCTTTAAATCCCAGGGGACCTTGAAGATATAATATTTTTTTAAATATGATTAGAACTTTTTTATTCCAATAATCAAAGACCACTTTTCCACCTGCTAACGTTTTCCAAAAGGTCAGAATGTGGAAAAGTTGCCTTTTATCATTTGAAGAAAAAAGGTCTAATTACATTTTATAAAATTATATCTTCAGAGTCCTCTATGGGTTAAAAGGATTTTATTTTTTATTTTAATGTATTAAAATGTATAAAAGCTTCCTATAGTTATTATATAATTATAGCAAGTTAATAATGGAGAATAATTTTGATTAAAAATTATACAAAAACATTATACAATAATTCAAATGTGCAAAATTCGCTTAAATCGGTTAAAATATCGCATTCATAATAAGCTCGATATTTTAATCAATTTAAGCAAATTTAGCTGATTCGAATTTATGTATTCTATTTATGATTTTTAATAATAAAATAGTCTTGCGTAGTCACTTATATTATTGTAGCAATACAATATAGCTTCAGTAAGCTTTTATATAATAAACTACATAAAAGTAATACAATTTTCTCTGGAAGCCCGGGGCGCAGTGAAGATATAAAATTTTTGTCTAAATGTCATTAGAACTTTGTAATTTCAACAAAAAGACAACTTTTGTACCTCTCGAAATTGGCAGCAAGTAGAAACGTTGTCTTTTATTATTGGAATCAAAAAGTTCGAATTACATTTCAACAAAAATTTGATATCTTCATGGTGCCCTGGTCTTTTGATTATCTACGTACGAACTAAACATTATTTTAAATTGAACTTCGGTTTGTATAAAGCTTTTCAGGCACGACGACTTAACATATTTTTTGTGGTTATTATAACGGACTACGAATTAAACAATATCGTTAATTACAACTTTTTGTGTACACATTTTTTAGCACGACGATTTAGCCACGGGAGCAGGAACAAAATTTTTTCCCGGTCATTGAAATTTAGATTCGAACTATTAAGGCTAACCATTTTTTAATTTAAAAGTATGAAAACTGAACTTCCACGCTATCATTTTCAATGCTCTAGCTTATAGAATGAGTAAAAAAATTGGTAAATTTTCAAAATGATATCATATTAAGCAATTTTAGCTTAGAAACATTAAAAATGGAAAGATTACAATTTTTTTAAAGTTTCAATTTTTCAAAACTTCTAAATATCTACTTAATCTAATAGAATTTGTTCTGAATGAATAATTGTCTGAATATTATATACATAAAAAAAATCGCACCCTAAATACGATTCATCGTCCCCAAAGAAACCCCGATCCTTCAGTGCTTCCAGAGCTTCGATGCGTTCAATTAAGGGGCCTTATCAGCATTATAAAATGGATGGGCAGTTTCCGGCCGCACGGTTGAATATTTTTGTCTGCTTTTTTAAACAGAGTCACGTTCTCGGCTTCTAATCACCGTAGAAGGTTGTAATAAAGCTGAATATTATTCTAAAAAATTAAATTAAAAAATCGCTCTACTTTCACATTCACGTTATTTATTGTTATTAAAGTTTATAATTTTTTCGTTGTAATATATTCGATCTTTATTACCGTAACGAAAGTTAATTTCCCGGACGCAGCATGGGGTCGTCTGGGATTTTTCGACGGCCACTGGCGTAGGCGTAGACGGTTTCACTGCTTGCAGCAGAACTTTCAATACAAATTCTTCTTGATTCATTTTTAATGCAATTATATAATATACATGCAGAGGTATCATTATGCTTCTTTGAATTAAAATGTGATTGAGAATGTGAATACGACAGGTGACTGCAAGAAAATCACAAAATTAATTTTGTGTTCAAAATCGCTTTCAGGATTTATCCATTTTTTTCGAAATTCATCTTTTTTGGTTGAAATGAACAATAGCGTGGAATTCTTTCTTCTCTCTTAAGTCGAAATCGAGTGCTTCTGTTCTAACCTGTTTCTTTTTTTTTCAAAATGTCATTTTTTAGGATGAAAATTCAACTATTCCGGTAGAAAATGAATCTGATTTTGTTCAGGATTCAAATATTTGGTGGAAAATTCATCTTTATTTGTTGACTTCAACCGTAATTGAATTCAAACTAAAATATTTTTTAGTTCAGTATTATAAAGTATTACATTTTTCGCTGAGAATACACCTGCTTTGGTTGAAAATGTAATTACTTGGTTGAGGAATCATGCGTTCCTTTAAAGCTTCCACTATATTAGTAGAAAGTTGAACTATTTGGTTGAAAAGTATTTATATTGTTGAAAAATAGTATTGTTAGTTTGATCATGCAACTGCTTTGAAGAAAATTAGTCTTCTTCCCTTAGAAATTCAACAATTTAGTAGACATTTTTTTCGATTCTTAGTTAAAAATTCGGCTTCTTCGTTTCAAAATTTATCTCTTCTGGTCAAAATATCGCATTTATATTTGTTGGAAATCCAAGCACTTTTGTCGAAAATTAATCTCACTTTTACTGAGGATTCAGATTTTTTTACATTTCTCTTTTCTGGTTGAAAATTGTACTACTTACTCGCCAGTTGAACTACTTTGATAAAACTTCAATGTTTTTGGATGAAGATTCCTAATTTTCTTTGAGAATTCGTCTGTTTTGGTTCAAAATGTTGTTAGTTGGTTAAAAAATTATGTATTCTTTTAAAATTTCCACTAGATTGGTGAAAGTTCAACTACTTGTTTGAAAAGTAATTCTTTCCTTGAAAAATCATATTGTTAGTTAGACGATGCACCTGGTTTGTGGCAAATTCGTTTTTTGTCTTTGAAACTACAACAATTTATAGGGCGTTTTTCTGTCTTAGTTCCAATGTGGTCTTAAAATTTATCTCTTTTTGTCAACAAATTAAAAAAAAATCAACTATGGATCTGGATAGGTGAAACAGAGAGGCTGCATCGCGAGGTGTAGCTACTCTGGGGAACTGACGGACTCTAGTCAGTGGGACTTCAACTAAGGAGCGATCCTTCCAGGGGGTAATGGCAAAGTCTCCTGGAATATCGAGGGTGCGAGTTCTCATGCTCCCAAAGCCGATGTCATTTTTTAGATGACAGTTGCTCCCAGTGGGACCCTGCGGTGGTTGTCAACCTTTAGTTTTTAATTATTTATATTAAGGTTAACAACCACCGCAGTAGATTGTTCTAGGGTTGGGTATAGAGACAACAGTGGGATTTTTCGCGACGGTCTATATTTCAGGAGAGGCAGTACAGACTGTTCTTACTGTTTCTCCTTCCCGTTCCCCGAGCAGTTTGGACAAGTTTTAATTGTGTAGTCTTCAGTTTTACAGGCATAGCATACAAATTTCGTAGATTTTAAGCAGCCTATCTGTAAATGCCCTGGTTGGTTACATCTAAAGCAAACTTGTTCAGACTTAATACCGGGATTTTGAATAGATTTTTGTGGGGTAGCCTCATCGAAGGCCTTATTATCTGATTGACACCTCCCCCTTGATTAGGACCCCCATTAGGGCTCGACTTTTGCGGCCCTTCACTATTAGCTTTCGGTATAATTTTTTGCGCCTTGATTTCCTCGGCTTGTAATGCGGACACAGTTTCCTCCTCGTCCATCACGGCGGCGGCGGTATTCTTTTTCGGATTATTATGTGTTGTTGGTGGTTTGTAGGCAAATTGTGGTAAAAACGAGTGTTACTGAGATGGAGGTGGTTTATGTTGCTTTCTTGTACGTCAATCATTTTCCCGACTCCTACCTATTCTCGCTGGTTGATCGAATCTAGCTGCTCTATCATGGGCATGTCGTTTTTCAATTTGCATATTAAACCCCATAAGAACGTTACATAATCCTCCCTGGTCTCTTTAGAACCCTGCGTTTTATCCCTAATTTGAGCCTCAATGCAATTCTCGGCGTCGTCATTACTAAATCGCGCTCCGAATAATGTTTCATAAGAGTTCCACGAGTTGCAACTCTTTTCCCGGCTGATATTTTGAAACCATTCTGATGCTACCCTCTTTAATATTTTTCACATTGAACATAAAGGCTCCTCGTAGGTTACGTATGTAATATCTCGGCAATCGGTTAAGGCGATTAAAAATCCCTCGATACTAAAAGTGGGGCTACCATCATAGGAGATATTTAATTGATTTAATATTTTTCCTAAATCTCTAGGTCGATTAACTCCGTATTAATCTCTCTACTTGGTCCTGCACTATTAGTCGTTCGGGCGTTTCTATCTATAATCCTGTTATTTTTCTGATCAATCCTATCTTTTTCGTTTTGGATTGGGAGACTCCCACGTCTGGAAGAGCGTTGACGTCTCTGAGATTCGCTTCATACCGAGCGAACCTATCAAAATCCTCATTTCGACTTTTCCAATTTAGAAATTCTTCATTCATTTCGAGTTTTAAATCTTTTGCATTTACCGGAATACTGCGTCGAGTTGTGTAACCGAGGTCCCTAGGCGGTTTCCGGTGTGGTGGGTAACCTTTTAGTTCCATAGTATAGAAGAAGGGGCAATGTCCAGACGGTTCTTCTTTTCGATTTTTAGGCTTCACGGTCCTGTGGTTCGAAGTTGAATTAGGATTAAAGAACATGTTATGATATCTTATTATTATATTATAAGAGAAGTTTTAGGCTCCGGAAGCTACGATCATGGTTCCTTAAAGCAACCAATCCCGACGCAACTGGAACTCAAAAAGAATAACAATTTCAAATTCAAATCACTATAAATTAATTAGAAAAATATTCGAACATTATCATAAAATTCATGAAAAACATTAACTCAATCTCTGGAACCTGTCAAAAAGTCCTGAAAATGCCATGTTTTATATAAGAGGAAAAAAAGCTTTAAAACTTCCTTCAAACCATTGAAATCAATCAAGAATGCCCTTTAATTCAAAACGAATCACAATTTCAAATTGAAATCACTATAAATTAATTAGAAAAATATTCGAGCATTATCATCAAATTCAGTGAAAACCATTAAATTAATCCCTGGAACCCGTCAAAACGTCCTAAAAATGCCATGTCCTTTATAAGAGGAAAAAAAAAATTTTTAACTTCCTCCAAACCATTAAAATCAATCAAGAATTCCCTCGAATTTGAAAAGAATAACAATTTTAAATTCGAATCACTATAAATTAATTAGAAAAATATTCAAGCATTATCATAAAATACAGTGGAAACCATTAAATTAATCCCTGGACCCCGTCCGAAAGTCCTCAAAATGCCACGTTTTTTATGAGACGAAAAAATAGCTTTGAAACTTACTTCAAACCAATAAAATCAATTCAGAATTCCCTCGAATTCAACAAGAATAACAATTTTAAATTCAAATCACTATAAATTAATTAGAAAAATATTCGAGCATTATCATAAAATTCAGAGGAAACCATTAAATTAATCCCTGGAACCTGTCAAAAAGTCCTAAAAATGCCATGTTTTTTATGAGAGGAACAAAAAGCTTCAAAACTTCCTCAAAACCATTAAAATCAATCGAGAATTCCCTCGAATACAAAAAGAAGCGCAATTTCAAATTCAGGTCACTGTAAATTAATTAGAGAAATATTCGAACATTAGTATGAAATTCAGTGAAAACCATTCAATTAATCTCTGGAACTTGTCAAAAAGTACAAAAAATGCCATGATTTATATAAGAGGAAAAAAAATCTTTAAATCTTTCTCCAAACCATTAAAATCAATCGGGAATTCCATCGAATTCAAAAAGAATAACAATTTCAAATTCAAATCACTATGAATTAATCAGAAAAATATTCGAACATTATTATAAAATTCAGTGAAAACCATTCAATTAATCTCAGGAACGTGTTAAACAGTCCTAAAGATGCCATGTTTTTTATAAAAGGAAATAAAGCTTTGGAACTTCCTCCAAACCATTGAAATCTATCGAGAATTCCCTCGAATTCAAAGAGAATAACAATTTCAAATTCAAATCACTATAAATTAATTAGAAAAATATTGGAGCAATATTATAAAATTCAGTGTAAACCGTTAAATTAATCCCTGGAACCTGTCAAAAAGTCCAAAAATGCCACGTTTTTTATAAAAGGAAAGAAAGCTTCAAAACTTCCTCCAAACCGTTAAAATCAATCAAGAATTCCCTCAAATTCAAAAAGAATAACAATTTCAAATTCAAATCACTATAAATTAATTAGAAAAATATTCGAGCATTATCATAAAATTCAGTGGAAACCATTAAATTAATCCCTGGAACCTGTCAAAAAGTCCTGAAAATGCCATGATTTTTATAAGAGGAAAAAAAAGCTTTGAAACTTCCTTCAAACCATTTTATTAAAATGAAGTACTTGCGATAAATGCATTTACCATTGCCGTCATTCAGTCGCTACAGATTTTAGATGTAGCCTGCAGGGTCCACGACGAGGACGTAGAAGGTTGAATTTTGAGACCCCACACAGTCCAGCCAATCAAGGCAAGACGGGTTGCCCAGTCGGTTAAGACAAGGCGCTATTGTCCAGCCTATTAAGGCAAGACGGGTTGCCCAGTCGGTGAAGACAAAGCGCTGTTGCCCAGCCAATTAAGGCAAGGCGGGTTGCCCAGTCGGTTAAGACAAGGCGCTGTTGCCCAGCCAATTGAGGAAAGATGGGTTGCCCATTCGGTGAAGACAAGACGCTGTTGCGCAGCCAAATAAGCCAAGACATATATTGTATATGCAGGCGCGTATGCGCGCATGAGTGTACCAACATGCGCACACATATTCGCTTCTTATTCATTTACTATTTCGACCTCTCTATTTGCAGCATCCAATGTGGTATTCAGTAATGAGTTAACGGGATATCTGATATTGCCTTGATGTCGTGCATGTCCCGGATACCATAACACTTTAGCAACATGTGCACATGTACCTAGAGTCCGAGCTCCGCTTTGACAGGTACAATAGTATCCCAGAATTACATCATTATCATTTTCGATATGATTATGATCGTCTTCAACATCAAATCTATATTCTATCAAAAGTTGATGCTTAGTTGCATTACGGAATCTTAAATATAGACGTACTCTCAAGAATCCCAGCTCATTGATGTTTTCATCAAGCTGAAAATGCTCATCATTATCTCTTTCTAACTTAGCTTGAATATACGAGGAGGACAGGTGTATTTGGTAAGTTCCTACAGTCAGGTCTTTCAGGTAGTCTAAATTAAGTTTAGAAAAATGTAAAAGGTTTTGTTGATCTAATCCTATCCACTGACCGTTTCTTCGTATTAAGTTATTTACCTCTACTTTCGCCTGCACAACATTGGGCATATTTGACGTAGCAATCATTTCTTTAGCGAGTTCGATGTCCGCATCTTGCATATGAATAGTAGGACGATAACTGTTTAGCATAGCTCCAGCTATACGATAGTAACTATTGCGTTTCTTGACATGCTGCAGGTTTAGAGTTTGTGATGGAAACTTGAAAACAGATCTTAGTTGCCCATTTCGTACCTCGACGATCCAGCGATTTTTAGTTACTATTCATGATTCATTTGCCTCTTCCGTTTGGAGTTGTCTTTGTCCAGGTTGACTAAGTGCAGACATTCTATAATCAATGCCGAAATGTTGCAATAAAGGTATAGCATCGCGATAACCTCTATCCATCAAAACAGTGTCACCATCATGGAACCAGTTTGCTATCGTAACAGCATCTCTTTCAAAATCTTCACGGAGAATTTCAGCATCGTTATTACGAGCGTCAGAAAAATACGGACCTGTTATCCTTAGAATATAACCATCCGGAGCTACTATAAGAGTTGGTTCTAATAGGTGCCGATTTTTATGAGTAGAGTAAGACTGTCGCAATACCCTAATGTTCGTACTCTTGTGTATGTAGGCTTAAGTAGCATCAATCACAGCAACTGCTTTTCGTTCTTCAGGTTGAGGATTGTAGAGCTCGTTTGCAAACTCTCAAATTGAAAAAAACATGTTTAATTTCACTTTATGATTGTAGTTTATGAGGGGTTCGAATCACAGTTTTTGATTTGCGCGCTCAAACTGGGCGCATTTTCAGGCAGCTGAGAATAAAAATTAGTGCAAAGTAAGGAGAAAATATTAAAGTCATCATGAAAAATTATATTTGTACATTATTTTGCAAAATTTGAATAAGCAGTACCAGCTTGAGATACAGAAGTAAATATGATATACATTAGATATAATAGTTTTGAACATAATGTAGAAAAGTTCACATTCTGGAAAAAATCGAGTGCGAAGCACGAGAAACGCGATAAGAATGTGTTCGTTAAAGCCGAACGAGCTTTAACAAAAGATAATTCACAATAATCAAATTACAGCTGTTACTGCTTTGACCTTTAATTTTAAAAGGTCTGTGTACAAATGTGTGGAAAATACAAAGACCGAGCGCCATAGGCGCGCTCAAATATTCGAGCGAAGCGAGCTGCGCGCGTAGCGCGCAATGATATTTTTTTATTAAAAATTAAGAGATCCTTATAACCATAACAAAGGATTGATCTTCGGAAGCAGCGTGGGCTTTCCTTGAACCATCCTAAATTTTTATTACGTCAATGACGTAACCACGTCAGTCAGCTGGCGCATCTCGAGCAAGAAGGGACAGCCCCTTACAAGGTGCTAAAATTTTGGGATGCTTTATGGATATTGTGAAGATGGACAGCCCATTCACCTTCCGGAAAACAATCCTTTATACTTTTATAGTTTATAATAGTCCTAAGACTCCTAAGGGTCCATTAAATGTTACCACAAAGAAAAACTTTAAGAATACAAAAATAATAGGCATTAGGAATATAAAAATAAAGCCATTTTATTATATAATTTTTATGACAATTTTATTATTCAACTAATATGTCGCTAAATATGAACATGTGACTAAAATATTGTTCATGAATGTTGAAATAGATCCGAAAAGGAGAATCTTTTATCTTTGGAAATGTTCTAATTAAACTGCTTTGTACAATCAAAAACAGCTTTTGTTACAACTTTTGATACTAACTTTTTACTGTGAAATCAATCAAATTGATAGGGGAGAGTGGGATTAAGCTGCAAATTTTTTTTGTTTAGTCTTTTTTTAATTGAGAAAAATTTTTTTTTCACAACGTATTAGATATTGTTGGAACGAGAATTTAGTTGGCTATACATTGCTGCTGATGATTTTGAAGTACGTTTCTTTGTTTATTAATTATTAGAAAAAAAGTAAGGTGATAGAAAATCTGTTGAACAAAAAATCGTGGGTCGAAGTCGTCACCTACCTGGGCCTAATTCGACATTTAATTATGATGCTTGAAGAAAGAAGATTTTTTACATTCTCATCCAGAGAAGGTATTAGATTTGTGTGAAATTTAACCCCCTGGTCTTTGTCAAATGACCACGTTTTGAGACCTTCTGAACCCAAAAAACAGATTTTCGCGAAAGTGTTCATATGTGTGTATGTGGGTATGTATGTGTGTATGTATGTATATAGATTTTTAGTTTGTTTGCACGATAACTTTCGAAAGAATTTACAGATTTGATTGGGCTTTGGTATACTCTTCAAGTGTCCTAAAATGAAGGTCACGCCCAAGAACTGAGGATCTTGAATCACACACTGAACAAGTCAAAGCTGCTGACAATCAAGCAGCATATTGTTGACAGAATACGGCTGCTATCTGACGCTAGGAGAAGAATACATAGAATCCATAGATCTTAAGATCATCCATGTAAAATAAATCAGTGACCTTATGCTTTCGTTTTCGAGGTTTGCCGCAGAGGTATCCTTTGCAATGGCAAATGCGAGAGATAGTGGCAATAATGTGAGGCAAAATATGAGAGGGCTCATTGTAAATCTGGTTTTCCAAAGCGGCATTAATCTCTCTATGCACCTCACGATGTGTAAATCAATCTTTAAGCTTTCCAACAGACAGATGATAAGGCTATGGGAGGTTGAATCAAAAGCTTTCCGGTAATCAATCCAGGCCAGCGATAGGTAACGCTGATAGAATGCTGCGTCTTTTCAGACACATCTATCGATAAACAGGTTTTTCCGACAGTTTCTTGCCTATCAAGAGCAAATACATAAAGTAGGGCGGCCGAACACACTAGACTCCCAAGTGACATCAGGACCCTGCCAATTATAGAAATGATGCAAGACAGAATAATCAAACGCTTTGAATTGACCAACACTCTCCTCGTCTGCGTCCCAAGCAAGGATACGTGGCAGGAAAATGGTGAACCGCTTCTCCAAGGGGAAATCTGGTACACAGAAGGCTTTAAAAGAAGAGGGCGGTCAGGAGCAGAAATCTATGATAGTGCAGGAAGCAGTGTGATAGGGCTTCCACTTGGGCGAGTAGAGCGCTGCTGGTTGGCAGATTACAATCTACTAGGACATAACATCAGAGCTAGTTTGGTAATGCAAATCTAGTTTTGGACAAGCGCCTTGCCACATTGGGCTTCTCCAAGAAGTCTGGAATCAACTACTGAGAGCGAATAGGGGTAAAAGCTACCACAGGGTTTGCATCCAGCCGAGTCAGGCCGAGTCGAGCTTTGGCCGTACAGTCTTGTTCAAAAAGACGCAAGGCTTGCACTGCGAACCCTCTGTAGTATTCATCGTCGCAATACATCAGGAAGAAAAGAGACACTTATGCTAACATTTATGCTAACAATTTAAAATTATTTCACTGTTTCTTTTTTTTTTTTTTTTGGTTTAAATGTAAATTATTTCATATTATGGAAACGGGAATTAAAATTAAATTATTTTTGAATTCATTCATTCAGAATGTAACCATGTTATTATAAATAATTCATTGCATGTTTGAAAAAAAAAATTATTTATTGGTGATTCTGAAACCAATCTATTTAGATTATTACTTTTTCCAAATAGGAAAAGAAACGATCCAAAAATGTTAATGTATTTCTAACAGTGCTAATATTTAATGCGTTCTTTTTTCGAAAATTTAAAATAAAACGATTTCTTTCAAGAAATTGAGGTAAAATTATTTAGACTCGATTAAAAGAATTTTGAAAATATTCATAAGCAAACCCTGCAGATTGGAACAAAACATGAATTTAGTGTCTCTATTTAAAACTCAATATTTCCAACAGTTAACTTGAAAAAAAGGACGTTATTGTAAACTGACCCTTGACACATGGTAACCCTTTATTCTCAAAATCAGTCGCGGGCGTGCTTGAGAAGAGCCTCATTGGTGAGCGTGTCATTCGAAATTCCAAAAGTGCGGTCACTTGACCGTCAGCGCGAACGCATGAGGGTTAATATTTTGCCGCCAGGATCAGTAGTTACTTGCCTTGAATTTACTCCATGCAGACACTTCGTTGGCACCTGTTCTTTCATATTTATTTCAGAGAAATTTTTTAATTAGGTACATACATTTGTAGATATAATATCAATCTAGATCGAGCATTTCGAAAATTTGTGAAATAATAATTATAAGCCGAGCAATTAGGCTTCAAAAGTAGAGTAACTTTGACTAAGCATATTTTTAATATAATAAATGTTTATAAAAATTTGACAAATGCTCGTTGTAGCTCATTATTTTCTGAATTCCGGCATACCACACAAGTCATATTTTTCCGTATATTTTCGAAGAAAATAGTGGCCGGCGATGAACTTACAAGCTCATGTCCCCAGCCCTCTTGATGAGACATTTTTTAATGATTTTTTTTTTTTTGAAAAAAGAACTTTAAGTGAAAATTGAAAAAGATTTCAAAATATTTCCTTGAATTAAAAAAAAAATTAGGAGATTCTACAGCAAAATGTTTCAATTTGGTACAATTAAAGAATAAAACAAATAAAATCAAGTTAATGATAGAAATATTGAGAAGATATTCGAAGATTTCTCAATTGAAAAAGGTCAAATTATTCGTAAATTCAGAACGTGATTATTAATTTCTCATTCTCTCAGCCAGATTGTCAAGGTGACTTGAGTCTGCCTGTGAATAAGTGGATTTTGTAATCAGCGTTGTATTCTATAGAGATTATTTCGCGGGCCAGTACACGAGGTGGACCTCGCTCTGCCCAGAAATGAATCGTTCTTATAGAATTTCCCTACTCACACGATAAAACACAATATAATATTTTCACCAACGAATAGAAGCTTTTATAAGCTTTTGCAAAGTAAATATGTGAAACTAGTCACAAATAAAGAACATGATTATAGCTTTCCTATTCTCTCAGCCAGATTGTTAAATTGACTTGAGTCTGCATGTGAATAGGTTGATTTATAATCGACGCTTTACCCTATACTGCAGTGGTCGGAAAACTTTTTGCTCACTTTTCAAGTATGGTCAGGCCCGTCCCGGCTTAATTTTTACATTCTCATCTAGAGAAGGTATTAGATTTGTGTAAAATTTGACCCCCCCCCCCCCGTTTTTTGTCAAATTTCCACGTTTTGAGACCCCCTGAACCCAAAAAACAGGTTTTTATGAATGTGTCTGTCTGTCTGCATGTATGTATGTATGTCTGTCTGTGAGCACGATACCTTTCGAAAGAATTGAGCTATTGGATTGACCTTTGGTATAATCTTTTAGTCTCGTAAACGAAAGGTCAAGTTCGTTAGCCAGCCATTTTGGATGTAAATTCAAAAAGTAAGCGCATTTTGAAAATTGTTGAGGCCATTTTTTTCACAATTTGAAAATTATATGTGCGCCCGTTCATAGTACTAAAAAATTCAAACAATTTATTTCAATGGCATTTTTCGATAAAATGAAAATTTTCAGATTACAGCATTTTCAAAATCCAAAAGAGGAAACTAAAATTAACATTTTCAGCCAAACAACGCAACACACGGAAAAAAGTATTATTGAATTTCAGAAACAAAATGAATAATTAAATTAATCTTACTTTAAATAAACAATTATTCTTCAATTTATAACAGCTTTTAGCCTAACTTTTCAAAGTTAAAATTTTTCATTACAGTCGAAGTCGGGTCGACTACTGTAGTACGTTTACGTTCTCTTGTTCAGGACAGCAGTGTTCCCAAAGATGAGAGAGCAGAGTTGCACCACATTTTAGGGCCGCCGCTTCACGCAAAATAGCGCTGCTGTCCCGTTAAAATCGTGGTTGTGTTGCCCTACTACATCAAACGCAACAGCTGTCCTAAATTTCTTTCCGTGTGCGAGCTTTGCACGAGGATGACATGGTTAAAAGAGTTCAATTGAAAGCGTGAACTTCTTTGCCGCTTCGCCGTGTTAATAGTGGAGGCACGCTAGGTATATATCTTGCATCGGACCGAAAAAGTTCGGATTTGCTTGATTTTTTTTACATGTAAAATAATGAAATATTTACCTGTTTGAAATTTGTGGAAATTGTTTATTGGAGATATTTTCAGGTTTACGTTAGTTAGGAAATTTTCTGTAAAGAAACATCGTTTATGTACGAAATAATGTTCAGAAATGAGTACCGAAATACCTTATATTGTAGTATAATGTATAGGATCTTCGTTGAGAAGGAAATTTTATGGAGAAAGTGGCGGAAAGGTGGAAAATGGGCAGGTGTTCCACGCGCTTACACGGAGAAAAATGGAAGGTCAGTTGGACCATCTAGATGTGCAGACAGACTATATGGCAGGGTCAACTACAGGACAGCCCTTGAAGACGGCTAAAGCGACTATCTCTAGATGGTTAAAACAAGAGGTTCAAATCGATCATCTGAGAGTGTCGACTTGGTTTCATCTCGAACGGTCGACTCAAGCGTCATAGAGAGTTCAACCGATCATCACAGAGGGCGGACTGATCATTATAAAGGGTCAAATCGCTCATCATAAAGTGTCGATTTGGTCATATCATATTGGTGGACTTGATCTCCTCGAACAGGAGACCTGGCCATCTTAGGGGGTCGATTTGATTATCCTACATTTTCTATATTTGTTGTCCTTTTCCTACTCATTCCAGTCTCTCTCTCTCTCTCTCTCTCTCTCTTATAAGAGACTGGAAATCATAAAATTAAGTGGAACATATAAAACCTGAAAATTTATATGAAATACATGAATTCTAAAAGCATTTTTTAGTCTTTGTGATGAGTGAGGTGTATGAGACATAATTTAATATGCAAAAACAGTGCACATTGACAATAGATTTTTTGGAGCACGAGAGGCTAAGGACACGGCACAGAGTCACACTGAACTGTAATATTTCAAAAATTGAAGTGAATTCAGAAACCAATATCCCACTTCTCGTTACTTTCTGCATCATTAATGAATGCTGAAACTTTTGCACGTTTTCAATTTGGAACGAAACGTTGACAAAAATTTAAAGGCTGTACGTCCAGTTACGCCTTTATCCTAAATTCCTTGGAAGCATCAAATTTGACGTTGAAAATTAGTATGCACTTCACTCCCCACGAATGTTCGAAATATCGAAAAGCAGTTTAAAATGATGAAAAACATGTTTAAGTTCAATAAACAGCAAATGTGACTTGTCGAAGGAGCAAACTTTTGCTTTTCTCAGATCATCAGAGCTTAATTCAGGTACAGAAGGTTTCATTTTCGCATGCGAGGACGGTCTCATTTCCAGCTTAGTATACCGTGACCGGAATTTATGTCAAGAACTTCCCAGAAATAGGTGCAGAGTGTGTCAAGCACACGCAGAGTACCTAGAGCACATATTATCTGGGTGTCTCATCCATGCGGGAACAACGTATATCTGCAGACATAATGCGGCCCTAAGAGTGCTTTATTACCATATTTGTCGTTCTTACGGGGTTGGCCGCGACCCTGCCCTGCCGAACGTGCCAAGGGACATAGAGTCAATTGTCCAAAACGAGAAGTGCCATATTTTGTGGAACTGCAATTTTCGGACAGCAATCTCCGTTGCTCACTCGAAGCCTGACATTGTTCTCCAAGACTTCGAGAAACAAACCATGTTCGTAATATAATTTTCGGCTCCGGCCGACTACAACATCACTGCCAAGGAGAAAGAAAAGGGGGAGATGTATCAAGAACTTAAAAGGGAGTTGCAACGACTGTACCCAAAATATTCGGTTAAAGTAACTGTCCTTACGATCGGGGCTCTCGGAGGTGCGAAACTATCACTGGTTCGTAACCTTAAAGTCATGTCCACGTGCCAAAAATATGCCAAGGCATTTTCAAGATGGATGCAGAAGGCTGTCATCCTTGGGTCGCTGTTCTGCTGGGAGCCAATGTCATTTTTAGATGGCAGTTGCTCCCAGTGGGACCCTTCAGCGGTTGCTTAGCTTTTTTTTAAATAAATAAATATATATATATAAACATCGTGAGGTGCATAAAGAGATTGACGCCACTTTGGAAAACAAGATTTACTATCTCATCTGGTAAACATCGTGTGACAACTAACACTGTCACCTTTCAGAGAGGTGTCTTTCAGAGCGACACCATGAGCCTACTCCTCCTTTGCCTCACATTATTGCCACTATCTCTCGCACGTCGCCATTCCGAAGGATACTTCTGCGGCAAACCTGGAACTCGAAAGCATAAGGTCACTCATGTATTTTACATGGATGATCTTAAGATGTATGCTAAAAATAAAAAGCAACTACACCTAGCTCTAGGGATTGTCAAGGAATACATCCCTGAAGACCCCGAGATCGTCAACACAAGCGCTATACGACGCCTTAGCGCTGAAGAGACCTATACATACTTGGGCGTGCCACAGAGCTGCATTCAGGACGTGACATCTATAAATGATACTCTCCGAAACAGATACAAACGTCTCAGTCGATAGATTTGGTCTTCTGAACTGTCGGCGAGGAACAAAGCATCTGCAACGAACATGCTTGCCGTCCCGGTAGTTTATGCACATGAACAAAAGAATGAACCTTAAGTCTTCTGTTCCGCGACTCTACATCTCACGCCTCCAAAGTGGTCGCGGATTGTTGAATCTTGAGTGTCTTCACAACAGGATTATTCTGGGTACAGCACATATAATCGCAAATGGACGAGACCCTCTTCTTAAAATGGTTAGGAAGCACGAATAAGTAGGCAAAGGAGCGTTTCTGTACAAAGCAGCGGAGGAGGCTGCTGAAACACTCGGCCTTGACTTCAATATCAGGGATGATTTTGAATATATTTTACTTACGGTACTTAGTAAGCTGATACCTCTGTAATTATTGCAGTTGTTTTTATCTCTCTTTCTTTTGTATATGGGTACAATAATCGCGTTTCTCCAATCGTCTGGGACTTGTCCCGTCTCGATACATAAATTTATCAATTCGCACAACCTGTGAGATATGTACTCGCTACTTGAAATTAACTTGAGAATAATGTAAGGTAGATTAATATAGTTAATTTTAGGAAATGTAAGATCAACTCTAGAGAACTTAGGCCAATCAGGTGGAATTTCGGTTAAATAATAGAAAATTGAAGTCTATTATAGCGTATTATAGTTAAATTCTAGTCAACTTCAGTTCAATTAAGTTCAAAAAATTAAATTTAAGGTCACATTTCATAAGACGAGCCCAATTCTAAGTCAGTGCAGGTCAATTCTAGTAAATTTAATATAATTATAGTGAAATCTGGCGAATGTATGAATTAAATTTGAGTTGACTTCAATTGAATTTCCTAATTGAAATATCTGAAATATATTTATCTGTAGCTACATTGCATAGAAAAAGATAAAGTTTCATTTTGAGCAAAGAAACGGCGTCAAAATTTACTGAAACAAAATTGAACCGTAATTGTTGCATATTGGCCAATACGAATATTGAAAGCAAATTCAATTGTTTTTCAGTTTTTAAATTGCCCAAGAGGGCGAACATAACTGAAGTTCAAAATGAGTTTGTAAGAAAATGACCTCAAACAAAATTGAATCCTTAGTTTTTTCTGTGTTTCCCCTTTTAAAGTAATTAGTTCCACTCTTAATTCAAAATTACCTTTACTTTCACCAATGGATATTATTGCACTAGCAAATATTGCTTTCAGTGTATGTACAACTGTAAAAGCTAGTGCGTTCAAGCCTATTCTTGAAATGAAAATATATTTTTTGCAACACCGCCCGGATAAAAATATTTGGTCTTGGTTATGGCTTGAGTGTCTTCGATATGGCTCGAATATGTCTCTAGGACCGTGATGTCTGGCTCCGTCTCACCAGCTAGACATTGGAGATATACCAGTGGTCGGCAAACTTTTTGCTTACTTTTCAGGTATGGTCAGGCTCGTCCCGGAATAATTTTTTCTACTACTTCTCGTTCCGTTTATGAACCTCAGTGTGAGTGAGCTTACTCCAGCAAGGGTCTTTTTTCCACAGGCATGTCAATGTAAGGAAATTTAAAAACTTTTAATTTTTCAACTAGCGATTTGAAAATCGCATAATCAGCATCTACGAATTTTTCCGATTCCAATGATTTATTACTTGCCTAGAAAAGTTGAAAATTTGATGGAGTTTAATATCAAGAAACTTTAGCTCAATATTCAATTTAATACTAAATACTTCTCAAATTTTCAACCTTTATAAACAAATTACATATCGTTGGAATCGGAAAAATTTGTAGATTCCAAATACATTACTTTTAAATCGCGGATTGCAGAATTAATAAACTTTTAATTTCAAATTTTTTTCCCATTTTCTAACAAAGGACCCCTGAGGGAAGGGTTGGTCTGCTCGCAGGTACCTGACCAGAAAGTAGGTCGTTGGTCAGGCTGGTCAGGCTACCCTGACTTGGTCAAGAGCGTGCCGAAAGCATATAATGCAGCCTCAAAAAACCACCCTTAGTACATTTAACGAACCCAGTCTCAGTTGCCTTCAACTAAAGCAGGCAAAAGATATTCAAATTATAAATAGTCAACCCAAACAACTTTCCCAAGACTCTAGTTGATATCACCATCTCTACAATAATATTAGGCAGCTCAAAAACCATCCCTAGTACATTTAACGAACGCCGTCAGTTGCATTTAACTAAAACAGCAACAAATTTCCAATTAAAAATTGTTACTCCAGACTCCAGGAAATAATTTGTTTCATGGTCTTTGACCATTACAAATAAGTGCAAATATATAGTAATGAACATATTATTTGATAAGTATAAGCAGAGAGCGCAAGTCAGAAACAACGTCGATTACAATTACAAGATACACATTAAAACGATATTGTAACGCACACAGTGACGTGTCAAGACCTAAGACTCCATTATAAATGTCCTGAAACGCAATATTTTAGACATAAAAAAGGCGAGTTCACAGAGTTTTTCAGAGAGTTAGAGTTCAGAAAGTGTAACCAGTATTGTCCACTAGATGTTACAGTTGGAAGCTGCTGAAAAATGGAAGATCTAAAATCCGCATACGCAGGACAAGTAGCCAAAATAAAACAAATCCTCTCTTTCCCCGAGATTGCATATCGTACAGTTTCTCGATGGCTCATATATAAATTTAAACTCTCCGATACTAATGCAGCCTCTAATTGAACCCAGGAGCTTCAACTGATCAATTGTGCTTTTGACATAAAAAGGGACACAGAAGGCAAGATAAAGTTGAATGCCTGGTACTAAGGACAAGTGTGGGACACCTGTAGACTACCAGAGCCTAGTACTCTACCATAATCTGTGCACTTTAAATAGAGTAAAAAATTATGCAAGATTGTCTCTTTATTACTTTGTAAAGCTATTGCATCCAGTTCCGGTCATATATGGACAGAGTTACACACGCACAAAAACTCCTTTAACTGCAAACCCTAATTAAACTTAACATTACTAGAAGGCTTAGCTGCTAAGGAGTTTAATTTCTTTAAGCAGCGTACGGGATATCTTTATTCCTCCATTTCCAACAGCCTCTCCAGCCAACTTAGAGCTAGCTTAAAAATCTCATACGCCAATTGTAGTCTATCAGTTCCAAAACGCAACGCATAATTTGGCATATAAGACGGAAGGTTTAAAACCCTCTTCAAGAACTTCGATTGAAGCTTTTCGATCATTTCAGTGTATCTTAAACCACAGACTGTGATAGCATAATACAATACACTGAGTGTAATGGCTCCGAAAAAGCGCGATTTTAGTGCACCAAGCATCGGATTTCGTAGAATAAAGAATTCTTAGAACAGCACCCATAGCAAGATTTGCTGAATTCATTTTCTTGGTAGCCTCTTCAAGGAGAAGACTCTTATTTGAGAAAATAAAACCTAAGTGCAGATATTCCTCGACTACTTCAAGCTGAACCCCAGAGAAAAAGAAACTGCAGTTTCGCGAGCGACCTCTATGAAATACTACAACTTTTGATTTAGATTTATTTACTTGAAAGAAATTTACTTTACAATATTCCTCAATCAGGTTAATCTTAAATTGAAGATCAGCTTGAGAGTTGGTAGTGACAAGATGTACCAAACACCTATTTTACTCGTATAAAAACATGTGGAAATACACGTGTAATACGGCGAAGATTTATGCTACCAAGGGATGCAATTCAAACACTCCTTTCACGCGTGTTTTTACACGTGTAATAACACGTGTAAATATACATGCATTTTTCTAATGACAAGATGTACCGAACACCTATTTTACACGTTTAAAGACACGTGTAATTCGGCGAGGATTTCTCCAATAAAGGTTCCCAATTCAAACACTTTTTTCACGCGTATTTTTACACGTGTTAAAACGCGTGTAATTACGCGTGTAGTTACGCGTGCAAATATAGATGCATTTTCCTAGTGACAAGATGTACCAAACGCCTATTTTACACGTTTAAAGACAGGTGGAAATACACGTGTAATTCGGCGACGATTTCTCCTACCAAGGGATACAATGCAAACACTCTTTTTAAGCGTGTTTTACACGTATAATTACGCGTGTAAATATACATGTATTTCTCTAGTGACAAGATGAACCAAATACCTATTTTACACGTATAAAAACATGTTGAAATACACGTGTAATTCGGCGAGCATTTCTCCAACCATGGGATACAATTCAAAGACTCCTTTTACGCGTGTTTTTACAGAGTAAATATACATGTGTTTCTCTAGTGACAGGATGTACCAAACACCTATTTTACTCGTATAAAAACATGTGGAAATTCACGTGTAATTCAGTGAGGATTTCGCAAACAAAGGCTCCCAATCCAAACACAACTTTTACGCGTGTTCACTATTCTTGACGTGTAAATCATGGAGGTGTTACACATAAAAAGTCGAAATTACCATGATATTATCTATTTCGTGTCGGTAATTTATTCATTTCAAATTACAATTAACAATTATTTTCACTTTGCGTAAGACTGAATCACTTTCTTGATAATCTTTGGGTAACTAAAAGGCTAGCAAATGCGCTGTTATATGTGAAGTACGTATTTTTTTAATAAGAATGTACAAAAAAGTTATTCCCAGTATATGCCGTATTGGTGGAAATTAAGCGTCGGGTCAGAAAATTCTATTCAACACACATCTCTTTTACGAATGAAATAATTGGATAAAAAATCCATCCAACAAAATTTTTTCAATCCCATTGAAGAGATAGTGAAAACGTGTGTCGAATGAGTTTAATGGTAATTAACTTGTATGGTTAAAACCCGAGATACCGTGCGAGAAATACCAGCGCAATTTCTTCATTTCTCTTTTTTTGTTGTTGAAAATTTGCATTAAAAATAAATCCGCGATTAACAGAACTGTTAAACTTTTTTCTATTGCATGAAATTTTCAGCGAACACTAAAACAATTACAATTAACCAAAAACGGAAATTATGCAGATAGTTCTCATAAGGTATTCCCGTTTATCATCATTAACTTCACTTCAAATGCGTGTTTTATTCGATGGCCACTCTAACAAACTTTTCAAGTGTTATCGAAACATATTTCTGCCTTAGTTTTACACGGAGTCATTGACTTTCTAAATGAACAATTTTTTTGAAAGGAGTTTTGTAATTGCACAGACAATTTTAACTAATACTCTAGCTCTTACTGTAAATGCTAAATATATAATGTACAACATAAGATGTCTAATAACACTTATATCCACAAGCTCAGGGTCCTTGGGAGCGCCAACAATCTTTCCTTTCTTCAGATGAATTTTGGCACATTTATCCAATCCGAAGAATATATATATATATAATTTCTCCAATGGGGAGAAGAAATATAAATAGAGTGAGAGAGGGAGAGGGGGGGATGGAGAGAAATAGGACAGATGTATAGAAAGGTAAAATAAACCTTGTGTGTTTATAAAATATAAAAAAAACGAATCTTCATTTCGTCTCCCGAGGTTACCTTACATTTATGAAAACTGTATTATGAATGAACATTGAATATTACTAAGTTTGAGCGCGCCAGAAAAATTGATTTTTCTATTTATTGCTTATTGTTTTTAAAATGTTGAAAAGCATATACTGTTTTTAATTCTCATTGAAATTGAAAATATCAAGAGGGACAACTAGCTACTTTTTCGTTATCTACCAGAAACTTTAATAAACTTTTCTAAACATTTTCAAAACATTTTGTTTAAAATTTTGAAAATACTCTAAATTTTTTCATTTTAGTCGGAAATATATCGCAAAAAGACAAATCAAAGGCTTACTGGACAAGACAAATGCTTGAAAAGTTAGCATGGCTACAAAATTCAGATAAGCACACAGCATACAGACTAGCAAACACCAAAAAAATGTTATGATATTAGCAGGTTGTAAGTGTCAAAACGTAAAAATTCGTTAAAAAAAAAGATGGAAAATTTGGGCGATTCCATTACACTCTCATGAATGAGATTGTGAAAAATGGCTATGCTCTAATTACGATATTATGATTTAAAATAAAGAAGTGTTCCCAATTAAAAGGGGAACATTTACAAAGTTAACAATTTTTTAAAGAAAAAATTAAAGAAATCAAAGCTTTTTGCTCAAAACTGGTATATTTTTTTCTTAATTTTCTATTTTGAAAGTAGTAAAACTTAAGTATTAGGGGTTTTTAATTAGTTTGAACAAAATTATTTATTCACACTTAAAAGCCTCTGTTACATTTTTATTTCAAACGGATGCAACATGATAATCTTGAGCTGAGTTATTATTTTACATTGAACAGACAGTTTTTCACATGAAACGGGAATTTTTCAATGCAATGTTATTTCTGTTTCAGATAAGGAGAATTTTTCAACAATCTCTGTGTAAGTTCAGAATTATAATTCTTTTACAAAATTTTCTGTTTCAAATCATAAATCTTCTCAATATGTTAAATTTTACAAATCCCCTGAAACCTTTAAGAATTGTTTTAATTCCTCAAAATCTTTTAAATGCTTTTCGTTTGACCAGGAATTGAAAATAATCCATCGGCAAAACATGCTGTACGTGTATCAGATGAAATGGGATAGTCACACAAATTGTAACTGATCGAAAGCTGAAGAATGTACTGAAAATTCTAGATGTACTTTATTATATTCACCAATAGAATTGAGGATAACAGCCGTGGATAAAATGAGAGTCGAACAAATCCTCATCTTTTCGTATTAAAAAAAAGACTGATTAATGTATCAATGAAGATTTTGATCAAAAATATAACTGATGAATATTCTGAATATTCTTCAGATTATATAATACGCATATTCTTTACACGGTACGTATTGTATTTCCGGCGGCACTTACCCTACTGAAAAAACTGGTTCTATGACAAGGTAATTAAATGCTATTTTCAACTCGAAAAAAAGTGTATAAAGGCCGTCATTTCGAGGATTTTGTGATTGTCAAACACTAAGGGTGGTTATAGGCATCTTTTCCGGCGGCACTTACCCCACTGAAAAGACTTGTTCTATGACAAGGTACTGTAATGCTATTTTCAACTCGAAAAAAGTGTGTAAAGGCTGTCATTTTGAGGATTTTGTGATTGTCATACACTAAGGGCGGTTTTAGACATCTGTTCCGGCGGCACTTACACCACTGAAAAAACTTGTTCCATGACAAGGTAATTTGATACTATTTTTAACTCAAAAAAAAGTGTATAAAGGCCGTCCTTTTGAGGATTTTGTGATGGCCATACACAAAGGGTGTTTTTAGATATCTTTTCCGGCAGCGCTTCCCCAATGAAAAAACTTGTTCTATGACAAGGTTATTTAATACTATTTTTAACTCGAAAAAAAAGTGCATAAAGGCCGACATTTTGAGGATTTTGTGATGGCCCTACACAAAGGGTGTTTTTAGATACCTTTTCCGGCGGCACATACCCCACTGAAAAAACAAGTTCTATGACAAGGTAATATAATGCTATTTTGAACTCGAAAAAAAGTGTATGAAGGCCGTCATTTTGAGGATTTTGCGATTGGCGTACACTAAGGGTGGTTTTAGATATCTTTTTCGGCAACAATTACCCCACTGAAAAAAGTTGTTCTATGAGAAGGTAACTTAATGCTATTTGCAACTCGAAAAAAAAGTGTACGAAGGCCGTCATTTTGAGGAGTTTGTGATTGTCATACACTAAGGTTGGTTTTAGATATGTTTTCCGGCGGCACTTACCCTACTGAAAAAACTTGTTCTATGACAAGGTAATTAAAAGCTATTTTCAACTCGAAAAGAAGTGTATAAAGGCCGTCATTTCGAGAATTTTGTGATTGTCATACACTAAGGGCGGTTTTAGGCATCTTTTCCGGCGGCACTTACCCAACTGAAAAAACTTGTTCTATGAAGGGGTAATTTAATGCTATTTCCAAATCGAAAAAAAGTGTATAAAGGCCGTCATTTTGAGGATTTTGTGATGGCCCTACACAAAGGGTGTTTTTAGATACCTTTTTCAGCGGCACTTACCCCACTGAAGAAACTTGTTCTATGAAAGGTAATTTAATACTATTTTCAACTCGAAAAAATGTGTATAAATGCCGCCATTTTAAGGATTTTGTGATTAGCATACACTAAGGGTGGTTCCAATTATCTTTTCCGGTGTCACTTACCCCACTGAAAAAGATGTTCTATGACAAGGTAATTTAATGCTATATTAACTTGAAAAAAAAGTGTATGAAGGCCGTCATTTTCTGGATTTTGTGATTGGCATAACCTAAGGGTGTTTTTAGATATCTTTTCCGGCAGCACTTACCCCACTGAAAAAAATTGTTCTATGACGAGGTAATGTAATGCTATTTGCAACTCAAAAAAAAATTATAAAGGCCGTCATTTTGAGTATTTTCTGATGGTCATACACCAAGGGTGGTTTTTGATACCTTCTACGGCGGCACTTACCACACTGAAAAAACTTGTTTAAGTGAAAACCATTAAAATAATCCTTTACCTAATTAATTAATTAATTATTTCCATTCAAAGTAGTAAAATCAATTCACAAATATAAATTGGTATCATCTACTCATCTGGCTAAGTAGACTCCAATATTTTCTATTTTCTCTCAAATTTTCAGGGTACACAGTTACAAATAATCAAACTGTGGCATTTTATACTTTGTTTCTTTCCCAAATTCTGGGAGACCCGACCTTCCTCTTCTCAAGCACGCCCGCGATTGATTTTGAGAATTAAAAGTAACAATGTGTCAAAATTCAGTTTACAATATCGTCTTTTTTTTAAGTTAACTGTTGGAAATATTGTTAGCTTTAAGTGGACCTCTTTGAGATATACTTGAAAATGTAAAAAGAGAAGGAATTCCTGATATACTGTGGAGTTCTTGATTTATTCTGAGTAAACTGATTAGAAAAATATTCGAATATTATTATAGAATTCAGTGAAAACAATTAAATTAATCCCCGGAACCTGTCAAAACGTCCTAGAAATGCCATGATTTTTATAAGAGGAAAAAAAAGCTTTGAAACTTCCTTCAAACCATTCAAATAAATCGAGAATTCCCTCGATTTCAAAACGAATAACGATTTCAAATTCAATTATGTATCAATTAATTAGAAAAATATTCGAGCATTATTATAAAATTCAGTGAAAACCATTAAATTAATTCCTGGAACCTATCAAAACGTCCTAAAAGTGCCATGATATTCATAAGAGAAAAAAAAGCCTTTGAAACTTCCTTCAGATCGTTAAAATCGATCGAGAGTTCCCTCGAATTCAAAAGGAATAAGAATTTCAAATTCAAATCACTATAACTTAATTACAAAAATATTCGAAAATTATTCTAACATTCAATGAAAACCATGAAAATTATCACTGGAACCTGTCAAAAAGTCCTGAAAATGCAATGATTTTTATGAGAGGAAAAAAAATCTTTGAAACTTCCTTTAAACCATCAGAATCAACCGAGAATTTCCTCGAATTAAGAAAGAATAACAATCTCAAATTCTAATCACTATAGATTAATTAGACAAATATTCGAACATTATTATAAAATTCAGTGAAACCCATTAAATTAATCACTGTAACCTGTCAAAGAGTCCTAAAAATGCCAATATTTTTATAAGAGGAAAAAAAGCTTTGAAACTTCCTTCAAACCATTCAAATCCATCGATAGTTCCCTCGAATTCAAAAGGAATAACAATTTAGAATTCTAATCACTATAACTTAATTACAAAAATATTAGAAAATTATTCTAACATTCAGTAAAAACCATGAAAATTATCACTGGAACCTGTCCAAAAGTCCTGAAAATGCCATGATTTTTATAAGAGGAAAAAAAAGCTTTGATACTTCCTTCAAACCATTCAAATCAATCGAGACTTTCCTCGAGTTCAAAAAGAACAACAATTTCAATTACAAATCACTATAAATTAATTAGAAAAATTATCAAACATTATTATAAAATTCAGTGAAAACCATTAAATTAATCACTGGAACCTGTCAAAGAGTCCTAAAAATGCCATTATTTTAATCAGAGGAAAAAAAAGCTTTGAAACTTCCTTCAAACCATTAAAATCAATCGAGATAATGAGCCGCGTTTGGGCCGAACTCTGGCATTTTCTCATAAAACATGCTTTGCTGTAGTGAAAGTAACACTTGGTCTAGTAATGTTCCATCACTGGGCCAGACTCCAGCTTCTCCTCTTCAAACATTTTTTGCCAAAGTAAAGACGAAGTTTGGAACAGTAATGAGCCGCGTCTGGGCCGATCTATGGCTTTTTCTCATAAAACATGCTTTGCTGTAGTGAAAGTAACACTTGGTCCAGTAATGTTCCATCACTGGGCCAGTCTCCGGCTTCTCCTATTAAAACATGTTTTGCCAGAGTAAAGACGAAGTTTGGAACAATAATGAGCCGCGTTTGGGCCGAACTCTGGCATTTTCTCATAAAACATGCTTTGCTGTAGTGAAAGTAACACTTGGTCCAGTAATGTTCCATCACTGGGCCAGACTCCGGCTTTTCCTATTATAACATGTTTTGCCAGAGTAAAGGCAAAGTTTGGAACAGAAATGAGCCGCGTCTGGGCCGATCTCTCGCTTTTTCTCATAAAACATGCTTTGCTGTAGTGAAAGTTACACTTGGTCCAGTAATGTTCCACCACTGGGCCAGACTCCGGCTTCTCCTATTGAAACATGTTTTGCCAGAGTAAAGACGAAGTTTGGAACAGTAATGAGCCGCGTCTGGGCCGATCTCTCGCTTTTTCTCATAAAACATGCTTTGCCGTAGTAAAAGTAACACTTGGTCCAGTAATGTTCACTCACTGGGCCAGTCTCCGGCTTCTTCTATTAAAACATGTTTTGCCAGAGTAAAGACGAAATTTGGAACAGTAATTAGCCGCGTCTGGGCCGATCTCTGGCATTTTCTCATAAAACGTGCTTTGCTGTTGGAAAGGAACACTTGGTCCAGTAATGTTCCATCACTGGGCCAGTCTCCGGCTTCTACTATTAAAACATGTTTTGCCAGAGTAAAGACGAAGTTTGGAACAATAATGATCCGCGTTTGGGCCGAACTCTGGCATTTTCTCATAAAACATTCTTTGCTGTAGTAAAAGTAACACTTGGTCCAGTAATGTTCACTCACTGGGCCAGACTCCAGCTTCTCCTGTTAAAACATGTTTTGCCAGAGTAAAGACGAAGTTTGGAACAGTAATGAGCCGCGTCTGGGCCGATCTCTGGCATTTTCTCATAAAACATGCTTTGCTGTAGTGAAAGTGACACTTGGTCCAGTAATGTTCCATCACTGGGCCAGACTCCAGCTTTTCCTATTAAAACCTGTTTTGCCAGAGTAAAAGCAAAGTTTGGAACAGTAGTGAACCGCGTCTGGGCCGATCTCTGGCTTTTTCTCATAAAAAATGCTTTGCTATAGTGAAAGTAACACTTGGTCCAGTAATGTTCCACCACTGGGCCTGACTCCGGCTTTTCCTATTAGAACATGTTTTGCCAGAGTAAAGATGAAGTTTGGAACAGTAACGAGCCGCGTCCGGGCCGATCTCTGGCTTTTTCTCATAAAACATGCTTTGCTGTAGTAAAAGTAACACTCGGTCCAGTAATGTTCCATCACTGGGCCAGACTCCGGCTTTTCCTATTAGAACATGTTTTGCCAGAGTAAAGATGAAGTTTGGAACAGTAACGAGCCGCGTCCGGGATTTATATTTTAAAGGTATGCAATTGAAACTTAATTTCACAATTTACAAATATTCATAAGGCAAATTTAGAATTTACAATTGAAAGTTCTGAAATTTTACAATTACAATTGAAAATTCTTGAATTTTCAAAACATGAAATTAAAACTATTCAATTTTCAAGATTTATATTTTAAAGGTTTGTAATTAAAACTTGATTTGATTTTAATTTTAATTTTTGAATGTTTTTTTTTATAGTTCAATTTTGAAGATTTGCAATTGAAAAATCTTCAGTTTTGAAGATGAATAAATAAAAATTTCTAAATTGGGATGAATTCGAAGATCAATAGTCAAGTTTTTAATTGTAAATTTCCAAATTGAAGAAATTTTGAATTTACAGCATCAAAAGAAGAAAAATTGTTATTGCAAAACTTGAAAAATGCCTAATTTTCAATTGTTAATTGTCCAAATTAAAAACTTTTCAATTCAATCGGTTTACAATTCAAAACTCTATTATTTTGAAGATTTAGAATTGATAATTTTTCAACTTCGAAAGTGAACAATGAAAATTCGAGAATTTTTAATTGTTAATTTTTGAAATTAAAAAATATTCAATTTTGAACGATTTACAATTTAAAGTTCTGCACTTTCGAACAATTTCAATTGAGAATTCTTAAATTTTCAAAATACGAAATAAGAAATTATATAATTTTCAAGATTTATATTTTAAAGGTATGTAATTTAGATTTTTTTATTGAGTTCAATTTTTAAAATTGATCATTGAAAATTCTTCAATTTTAACAATTCATAAATAAAAATTCTTTTTTGATGATCTGGGAAATATAAAGTAAATTTTTTAAATCATGAAAATTCAAGAATTTTTTCTTGTAAATTTTCCAAATTTTGAAACTTTTCAATTTTAAACGAATTTCAATTCAGAATTCTGCAATTTTGAGTAGTTACAATGCAAAATTCTTCAATTTTAACGATTTATGAATACAAATTATTTTTTGATTACCTGGAAGATCTAAAGTCAATTTTTCCATTATAAATCTTCCAAATTAAAGAAATTTTGAAATTAAATCATAAAAATTCGAGATTTTTTAATTGCAAATTTTCGAAATTAAAAATTCTTCAATTTTGCAGGATTGACAATTCAAAGTTCGGCAATTTGGAACAGTTACAATTGAAAATCCTTGAATCTTCAAAATATAAAATTATGATTCATTATCCAATTTTCAAGATTTATATTTTAAAGCTATGCAATTTGAATTTTTTATTTGAGTAGTTCAATCTTTAAAATTTACAATTAAAAATTCTTTAATTTGAATTATTTATAAATAAACATTTCTTTTTGATAATCTGGAAAATCTTGAATAAATTTTTTAATTCTAAATCTTCCAAATTGAAGAAATTCCGAAAGGGAATGATGAAAATTTAAGAATTTTCAATTGTAAATTTAGAAAATTAAAAATTCTTCAATTCTGAACGATTTACAATTCAAAGTTCGGCAATTTCAAACAATTTCAATTGAAAATTCTTGAATTTTTAAAACCTGATGTTATGAACTATTATTCAATTTTCAAAATTTTTATTTCAAAGGTATCTAATTTGGATTTCTCATTTGAGTAGTTCAATCTTCATTGAAAATCCTACAGTACGGAAATTGGGATATCCCCAGGATATCTGGGATGTCTATGGGCTGTTTCTGGGATATCAAAATGTCCCAAGTAGGATATTAAAATGTCTATGTATCCTACTTGGAACACTTTAATATACCAGAAACGTCCCATAAAAGTCATATTTCCACAATGTAGGATTTCCAACAAATTATCCCAGGGACAGCCTGGAAAATACATGGAATATCCCATTCAACCTCATTTATCTCCCAGGCTGTCCCTGGGATATTCCAGGGATAACCCGTTGGAAATCCTACAGTGCGGAAATAGGACGTCTATGGGATGTTTCTGGGATATTCAAATCTCTTAATTAGGATATTAAAATTTCTATGTATTCTACTTGGGACACTTGAAAATCCCAGAAACGTCCCATAGACGTCCCATTTTCGCACTGTAGGATTTCCAACGAGTTATCCCAGGGACAGCCAGGGAAATAAATGGGATATCCCATTTATCTCCCAGGTTGTCCCTGGGGTATCCCAGGGATAACCCATTGCAAATCCTACAGTGCGGAGATTGGGATATTCCCAGGATATCTGGTATGTTTCTGGGATATTCAAATGTCTCAAGTAGGATATTAAAATGTCTATGTATCCTACTTGAGACACTTGAATATCCCAGAAACGTCCCATAGACGCCCACTTTCCACACTGTAGGATTTCCAGCGGGTTATCACTGGGATATACCAGGGAGAGCCTGGGAAATAAATGGGATATTCCATTCAATCTCATTTGTCTTCCAGGCTGTCCCTGGGATATTCCAGGGATAAACCGTTGAAAATCCTACAGTGCGGATTAATTTTGAATTAAAATGGTGGAATATTTAACGGGATTAGTTTAATTTGCGATAAAAAAATTAATGCTAAACCAAAAAAAAAAAAAAAAAAAGAATTTTAAACAAAAAAA